>ML661346.1:6247812-6398392 GCA_007570785.1 Antilocapra americana | reverse complement strand
TACTGGTCAGGGCATAGACTTGGATTACTGTAGTATTGAATGGTTTGCCTTGGAAACAAACAGAGATCATTCTGTCATTTTTGAGATTGCATCCAAGTACTGCATTTTGGACTCTTTTGTTGACTATCATGGCTACTTCATTTCTTCTAAGGGATTCTTGCCCACTGCAGTAGATATATTGGTCATCTGGGTTAAATTCACCCATTCCAGTCCATTTTAGTTTGTTGATTCCCAAAATGTCAGTGTTCACTCTTGCCATCTCCTGTTTGACCACTTCCAATTTGCCTTGATTCATGGACCTCACATTCCAGATTACTATGCAATATTGCTCATTCCAGCACGGGACTTGACTTCCATCCCCATTCACATCCACAATGGGGTGCTGTTCTTGCTTTGCCTCCGCCTCTTCATTCCTTCTGGAGTTTTTTCTCTACTGACCTCCAGTAGCATACTGGGCAGTTACCGACCTGGGGAGCTCATCTGTCAGTGTCCTATCTTTTTGCCTTTTCATACTGTTCTTGGGGTTCTCAAGGCAGGAATACTGAAGTGGTTTCCCATTTCCTTCTCCAATGGACCACGTTTTATCAGACCTCTGCACCATGACCCATCTGTCTTTGGTGGCCCTACATCGTATGGCTCATAGTTTCATTGATGTGATCAATTTGGTTACTTTTCTATGATTATGATTTCCTGCCCTCTGATGGAGAAGGGATAAGAGGCTTATAGAAGCTTCCTGATAGGAGAGACTGTCTGAGGCGGAAACTGGGTCTCATTCGGATGGGGCAGGGGGGCATGCTTAGTAAATCTTTAAATCAATTTTCTGTTGAAGGGCAGTTGTCTCCATGTTGTTTGACCTGAGCCCAAACTATGGTGCAGGTAATGAAGATAATGGAGATCTCCTTCAAAAGGTCCCATGCACTTTTACACTGAGTGCCCTCAACCCTGTAGGCCACCACCGACGCACACCTCCGCCGGAGAATCCTCGACAGTCACAGGCAGGTCTGGTCTCTTTTAGGGTCACCGCTCCTTTCTTCTGAGTCCTGGTGCTCACAAGGTTGTGTCTGTGCCCTCCAAGGGTCTGTTTCCCCAGTCCCGTGTAAGCTCTGGGAGCTCTGTGGTGGGGTTAATGGTGAACTCCTCCAAGAGGGCTTATGCCATACCCAGGTCTGCTGCACCCAGAGCCCCTGCCCCTGTGGCAGTTCAAGCCATACCTCCGCAGAAGACCCTCAGACATAGGCCCCAGAGAGCCCCCAGAGGCTGAGACAGAACTGTGTCTGAGTGTCTCCTGGGGAGGTACGAGGTACAGGTTGACTGTCTAACATGCAGTACATCCAACCAGTGCATTTTTTCATCTCTCGAAGTTGAATTTTAATCTCTAATAATTCCATGTCTATTGTAATTTCCTTGTCTACTAATTCCACCATTTGTTTCATCTCAGCATCAAAATATCGCTTTTTTCCTTCATGATGGTTTTGCCTCCCCTCTTCTTTATATCTATTCCTAATTGAATGCCAGATACTGTGAATCTTACTCAATTTCTTGCATCAGAAGTATTTTTGTGTTTCTACAAATATCCTTGAGCTTTTTTTCCCTGGGATATGGTTATGTTACTTGGAAACTGTCTCATCCATTCAGGTCTTGATTTTAACTTTTGTTAGGAGGATACAAAGGTACATTTAGTCTAGAGTTAATTTTTTTTTTCTCCACTAAGGAAGTGAGACCCTTCTTTGACACTCTAACCAATACCTACAGAATTATGAGATTTTCTTCTACTCTAGCTGTTGTGAACAAGCACTCTTTAACACCAGATATGATAGATGGGTACTGTTCCATCTAACCCTTTTTGTTGCTTCACTCCTTGACCATTAGCACTTTTCTCACACACATGCACAGATCAGTATCATCTCAGTCTTAAAGGGAGGACCTCTGGAGATATCTAGAGTGTTCCCTTGGTGCAGTTCTCTCATCATTACTCTACCCATGGACTCCAGGTATCTTGGCTTCCCCAGCTACATCTCAGTGATTGATAATGAAAACCTCTTCCTGGGTTCTACTTCTTGCACCATGGTCTGGGTAACTTCCTTCAGGTGAATCTAGGCAATTGCAGAATCACCTTTTGCCCCATCTCTCAGGGATCACTGTCTTGTACTGCCTAATATCCAGTACCTTCACTGCCAATTGTTTCATTCAGTTGTCCATTTTATGTTATTTCAAGGAGGAGGGTAAATTAAATCCTTGTTAGTATATCATGAACAGAAGCAGAAGTTGAATTTATTCTTGAGATGAACTTGAGTAGACTGACTGTTATTCAACTCTATTATCATTTTAGAATCTTCTGCAGATAATGAACCTATGCATGGCCTGTACCTGCAACACATCACTCCCACTGCCCTGCTCTTGGTACACTACTGACACACATAAAAGCACTGGGAAGCAAGCACAGACTAACGAAAAATAACCACATTGCACTAATAAGCTTTCTAGGGAAAAATGTGTTTGTGCATATTTGATAATGAATACCAGTCAGCCAGGAAATTTATGAAAACGAAGATCTCAAGAATTGACAACTGATGGTATGAAAAGGCTTGTGCTGACCCTCAAATCATTTGTATAGAGTGAAGGTCAACAAAATATAGTCCACGGTCTGTTTTTGTACAGCCCATAAGCTAATAATGGTTTTTACATTTCCAAAGCATTGTAGAAAGAAAATTAAAATAATAAAACAAAGAATACATGACAGAAACCATACGTGCTCCCCAAGACATAAAATATTTTCTATCTGGTCCTTAAAGGAAAAATTTTCCTACCCCCTAACATAGAGATGAATGCTAAACAACTTTGGAAATTACATAATAATATATAAAATGAATATGAGAAATATTTTCAAGGAAAAAGTTCAAAACTTTTTTTGTGTTCCAATGAAAATTATGCATCATATGTAGCATACCCCTCTGGGTTAAGGGAATGTGATTCTACTGTTATCTTTGAGATATTTTTCAACTTTTGTAAATTATGGTTCACAGATAGATATGTAAATTCTGACCTGCCTGACAGTGTTTCGATATCCTATTCCCTACAGAAAAAACAGTTATGCTTTCATTTGCATGCCATCTCAACATTTTTCTAGCTCATATCAATCTATGTGGTTCTAACTTTCTCTGAACCTGTTATAACATCTGCTTAGTTCCCTCATATTGTATGAGTAAATTAAATTCTTGTTCATTATTAAATCTGTAAGAAAGACATGATTTCACATTTTTCTGAACAATAAACAAAAATCAAAAAGATGAGAGGAAAGTAAAAAAAGGAAATGGAAGTTGTAGGAAAGGAAAATTTTTTTCTCTGCCTTCTTAGGGTCTATCAATGGGGATGACAAATTAAATTAACAAAAGACATACTAATAGAAGGAAACACATACAAATTTTATTGCTGTCTTTATTTTTTATATTTATTTTTTAATTGAAGGATAATTGTTTTACAGAATTTTGCTGTTTTCTGTCAAACATCAACATGAATCAGCCATAGGTGTACATATGTCCCCTCACTATTACTGTCTTTAATCTTGGGGGCCTCACAGAAAAGAAATGAGAGCCCAAATGAGTGATTACACCTGGGGGCTTATAGACTATTTTACCACAGGGCCATAATTTGTGAGAAATGACTGAACAAAGGAAAAAGGACTTTGTACTCCTACAGGTGGTAAATGGCAGAAAGGTAACTCAGAAATGTAAGGTTTAAACTGTTCAGAAAGGTTTGGTGTACAGACTCAAGTCATCTCCAATGGTGAGAATCACTGCCCTCTTCCTGATACAGGCAAGGAGGTAGGAAAGAGGCATGTTTACAAATGGATATTTATTTCACCTTTACAAAGGAAAATTTATACCCTGCTTTCAGGCAGAAAGGAGGCAGGCAAACAGTTCCTTTGATTTCTGGTGCTTCTCATTTACCTTCAGTTCAAACTAACTTATGCTAAAATAGCTGCTTTGGCAGATTCTAATTTCCTTCAAAGTACACTAATTCTCATATTCAGTAACAAGCTGGTAATACTCTCAACTTGATTAAAAAAGAATATAGATTCTGTAACTAGAATTTTTAATCATTTATTTCACTATTAAGGGTAATAATAAAAACATGACCATAAAGCAAAAACTAGAAAACAAAGGAAGCACTGGAAAGAAAAATCTGTGACACAATAAAATTAAGATCAAACATTTCTGTCAGAACAATAATTCCTTACTGAGCAATCAGCTATTTAAATGAATAAGAATGTGAGACTGGATTAAAAACTAAAAGCCAACAATATGTTTACAAAAGAGGCTCATTTAGAATAAACTCACTCAAAAAAGTTGAAGGGATGACTCTTTGAAAAGAATTATCCAGTGCCATGAATTAAGAACAAGAAATAAAAGGTGTAAACATTGGAATAATGGCATGAATATTAGGAGGAAAGAGACATAACTATAATTTCCAAGGGATAAAATTAAAACCAAAAAATCAACTGAAAAATATTAGCAACATTATAAGTAAGGAGTCATATTATAAAACTAATATGCATAAATTGAATGCTTTCTCATAAATAGTAGTGACAGAAAATCTAAAGAAAGAAAATATCACATTTATGATTACCTTAGAAATTTCCCCACTAACTATTAAGATATTAAATTCTGAAAGTGAAAGTGCAAAAGTCGTGTCCAATTCTTTGCGACCCTCTGGACTAAACAGTCCATGGAATTCTCCAGGCCAGAATACTGGAGTGCGTAGCCTTTCCATTCTCCAGGGGATCTTCCCAACCCAGAGATCGACCCCAGGTCTCCCGCATTGCAGGTGAATTCTTTACCAGCTGAGCCACAAGGGAAGCCCAAGAATACTGGAGAGGGTAACCATTCCCTTCTCCAGGGGATCTTCCCGACCCAGGAATCAAACCGGGGTCTCCCGCATTGCAGGTGGATTCTTTACCAGCTGAGCCACAAGGGGAGTCCATATTAAATTCTACTGAACTTATAAACTCAACGGAGTCTCATTTAACTTACAAATTTCATGGGACTTAAATTTTGAAACATGACAAAAAAGTTTAAGTTTGCCAGGAATGAACTACACTAAAGAATGAACTAGAAATTTCTGGATAAACAGTGTTGGGGAAAGGTAGCTAGAAATAAGAGGAATTTTAAAATATTACAAATATATGAAAATGATTGCTTATAATTAGTAAAACAGTACACTGACAGATTGATGAGATAAAATAGAGTCCAGAAACCTCCAACTCACATACATACATATAAATACTATATACACATATATGTGTATGCTGCCACTTCAGCTGTGTCTGACTCTTTGTGACCCTATGGACTGTAGCCCCCTAGGCGTCTCTGTCCATAAAATTCTCCAGGCGAGAATACTGGAGTGGGTTGCCATACCCTCCCCTTCAGGGGATCTTCCCAACCCAGAGACTGAATCCATGTCCCTTATGTCTCCTGCATTGGCAGGCAGGTTCTTTATCATGAGTCCTAGGCAGTCCATATATAAATATATATGTATATAAATATATGCAACTTAAGTTTATGAGAAGTACAATATTTCAAAATAGTGAAGATGAAATATTTAATAAATAGTATTTGTAAAATATTTTAACCATCTGAGAAAAAAACTAAAGCTAGATCCTTATTTCATTTCTTACACCAAAAAGGTTTAAGTTTGCAATGGATCAAAGATCTAAAGGCAAAAATAAAATTATAAAAGCACTAAAGAAATAGACAAGTAAATCTTAAATGTGAGCCTCTGCTAGAGAAGACCTTTCAAACAATGGCATAATACTCAAAAGCAATAACAATAAAAATATGTAAACCTGAATACATAAAAATTAGAATAATCATGGGCAAAAAAGAAAAGAAGCCATAAGCACAAATATTTATGCCGAAAGTCAATAATAAACTGAGAAAATTACTTATAGTACAAATGGGCTGACAAATACTTACTCCCTCTAAAGAGAAAGTATCTCTAGAAAGCAATATGGAAAACAGTGATAAACCAACAGAAAAATGAGCCAATTATATGGATATGTTCTGCATGGAAAAAAATTACAAACAGTCCCCTATAAATAGGTATTCAAGTGTACTTACAATTAAATATAAATGAAAATAAAAATTAGTAAAGCCAATCACATTAACAAAAATTGAAAAATCAGTAATGCCTAGTATTGAAGAAGATAGGAGAAAAGCAGTCACACAATTTGAAAGACAATTTAAAAGACCAATAAGTCACTGAAATAATTTTTTTATTATTTGAAAGACCAATAAATTATTGTAATATTAAAATAAGATAATCTGAAACTATTAGAAAGACTAAAATAAAATTTTAAGTCCTGAAAAACAGAAAGATAACAGCTAACATAGTATGGCTCTGTACTGCCAGGAATATTCTAAGCACTTTCTCAGAGTTAATATTAAATGCTCACATCAACTCTATGAGATAGATATTAATACTGTCCACCATTTTAAACATGAAGAAACTTGCCAAAGGTGTCACAGATAGTAAACACTGAAATTGGGGTTCAATCTCAGGCAGCAGAGCTCAAGATACTGTGCTTAACTTTATTTTTGAATGATATACTCCATTTTAATCAGTTTTTTTAATTGAAGTCAGTTGATACGTGCTTACTTTTAACCGCTCTGGCTATTCTTGCAGTATACCTTAAAGTTCAGGTTGCCAAGAACTGTGTGTGGGGGTGCATATGCTTGTGTAATCATTTTACACTAAAGCATATATATGTATTTACAAATTCACACACAATTTCTGGAAGGATATGAAGGAAATTTATTAGTAGTTTCAGAAAATGGGACGTGACAAAACATTTATTTCTTGCTTTATGCATTTCTTTACTATTTTAATGTTTGACAAATGTGATTTTTTTAAAAAAATAAACACTTCATCTAACTTATCTACGAGTCTTTTCAATCAATTTTTAATATTTATACTTCAAAACTAGAGGAAAACTAAATATCTAAGAATCTTATACATGATTAATTTATCTGTAAAGAGGAAAGCACAACAATAAATGAAACAGTATTACATACAAAGCATAGAAATATATGTTTCCACTTATATCATCTATTTTCTTTAATCTGTGATTTATTAGGATCCTTAGAAATAAACTGTAACTGAATTTGAGATTTATTTATACAAGCAGACCTAGTATATAATTAGTATTTAACTAGTACTCCAAACAATTTGCATACATCATGTTAACCTTCAATTAAAAATTCACTGTAGTTGATTAAAAGATTTCAGTATAAGAAAATTATACCATGCAGTATGAGATAGTAGGGTGAAGGATACACCAGTCCAGACTGTGCCACTCAGAATAAGAATTATTTTCAGCTCAAGGCAGCTGAGACTCAAGAGGCAAGAAAAGTTTTCTGCCCTCCCCTTTTCCAGCTAAAAACAGGGCATATATTTCCTTTGTGAAATCTGTGCCACCAAAAAATGATGCACCCAGTTAAGCTGCCTATCATGTGATTTACAAAAGTAATTTCATATGATGACATTTATGGGTAGGCTTTCAGATATGACATAATTTTACCCAAGTAGACAAAATTTCATAGTTTTTTTTTTTAATCACTGTATGGAGCTTAAGTCATCAGAACTAAACTACGTTTTCAAATAGTTTCTGATTCCAGTGTATTTTTTGGAATAGTTTACAATTGTGACCAAATATGGTTCTGGTATGTTTATGAATTTCTAATCTAACTGGGGACTGAAAATCTTGATAACACATCTGTGTGTGTTTTACTAGCCATCAAAATCACCTAGGTAAGTATTTTAATGTTCTCCTAGCTGGCCTAGTAACATGATAGCACATTCTTCATCACGTCCATTAGGAGATTCTGGGAATGGGGGAAGAAACAACAAAATAAACACGAATGTGCTTCCTTAACCCATTCAGTCCTCAAAAACTGGTTTAAGCAGCAGAAGGACTGATTGTTGATACGTAGTATCATGTTAGAGACTCTCTGAAAAGAAGCATATTAATTTTAGAAAAAAACATTTTGACAATTTAAATAATGACATCCTTAAAAATTATCATGATAGTTTCCACTTCACTACTTTATACAGAGAATGGACACTGAAGAAGGAACACATTATTGGGAAATGTGCCTTTGTATTTTCGGCAGAAGATCACTTCAAAAGCTTTCATAAAGATGATGATACTCAATTGATCTATACTTTCAATGGTTATTACCAAAGTCATGGTAGAATTTAGGAGTATTTTTATTTTTACTCTCCAAGTTACTGCTTTAATTCATCCTATTGAAAAGGGTTTTGCTCATATTCTGACACTCATGTAAAGGAAAAATTTTACGGGAACATATAACATTAGACTATGCTTTAGAGACCTTTTTTGCCCTGTAATTATTTTTAAATGAAATTTCAAATGTTTCTTGTGCACAAGATACTGTTCAAACACAGAAAATGGCTAATTTTTAAGAATTCTGTCATCTTACTGGGAATTTCCTGATGCCTCAGAAGGTAAAGAATTTGCCTGCAATGTGGGAGACCTGGGTTCGATTCCCTCAGGTCATCCCTGGAGAAGGGATTGGCAACCAACTCCAGTATTACTGCCTGGAAAATTCCATAGACAGAGGAGCCTGGTGGGTTACAGTCCAGGGGGTCACAAAGAATCAGACATGACTGAGTGACTGAGGAAAAAAACTCAGGTCTTGAAGAAATCTTGCCATTGAAATACATATACTGGAAATGTTTCAAGAAATCCAAATTTACACTTATGTTATATTTTACATATGCCTATATATTTTATATGAAACTATATTAAAACAATATTAATTCATAATATAAACTCTGAAATATCAAAATGATTAACTATATATTTTCTTTACAATAAGGCAAAAGTTGTATACATTATACAAGAAGTTTTAACGTAAAATATAATTTTAAAAATGTCTCCCCTAAAAAAAAACTAAATGATAATAGAGTTAACATGTCATGGCTTTATATGAATATTTGTATTTCTTTCATAATAAATCTAGTTAACAAAATTAAATCACTTAAATTGAACATTAATGTATAGTTCACCCATATAATAGCTTGCAGCAATTAAAGTTATATGCAGAATAATATTTAATGAAATGAACTATATTATTTAAAATATGTTAAGGTGGGGAAAAGATATAGTAGATAAAATGTGAAAAATAAAACTATATATATATTCAATTAACATTGGATAAGAGTGCTACAAACAATTTTTACTTCCTTCTGGCTTATATTATTTCTATATTTTTATAGATAATTCCTTTTATAATAAAATATTTTCTTTTAATTAAAAAAATACTGATCCTCAGCCATTTGAAAATCATAGCTATTGAAAATAATGGTCTTTAAATAGCTAACATTTTTGTATGGTCTACTTTGTGCTCACTTAAAATTAACAAAAGTAGAAAGTGAGTTGAGCCAAGCTCTTGACAATTCTGGTTTTGCCACACTCTATGAAACATTTCATATGAACATTTCATAGATGTTCAACAAGATGTTGTACCCATGGGAGAAAAATCTTAAAAATTCTCAACCAAGGATCTGATACTATTTGCCTTTGCAAGGAACCCTGAAAATAGTTAATCTCTATAATATGTCCCCAGTCTCAGCCTCTTTCTAGTTTGTTAGTTTCTCCCACTGTATTACAAATGCTTCTGTGCCATTGCTAATTCACAACAAAGAAGATATGCTCAGGTACTTATTCCTGAAATCCTAAAATCTTACTAATTTTTGCCTGCTAATCCTACCGGACACTGAGATAGTATCAAATGGTCTCCAAGTGTGATCAGTTACTCATGTGAGCACTGGGTATAAATATAATAAATATAAATATAAGCACCTAGTCAAGTGAAGAATCATAATTTATAGTTGCATATGAAGGCCAGTTTCCAGTTTGAAAGAAAAAGTGAAAGCGAAAGTCCCTCAGTCACATCTGACTCTTCACAACCCAATGGATGATACAGTCCAAGGAATTCTGCAGGCCAGAATACTGGAGTGGGTAGCTGCTCCCTTCTACAGGGGATCTTCCCAACCCAGAGATCAAACCCAGGTCTCCCACATTGCAAGCAGATTCTTTACCAACTGAGCTGTAGCTCAGCTGAGATAGAATGGGTTCAATTCCAGTTTAAGATGAACCGTAAATAAATGTTCCCAGTACATTAATGAAAAGCTACTTCTTTTTCCCTTGAAATTCTAAAAAAGAGTTTCCTCGAAAAGTTTTTTTTTTTTGGTGCCAATTACATTATCCTTATCATCTGAAGACATCCTCCAATTAAAAGTTATAAAAAAGAAGCCACTGTTCGTTAATATTCTCTTTTTTCGTATAGGTAGAGATCAAATAATGATTTTATAGTAATCTGAGAAGAACAAAGATGTTAAATATCTCTAAGTAGAACTAGGTAATGACGACAAGAAGAGGGATCCAGGTAGGGGAAACATGATCTGACAAAACACTCCAAGGAATCACAGAAAATATCATTCATCATGATGCTGAACTTGTAATTTCGTAAGGACATGAACTCTGACAAAGTAATCTTATTTCATAGGCAAAAACAGCATCTTACACATTTCTACTAGAAATGACAATGATTGAAATTTAAATTTTAGCATTAGCCACGTGTCCTGCCTTTTCTGGTTCTATGAAATAGAAAAGTTACAGTTCATTTCCTCTCTGACTGCTGATTTTCAGTAATTCCTTAATTTGCTTTCATTGAATGGCTTCGCAGTAAACTGTGACAAGGTCATGGTGGTCTAGTTACTCAAGTAAATAATATCTTTCTTGAGCTGTACCTCCATTCAACAATGTTATTTTCAAATGAATTAAACCAAAATCATTTCTAACTGATATAAAAAGTTCAACAATGACAACTTTCCATCACATATAATGGAAGAAATAAATTTTGCAAGGATAGGAGGCTGACATCGATGGTTTTTACACACTATGGTATGATTTCTAGAAAACACCAGATGCCACTGCAATGTTACATCAAAGTTAGCAAGAGAATCAAGCAAGCCAATAGCTTAGGAAACCTTAGTGTAAGATGGGCCAGAAGTTTCCTTTGTAATAAAGAAATATTTGCACTCGCAAAGAGAAGTCATCATATATAAAAAAAGGTACCTGAGGACAAGATAAAATGGAATTATATGGCTGTAGCCCCAGAGGATAAGAAGAGCCCATTTTCTTGTGGTAACAACAGTATATAATGAGATTCCCTGCACTGCCTATAGGAAGTTGAAGGACCCCCAACGCCTAAGGCAAAAAGTAATGGTTCATTTTACTCTCTTCTGTTTTGGCTTTCTCTTGTCTGTTTGTTCACTCTATCTCTGACAGAAGGATTCCCAGGAGCCAAAAAAAAAAAAAGAGCTGTACAAACCAGAGGTCTCAAAAGCAGGGCAGGTACCTAACAAGTAAAAAAAATTAGCTTTTAAGGGGAGAATCCTGGCTGCTACTATCTACATATGTCAACACTGAAAAGAATGCAGGCTGACTAATGGGCATAAAATTATGGAGCAATAAAAAGGCTGGAGAATATTACTTCTTATATACATAACCTTTATACAAAATCTAAATCATAAAATCAAGCCATCTGACGGAGAGTCTCCAAAGTGCCCTCGTTTTTCTTTTCCTGTCTCTCCCCAAACTACAGTTGGCCTTCTGTATGCAGAATCTCTGGATACAGAGGGCCAGAGGCCCACAGGATCAACAGTTAGGGATTTGAGCATGGTCAGATTCTGGTACCTAAGCGGGGGTCTTGGAACCCATTCCCTTCAAGGACAACTGTACCAGTCAGATACCAGCCGGATTGGATTAGCACCCACCTTATTTAACTTATTTAACCCACCTTATTTAACTCATTTAACTTAATCACCTCTCAAAAGGCCCTATCTCCAAATATAGTCACATTCTGAGGTACTGGGGTTTAGGGGTTCAGTATATGAATCTGGGGAGAAGGGACACAATTCAACTCATAATGGCATATTTCTGTTAAGCTGACTTGAGTGTTGCGCCCTTGGAAGAAGAGTCATTAACTGGTGAATATGGGTTGATGAAGTGATAATCCAGCAATTTAGTCGGTTGATTCCAAATATCTGTCAAAATTTTCCTCTTGGCTTAAAATTTTTTCTCAGGGAAGAATCTTCCTCCTGCTTGGAACAACATAAGGGAAGGAGACTGGCAATCTAACTATTCAGTAATGAAGATAACCGAATTTTCTCAAATTCTTTATGCAATAAAACTTGTATCTTCTCCTAGTGGTAAAAAGGAAGATTTTCACCTGTTGCACTGTCTGGGAGATCACTCAAAGCATCAAACGAATCACCTGATTTTCTTTGCACGTTCTAGTTTTTAGAGGTACCTGGAATGTCAACTTCTGATGTTCTCAATGGTTCTCCATTTCTTTATGTGGGTCCAAGTTTCTGTCTGGTATCATATTCCTGTGTTTGAAGAACTTCCTTTAACACTTCTTGCAGCACAGGTCTGCTGCTAATGAATTCTCTCCCAAAAATCTGTTTGGGTTTTTTTTTTTTTTTTTTTTTCACTTTTATTTCTGAAATACTTTTTTTTGTTTTTACTGAGTATAGAACTTTGGGTTGACAGATTTTATTTTTTCCAGGACTTAAAAAAATTTCACTTCACTTTAGAAGCAAGGCTTCTGAAAAAGAGTTGAGGTAAAATTTGTATCTTCATTGCTATGTCTGTCATTTAATTAGTTTTTTCTCTCTCTCTTCAAGATTTTCATTTACTCATTCATTTTGGGTAATTTTAATATTAATGTGCCTATGTGACTTTTCTTTATATTTATCCTACTTGAGAATCTCTGGATTCCTCTGGTCCATAATTTAATGTATTTTTTTACCTTTAGAGAATCTTTAGAATATCTCTTCAAATATTTCTATTCCATACTTTCTCTTCTTCTACATTCCCATCATCCAAACATTAGACTTTAGTATTACTTAAGAAGTCTTTGAAACTTTGCTCTCTATTTCCTCTACTCTCTTTTTCTCTTATTTTTTAGTTTGGGTAATATTTATTGATCTACCCTCAAGTTCACAGATTCTTTCCTTAACTGAGTCAACTCTTCAAAACAGACCACTGAAGGGATTCCTCATCTCTGTTACCGTACTTTTAAAAATATTTCCAGCATTGGTCACAAGTTAATGTTAATGAATCAAAAACATTAAATAAAGTGTTTTTACACAGGAACACACAATATAAAACAAGCTATACTGTTTTAACAGTATAGCTTGTTTATATCAGTATAGATTGTTTATATCAGTATAAAACAATTATACTGATTTGTTGAGGAAAATGTGATCAAAGGCTCACAGGAATATAACACTATATTTTCCCTAGGAGCAAAGATGTAATATTCCCTAATAAAGTATTTGCAGCAACTTTATAGAACATAACTACTGTAAATAATAATAAAATAATGTACTCTAAAAGATAAAAGAAAAAAAATTCTGCTGGATGCATAAACAATTTAAACTATTACCAGGATAGTGAAGTTGCTCAGTCGTGTCTGACTCTTTGTGGCCCCATGGACTGTAGTCCACCAGGCTCCTCAGTCCATGGGATTTTCCAGGCAAGTGTTACTGGAGTGGGTTGCCATTTCCTTCTCCAGGGATTGAACCCAGGTCTGCCGCATTGTAGGCAGACGCTTTACCATCTGAGCCACCAGGGAAATCTAGGATACCAGGATAAGGAGACCTCAAAGTCCCCCTTTTTAACAATAAATTTTGTAATGCTCTCTTTACTAAACTGAAATGAACTCACATGATAAAAACCACCTCACACATAATTTCAAAATAATAAGTATTACAACCTAATTAAAATACGAAGCAAAATAAGAATGTATCATAAACTAACGTATTTCATTTTATTTATACCTCAGACTCAAGTATACTAAAAGATTATTCTTCTTAAATTTCCACAACTCTTGACAATCACCAACCACTTGTTCATTTGGCTCTTCTGCAGTTTAAGAAAACTGTGATTATAGTGTACAGTGCAGGCCAAAGTAACATCTAATGTGCAAACTTACCACATACAAAGTCCATCTTATGCACACATGAGAATCTGAGATACAGGTAAAATGTACTAAGACATATTACAGAGTTGTACAAAATTAGTTTTTGGAATGAAACCTTCTTAAAATAAACAATGGAATTGCTTTCTCTTTCAGCAAAATACTCTGTCAGTGACAATTTTTCCAATCACCCCCCAGAGGCCTCTTAGGTGCACAGCCACCAGTTCTTTGCCAAGAAACCTCATCCACACTGCTCAGCATAAAAGTTTCCATGGCTCAGATAAATGGTCTTGCTCGTTTTCAGATCAGACTTTCAACTCTGCCTCATCACTGTGACACTCTATTTGACCAGTCAATGTGCAATTGAAGTTTATTTTAACAATATGTGCAAGCCTGCAGCTGCAGCCCTGCAGTCCCCCATCTGCCATCGAACACCCACAGCCGCTCCCGCTACCAAGCAACACTCCTCCTTTCATAAAGGAGAAACACAGACAGAAGTGCTCTCTGACAGCAAAGTATACTGTGGATATTTTTCTTTAAAACATTTAATAGCTCTGCTAGAAGCAATAAGAAAGGTAAAGATACAGTTTTATAATTACACGATGATAATCATAGCTGAACAGGAGAAAAAAAATTATTCATCTGTGAGCTGAGCTGCTTCTATCTGTAGGAGCAAGAAGGACCTAAAAAGAATATTTTCGGTTCTTTTTCACACCAACATATCGGGGCCTGGGGAAGCTGGGGTTTGCAAGTCCCTTCTTATGTCCTCTCAAATGTTAATTATCATGTGCTTTGCATAAAAACAAAGGTGAGAATTTGAGTGTGAAGACCCTAGTTTCTGACTCTGTGCAAAATAACAGACAAAATGTTGGGCAGATTGCTCCACTCACCCTAAAAGGTCACCTGATTCATTCCTCTAACTCCATGCACCTGTCAGCTGTGCAAAGGAGGATCTCCTCTATCTTCAAAATATACACAATTGCTCTTGTCAAAGGAAAATGAGAACCAAAACAACTACCAGAGGATACAAGCTAATGAGACTCTCTTCAATTGAATTTTCTTGATGATTTAATTTAAAAGTTTAGTGCCCTGGTATAGCATCTGCTCATGGCAATGCAGGTTTGTTCATATCACTAAAGTATTTTAAGCTATTTCTGTATTTGCTAACCTAGTATATCACTGTTTTTTAATTTTAAGAATACTAATTTAGAAGCCACTGTCAGGTACAATGCTCTGTGTTAAGTTTTGTTTTGTCTTGGGTAACAGTGACATCATACTGCTAACAGAGACAAAGTCACAGCTTACTAATGCCATTCAAAGAATGATGATAATTCATTTTTCAAGTTTTGTTGTAATTTTTTAAATTACTTTATCACAAAAATGATAACATTGATTTATTACAATAAATTCAGTTATTATGATATCACTAAAGGAATTTTTGCCCAACTACTTAATATTTTTACAGATGTTGGCTCATTCATGTTTACAACTTCCTGTAGATTTCCATAGAGAAGTTCCCATTGGTGGCACTGCATTGAGCCTAGCACAAGCCCAGGAAGACAAAACAGTCGGAAAATTCCAGGTGTTTGTGCAGGTGTTTCCATTGTTGGAACGTGGGACTCCCCTTAACAATGTAAACAAGTTTTTTTAATCCCATGTTATAATAGGATTCTGTTGGAATAAATGTAAATCCTGATATGCATAATATATTTAAAGCTGAAGGGAGAGTTTCTGTCTGCTCACCTCCCCATTACCACTCTGTAGCCCATCCATTACTATTGGCTCCCAGCTTCCCTGTGTTATCTGCCCCTAAACCAGGGTATCTCCAGCCAAACCACTGTACACTCACAGACTGAGGTACACTGGGACTAACAGAATGTTTATATTCACTAAAAGGCCTCATCTGGAAAGTGTACTGTTAGGTGACGTATGCATGAGCTTGCTGCGACATGGGACAAGTTTATTATGTTAAAATCTTATCTAAATTGGAATGATCTGACCTCATGAAGTTTGGATGGGATAAAAGAGCCAACTTTCTGAAGTTGCAAAACCATTCTTAGATGATTGTGCGTGCATGCTGAGTCACTTCAGTTGTGTCCAACTCCATGCAACACCATGGACTATAGCCCATCAGGCTCCTCTGTCCATGGGGAGTCTCCAGGCAAGAATACTGGAGTCAGTAGTCATTCCCTTCTCTAAGGGATCGTCCTGACCCAGGGATTGCACCCGCATCTCTTATGTCTCCTGGATTGGCAGGCAGGTTCTTTAACACTACTGCCACCTGGGAAGCCTTTCTTAGATGATGCCAGCATCTAAATCTAATTACAAATCATGGTGAACATTTGGAAGCTTTTGACCTTTTCTCTTTAACCACGGTTCATAACTGAGTGCTTCCATTACCTAATTCCTGTAACACCTGCTCTCAGTTTTTTAGTACTACTCAAGAAGGACCCTCTCATTGGGCACCGGTGATGGGATTATGGCTTGGGTAACCATGGGTCATGGCACTTCATCTCTCTTTTATATATCTGCTCTTTACTAGTTTCCAAATTCAATTCTTTACATATACTTTAATCCCTGCTCCATAAAGCCAACTTCTATAAATCCCCAACTCTGCCCTAACCCCTTACTCAACTGTATGGCTGCCTGGAACTCCCACTGTCAGAGATGCCCAGTGTGGGACAGCCAGCCTACCCAGACCTTTGTTAGCTTCATGTAACGTCCAGCAAGAACTCAGATGCTTGAATTTCAGTTTCTTAAGTAAGCCTGGACATACAAAAGCTGAGCCTTGACCCAATTAGGGCTGAAGGTGATACCAAAACACCAGTCTGTGTGCCCAGTGCACAGTGAATCCAAACAATACCAAAATGTGTGAGTTTGGAGCAGAGAAAGGCGTACTGAGGGCCCTGCAAGGAGACAGGTGGCTCATGCCTTAGAAACCCCAAATTGCTCAAAAACTTTCAGCAAAGCCCTTTTCTAGGAAAGGTGAGGGAGGGTGTGGTGAATTGCTGCAAATGTCCTGTTGTCAGATCCTGTTTCTTGAGGTCAGGTCATGGTCAGGTAACATGTTCCTGTCAATCTCCATCAAACAAATGTTAGTCTCTGTTCTGACAAGAAAAGGCCAGGTCCCCAGGCACAGCCGTCACCCTCCAAGGTCCAGTCCTGGCCGAGACAAGGCAAGTCTCCGCTGGCAGCTCCCTCAGGGCCGGGTCCCCAGACCTCGCCCAGCTGTCATCACTGAGGGAGCCAGGCACCCAGGAGCCAACCGGCCCTCAGGCTCCCCTGGCCACCCAGATGCCAGCAGCTGAGCCACAGACTGTGTTCACACAGACGGCTGCTGCCATCAGCTTCCAGAGGTGGGCACAGGGGAGGTACACCGCCACCTCAAGGCCTGGGCCGGGCAGTGGGAGGCCTTCGCGTAGGACACAGCCCCAGTCTGCTCCCCGGCGCCCCCAGGTCAGCCGCCAGCCCGAGGCCGTGTGAGCCGGAGGGGCCTGAGGAGAAGGCCGGACCCGCCTGTTCCCTCACTCTCCGCCTGACCGCCACCACTCCACCAATCCTCGGCTGAAATGGACACTAACAGTCACTGGGTGACAGCTGATTGCCAGAGGAGAGGCCACCGCGGCGCCAACCAACGTCCGAGCAGAACCACTGAAGGCCACTCACCAACAGGCGCTCACCTGGGGAGGGGCCCCCGGGCGCTGACCGACGGCCACCTCCCCGGAACGTCGCCTGGTAACCGAGCTGGGGGCGGGCGTGTTGGGGCACAGTCAGGGCTGCGCTGCAGGCGGTACACGGCTGCGCTCTGGAACAAGGGCACTACAGCACCTACAGAGCTCCTGGTGTAGACTGAGACTTGTTCCCTGTACCGAGTCTTTCAATTCCCAAGACCATTCCCAAAACGTCTGCTAGATCGTCCTCGGGCCACAGCTTCTCCCATACCTTCACCTGACCAATGTCAGGCAAAACACCTCAGTCACGTGTTTCAGAAACCCCTTGAGGTTGCTGTGTCCCTCTTACTTCTCCAGGACAACAGCAAAAGGGCTGCAAGGGGGTCTAGATCCAAAGTCTGGATCTCAGTCTCACAAGGACCCAGCACACACTCCAAATGAAGGAAATGAAATAAGATCCAAACTGAAAACTGGGTGGTAGAATTATGGCGCTACAAAATTATTGGGGTGGGGGTCAGGGAGAAGGTGCTTCCCTGATAGCTCAGCTGGTAAAGGATCCACCTGCAATGCAGGAGACCTGGGTTCTATCCCTGGGTTGGGAAGATCCCCTGAAGAAGGGAAAGGCCACCCACTCCAGTATTCTGGCCTGGAGAATTCCATGGACTGTACAGTCCATGGGGTCACAAAGAGTCAGACACAACTGAACAACTTTCACTTAATACATCACAGCAGGTTTTGTCCTTGTAGCCCACACTTAATGTACATCAAGTTCTGTCATGTTCCACCTCACCCAGAGCACCAACTGCTTATGTTCTAGGGTTAACAGGCACAGAAAGATGAAGTAATGGTATCCTCAGGACTTCCTTCACTGCTCAGGTCGTGTCTACCAGGTGGGTAGCTTGGGAAGTTCAGTCATACGGTCACAGAGCTGACGGACGCACAGCTCTCTGAACTCTGGGCTGAGAAGCTGCTGCTGCTGCTAAGTCACCTCAGTCGTGTCCGACTCTGTGGGACCCCACAGACGGCAGCCTGCTAGGCTCCTCCATCCATGGGATCTTCCAAGCAACAGTACTGGAGTGGGTTGCCATTGCCGTCTCCAAGGCTGAGAAGCTAGAGCCCCTTATTATGCTGTTATTCTTCTGTACTTTGGAGCAGTGGGCTTTTAATAAAGGCTGAAAGCCTGCTGTGATAGATTTCTCTGGGACTTGGTAAAAAGAAACGTGAAAGGATAAACAACTAACAACGATGGCTCTTTATAAGGAGTGAGGGTAGGAGTAGAAGAGGCCTGGGACAACTGTGGAGTGAGTCTTAGATAAACCTTTTTATAAGGCTTTGATTAATTTCAACCATGCAATATCACCTACAAAGAAGAAAAACACTGAAAAACAATTAGGATGGCACTTAGAAATTTAAAAAAGAGAGAGACAATACATGAAAAACTGAAACTGGAAAAAGAACTCTTTGATATGAAAACTTTACACCCCAGCCCTCACCTCCTTATGCTTTTTCCCTTGGGTAAAGTCAATATTCCTGAGGACGCCACGTAGGCCCCCTTTTCTTCTCAGTTTATGTTCTCCCCTAAAAAGTCTTCTTTCCTAGGCTGGTTCCATCTCTAGCCCAAATATATATACATCTTTTGATACATTTTTTTTTTCCCCTAGGAAAAATAGCTTGTCATTTTTTTGCATTTTCTACCCAACCCAGCATAACATCTAACACCTAGTAATGAATTCATTCATAATCCAGTTAATTATTTTAAGTTAGCCGAACCTATCCTCCTCTATTTAAAAATTAAATAAACAGTCTAGCCAAAAATAATCCTTTCTAGAGGTAAATCTACACAAGAACAAATGCTCTTTTTTTTTTTTCTTTTAAAACCGATTTTAGAAGTATCATGAAAGGTGGCTTAAGGACAACACTGTTGTCAATTATTTCTATTAATAACACTTATTCATAGGGCTACTTGGGGCTTACTAAGTCAGAATCTCTAGGTACAAATCTGGAAATACATGTTTCCCATACTGTCCATGAACTTCTAGTATTCAGTTAGGTTTATAACGATTACTCTATATATCTCCCTAATGGCAAATGTGGTCGCTCCAATTATTCAGAACAAAGGTCTTTCCAAATCCTGACCTACTTCCCGTAACTAAGTTCAAAATGAGAAGAAAAGTAGATGATTAGGGAGGGGGTAAATGAAATAAATTTAACAACAACTGTTCAATATAATTAATTTCCCTTCAATACTATACTGAAAGAGTAGAGGAAGAAGGAATCAAATAGATTCTGTTACACAGAAAATTATTCCAAGCAGTAAACTGGCCAAGTGTAAGGAATAAAAATGAGTGAGTAAAGAAGAGGGTTACTGACAAATGAACTCAGAGAGGATTAGGAAAAAATAAAACACAGGGGTAGTTTTCCAAGTTTTAGAGGATGTGCAAGCTATCTTTCTTTAATGTACCTAAAATTTCATCTTGCAGTTCTCTGTTGGAAAAAATGCCTCAAGTTCATGGAGGGAACCCAAGTTAAACCTCTCTACCATGACTATAACTTATAAACCACTCTAAAGATATAGAATATGCCGCATCTACACTAAATGAGAAACAAACCACCAATATTTGATGCTGCATTAAAAGCAAGGTAGCATGTTAATTGTCATGTGTCTAATCAATCGCCAGCCCAGGATTGATGCTCGGGACTGGTGCAGCGAGATTTCCTGGGGGGGAGGGAGGAGGGAGGGGGGACCCGGAGGGGAAGCATATGTAAACCCATGGTGATATCATGACAATGTATGGCAAAAACAATAATAAAAAAATAAAAATAAAAAATAAATAAATAAAAGCAAGGTAGTTACTAAACTGTAGCATTTGGGCTGAGTGAATGATCTCATTACTATGGAGACAGTTTAAATTTTCCTTGTTTTGTTTTCTTTTCAGTATTCTTTGCTTTTCACCATGTTCAGAAAAAAATCAATTCCATACCACTACAATTTGTGGCATATCTAAAACAGCTGTGGCTGAAAGCTGTAGTACTTGAAATCCCCTAAATTACATGAGTGCAAAGACTGAATTTCTTGGGAACAGACAACAGCAGAAAAAAAGAAAAAACTCAGCATGAAGGCCAAACATATTCCCTAATGAGGCTTTTGATGAAGTCATAAATTCCTCTTTTTCCTCTCTAAGTGAAATTTCCAAACAAACTATACATGTGTCACAAAGAGAAAGAGCAAAATTCAACAATTTTTTAAGTGGTAAATCATACTGATAATTTAATCAACTTTATAGGTAACCTTAAGTTGTCTCACAAATTCTAGCAAAGGTGTGGCTGATTATTTCTAGAACCACCTTGGCTGAATTACATAACAAACAGTCACACATAAATACCTGGCTTAGATTTGGGCCTTTTCAAGATTCAAGAGTGTAAAACTTCATTTTTAAGAGCTGCTATTGAAGCAAATACCTGCAAAAATATACTAGTTAAAATATCTATTTTAAACAGATCAGGAACAAGTTTCATGAGGTGAATGACATTATATACAGCTGTAAATGCCATTAGTATTACTTCAGGCAAACTTAGCTATCATTAAAGCAACTTCTGGGAATATGATCATATAATGCATGTAGTGTTCACAAACTGAAAAAAAGCAAAATCATATGGCAAGGAAAAAAAATCATATGGCAAGAAAACCCTGGTAGTTTGCAACATCATAAGCTCACTATGATTAATAAGAATGCAACAGTTCATCAACCTCAGACTACTGTGAGTTCCAGGATTTGACGTAAATACAAAGAAAACCCCTCTCTGCTGCTCAAAGTAATTCTGCTGTTGTATTGAGATTATCTTTGCATGACTCTAAATCAGTGTGTTCATTTGGGGGTGGGGGATAAATATCACAGAAATCCATGGTTATGTTATGGATTTATTGTTTCTGGATAATGAATGATTACAAAGAAATTAGCAAATTCACTGAACTTCTGTCATTCCAGTTTAATTGTTTAGATAACAACTTTTCCATTAAAATTCTTCAGCACACAAACTCATAAGTATCAAGTGTGCTCTACAAGAAAAGTCAGCCTTAGGAATTATAAAACATTTCTGCAATTTTTTATCTTTCAAATCCTAAAAGATGATGCTGTCAAAGTGCTGCACTCAATATGTCAGCAAATTTGGAAAACTCAGCAATGGCCACAGGACTGGAAAAGGTCAGTTTACATTCTAATCCCAAAGAAAGGAAATGCCAAAGAATTCTCAAACTACCGCTAATTGCACTCATCTCACACAGTAGTAGAGTAATGCTCAAAATTCTCCAAGCCAGGCTTCAGCAATACATGAACCGTGAAATTCCAGATGTTCAAGCTGGTTTTAGAAAAGGCAGAGGAACCAGAGATCAAATTGCCAACATCCTCTGGATTATCAAAAAAGCAAGAGACTTCCAGAAAACCATCTACTTCTGCTTTATTGACTATGCCAAAACCTTTGACTATGTGGATCACAATAAACTGTGGAAAATTCTGAAAGAGATGGAAATACCAGACCATCTGACCTGTCTCTTGAGAAACCTGTATGCAGGTCAGGATGCAACAGTTAGAATTGGACATGGAACAACAGACTGGTTCCAAATAGGAAAAGGAGTACATCAAGGCTGTATATTGTCACCCTGCTTATTTAACTTATATGCAGAGTACATCATGAGAAACGCTGGTCTGGAAGAAGCACAAACGGGAATCAAGACTGCCGGGAGAAATATCAATAACCTCAGTTATGCAGATGACACCACCCTTATGGCAGAAAGCGAAGAGGAACTAAAAAGCCTCTTGCTGAAAGTGAAAGAGGAGAGTGAAAAAGTTGGCTTAAGGCTCAACATTAATAAAACTAAAATCATGGCATCTGGTCCCGTCACTTCATGGCAAATAGATGGGGAAACAGTGGGAAAAGTGTCAGACTTTATTTTTCTGGGCTTCAAAATCACTGTAGATGGTGATTGCAGCCATGAAATCAAAAGACACCTACTCCTTGGAAGGAAAGTTATGGCCAACCTAGATAGCATATTGAAGAGCAGAGACATTACCTTGCCAACAAAGGTCCATCTAATCAAGGCTATGGTTTTTCCAGTAGTCGTGTATAGATTTGAGAGCTGGACAATGAAAAAAGCTGAGCGCCGAAGAATTGATGCTTTTGAACTGTGGTGTTGGAGAAGACTCTTGAGAGTCCCTTGGACTGCAAGGAGATCCAACCAGTCCATCCTAAAGGAGATCAGTCCTGGGTGTTCATTGGAAGGACTGATGTTGAAGCTGAAACTCCAATACTTTGGCCATCTCATGCAGAGTTAACTCATTGGAAAAGACCCTGATGCTGGGAAGGATTGGAGGCAGGAGGAGAAGGGGACAACAGAGGATGAGATGGCTGGATGGCATCACTCACTCAATGGACATGGGTTTGGGTGGACTCCGGGAGTTGGTGATGAACAGGGAGGCCTGGTGTGCTGTGGTTCATGGGGTCGCAAAGAGTCAGATACGAATGAGCAACTGAACTGAACTGATCAAATTTTAACAAGTGTAAGTTGTTAAATTAATATCTCTATAACATGTGCCTTCTGAAAGCATTTTAATTTTCCAATATGAAAACATTTATATACCACAGTTAAATAACAAGTCAACAAATAACCATGCTAATACCTTTTTTGGGTTGCTTTGTATTGATTTTTCTAATTATTAAGTAAAACACTTGGAATATTAGTCCTGTAATATGGTAGGTACTCAATAAACGGAAGCAAGAATAGGTACAATGTTAATGTAACAAAATAAGTACAAGAAATTTTTAAGTATGCTGAAATTACATGTGGGTTATGTTGTCAGGAAAGACTTCCTAGAGGATAAGTACTTGAGTAGAAGAGCATTCTAGATTGGAATGAGAAATAAATGGGGGAAAAAACACAGATACAACTGCATTGATAAGAATCCAAGGAGATGGACATGAGGCAGAAATCAGCTACAGTTAACAGGAGAAAATCCAAAGGCAAGACTTAGAAGTGTGGATTCTTCAAATAGGCTATAGGGATCACTAAAGGTTACTTGAGAACATCTTTTAAGGAAGATTAACCTGCCTTTGGTGAGCCAGATGGGAAAAAGAAAACAAACATGTTAAATATTATCATAGTAACCTGGGAAAAGTAATGAGGCAGCACTAGAGTTGGGTGTTAAGTGGTGGCAATAAAAACTGAAATTGGAGATGTTTCAAAGGGAGAATTAATAGAACTTAGAGACGTAACTCCATGTCAAGAACAAAAGAGTGGCTAGAGTTAAGACTATTTCTAAGGTTTCCAGCCCGAAGATCATAAAAGTTGGAAAGTTGGAAAATAGCATTCTTTTAAGTGGGAAAGAAGTGGAAAATATATGATAATACCTTCTAATTGTAAAAGCCCCCTAACATTTATTCCTTTCCCAAACATGTATCTTATGATGGTGAGATGGGCAAAGTAGATGTTATCGCCACATAACAAATTTCAGGAACAGGGAAGGAAGAATAGTCAGTGAAAGTTTAAGGTAATTCACGAAAATAGTCCCTTCTGTCTCCTATATTAAAGTTCTTTCCCACAAGTAAATTTTGTTTATCTTCATAATATATAATTCATCAGAAACAGATTATTCAAATTGCAATTATTAACTTGCTTTCCTTCATTCAATAAATATTTTTGAACCTTACCTATCAGGCACTGTTTTAAGCACTGGAAGAATTGTAATGAATAAGGTAAACACTACCCCTACTCTTTATTTTATGGGAAAAGACAAAGAATTCAATACACAAACACAAAATTTCAGATGGTGTTACACCACCATGAAAAACAAAGGCTAGTGTGCTGAGAAAGAGAAGGGCTCATTTAGATGGATGGTCAGGGAAGTCCTCGAGGTGGCTCAGTGGTAATGATCCACCTGCCAATGCAGAAGACACAAGGAATGTGGGTTCCATCCTTGGGCCAGAAGATCCCCTGGAAAAGGAAATGGCAATCCCCTCTGGTATTCTTGCCTGGGAAATCCTATGGGCAGAGGAGTTACAGTCCATAGAATCGCAAAGAGTCAAATACAACTGAATGAATGGGCATGCATGCACAGGGAAGTCCTCAATGATGAAATGGTATTTGTGCTAAGACCTGAATAACAAGAAACTAGCCATGTGATAGCTGGCAGAGTGTTTCAGGCAGACAAGAAAGTATAAAGGCTGTAAGGCAAATACAAACAGACCAGTCAAGGAAGAGAAAAAAGGCCAGTGTAGAAGATAAGGGAAGATGGTAGATGAGGTGGAAAGGGCAAGCACGGGCCAGGGAGCCAAGACCAGTAGGGCCTCAGTGTTCAGGCAACTGTACATCCTCATTTGCCTAAGACAGAGCTAGATACTCCTGTCCTTCAGGTACAATTACAAATACAACTTCTTTTCACCTGCAGAAAGTTCTGATTTCAATGATAAATTAAATGGTCACCCTAGTTCCAGGCAATGCATGAATTAACTAGAATTAAAGTTAATTATATAACCTTATTGTAGCTGTTTTTAAAATTCTCCTCCATCAGACTTCTCTTTTTAGGCTAAAACATAGTTTTGTGATGACACTTCAAATCTCTCCTATCTTCCACACACCAAAATGAACTGAACTATCTGTATTTCTAGAGAGCAGAACACAGATCCATCACGTGAGAGTGGATACACTTGTAACACCAGCTGGCTGAAAGGACATATTACAACCAAAAGTCTACCATGAATTTGACAGCTGTATAAATAAATGCACATTCATTGAATAGGATTGCTTCTGCATGTCTGAAAGACAGCAAAACATGTGAGTCACATATTATTAATTCAACCTACAGTCAATGCTGGGATTTGCAGAACTCTTAAAAAATCACCAATCAAGCACACACAAGTTGGAAATTCCCTGGTAAAGTTTATCCCATAGGTTTTCTTAAAAAGCAGAGGTAATGTAACATAGGCTACTATATTAATATTTCTATTACTGTACATGCATAATATTTATCTTTCACATCCAAGTTTTTCAAGTTAGCTCTGAGGAAAAAATTACCCTATTTATCTTAAAACCCTACCAAGTCACATAATTTTTTGAATGAACACTTAAAATGATAGAGTAATGAGTGGGTTATAATACAAGAAGTCATAAAATAGATTTAACAGATGCTAACTACTAAGCAGGAAAACGCTCCTGAATTCTTATCACCTTAGTCAATAAAAAGTAAATGCTACTTTTTGAACATTTACATCATGCTTTATATTGTACTACATCATGCTTTATATTGTGCTTTTCATGCTTTGTACTACACTATGCTTTATATACATCATCATACTACATCATGCTTTATATTGGACTTTTTTGTACTACAATTTTATATACATTTGGTTCATGGGTAAATATATGGCTGATTCATATTGATGTTTGGTAGGAACCAACATAAAACTGTAAAGCAATTATCCTTCAATTAAAAATAAATGAATTTAAATATATATATATATATACACACACACATTGTGCTTTATATAAAATTAGATGAGAAATTAAAAACATAATGAAGTCCTCTATGGTTATTCTTTTTTAAAATAAATATTCAATCTGGAAAAACATAACTAGTTTTATTTGAATTAATCTTACAAATAAAACTATTCTAAGAAAAAACAGAAAATATTTACTAAACTGCATGTCTTCATACTTATATTTGTAGAAGTATCTGCTGAGCATACAGCACACAGTTTAAAAAAAAAAATTATCAACTTCTATATGTATTACTTCCAACTGCCAAGGCCTAAATAATGTGTCACTTTTAAATCTACACTTCATATCACAACGCAAAAGGTTAAACTGGTCCCCAGTGAATTAATCAATATAGCTGACCAAAGTTACTGCAAATCCAAAAGGAAAACCAAAGGCCACTAAAATAACAAGAGAGAATGGGAAAACTCTTCAAAATCTCCTTCAGTTTTAGCAAAGGTATAGCTGGAGAGAAAGTGTATTCATAATGGGCTTTTCAGGCTCAACAAGAATGTCAGAAGGGCACTCAACTATATTTACAACAAAGCAGTATCAGAAATATTCTTCACTGTGAAGAAACAATGAGGTCATTTAAAACACAAAAAGATCCTGGAGAACTAAAGGGATTGCGGCTCAAGAAGTGAATTTTTAAAAAGAAAGGTTTATAGTTAGTTGGGAAAAGATAGTTAGAGATTATGTCATTGAAGACTTAAACTATATTGATGGCCCTCTATAATTGACATGGTACCCAACAACTAAAAAATGTACTATAAAACAGTTGCTTTGAAAAGCGTACTTAAAAAAAAAAAAAAAGAAAAGAAAAGCGTACTTAATAGCCCCTATTGATAAAAGTTATTCATCTAGAATATAGAAGTTAAAAAGCCCTTAAAAATAATGTGACGAGATGACCTGACTTTAGTCCTGTGGCTGGAACAAGTCTAACTCCAGTGGAAGTAAATGTGAAATAACTCTCAGCTGCTGCCAACAACGTTACACAGCACCGGAGAGACCTCGCAGGCCTGTCTATGCTCTCCTCAATTACTCCATTGTTGAAATCAAGAAATCCAGGAGAGGCACCAGCACCAAAGCCAACACCTACAAAAAGCTTTTGATTACAAACGTCACAATCCTTCTGGCCTGTGGTCACAGATCGCTGCAGGTCACTGTTTCTCTGAGAAGGAACAAGGAAAAAAGACTTGATCAACCAAGTGGGTTACAAACATTCAGAAATAATTTTGGAATTTCAGCGTCAAGAAGACCTAAATGTTTGCTGTTTTTTCCTGGAGGATCTCTGGACACTTATTTCTGGTCTAATTGAATCAAAGATGATGAATTATTTAGAGACAAGCAATTTAATACTGTTATGAAAAAGAAGGAGGCGAGAAGTCATTAGCACATAAACAGCTGCTGATATCCCCACAATTGGGATTCATGGCAGAGAATCCTCAGAACTCAATCCAACAATTATCCAAGTAAGCCACCATCTTTTCTCTTTAAAAATGTATCCTCGTATTTTTTTTTAAAGTATCCTCTCAGAAAATGTGCATATTAAGAAAAAGTTAAATATAACAGAAGTGAAAAAGTACATTATATGATGCTGCAAATTCCAATGTTATAAAATAGTAAGAGTCCAAAAGGCTATAGGGAATACAAGAGATCATCAGGTCATCGGCCTTTAGGAAAAAAAGACCTAAAATCTTTCTTTAGCAGCTCGTTTCAGTGTTTTATAATACCTCAAATTAGAAATTATAACTGGCTATTCTCTGTTGCTGAAATTTAAGGTCCTTTTCTCCATTTGATTTTTAAAGAGATAAAGTCTATGTCAATATACTTCATATGCTTAAAGGAGTTAGAAGGAGTTAGTCATCTTACCTAGTTTTATAAGGACAAATAAAGTCTCAAACATTTTCAATTTTACTCTTAGGATTTATTTTCTATTCTTTTCATTCTTGCTCTTTATTGAATCTATTCAAATTTTACCACGTCCTTTTAAACCAAATCTATTCCTCTAACAAAAATTGTATCAAACTATTTTAAGCTCAAACAATGGAAAAAGACTGTTAATAACAATTTATTTACTGTACAGCCCTTTATAGTTTTCAAGCCATTCTGATATTTTCCCCTTTTAAACTCATTAGAATCTTTCAAATTAAAAACAGAAAATGGATACTATATTCTATCTTTCAAATGATACAGGGGCAAAATGCTCACCTTTTTTTTCTTTTAAACTTCAATTTCAATACGGTAGAGGAGAATTTCATACAGTAGAAAGAAAAAAAATACAAGTGATGCGGCAGAGCAACAGTCAAGGTAGAAGAGAGGAAAGGAGAGGGAACCCACTTCAGGTGACCTCAGTCTTTTCCTAAATAGGAGGTGAGAAAGATGTATTAAGGGTGTCTTTCAGGACTTGAGAAGAGAGAACCAGTTTAACACAGTCTCTGGGAGACAGGGACCAGATATTAATTATAAACAACAACAACAAAAACAGTAACTGCCTCATTTCCCCTCACTTAGCCTATGGTTTCACTTAGTATTTCTCCTTTTCAGTAACATTTTAAAACACAGGATCTCCAATGTGCTATTTTTCTGCTGCAATAAGTGGAACTTAAATCTTGGCCAAACTAGAGAGTAAACCACTAAATCTTACCTCTGAATTACTTCACAACCTAAGAAAATTAGTGAAGAAGAAGCTTAGGTATTTAAAGACAGAACTGGGGACAATTATTAAAGCAAAGAGTAAAATAAAGAGTAGCCAACAAATGGCCTGGGGCGGTCTGTGGGAGTTAGAAAGTTTAAGTTCATGTTTAGAAATGGTGTTATAACAGTTTATTACTAGAGCAGTACATTAGTCACAAGTTTTTCATTCATTTGTGCTGTATCTATGTATTATTGTCCAAAGTTTTTTAATTTTATGGAAAGCACAAGCAAGGGTATTTATTTAGTGGCGTGGGCCTTTTTTTTTCTCAGCACAGTTATTCCAGGCAGAAGTCAGTCTTACACTCTGCCTGTATTACCCTAATGAGGCACCACTAATTACCCCAATACACACACATACCTGCAATGAACAAGAACCCAAAGGGAACTGAAGTCTCCCTAGAATTTAATTTTAAATCTCACTCCCTGAAGTGATGAAAACAACACAGAGGCATACAATAAAAGTTTTAAAGAAAGTAAAGAAGAAAAGATAATTTAGCAGTCTCAATTTTTATACATGTTACTGTGACTTCACAAGTAGCAAAATTTCCATGTCTCTAGCTGTGAAGGGAAATATTTAAAACATATGGGTCTAAGTTAGAGAAATAATACAGCAAGTGGAATACCTAAAATCTGTCTTAATGGAACATTTTTCAGCAAAAACATACTCCTGTATGTATCAGAAATAGAATAATTCCAAAATGAGAGCTATCAGCTAAAAATCTAGGACTGTTTAGAATTTGTTTTAACATGTGGATGATGCTAAAACATTATATTTTGGTAGCTTGATATCGTTTTCTTTGTCTTGATTATGAAAATAACATTAAACAATCTACTGACTAGATTCAACATCACTTTAGTTCAAGACATCACAAGGATCCCATGACATACTTGTTAGGAACAGGTATGTTGTATAGGCAGAGATATTTAGAGATTACATAATAAAGAAACCTCACATACAGCAAATGATCTACAACTGAAACTAATCAGAGTGTAAGCTCTATTTTTCAAGGCATCGTAAGTGAAGGCTTTGCCAAAATTTGGTATTTTTAATTGGTGAAACTAAAAATGGTATAGACAGCCTAACACAAAAAACAGAATCATAAGACAATATTCTTAAATCCATTCGATGTAAAAAGTTTTCTGTATCAAGAGACATGCCCTCTGCCTCTTGTAATAGAGCGTATCAGTTTCAAGAAGTAGTAGCACAGGTAGGAATTTCAGTATTGTGAGCCAAGAGCTTAGAAAGAAACCCATTTCACTGCCATGGTACATCTGTAACGTGGGCTTCCTAAACACTTTTTCTTTTCACTCCTAATTCCACATCTTTTGAAAGGTCAATGCTTATGTTATAACCCTAGGGTCAGAGGCTTGCGCACTGACAAACTTCATGCACCTGGACTGGGGACTCCGCAGGGCAGTAAGGGGGCACGTGGCCCTGCCCGCTCTGACAGCCACACTCGAGGCTCTCACAGACTCCCACACCAGGGCTGGGACAGGATGTGTATGTGGACACTCTCCCACGTATAAGTAAGGCCTAGGAATAGTCTTCTGTTCCTAAGGATGAACTACATGACTCCCCGTGAATTTCATCCTCTGACTATAAAAACATCCTACGTTAAGCTCTCAGTCTCTCAGTCAGGGCACCCCAGTCCAGGTGCTGGAAGTCTCACTGAAAATAATTGAAAGAAACAATGCATTTTTAAATTATAATAAGTAAAAGATAATACAATGATAGACTGTATTTAATATTTTTGATGTGTCATAAGTTATTTCAGAGTGACTAAGTACTTCTTAATGACAAGACAATAAATAATTATCCCTATGCCAAAAAAGAAAGGTTTTCAGTCAGAAAAAATTGTAAGTAAATGATTAACCACAGTTTTTACGACAGGAACATTATCAGGGATACATTCAAATTTTAGGATGACAATTTGATAAATGTAAATAATATCTTAGGGAGGCTATAAAAGCAGCAGTGCAAAAACTCCTAAGAAATGAAAATTATTATTCTTTTCAAATTTGCCAAATAAGCCTAAACTTGCATTGTTAAAGTGAAATATAACTACAAATGAAATAAAAGTGAGCTGTCTGAAAGACTAAATTCTGCCAATGCAAGTTTCCAGAAACATGGTTAAAATCTTTTTTTCTCCTGAGATTCAGAGCGGAAAGGTTTTTCCTATTTTTCTGCATGACAGGGTCTTTGCAGATTATAAACAGACACAGAGGATCACTCCTAAAAATCTTGGAGAAAAAATCAGCATTCTGAGCATCATGTACTAACATGTGTCATGACCTCATACGCAGCTGGCCTCCATGCTCATCACTACCAAGATGACTTCAGTTATGCTTTTCTCTCCTGTTCCCATTCCCCAAAGTGCACATTCTTCACTCACTCCTAGTATTTCCCAAACTGTACTCTGCAAAACGTAAGATACCCAGGAGACATCAAATGGATGTTCCTGTCAAGTAAGCTCGAAAAATATTTCATGGGGTATCTTTCCCTTCAGAAGTCAGAAAACACATTTGACTGGGCAAAAAAATCATCTGGGTGTTTCCTTACCATCTTATGAAAAACCCAAGCAAACTTTTTGGTCGACCCAATAGTTTGGGGGCAGAATAGGAAGGTCTTTGAAGGACAGGCTAAAGAGGTAGATTTTACTCTGTAGGCAAAGTGAGAAGCACAGACAAGTTTAATTAAGCATGGGGCAGATGTGATCAGTCTGGTTTTTGGAGACTGTATAGGATGCTATTGTGGAAAAGGAATGAAAGGACCATTACAATAAGCACCCAAGACAGGGAAAGGATGAAGCAGTAACTAGAAATAGAGAGGAGAAAACACATTAAACAAAATCTGCAGAGAATGCAGAGTGCCTTGTGAAAACCAGATGTGGCATGAGCAAAGGGGTGGAAATGGAGATGGTCTATATTTCCTAATGTTACTATTTTCTCAATGAACTAGAAGGCAAGATCAAACCTGAATGAGGGGCAGATGAAAATGAAAAGAGGCGAAGAACATCTAAAAGCTGAAACTGAAGCAGCCTGTCTCTGGCCTGTCACTTATTGAAGGATTTCCTGAATAGCTTCTCCCCCACCTCCTCAGGTGAGACAGGAAGGCAACAGGAGGCTAGGGAAGAATACCCTGCTCCTATGGCTCTAGAACAAGGCCCTGATAGACTTTCACACTAGAAAGTAGGCTTTTTATGGAGAAAGATCTGGGTGTATTTTGTGACAATTATTCACCCACTCCTCCTGTCAGAGCCATGAAGGAATCATTCTTAGATCTTCACTGGGAGAACTTGACGGAGTCCCTACAAGCAAGGTCCATGGAAATGCAGACTAAGACAGTGGTCCCCAGGAGTTTCTAACTCTCACTAGTGTATACTCAGCCTCTGGCAATTTATCAGAATTATTAATACCATTTAAGTGTTACTGCTTTGGCAGCTTATGCTCCAGGTAAGCAGCTCTTGGCTGATATGCTCTGGATACACCCATCTCTCCAGATTTCAGGGCAGTACTCTGCCCTATACCCTCAGTTCTATTATGGGAGGTATGGATATTTTAATTTGTCCAGATTTTTTCTTATTCTGAGAGTAACAACTTCCAAGATCTTTAAATGTTAGAGCTGATAATGAAAGTCTCAACATCCACTTTTCCTATTAATTTAGTATTAAAATACACACATGCACAATTCTTTCAGACCCCCATTCGCAACAAGGGGTAAGGAAAGAAAATGCACGCTAAGTATTCAAAGATGCTAACAACTGATAATCCTTTCAGTATATTATATGGTGCAAACCTGGTATTTTAGAGTCAAAAACTCTTGGCCTTGACACTGTTCAGATGTAACACATCATGTCTACCTTTAACACCTCTAATCTTAATTCAATCAAATAGGTAAGAAATCACTTTTGGTTATAACGTATGTGGGAGTCAACTATTATTATCATAACTCTAGGTAGCATTTTTATTTTAAAATGAGATGACGCTGACAATGCTTTATATTTATGAGTGCACTCACTACTGAATAATTTTCAGAGAGTGAGGAGAATCAATATTCTTCTTTGTATAGGTATTTACCACTATAGTTCAGTTTCTTTATTTCATAGTTTTTGTCTGTTACTCTTCTTAAACTAACAGTAAATCTTTTAACGTTACTTATGAGCAAAGATTTACATGTACATATTCATTTAATTTGCAGTTATGGAAATTTTCAAAGATCTACAAAAGTAGAGACTAATAATGGACTATTATGTATAATTCAGTCTCAGTAATAATCTACATTTTTGCCAATCTTGCTTCATCTCTCCCCTCCACTATTTTTTCCAGAATATTTTAAAGCAAATCCCAGATAATACACAAATACTTCAGTATGCATCTCTACTGGACAGGAACATCCATTCACTGGATACAGTGACTCTGTCCTAATGCCTTTTGGGAAGAAGTGAGCTTGTTTCCTTTGCAGGAGTGACAGCTGCCCATTTTTGCTATTGGTGTTGTCTGGAAATCTAGGCATGAGTAGGAGAGCACATGTGAGTGTTGAGAAATCAAAGAGGTGAACCAATGTGGATATTCTGCACTGATCTCTCATCTGCCCTTCTAACCTCCATCTTGATAGCTGGACAGGTCAATAAACTAAGAACTAATTCTCTTGTACTCAGAATTCTGGATGAGAATTAGTTCTGCAAATATAAGCAATTCATCTAATATCATGAAAGCAAAACTGCAGCAGAGGTCATTTTCCTTTCAGCTGTTTCAACGGCAAACAAGGACAAGGAAATGTGAGCTTTTTCTATAGCAGTGCATATAGCAGCACTTTCAATTTTCTGGTGTCAAAAGTAATTGTGGCCACAGCGGCAGCAGTCTTCCTAATTACTGGATTGCAGCTATGTTCTTAAACTCACAGCTCTAGCAAAGCCTCACATGTAAGCAGCTCTTGGGAGGATCAGTTCTATACTCTTTGAAAGTCATTCCAGTAGGAACAATCTTTTATAATCAGGTAACTCCCTCACATTAAATATCTTCCTGTTTAAAACACGTTTTTCTATTTCCTGGACTAGATCCTGACATACATTATTTGATAGATCTGTGTGTCTGTGGAACTGATAGTAAATTTTCATGAATTAATACTTTGCTTGTATACTAATTTTTCTACTCTTACTTGTCCTACTTAAAATTCCCTTAAATCTATATTCACTTTTAAATTTGAATTTCCATACTATTCTACACTATTTATTAAATAAAATGCTCATTGCAATGCTTCAAATTATTTCATGACCCACCAACAGGTTGAAAGCCTCAATTTAAAAGACAATACTTGGGGAGGACAAGATGGCAGAGGAATAGGTGGAAACGGAGTACAGATGCATCAGGAATACATTTCAGATGCAGAGGATCTCGCAGAGAACCAGCTGAGTTCTGGCAGGAGTCCCTGATAACTGGAAAGGAAAATACAGATCCACGCAAAACTTGGTGGGATGAAGCAAGGGAAAAAGAGGAGGAAAGTGAGTGGGGCCTGACCTGCACCCAGGGGTTGAGGGAGCTGAAATGGGAGTGAGATCCCCACATCCACGGCAATCAACTGGGACAGAAGGAAAGCATGTGAGGCTGGCAGAGAGTGAAGCAGCTGATCTGTGTCAATCTGAATGAAGTGAGAACCACACAGACAATCCATGTCACAGCCCTGTGTACTCTGGACAGGGATCCAAGTCCATGGGAACTCGTGCAGCTGGGAGCTGGAGCATGGGGATCGGGGCAAAATATCAGAAAGACAAATTAAGGAATCAATCTCATTCAGCAACAAAAAGAATAAAATATCTAGAAATAAACCTACCTAAGGAGACAAAATTCCTATATTCACAAAACTTTAAGACACTGAAGAAAGAAATCAAAGATGACACAAAGAGATGGAGAGATATACCACGTTCTTGGATGAGAACAATCAATATTGTGAAAATGACTATACTACTCAAAGTAATCTTTCAAGGGACTCAATGCAATTCCTATCAAGTTACCAATTGCATTTTTCAAAGAACGAGAACAAAACAGCCAAAGCAATCTTGAGAAAGAAAAACGGAGCTGAAGGAATCAATCTGCCTGACTTCAGATTATACTACAAAGCAACAGTAGTCAGGACAGTATAGTACTGGCACAAAGACAGAAATATAGACCAATGGAACAATATAGAAAGTCCAGAGATAAACCCATGCACCTATGGGCCTCGTATCTTTGACAAAGGAGGCAAGAATACACAATGGAGAAAAGACAGTCCCTTCAATAAGGGCTGCTGGGAAAACTGGACAGCTACATGTAAAAGAATGAAATCAGAACACTTTCTAACACTATACACAAAAATAAAACTCAAAATGGATTTAATACCTAAATGTAAGACCAGAAACTATAAAACTCTTTAGAGGAAGACATAGGCAGAATACTCTTTGACATAAATCACAGCAAGATCCTCTATGACCCACCTCCTAGAGTAATGGAAACAAAAACAAAGATAAACAAACGGGACATAATTAAAAGCTTTTGCACAGCAAAGGAAACCCATACATAAGATGAAAAGACAACCCTCAGAATGGAAGAAAATAACCGCAAATGAAGCACCTGACATAGGGTTAATCTCCAAAATATATAAGCACCTCATGTAGCTTAATATCAGAACAAACATCCCAACGAAAAAATGGATGGAAGACCTAAACAGACATTTCTCCAAAAAAGACATACAGATGGCTAATAAACACATGAAAAAATGCTCAATATCACTTATTATTGGAGAAATGCAAATCAAAACTACAATGAGGTATCACCTTACACTGGTAAAAATGACCAACATCAAAAAATGTACAAACAATAAATGCTAGAGAGGATGTGGAGGAAAGGGAACTCTCTTGCACTACTGGTGGGAATGTAAATTGATACAGCCACTCTGGAGGAGTGTGGACAGTCATAAAAAACTAGGAATAAAACTATCATATTACCCAGCAATTCCACTACGGGCATTTATCCTGAGAAAACCACAATTCTAAAAGACACATGTACCCCAATATTTATTGCAGCACTATTTATAATAGTCAGGACATGGAAGCAATTTGGATATCCATCGACAGACAAATAGATAAAGAAGTTGTGGTACATATATACAGAGAAATATTACCAAGTCATAAAAAAGAACAACTTTGCATCAGTTCTAGTGAGATGGATGAACCTAGAGCCTCTTATACAGAGTGAAGTAAGTCAAAAAGAGAAAAAGAAATCATATATTAATGCTTATGCATGCAATCTAGAAAAATGGTACTGATGAAACTATATATGTGGCAGCAACAGAGACAGAGACATAGAGAACAGACCTGCGGGCACAGCATGGGAAGGAGAAGGGGGGACGAACTGAGAGAGTAGCACTGAAACACACATATTACCGAAAGGAAAACAGCAGCCAGTGAGACAGCCAGGGAAAACCTGCTGCAGGACGCAGGGAGCACGATCCGGTGCTCTCTGGAAACCTAGAGGGGTGAGACGGGGCGGAAGGCAGTTTAAGGAAGGAGGGGACGTATGCACACCTATGGCTGATTCATGCCGATGTATGACAACATCAACACAACATTGTAAAACAATTCTCCACTTAAAATAAAACAAGGAAGGAAATGTAAAAACTAAAGTGAATTGCTAACTGCGCCCCCCCAAAACAATGCTTACACCACAGTCTTATTAAAAGAGCTTCAAGTATATCGTAGAAAAATCACAACAGCGTTTACTTAATTTTCTTTTATTTCATCCGAGCCTTCATAGTAGACAATATGGAGTTTTCCCAGCTGCCATTTTGTTGACCTTTACCTAAGTGGGAGACAGCTCTCAGGACTATCTCCACATAGGTAATAAATATTTTAAAGCAATATCAAAATTTTTTAAAAAAGCAGTTATGACTGACACAAGTTTGGGGAAAACTGTTCTTAATTTAAAAGAAGCAAGTTTTTCATAAAATCATTCTCTGAAAGCTTTCATTGACCAGACTTGATTTTCTTCTTAAAACATAAACCTCTAGAAACCATATGCAATGTTTGATTTTTTTTTTCTCCATCGACTCATTAGTCAAACAGAAATAAATCTAATGGGGACCAAAGGAACTTTTAAAAACTAAGCATCCTTAAATCTTGGTATATGAATAGTGAACTATATTCAGGTTTTAGTTCTTGATTCCAAAACCAATAAAATCACAGCAAAAGCTTAAATGAATCCCCAGATCTCAAAGGATAACAGATCATAAAACTCCCACAGATTTGGCAAGGTGGCAACCACTGACAGGAGGAGAAAAAGGTACATAAATATAAGCTAAAGTTCCACAATTTTTATCCTAAAAAATTGACCTTTATGTGAAAAGTAGAGTCCTTAGCTATAAAATAATTTTCTATTTTAACAAATAGCTAGCATTAACAAGTACTCTATTTATGCATTATATCTCTCCCTTCTAAAGGAAAAACTTATTTGAATTAATTTGAATCATAAAGCTCAACAGGCTTAAACTTTGATTTTAGCGTTTTGAATGGAAATCTTCCAAAATGTATTATTTTCTTTCTTACTTAGTGAAACAAAACAAAATGAATATTAATTAGTCTTTTGATGCTTTCTCATCATAATCAGGTTTCTCATTATCATAATCAATTACCATCCCATTCTGAAATACTGTGCTGCCTTCAGGAACTACTGACATGTGACGAATGTTAAAAGTGAAAACATAGGACACTGGTGTTAGACATAAGTTGGTTCAGATCAAGGTACTCACAGCCTTCTAGTCCTGTGAAAATGGGCAGACTGATTAACATCACATTTGTTCCATCTGTTATAAAACAGGGATCATAATGCTGTACTCGTGCAGTCACTAGAAGGCTTAAATAAGTTCATGCAAGAGAATATAGTAATGCCATCAACAATATAAAATCAAACATCTGTTACTTCTCAGATTAGAATATTTCCTAATTCTGAATAATTGATACAACTGTACAAACAACTGGTAGATAAGTAGGGTGTGACTTTCTTTGCAGAACCAAATAACAAAAACTTTTAAGAGTTGAAAGCACACAAATAGGGTGGTAAATTTGAAACTTATGTTGCAATATATTTAAAATAAATGCTTTTGCAAATTGTATCATTTCAAATCTTTGTTCGGAGAAGGCAATGGCACCCCACTCCACTACTCTTGCCTGGAAAATCCCATGGATGCAGGAGCCTGGTGGGCTGCCATCCATGGGGTCGCTAAGAGTCTGACACGACTGTGCAACTTCACTTTCACTTTTCACCTTCATGCATTAGGGATGGAAATGGCAACCCACTCCAGTGTTCTTATCTGGAGAATCCCAGAGATGGGGGAGCCTGGTGGGCTGCCGTCTATGGGGTCACACAGAGTTGGACACAACCGAATTGACTTAGCAGCAGCAGCAAATCTTTGTTTGATGCTGCTGTATAGACAACTAATTTTTATTTTAATTTTGTATACCAGAAATCTTGCTAAATAGGGATATTTACAAACATCCAAAAATTAGTTTATAAAACATCGAGACATTTAAGAAAACCTAGAAAGGTGAAGAAAATTTAGAAAATACCATTGGTATAGAGTAAAGGATCAACTAACCCATACTGTTCCATAGATTCAAGGTTAATTACAATCTAGAATTACAAAAGAGTCTGTGTGGAAATTGACCAGCTGATTCTAAAATTTATATGGAAATGAAAAAGGCCAAGAATAAACAAGTCACTCTTGAAAAAGAACAAAGTGTAAGAACTCTATCCATTATGAAGTTTTTTCATAGTGATTTATATATATATATATGTAAATACCTAATACATATAAAAATATTTCTATATAATTTTACATATATCAATTAACTGCTAATTTATTGATAATAACAGTACAGCACAGTACTGGTATAGCAAGACAAAAACAAGTATAACTGGGACAGAACAAAGAACCTGGAAACAGACTCATATAAAAAGTTGATTTAGGACAAAAACAGCATGTGATAGAAATAGAAAAGAGAACAGTCTTTTTAATATATAATGTTGGTACAATTAGATATCCATATAGGAAAAAAATTTAATTGAATCTTTCCCTCACATTACCCAAAAAACAACAACAAAAACTGCAGGTGAATTTGAAGGCCTTAATGTGAAAGACAAAATTAAAAAACTCTTAGAATAGAGGAGAATATCTTCATAATTGCAGAGGAGGGGATAATTTCTTAAACAGCACACTAAAAGCATTGACCAAAAAGGAAATAACTGATAAACTTAACTCATTTAAAAATAATAAACCGTAGTTCAACAAAAAACTTAATAAAGAGTGAAAACAAATGGCATAGGTAAGACAAGAGACTATAACTGATACAAGCAACAAAGGGTTTCCAGTCAAACTTCAAGCAGAAACTCTGCAAATCGATGAGACAGCACAGAGAATGAAAAAATGGACAAAGAACTCCAATATGTACTTAAAAAGAGGCAAAAGTAAAGAACAAAGAGGACCACTGAGGGATACGTATAAAACTTTAAAATAATTTTATTCCAAAAGAAACAAAGTACTTCCATGAAACTCAGGGATAGTGATAACCACCAAAGATTAAAATGACTTCAGAGTCAATGACAATATTCTATTTCTTCGTGTGGGGGGTAGTCACATGGGTATTTATGTTATAATTAATACTGTGCATGCAAGCATGCTAGGTCACTTAGATTATGTCCGACTCTGGGGAGTACTATGGACCGGAGCCCACCAGGCTCCTCTGCCTTTGGGATTCTCCAGGCAAGAACACTGGAGTGGTTTGCCCTGCCCTCCTCCAGGGGAGCTTCCGGACCCAGAGACTGAACCCACGTCTCATGTCTCCTTCGATGCAGGTAGCTTCTTTACCACTAGTGCCACCTAGGAAGCCCGTTAATTGTTTTATATATTTTAGTGTATATGTGCACGCTCAGACAGTCGTATCTGACCCTTTTGCAACCCTAAGGACTGTAAGCCACCAGACTCCTCTGTCCATGGGATTTTCCAGGCAAGAATATTGGAGTGGGTTTCCAATTCCTCCCCCTTTTGTGTATATATTTAGTAATAAAAGCATATTTTCTTAAGTGTACTGAAAGAACTTGAGTGACAATTTCCCAGATACTATACCAAAAATAAAGATTCTCCTTAAAAATGTCATCTGGAGATTCAGAGTTCCCTCATTTGGTTGTTCCAGAGTTAGACTGGCCTTTGTAGGTCATTTGTTACTTTCTCCTGAGAAGGCTACATCCTTTGGACTGGGTCTTAAGGGATAGGTTTTAGGTATAGTTAGATTTGGGAAAGGATTCAATTAGTTTTACTAATCCTACTGTCACTTTGATAAGTAAAGCCTCCTTAGTGACTTGCTTCCCTGGATTTCAAGTTTTCTCATTAAATTAAAAAAAAAAGGATTATGCTGCAGTAAAAATTCAAGTATCAAGTTTTCTCCCCCCTGGTGATATGCACATGTTGATATGTGCATATGGTGATAGGGACTTCTCAAAATACACATGTTTGAGAAGAAGTCCATAGATCTACCCATCTATTAACTCTCACTGTGCTCGTTAGCAGCCAAACTACAGAGGATACCTTTGGCTGGCTATGCAGGAAAAGCGGCAAGACAACCAGCAAGAGCAATGAAGTTAGATACATCAGAAACCAAGAACAATTCTAGGCCTCAGTTACCCCAAATTTCAGGTGGAAACAGTAAGTCCCATGCTACATATCTTGAAGGCCATATATCTTACTTGTTGGTAAAGTGATTTGAAGAAGACAAACTAAAGAGAGCGACTGCTTCTTAACACAAATAGGATACAGTAGAAATAACTTGAGACAGGACGGATGCACCGATTCAAGCACTGGGCATTTATTTAACCAGCTGGGTGACTGATCACAGGTGAGTTGGACCAAACTGGTTAAAATCACTTAAGAGTTTTTCTTGCTAACTCTATATGTAAATTAGCCCTTCCAAAAGTATATGCTATCTAGGGTTCCATGCTCTATTATAAACACTGTTTTTATAACAAAGCTGATAAACAAAAATTCAATATTATAACTAAGATAAACAAAAATCATCAGTTTCTGAAAGGACTGAAAATAACATTTCTTTGAACAGTTTTCCAAGAGCATGTATTTCTTTCCATTGATTAAAGCTAACACTTTGCATGTACTTTCCTAAAAACACAAGTAATGTTATATTAAGCTATACCTACAACTATCACTACGGCTGATTAAAGAGAGTAAAAAGGATGAACGAGTTTCCATAAAAACTGAAAGTCAGGTATAGGGAATCCAGTTTTAGATACTCACCTTTAGCTAAGCATGCATGTTCAACGGTCACGAACACGTCTCTGTCCTACCTGGCCAACAGCTGAGCCGCTGTTTGGCAGAAGACCCCAGTTCCATCTCCCCACACAGGCTGCCCAGTGTCCTCAGCCAGATCCCTGCATGCCACCTGCTCTAACTCCTGATTCCACAACTAAAGAGCGAAGCCTAGTAGAACAGGATGTCCCCAGGACACTGTTCTAGTCCCAGCTCCCTGGTGCCGAGGCCATAAGAGCTGTTAAATACTTGGAAAGTCACTCTTGGGTAAACTGGGAGTAAGTAAAACGCTTCTTTTGCATTCTAAAGGAGAAACAGGAGGTTAAGTGGGTCTGACTTACCAAATTTTACTATTTCATTGGCTGAAATGACTGATTACTGGCAGCTTTATGTAGACAGCCTACTAGAGTCACTCTTTATCCTTTTCTGGGTTACCACGTCGCTCACGTTTGCTGTCATTACAATAACAAGAAGTTCTAACAAGAACTAACACTTGGACAAGAAAATTCTGCTAAGCTAAGTACAAAGCATTTGCCTCTAGGAAATCAGACAGCTACAAGTATACTGTCAGCTTCTTTCTCTACTCTTCATCTGTGCAAAATATACACATATATGTGTGTCTGTGTATATATACACACATGGTTACAAAAATGGCTTTTGAGGAAACATATTAAAATACAGTTTTTCTCCAACCATAGTCTCAGAGGAACTTAACAGAAGAGTGCCTACTGGTTATCTAAAATACCACCAAATGCGAAAAGGTTATCTATCATTTGATTCAATTTACTGATTAAACAGTGAGTTAAGATAAATGACATTTGAATATTATAGATAAGCTTTTTCTAAATATTATAATACATCATTTGGAGCTGACCATTATTCTTGAGATACTTGTTATCTCTATTTCACAGATGAGAAAATCAGTGCTCTGAGATACTGCCCACTACTCATCTGGTAAGTGAGAGAGCTGGATTTGAATACTGAAATGCTGACATCTGGAAAGAGTACCAGCAAAGAGATAGGCACAGTGTACAGCACAAGAGAAGCCCAAAGTGTGCCCTAAAGAAGCTTAAAATTCCAACTAAAGAGCTAGCCAGAGAGGTAACATACAGAGGAGTCTATGGGGTCATTATGGGGCTCAAAATGTGCTGTTATTACTGCATTCATCCTACTACTTACTCAGGCTCCTGAGACGCAACGGAGGGAGCCCTGGTGCTCCTGTCAGCCATGATGCTCAGGCTGGGAATACTGTCACTTTAAGACTATAACACAAAAACCAGAGGACAGGTACCGATCATGTAATACACTAACCACCAACTAGACTGGTAATCTGTGTCAGTTCTGATTCAGCAAAGTAGGCATCAGAAATCAAACATACATCCAAAGAGTTTTCAAAAGAGCAAAGAACTAATGAGTAAGATAGAAAACACATGCTTCATAACAGGATTTTCTTCCCTGAGATTTGCAAGATAAAATTCTCACTTAAAAATTAATTGCAATAGGTTTAGTAGTAGAATACTACAAATCTGCTATACCTAATAGCTCTTCACTGAGCTTATTAAGGAAAAAAATTATTTCACTTTATAAACATATACACATGGCTTATCTAACTTCTTAAGCCTACACAGGCCTTTTGGGCTCCCTTGAATCACTGATGACCAAACAGTCAATTATCATTTCAATTTGCATTCTATCAAATTGCTTAGAATCCTAATATCACAAGTTATTGCCTGATATCAATTATTTCAATCACAATTTTCCTAATTCTTTTTCCAAATCAAATCTGACCTACTTCCTAAGGTTCAAAATCTGATGAATTTCCAGAATACAAGAAAGTTCCATTAATACAGAACTCACTAACAACAAATATAATAATAATACATTTTAACTGATATTTTCATACCATCTTTTCAAAATTGGCTTGGCCATCCATGAAACATTTCCCCACCCTACAAAAAAGATTTGTGGCAAAGCAGTGTGATAAAGGAAAGTATTTGGTGCAAAGAATACACAGAGCCTCTATATATTAACATTCTATCAATGCTACAGTGTCTAGGATGTAGTCTAGAGCTTACTTACTCCCTAAAAGGCAAAAAATATTAAATGAGGCTCTTCAAACAGAAAGGCTCAGCTGTGACATATGCACCAAAAACAGGAGCTCTGTTTTCCTTGGCTTCTTAAAAATAACTTCTGAGAATGACTTCTGAGACCAACCCACAAATAGACTGTTCACACTGACCTTCTTGTTTGTGCAAGCATGGCCCAAAGAGTGAGACCACAATGTTCGGCCAGTAAAGCCATCTTCCTGCTTCAGGCTCCACTCAAAGAAAGCTATTCTATCAATGCAGCCCTGGCACAAGCAACTTCTGGAGGTGTTTCATTACTGTCACCAGGGAACATCTGTCCCTGGAATTTATATGTATTAAACAAGATGTTCTTTATGTAACAAGTATATTAGTAACACATAAAAGCCTATCCTAAGAGCATTAAACTTCAAAAAGTTATTTTTCTTCTTAACATAAAAAAACCTTTTTTTTTTTAAATTCTCCACACATATGCTCCACATTCTATTCATTCTTTCTCCTATCCCTAAAAAGGTTACCTAATACCTGTCTCATCACATGATTTCTCATAAAATCTCATCTAGATTACTACATGTCAGCATGTACAATTACATTAGTAATATATTAATAAAATTTGTTTCTGTTAATTTTAAGATTCCTGCAGCAAAGCATTGAGACTGTTCTAAATCACTCCAAAAACATAGTAAGTGACTTCATTTCTATATAACAGAAATTCATTTTTTTTACATTTCACTTATACTCCTGATTATAAATACTAGCTAATCCAGGTAAAGACTGGATTTTCACCTTCGGATAGCTGTTTTCTGGCTGTTCAATGAGATTACCTGATTGGTCTAAATTTATTCAATATATTATTTAAAAGAATTAACATGAATTCTATGATTAGATATTCCTGATCTCTCTACAGTGTTCTCTTTGAGGTGAGTCTGAATCCCCAAAGACCAATTTATCCACGATTACAGTTACAGAATTTCAGTTAGGAGAACTGCTACTGAGAATCTATCCAAGGAAAATAAAAATTCTAGCTTGAAAAGATATATGCACCTCCATTTTCAATGCAGCACTATTTACAACAGCCAAGATATGGAAACGACCTAAGCATCCATTGATAGACAAATGGGTAAAGAAGATACGGTACACACACACAAAATGACCTATTATTCAGTCACACACATACACACACAAAACACCCACAACGAAATCTTGCTGTTTGTGACAACGTGGTGGACCCTGAGGGTTTTATGCTAAGTCCAAGAAGGCAGACAGATTCTGCCATCATTTACATGTAGAATCTGAAAACAAAACAAATACTGAGATTCACAGAGTGAGAAATACAAAATATTGCTTAAAAAATAGAGACGCTTAAATGAACAGAAAGATTAAACCACATAAAATGGATGAAAGGGATCAGAAGATACAAATTTCTAGTTATAAAATTGATAATTAAACATGGGAAATAGCTGCAAAATACTGTACTAACTTTATATGGTGACAGGTGGCAATGACTTACTGTGGTGATTATTTCACAGTGTATATGAATGTCAAGTCACTAGACTCTACACCTGAAATTAACACAATATTGTATTGTCAATTATATACCTCAACAAAAAAAAATCAATGGATCTTTTATGAATGGGTTTATTTCTGTATTCTCTGTTCTGTGTAATTTCATCATACCAAATTATATTGATTACTATAGCTTTGCATAGTAAGGTTTCAAGTTAGATAGGGTAAACTATCCAATTTGTTCTTTTAAAATTGGTTTGATTATTCCAGAGGATTTGAGCTTCCATATGAATTGTATAATCAGTTTGTCAGTTTCTATCCAAAAAAGATAAAGCCTGTTGGAATTCTGATTGGAATTATGTTACATTTATAGAGCAATTTGAAGAGAATTCCCATCTTACCAATACTGTATCCTCCAACCTATGAGCATAGTTTAATCTCTCCATTTATTTAGGCTTCTTTAGTTTCTTCAGCAATATTTTTTATGTTTCAATGTAGAGGTCTTGGACATCTTCTATTATGTTTATACCTAAGTATTTTATGGTTTGGGCACTTCCATAAATTGAATTTTTTAATTTAATTTTTAAATCTTTTGCTCTTTGGGTATAAGAACACAACTGATTATAGTATAATAATCTTGTAGTTTGTAACGGTAGAAATTCTCTTTTTAGTTCCACTCACTTGGTGAAGCAGCCCAGTCAATTCACTACTGAATGTATCCAAGTTTTTTAACTAACTGCATTAATGGCCAACCCCTCTAAAATCTCTCCCAGCTCAGTGATCCTAGTTTTATCTTTCAAAATAGGGATAATGCTCATTACAAGAAAACTTTTCCTCAGATGAAGTCCCCCAGGATTCTCCAACTCTAGATTTCTCATGTCATTCCTCTGAACAAAACATCTCGTCATCAAAGCATGATCTTGTTCATTCATACGTATGTCCTATTATTCCTTAATCACTGCTGCTGCTGCTGCTGAGTCGCTTCAGTTGTGTCTGACTCTGCGCGACCCCACAGACGGTGGCCCACCAGGTTCCCCTGTCCCTGGGACTCTCCAGGCAAGAACACTGGAGTGGGTTGCCAGTTTCTTCTCCAACGCATGAGAGTGATAGTGAAGTCACTCAGTCGTGTCCGACTCCTAGCGACTCCATGGACTGCAGCCTACCAGGCTCCTCTGTCCATGGGGTTTTCCAGGCAAGAGTCCTGGAGTGGGGTGCCATTGTCTTCTCCAATTCCTTAATAAAGAAAGTCTAGAAAGGCAAAAATACTCCTGAAGAGCTGATAACCAAGTTTAGGGAGCCTTCAGAAACTTGATTTTGAAACTGTAACTACTAGAGTCCATTACTACTATCGCAACTTCGGCAGCTTTACCATAGCATTGGTTCTTATAAAATATACAGTCAACTAAAACACTTTGCAGAGTTTTCTTGAACGTATTAATTTATGTATTGTTAAATGTGAGAAAACATATTTATCCATATTCAATTATATTTACTATGACAGCCTATCAGGCCACTGAGATAAATTTTAGTTCCAATTTCTCCACTCAACATATTAGCAATTTCTTTCAACTTGGCATGGAGTTGCAAAGTTGAACTCCATGTAGAGTCTGACGTAGACTTCATGATTCGGGAGTGACCTAATTCATTCCCCAAAAAAGGTGGAAAAAGGTAAAAGAAAGAGCTCTTTCCAAGGTGACACTGATTAATGTGGTCTATTCTCTTTTAGAATCTTTAGCCAACTTGCTGTGAATTATTTTAACTGAACAATTGCTACCTCTAGTAGAACAGTTTTTAAATGTCAGCCCTCATAATTCCTATCGTTCAGTAGCTAAGTCGGATCTGACTTTGTGATCCCATGAATTACAGCATGCCAAGCTTCCAAGACTTTCACTCTCTCTGTTCAAACTCATGTCCGTTGAGTTGGTGATCATTCCTAACTATTAGTAATTGTGTGATTAATAAATTTTAATTGAATAAAATTTTTAAAATTAAGGAAGTAAAAGGAGTTGGTTATAGAACAAATAGAGACAAAAGGATAAGAACATATATATGGTGATTACTGTTGAAACATTATTGTAGGTTTTAACTTGATTGCTCAGTTTTTAAAAAATAAAAACATAAAACAAACAGCTTCTTTATTTGGCCCTAGAATCAGGAGTTCACAAAACAAGACCACAATCATCAGAATTTCCTAGAAAAGGAAGTCATATTCACTTTGAAAAAGACCAAGTTTGCCAAAATTTTTCAGATGCTTTTACTTGTAAGATAATCTAAAAATCAACTCATAAAAGAATGCTTTACTGTAATTCCACATTTAAAAGTATAAACTTAATTTTATGTGCTTAATTCAGCTATTAATAAACTTCATTTTAAATTTAACAATCTTTAGCATGAGTATTTTGGATGAAATGTGCTGATACGAAAAATGTCTTCAGAAAAAGGCTAAATTCTGAAAAGCAGCATTGTTATCTTAAAAAAATTCAGGCCAAGTGTAAAGAGAATTCTATTCAAAGAGGAAAATTCTCTTCTCAGACTGCATTTCTGTCAGGCACATCACTCAAGTCATCGTTTTTATCTACTAGCTATGTGCAATACTGATATCAATGGAACTTGTATATTTTTATGGACAAATAACATATACAACTAAACACAAAACATAAATATAAGAAAACTGTATCATTAAATCTTCCAGCTTATGTTCAAATTTTAAAAATATTATTATAGCCTCAGAAGGAAGCTCAGAATGAACTTCTTCAAATTTTCCTCAGAGTCTCTGAAATATATGTATATATATATATATATAAAATGTTTACCAATGACAGTTATTCAAAATAAAATACTATGATCACTCTGCAATTTGATGGATTTCTTCCTGATGAAATAGTTTTAACTTTCAAAAGAGCAGCATATAAAAAACTTTTTAAAGTAGGTATTATGATTATATATTTTAAGATAAACCAAAGGAGAAGACAAGAAAAAAAAACTATTTCAAGATTTACTAACTACTGTCAATACTGCGTAGCTACGCTAAGAGACACAAATGTCAACATATATTATATAGCTTGACCTCCTGCTGCTTGCTATAAATGTATTATGAGTAGAATTCAGTGATAGAAACTCCCCCCAAAAGAAAAGTAAAATTAAAAAGAACAAATTCTCTTTCATTTAAAAGCCGAGATAGTTATCAACTTGCAAAGAACACAATGGGAGAAGCTCAGAAATTAGATGGCACTTACAGCAAAAAGGTATAAAATTCAGTATCTCTTTGATATTAACATTAACATTAATTCAGCCTCTTTGATATTAACATTCTTGGAACCATTACAGCACATAGAGTATCAAAAATGCTAAATATGTTTTTATAAGCTCTGGCATGGACAGATTCTTAGTAAAATTTATCATTCATTAAACAGATGATTTAATATAAAGGTCTTCTGTTTTTCCTATGATCAAACAACTTCCCTTCCTGGCCACCTGACCATGCCTACAAAACCTGAAGAGCCATTTGTCCTATCTGGTAAGGAGCACTGTTTTCCAGCTAGATCATTCTGCCCTCTATCCTACACTTCACCTGGCTAGACTACACTAGGGAGCTATATGTCATGCACACAATTCCGGTCTCTTTATACCTAGGTAACCAGAATTTTTCAAACTTCACCAATCTAAGAATATATATATATATATATATTTGGGAATATATATATACACGTATATATATCCCATTTCAATTGGCTCTTGATGATTCTAAGCTCCCAGTCGTTTGGCCAACAACTCTAAGCTCTACCTACTTGACTGCCAGAAGCCTGGCACCTGGCAGGATGGCACAAGTTTCCATTTTTCTCAGGAATCAAAAGGAGCACATGCAAGAGTCCATGGATGGATTAATCCTGATTTCTACTTCCCATCACAGGTCACCCAGATCCAGCCCTGATGGGTCTAGAGATCTGGTAATCAAAGAAGGGCCCAGAGATTCCCTAATAACTACCCACTGGTAGCACTGGAAAGCAATCACATCTTTGTCAAGAGGTAAGAATCTCTGCACTCCTGAATGCTAGAGGGCATTCCTTGTCAAGACAGTAAGCAGCGTCCTCTCTCTTTGGGGAAAGAGTCTAAGGAGTCAAATCCATTCCTTCTCAGTCTCCACAGGGGTACATGTGGCCATTAAGCAAAGGAAGAACAACAGACTATGAGCAAAATTCATTTGTCACTTCCAAATCTTTGCTTCTAGGAGAGGACAGATGACTCTTCCACACTCTTACCTCTTCCACCATCTGGATAACAATGAAGTTTATGATGGGGATAGTAACTCTATGAGATGGAAAAACCCTAAATTTCTGAATTAATGCAAATCTGAAGCAGCCACAACTATTACATAAGTAGGAAATAAGCTTCATTGAAACAGCCATTAAATTTTTGGATCTGTTACTGCAGACAGGGGCTTCCCTGGTGGCTCAGATGGTAAGCATTCTGACTGTAATGCAGGAGACCCAGGTTCGATCCCTGAGTTAGGAAGATCCCCTGGAGAAGGGAATGGCAACCCATTCCAGTATTCTTGCCTGGAGAATTCCATGGACAGAGAAGCCTGGCAGGCTACAGTCCCCGGGGGCACAAAGAGTTGGACATGACTGAGTGACTAACACTAACTACCCTAACTGAAACAGGATCCCAGAGTAAGGTTACTACTCTCTCAACCACTGTTCCTTTTTGCAATCTACAAAGAAACATTTTGAAAAATCTATATGGAGTCTCTATGGTACATCTTTAAAGCTCATATATATCCATAATGCTACCTGTGGGGAGATATCTAGTAGATTTTCCATCTTCTAGAAATCCTTTATGTAAATCAGAATGCAAATAGTAAAATAGAGGGAACAGTACCATCAAACTACACCCACCAAAGGTATCTACCTTTTAGCTGGGCTTAACTTATTATACTCAGTGGCAACCCACTCCAGTACTCTTGCCTGCAAAATCCCATGGACGGAGGAGCCTGGAAGGCTGCAGTCCATGGGGTTGCTAAGGGTCGGACACGACTTCACTTTCACTTTCACTTTTCACTTGCATGCACTGGAGAAGGAAATGGCAACCCACTCCAGTGTTCTTGCCTGGAGAATCCCAGGGACAGGAGAGCCTGGTGGGCTGTCGTCTATGTCTCACACAGAGTTGGACACGAATGAAGCAACTCAGCACCAGCCTATTATACTAATCATCTAATTGGACCCTTGCAAGAAAACTGTGAAATAGATATTATCCCTATTTTACAGAAAGAAAAAATTGGAACCATTTCCATAACTGTGGAACAAACAGAAATGGAAAATTAAACATGGAAGTCAACACTGCTTTAACAGATACCCAAAGCTAACTCTTTTATTTATATAATACTAGGATTAGACTTCCAAGTTTTCCTAGACTTCTCCAAGTGTTTACATATTTATTGGTATACACAAGCTATAAAATAAACATTTCTTCATAGCATAATCAGGCCTTAAAATAAAGTCACTATTATAATTCAGTACAAATTTATTGGGCTTTTATTCTTATACATTATATATAATTAGGAGGGACATGTGTGCAATCCTCAGTCAGACTTTTGCCCCCCACAGGACATTTGCAATGTTGAAAATATTTATGGTTGTCAAAAATGGGGGGGAGAAGATACCACTGGCATCTAGTGGATAAGGCCGAAAACACTGCTAAATATCCTACACTGCACAGGAAAGTCCCTCAGAACAAAGAATTATCTGATTCAGACATCATAGTACATACGTTAAGTCACCCTACCCTAGAGTAATTTACAATCCAGGGCAAAACTCTATACTCCAACGAAGCCCCTAAAATTTAGGATGACCATTTAAATTAAAAAGATGGCCCCAAAAGATGCAAGGGTAGACCACATATTAAAAACACATACACTCATACACACACACGTACCAGTTGGACCTTGAAACTGTGTTCTCAAAGGATGACAGGAGGCAGTGGTAAGATAACTAAATAGATGGAGGAGCAAACATACTCTGTCGGGCCTCAGGAAGCCCGTATCAGAATTGAGAAGGGGCAGGGTTCTCGAAAATTACTCTTTAAAATTAAAATCAGGACTTCCCTAGCAGTCCAGTGTTCAAGACTCCACACTCCCAATGCAAGTGGTACAGGTTGGATCCCCGGTTGGGGAACTAAGATCCTACATGCCACACAGTGTAGCCAAAAAATTAAAATGTAGTCACTTTCATTTCTTCTCAAAGACCTACTTGAAGTCATTATCCTACTAAAAGAAAAGTGAATTCCCTGTGTTGTAAAAATATCTTTAAACATCAGTTATATTAGATTGTGGACCTTATTCAGAGCCTTCTTTTCAAAGGATCATCAAAATGGTTCTTAAGACCTCAATTTATTTTCTTCCTTACTTTAACTGCAAACTGGAACAAATGACTCTGATCACTCAGTGGGACTCTTGGTAAAAATTAACAAAGAAGGCTAATACAAAAATATTAAGGCATGAAAAACTTAGTAAAAAATCTCTCCATAAACATATCAGTAAATTTTTTATGAAATTATAATCTGTAATAAAGATGCCAAAAATAAGCCTAGATTATTTCTAGTAGCCTCTTCATTTCTGATCCCATCACTTCATGGCAAACAGATGTGGAAAAAATTGAAACAGTGATAGATTTTATTTTCTTGGGCTCCAAAATCACTGTGGATGGTGACTGCAGCCATAAATTAAAAGACACTTGCTCCTTGGAAGAAAAGCTATGACAAACCTAGATAGCATAATAAAAAGGAGACATGTCCCTTTGCCAACAAAGGTCTGTCTAGTCAAAGCTATGGTTTCTCCAGTAATCATGTATGGATGTGAGAGTTGGACCATAAAGAAGGCTGAGTGCCAAAGAATTGATGCTTTCGAATTGTGGTGCCGAAGAAGCCTCTTGAGAGTCCCTTGGACAGCAAGATCAAACTAGTCAATCCTAAAGGAAATCAGTTCTGAATATTCACTGGAAACGCTGATGCTGAAGCTGAAGCTCCACTACTTTGGCCACCTGATGCAAAGGGTCAAGTCATTGGAAAAAATCCTGATGCTGGGAAAGACTGAGGACAGGAAGAGAAGGGGGAGACAGAGATGAGATGGTTGGATGAAATCATCAACTCACTGGATATGAGTCTGAGCAAACTCCAGGAGACAGTGAAAGACAGGGAAGCCTGGCATGCTGCAATTCATGGGGTTGCAAAGAGTTGGACACAACTAAGCAACTGAACAACAACAACAATTTCTAAAACTGTATGACTCTACACATCAATATTTTGTATATATTTAGGTGAAAATAATTTATGTTACATAACAGAAAAAAATTAATTTTCTTATTAACACCTGTTCAACGGGGTTAAAGCAATTCACAAATATTGTGAGTTGCTAAGTTTATAGCAACTATTTATACAGGCTGCTACAAATAAAATCAGGACATTTTTCTGAACCACAGATCTTAAAGAAATTCTGTATTAACTTTTCTGGTAAATGTTGACCATAACCAGATGCTAGTATATATTACATTTTACAATATATATGATCCTAAAGTGATCTGACATTTGAATTTCTTAAAATAAAAGGTTTAAACTCACTAGGTGAGTAATTTAAAGTGAAGTGAAGTTGCTCAGTCATGTCCGACTCTTTGCGACCTCATGGACAGTAGCCCACCAGGCTCCTCTGTCCTTGGAATTTTTCAGGCAAAAGTACTGGAGTGGATTGCCATTTCCTTCTCCAGGGGATCCTCCTGACCCAGGGATCGAACTTGGGTCTCCTGCACTGCAGGCAGATGCTTTACTGTCTAAGCCACCAGGAAAGCACCAAGTAATTTAAAATTATCCCATAAAAATTTTTACAATGTTAAGTGTTTTGAAATGTGAGTAAATCAGAATGATTCTGAATGGAATTCTCTAATATGTTTATATCTGTGACTACCTGTGGTGGAATGTTTTAAAATCATATTTAAACTCTGATAAAGGCTTATCATAAGAGAAATACTCAACACTAATGTTCAAGACATTATTTTTAACTGTTATTCTCTTTAAAATTAATTCATAGATTATTCACAAATTGTCGGCTTTACTACATGTCTTTAATAAATTGTAAGGGCCTCCCTATTGGCACAGATGGCAAAGGATTAGCCTAAAATGCAGGAGATCTAAGTTCCATCCCCGGGTTGTGAAGATCCCTTAGAGATGGGAATGATTACCTACTCTAGTACTATTGCCTGGAGAATTCCATGGAAAGAAGAGCCTGGCAGGCTACAGTCCACATGGTCGCAAAGAGCCGGACATGACTTAGTGATTAACACTTTTAATAAACTGCAAAAGATGACTGTATTCAGCCCTACAGAGAAAACTGTAAGTGGATTATATAATATAATTACAAAGCAAAACAACTAGTAAGAAAAATGAAAAAGTTAAAAAGTAAATAAATGACTTCATCAAAATGTAAAAAATTTAATTTTTATTGAGGATACAGTAGTTAAATAGATAAAATCCCTGCCCAGATGCAGCTTAGAGGCTAGTGGCCTGGAACCCAACCAGGATAATGTACATTCTAGCATACTTTACTAACAGACGAGTGTATGTCTCCATATAAATTAACTGCATCATCTCTGTTCTAGGAAAATCAAGAATCTTTCTCCAGTTGATTGGCAAAAAAAAAAAAAGATTTCTTCCTTTCCACTGGAAAACACCCATCAGATCTGTGGTAGGATATGTACTGTCATCAGTGAGCAGGAATCACCATTTCTGGGGTGTTCCCCTTCCCTTCAACATGGCAGTGTGTAACAGGATATGTTGGATGAAACAAGTATTTAATAAATTAACTCCAGGGTAGCAATATCTAACAGTATACCAGTGAGACAATATACTCCTCTGGGTTGGGAGAAAAAAGTTAATTCAGGCACAGAGTGTCCAGGATCGGACATGACAGATTAACATGACAGATCCTATTCTTCTTTTCAGAGGCTTTAAACAGCTCCATACACAAGAAATGCATTCAATAAATATGTATGCACAAATTACTTAATTTAGACGTGCACAATAAAGTTTATATTAGAAAGTTACAGACAGGATAATAAAAAAGTGATACAGAAACAGCATAATGACAAAGCAAGCCTTCTTTAAAGATTTTAAACCTTTCTTTTTTTTTTTTTAAAGACATACAGTATAGCCCAGATGCGTCCTCTCTCTCCCTCTCTCTCTCTCTAATGGCTTTCTGGGGGGCTCCCTTGTTGTTTTGAAATAATTTTTTTTATAAAATTACCAGTGATTGCACTGCCATAGCTTTAGCCAGAAAGCAAAAAGAATGCCTGTGACTTCACTGGTTTGAAGGGAAACAAACAAATCTGTTCAGTTCACATATTTTTCTGACAGATTGCCTGATACCCATGGCACAGGAATTTTTTTGTCCTAAAATGCTTAAGAAAGCAGGAGATGGTCAACTTTTTACTCAAAGTCAAGCAAAACCAAAGCAGAAATAATCAATTATTCCTTCACTCCCAGCAAGAAACACCACCACACTGCAGCATTCAACAGCAGTATTTCTAGTACTACATAACAGCCCTGCTCCACAGGGTGTCTTCACCTGCTCCCTTCCCATGATCCCTTAAAATAAGCTAATGCTCCAGGTCACCTTTTTGTTCCTCTTTCCCCTTCTTGTTTTATATGAAGATGAAAGAAAATTTACCTGAATGTTTCCAAGGCAGTGGTTCTAATTCTAACTACATGTTACCTATGGAAACATGTAGTACACAGGTTCCTCAAAAAAATAAAAATAGAACTACCAGATGATCCAGCAATTCCACTACTGGGCATTTATTCAAAGAAAGAAAAAACACTAAATACAAAAAATAAATGCATCCCTATGTTTATTGCAGCATTACTTATCATAGCCAAGATATGGAAGCAAACTAAGCAACCATCAATAGATGAATGGATAAAGAAGATGTGGTATACATATACAATAGAATACTCCTCAGCTCCTCAATAAAAAGGAGAATGAAAATTTGCCACTTGCAACAACATGGATGGAACTAGAGGGTATTATGCTAAGTAAAGTAAGTCAGAGAAAGACAAATACCATATGATTTTACTTATATATGCGACCTAAAAAACAAAACAAATGAACAAACAGAACGAAACAGAAGCAAATTACAGATACAGAAAACAAGTAAGTGGTTGGCAGAAGGGCTGAGTGGTGGAGGTAGCAAAAAAAAAAAAAAATAGGTGAGGTATATGAAAAGACATAAACTTCCTGGTGCAAAATGAACGAATCCATAATTATGGAATATGCTTGTATGGTGACATAACTAGACCTACTGTGGTGAAAATTTTGAAATGCATATAAAAACAATCACTATGCTATTTTACAGGACTTACCTGGTGGATCAGTGATAAAGAATCCACCTGCCAATGCAGGAGATGTGTGTTTGATCCTTGGGTCAAGAAGATCCCCTAGAGAAGAAAATAGCAACCCACTCCAGTATTCTTGCCTGGAAAGTCCCATGGACAGAAGAGCCTGGCAGTCTACAGTCCATGGGGTCGCAAAAGAGTCAGATATGACTTAGCAACTAAACAACAGTAATAATAATATGTAAATGGTTTAAAATATATACTACACCATAACCCTTATGATTATACAGTGGAAGTGAGAAATAGACTTAAGGGACTAGATTTGATAGACAGAGTGCCTGATGAACTACAGATGGAAGTTCGTGATACTGTACAGGAGACAGGGATCAAGCCCATCCCCAAGAAAAAGAAATACAAAAAAGCAAAATGGCTGTCTGAGAGGCTTTACAAATACCTGTGAAAAGAAGGGAAGTGAAAAGCAAAGGAGAAAAGGAAACATATACCCATTTGAATGCAGAGTTCCAAAGAACAGTAAGGAGAGATAAGAAAGCCTTCTTCAGCAATCAATGCAAAGAAATAGAGGAAAATAATAGAATGGGAAACACTATAGAGATCTCTTCAAGTAAAGGAGAGATATCAACGGAACACTTCATGTAAACATGGGCTCAATAAAGGACAGAAATGACATGAACTTAACAGAAGCAGAAGATATTAATAATAGGCAGGAAGAATACACAGAAAAACTATACAAAAAAGATCTTCATGACCCAGATAATCACGATAGTGTGAACACTCACCTAGAGCCAGACATCCTGGAACGTGAAGTCAAGTGGGCCTTAGAAAGTATCACTACGAACAAAGCTAGTGGAGGTGATAGAATTCTAGTTGAGCTATTTCAACTCCTGAAAGATGATGCTGTGAAAGTGCTGTACTCAATATGTCAGCAAATTTGGAAAACTCAGCAGTGGCCACAGGACTGGAAAAAGTCAGTTTCAATTCCAATCTCAAAGAAAGGCAATGTCAAAGAACGCTTAAACTACTGCACAGTTGCACTCATCTCACATGCTAGCAAAGTAATGCTCAAAACTCTCCAAGCCAGGCTTCAGCAATATGTGAACCATAAACTTCCAGATGTTCAAGCTGGTTTTAGAAAAGGCAGAGGAACCCGAGATCAAATTGCCAACATTTGCTGGATCACTGAAAAGCCAAGAGAGTTCCAGAAAAACATCTATTTCTGCTTTATTGACTATGCCAAAACCTTTGACTGTGTGGATCACAATAAACTGTGGAAAATTCTTCAAGAGATGGGAATACCAGACCTCCTCAGGTGCCTCTTGAGAAATCAATATGCAGACCAGGAAGCAACAGTTAGAACTGGACATGGAAAAACAGACTGGTTCCAAATAGGACAAGAAGTATGTCAAGGCTGTATATTATCACCCTGTTTAATTAACTTATATGCAGAGTACATCATGAGAAATGCTGGGCTGGAAGAAGCACAAGCTGGAATCAAGACTGCCAGGAGAAATATCAATAACCTCAGATATGCAGATGACACCACCCTTATGGCAGAAAGTGAAGAGGAACTAAAAAGCCTCTTGCTGAAAGTGAAAGAGGAGAGTGAAAAAGTTGGCTTAAAGCTCAACATTCAGAAAACTAAGATCATGGCATCCAGTCCCATCACTTCATGGCAAATAGATGGGGAAACAGTGGCTGACTTGAGTTTTTGGGTTCCAAAATCACTGCAGATGGTGACTGCAGCCATGAAATTGAAAGATGCTTACTCCCTGGAGGAAAATTATGAACAACTTAGACAGCATATTAGAAAGCAGAGACATTACTTTGCTAACAAACGTCCGTCTAGTCAAGGCCATGGTTTTTCCAGTGGTCATGTATGGATGTGAGGGTTGGACTATAAAGAAAGCTGAGTGCCGAAGAACTGAGGCTTTTGAACTGTGGTGTTGGAGAGGACTCTTGAGTCCTTTGGATTGCAAGGAGATCCAACCAGTCCATCCTAAGGAGATCAGTCGTGGGTGTTCATTGGAAGGACTGATGTTGAAGCTGAAACACCAATATTTTGGCCACCTGATCAAAGAGCTGACTCATTGGGTAAGACCTTGATGCTCGGAAAGATTGAGGGCAGGAGGAGAAGGGGACGACAGAGGATGAGATGGCTGGATGGCATCACCGACTCAATTGACATGGGTTTGGGTGGACTCTGGGAGTTGGTGATGGGCAGGGAGGCCTGACTTGCTGCGGTTCATGAGGTAGCAAATAGTTGGACACGACTGAGCGACTGAACTGAAATGAACTGAACAGCGTGATATATCCTTAAAGTCTGTTGTAGCTAAAGTATTTAATGTGTGCTATAACATAACATGCCTTTTGACCTCAGGCTCGAAAGACGTGGACATGACTTAGTGACTAAACAACAACAATGTTGAGTTAGAGGAACCAATACAGCAGTATAGGTCAATCATACTTCAAAAACAAAAAACAAACTTACAGAAAAAGTGATCAGATGTGTGGCTACCAGAGACGGGATTGGGTGGAGAATGAATTGGATGAAGGTAGTGGTAAGGTACAAACTTCCAGTTATTCAAGATAAATAAGTAATAGTGATGCAATGTCCAACATTACATAAGTATAAATAAGACTGCTATACATTATATATGAAAGCAACTAATTCTAACAGTCCTTATTACAAGGGAAAAAATTTTCTATTCTTTAATTTTGTATCTTTATGAGACGATAAAGTTCACTAAACTTATTCATGATAAACATCAGTCAAATCATTATGTTGACACTTACACAGTGCTGTATGTCAATTATATCTCAATTACAGCACTTATACAGTGCTGTATGAATCACCTATGGAACTCAACCATTATTGAGCCCCACTTCAAACCAGTAATATATCAGAATCTCTGGGGGTCTCACCATATTGGTAATTTTAAAAAGTGATTATAAAGAAAAACCAGTGTTGAAAACCAAAGTTTTGGTTAAAATAAGAAATTCAGGAGACTGGGAGCTGCTTCTCCTTACTTTAAATTATTCCTATAAAAATTTATATAAAGATTAAGGGATCTCACCAAAAGAGAAACTTCTTGTTTTAGTACTGAGGGACCAAACAAATGTCATATTTTTGTTTCCTAATCAGAAAGTTTTCAGACTGAAGAAACATACCCTTTTAAAATATCATGGTTTAATATTTATGTGGTAGACTTTAATTTCTAAATGATTTTGCTTGGAATCAATAATGAAGATTCTTTTCTTTTTTTCCCTAAAGTACAGGATAATAACTGAGCAACTATGTTTTGTAACAACTAGCAGAACCAGGAAATTGTATTTCCTAGTTCATTTTAGAGACAGGCATGCACCTATATTTTATACATGATTCTTCATATTAATAGAGACACAAAGTAATTATTCATGAGTTTTTCCTAACAGGTTTGAATCTGAAAACAGACCCCACTACTAAAAACAAAAGAAAACAATCGTTATCTTTCTTTAATTACTAAGAATTATACCTCACTAATATAATTACTAATGAATCCCAAAAAATAAAATAGAAATAATAACTCAACACTTGTAAAGGCAATTTTCGGCAGATTAGTTCTTACGTCCTTTTTAAACACGTGTCCTCTACATGTACCTGGTGGGGCTTTTTGATAAGCTACAATGACACTGGTAATTCTCCAATCATAAAGCCTCAAGATCAGGTTCCCAGAGACATATACACTGGATGCTACTGCAGTGTGGCTATTCAAGGAATTATGAGGCTGGCCTTTTCTTTTCTAGATATTACAGCTTCACTGATGGAATGTAAATCAAGAATAAATTCGATGTATGCTTTCATCACAGTGTAAAGACATCACAAGAGCACAGACTGTGTACAGGCGTTAGACACCTACAATTCCATTCAGTTAGTGAGTCTTGGGTTGAAAACATACCTGATTTCTTTCTGTTTCTGATCTGTTCTTCCTAGGAGATGATACTTCTTCTTTTATATTTATTTCTGATCTTAGGCCACATAAAAGCTTTCAACTCTATATTTTTCTCTTAACTCTGGATTCAAAATACCTGAAAACATCCTCAGGTCTAAGCTGTTCTCCTCGCCTTCACCTGAGTGTTCTTTCAGTGAAGATTCCTACATTCTCCTAACAGGCACCCCAACAAGATTTTCCTTTCATTTTAGCCAACTAGCACCCTGCTCAGGTACCATTTTCTCGTGCCTTACCTAGACACCCATCCCCACTGTCTCTCAACTCTTTTTTCCTTTCTTTGCTTTCTAGAATCTACAGGGCTTAGATAGACTCCCATGTGGCTCATAACCCTGACTTCTTCTTTGAAAGCCGTTTTAAGTGGAATATTATATAAACATACTATACTTGGTGTAGAAAGAAATCATTTCCTGTATTATTGTAATTTTTGTGGTAATATTCATATACTTGAAATACCATACTCATATACTTTTACCCACATATTTTTTAACAGTTTGAAGCCTTCCCTCAACCATTCCCCAATGGTTTCAGTATGAAAAGTAGTTTTCACTTCCACAAAGTATTCAGAAGAGCTAGCTAGTTCCTCTTAACAGATCAATATCAGTGTTTACCATAGGTGAAGTCACTTTACAATCACCACAGAGAGGGCACTTATTACAAAAGTTCTCTTTTCTAAAAAGCATGGCTTGTGAGGGACACATAAATGCTAAAACACTTCAAATAATTTTGTCAGTGATTAACATTTAGAACGGACATACCTGAATTAATGCCACTCAGAACACTAAAGTTCCCTTTGTTTTGGTTTCTCAAATGTGACTCTGGAAAAGGAGAGCTTACTATCAGATTTTAACGACCTTCTCTGTCTTTAATACAAATTAGAATACCTGTGATATAGGTATACTTCAGGTTTCAGGAGGCAATAAAAAGTAATTCCTTTCAAACTGATGACCAAAAAACACTAATCAAAAACATAAGGAATATGGAAAATGAAACACAATTAATACAAAATAAATAAGGCTAACAAATCAAAACAAAATTGTGTTTCAACTGATTTCAGTTCAGTTGTTCAGTTGTGTCTGACTCCTTGCGACCCCATGGACCACATAACGCCAGGCCTCCCTGTCCATCATGAACTCCCAAACTTTATTCAAACTCACGTCCATTGAGTTGATGTTGCCATCCAGCCATCTCATCCTCTGTCATCCCCTTCGCCTCCAGCCTTCAATCTTTCCCAGCATCAGGGTCTTTTCCAGTAAGTCAGCTCTTCACATCAGGTGGCCAAAGTACTGGACTTTCAGCTTCAGCATCAGTCCTTCCAAAGAATATTCAGGACTGATTTCCCTTTGGATGGACGGGTTGGATCTCCTTGCAGTCCAAGGGACTCTCAAGAGTCTTCTCCAACACCACAGTTCAAAAGCATCAATTCTTTGGCACTCAGCTTTCTTCACAGTCCCAACTCTCACATCCATACATGACTATTGGAAAAACATAGCCTTGACTGGACAGACCTTTGCTGGCAAAGTAATGTCTCTACTTTTTAATATGCTGTCTAGCTTGGTCATAATTTTTCTCCCAAGGAGTAAGCATCTTTTAATTTCATAGCTGCAGTCACCATCTGCAGTGATTTTGGAGACCAAAACAATAAAGTCTGTCACTGTTTCCATTGTTTCCCCATATATTTGCCATGAAGTGACGGGACCAGATGCCATGATCCTAGTTTTCTGAATGTTGAGCTTTAAGCCAACTTTTTCACTCTCCTCTTTCACTTTCATCAAGAGGCTCTTTAGTTCTTTGCTTTCTGCCATAAGGGTGGTATCATCTGACTATGTGAGATTATTGATATTTCTCCCAGCAATCTTGATTAAAGCTTATGCTTCAATCAGCCCAGCATTTCTCATAATGTACTCTGTATAGAAATTAAATAAGCAGGATGACAATAAACAGCCTTGACATACTCCTTTTCCTATTTGGAACCAGCCTGTTGTTCCATGTCCAGTTCTAACTGTTGCTTCCTGACCAACTGATATAAACTGTTGCAAAAATCCCTCAAGGCATCATTTTATTCTCCTCATATTCATTGTGGGTGTCACAGGCCAATTAGGTCTGTTAAAAATCTCATAACTTGTTTCTTTTCAATGTATTACATGACACAAAGGTTCTTATTCCCTGGAAGATTTAATACTTCTTGACTTTCAACTTTTCTGCTTATCACTGTGATGGTTATTCAGGATGAGAGGGGAAAAGACCATTTCGAAAAGCTTCAAATTTTCTATCTCAAAAATAAAAGATTTTTCTTTTAATAGCTTAAAGGAATAGCTACATAAAGATCCAAGTCTTAATTATAATGCAGGCCAAGTCCTTGTTTACAACAGCCTTCCTGAATTCAATTGCAAACACACTTCCAAATCTAAACAATATGAGCCCCCTGAAACATATGACTTCCAGACTAGCCTCCCATTAGTCAAAATTCTTATCTGTAAGACATCAAATTACCAAAGCAGCAATAACAGATCTGGGAATCCCTGTTTTCTCACCATCTGTTTATATCAGAAACAGATTATTGAACTAAGATGTTAAGACACAGGGCCCTAGACAAGAGAATTATGATGACATGATTAAACACATAAACATATCTCTCTCTCCCAAAATCAACCTCTGAAATTGTATTATCTCCACTGAGGACAATGTCACTTCCTCATGATTTCCTTGAGTCAAAATTGAAAGTCAGTTCTAATAAAAGTTAATGAAAACAAAATAAGATTGTGTCACTTTTTAAAACATAATATCCAGAGACAGTTCAGAATCAGCAAAAAGAACACTGGCCTCAGAATTCTGTCACTTAACTAGCCGTGTGACTTTGGCAAGGTTAACCTATCTATCTATGTCGCTTACTTTAGGTGGCTACCTACCTTACAGTGAAGCTGAGACAGCAAACAAGGTAACACGCATGAAAACCCTTCCCAAATTGCTCTTTTATCAATGTTAGTCATCAGTTCAAAAACTACAAATTTTATTCCCAATAGGTGGTAAATTTTCACCTGGGTAAAAGTAAAAAAAAAAAAAAAAAAAACAAATTCAAGTTATTTAGACTATTAGAAGAACAGACAGGAAAAAAAGAATCAAATACCCCATTAAAAATATAAGACTTTCCCCTATTTGCAGGGCAGCAACAGAGACACAGACATAAAGAAAAAACTTGTGGACACAAGGAGGGAAGGAGAGGGTGGGACAAATGGAGACAGTAGCACAGAAACATATATACCACCATATGTAAAATAGATGGCCACTGGGAATCTGCTCTATGACTCTGGGAGTTCAAACTGGGGCTCTGTGATAACCCAGAGGGGTGGGTGTGGTAGGAGGTGGGAGGGAGGTTTAAGAAAGAGAGGACATATGTATACCCATGACTGATTCATGTCGATGTATGCAGAAACCAATGCAGTATTATAAAGCAATTGTCCTTCAATTAAAAATAAATTTTTTAAATATAAGACTTTTTTAAAATAAAAAATTCTAATCATTGTTAACAAAGAAATGACTACTACTAAGATATAGCACAAGTACACAGTGAACATATGTAGATGTAAAGCATATTATGAAAAAATCCAAATGAGATTATTACAGTCATTAAAAAAATCACTTTTTCAAGATTTGCTAGGCCTGTCCATGAGTGCAATGAAATGTGGCAGAACAGACTTCTTTTCTCATTCTACAAACACCTCCTAAACACCTATCATGTGAAAAACACTATGATGGGTGGGGAGTAAGAGTAAGGTAAGAGGAAGTTTTCCTGCACTACTTTGTATGGAAAGGCTGTTATCATTCTGGCATGCCTGGCCTTAATATAAAAATAAGGTAACTTGACTGATTTTGCCAAAGAGTAATCAGATTCTTCTTGTTCTGTAAAGTAGAGCAGCTCAAATAGTTATGTCATCAACAATTTCTTTAGAAATATTTTTTGGGTTTAGTTCATTTGTTCAATGACAATTAACTGAGCCTCTAATAGTTACAATGGATGTGTCTCAAAGGAAATCTTAACTCTAAAATTACACCACATGGATATAATGTATAACTAAATTATTTGGTGTTTTCTTTTGAGTTCGTTTTTTCAGTAAGAAGGAGAAACTAAAATAGCAGCAACATTATTCTTCAATATTGAAATCTAGCTACAGTTGATAGACTGAAAGTGAGTGGATGCTATATCTGCCCTGCCTGTTCACCTCTCATCCAAATATGGTGACTGTCCCATTCTATGCACTAATAAAGCAGTGCATGAACACAGGATAGCTTTCAGGGTGAAATGACTGGAGTGTAAGCTCTTAGATTCTGATTGCAGACAGCCCCAGGTGCACACAAAGCAGGTTTTTGCCAAGAAATACAGTGTAAGCTGTTGACACCCTGCTTCCTTCAATATGAAAACTTCCCCAACAACCCAAGGTCACAACCAATTATCTAAATACTAAGTAGAGTTCAAAGTACAACATTCTTTAGAATATTGTCCAAGTAGTTTCCAGGAGATTAAATAACACAGTCACAACAAGAGGAATGAGGAATAAAATCTAGGTATATAAGCATCTGCATACAGAATTCTTATAAAATACATAACCTGAAATCTATCATATAGAAGCAATGAGAAAGCAGAATAAACCAAAGTGCTGGACTGGTTTAAAGCAAACTATTGTAAAACTGTTCAAATAGCTATAAGTTACAATACAGTCCATGACAGTTCAATGCACTACACAAAGGCTAACAGGAAATGAATGGAGTTCTCTAAGAATCTCATGCTGAAACAGCTCAAACGCAAAGGGACCTTTTTCCTTTCTTTCTTTTTTCCTCCAGTCAAGCTGACCTAAGGAAAATAAGACACCGAGTTTGAATAGAAGAGGTTTTATTTCAAATGCTGAAAAAGCCCATATGAACAGCATAGTTTCAGATTCATTACTTGCAGACAAAACACTTGACCCTTCTAGAAGTTAGTTTCCTCGCATGTAAAATGAGAGGCGTAAATAGGTCTTCAAATTTTATTTTCAGAAGTACCAGACTGCTTCAGGGTTAGGTGGAAACCAAGACAGCTCGAAACCTCACTTAAATGAGAGCAGATGAAGTTTTAACTAGTTTCTATATTGGAGTCCTGTGTAGAATTGTAGAATTTCACTTGGAAAAAAAAAAAAGGAGAGAACAGTTTTGCTGCTGAAAAGAATTATTCAGAAAACAACAAAAACAAATAACCTCAGATCCTCAGATTTAAAATCATGATTGCAATAAATACTTCTATTGAAAACAGATACTGTTTTACTTCTGCCATAATGCCCCTTCACCATAAACAACTAGAAAATTGGAAAAAGATAGTTTTTCAGACATTGAGACAGACAACAGGCAGCCCAGGACTTATGACCCATGAGTGAAGAAAAACAGGCAGTGAAACTCTTCTTCCAGGAGGTACTTTCCACAGCAGAGTGCAGGAAGGGGAACCTCCTGAAAGGAGATCATGAAAGTCTCACTGAATTGAGGAGACATAAGTAAGATTTAGGGGAAACAAAAGAGGCCGGAGTTTGCGGGGCAGAATATCAGAGAGTTGGGCTGTTGGCAAAGGAAAAGCTCCAGAAATCCGCACAGAGGTCCCTTGAGTTAATGGCTGACTATTAAACTACCCGTACGTATGAAACAAACTCCAAGAGGTTTAGTGAGCCATCTGGGAGCTGGAAGCTAAACAATTCCCTACGGCCTCACTGGGCTGGGAGACCAGGTCCAGATGGACCTCAGGGCAGTGACACTGAAGACCCCAGACACTCAGCAGACATCTCAGAAGGGTCATATCATTGTAATGCTACCCTAGCCTACGTAAAGGTGTTGCTCAGTTCAGTTCAGTCACTCGGTCATATCCAGCTCTTTGCGACCACCGGGACTGCAGCACGCCAGGCTTCCCTGTCCATCACCGACTCCCGGAGCTTCCTCAAACTCAGGTCCACTGAGTCGGTGATGCCATCCAACCATCTCATCCTCTGTCATCTCCTTCTCCTGCTAGACTCAACCCAACAAAGCTTCAAAAAAAAGTCTCAAAAAAATCGACCTAAAGCACAACTTAGTCATCATCTGAAACATATTTTTAAAAATCTAAAGGAACACAATAAAAATCCAAATATTTAACAGCATAATAGTCACACAATACAAAAAATTCCAGGTGTTATGAGTAAAAAGATAAAAATGAGATCCATAAATGTGTGGGGGGGGGGGAAGAGAATAAAACAGACCCAAGGATGCAAAAAATAATAAACTGAGCAAACGAGGAAACTTTAAAACAGTTTATACATACAGGCTCAAGTGTTTAAAGTATGATAAAAAGGAAAGTGGAAGACATAAAAATGGAACTTGGGGAGATGAAAAACAAAATACCTGAAGTGAAGAGATTAGTAAGCTTTAAAACACAGTAAATAACAAAAGTGGAAGAGAGAAATTTTAAAAGAACTGTAAAAATGAATACAGCCTAGGAAACCTGTGGGACAATATTAAACAGTATGATATATGTATAATTAGAATCAAGAAGGAAAGAAGGTCAGAAACAGCATTTGAAGAAATAATGGCCAATAATTTACCAGGTTTTTATAAAAATAATGAACCCTCTGCTAGAGCTCAAGTAGGATATACACAATGAAAACCACACCAGACAACATCAAATCACATTACTGGAAATCAGTGATAAAGTCTTTAAGCAGCTGTAGGCATACTTTAAATAGCCTACATGGGAGTCTTTTATCAGATATATGCAGGACAAATACTTTCTCACAGTATTCTTACTCATTTTTTAACAGTGCCTTTTGATGAGAAGATTACAGTTTTTATCAAGTCCAATTTATCAATTTCTCTTTTAGGTTTAGTGCTTTCTATGTCCCATATAATTAATCATTTCCTATCTTCAGGACATGAAAATATTCTCCCATGATCTCCTATGATCCATCATAAATTAATGTTTATATATATCATGAACTAGAGTTCAAGGTACATTTTTTCCCCAAATATACACGCAGTTGTTCCAGCCAGACTAGAAAACACCATAATTTATGGAACATTGCAAGGAGTGCACAGAATGGCCTTGCCTCACTAGTGAAGAATAATGAGCCGTGGACTAAATACTGCTCTTGCCCTGCCTAACAAATATTTAAAAGCAAGCTAGCTCCAAAAGAATAAAATTGTTTCCAAGTAACTTAACTGCATCCTAGAAAAAAACCTCAACAATATTAATAGAAATACAAAAATGTTTACTACCCAATAATGTCTGGCATCCAATCAAATATTCTAAGAAATTTAAAGAAGCAGAAAAACTTGAACCATGACATTGAGATAAATCAATCAATTGAAGCTAACCAAGAATTGACACAAATTATAGAAACTGTACATATGGACATGAGATGATCATTTTAACTGTACCACGTGATCAAAAAGTTAAGAAGAAATATGCAATATTTAGGGATAAATCTGGCCCAAAAATGAAAAAGAGTGTACATGGAAAATTACTAAACTTCTCAGAGCAATTAAAGAAGACCTATATAAATGGAGAGCGACATTTTGTTAATGAAAATTCAATACTGTTACAATGTAAGTTCTCCCCAAACTGATAAACAGATACAAATCAAAATACCAGCAGGTTCTTTTGTGGAAATTGACAACCTAATTCTAAAATTCATATGGAAATTCAAATTACCTAGAAGAACCAAATAACTTCAAAAATGAAGAATGTACTGTGAAGGCTAACTCTTTCTGAATCTTAGACACTACAAAGCTACAATGATAAACACAATGTACAGGCAGTGTCCAGAAACAGACCCATACATATATGGATAACTGATTTTTAGCAAAAGCAACTCAGTAGAGAAAGATTATCTTTTCAACAAAAGATACAGAACCACTAGATATCCATATGAAAAAAATACAGAATACTGATCCATATCTCACAGCATATATAAAATTAACTCAAAATGTTATCAGATACTTAAAACCAGAAACTATACAAATCTAGAAGGAAACAGAATATTTTTGGGACCTTGAGTTAACCAAAGACTTCTTAGATAGGATACCAAAAGATGATTCATAAAAGAAAAAACTGTAAAGCTGGACTTCAAATTCTAAAAGCTTCTTCTATCCAAATATACTGCTAAGAGAATAAAGGGACAGGCCAAACACTTGGAAAAATGGTTTGCCAATACATGTATCTGATGAAGGACTCTTATCCAGAATATATAACAAACTTTGAATCTCTGTAATGACTAATGATATCGAGATTCTTTTATTGCTTTTCACCATCTATATATCTTTTTTTGTGAATGTCTGATGAAACGTTTTACCAGTTTTTAATGTTAAGTTGTTAGAAAACAAACGTTTCATCAGACATTCATAAAACAAGATATACAGATAGTGAAAAGCAATGAAAGATGCTCGATATCATTAGTCATTACAGAGATTCAAACTAAAACCACAAGAACGTTCTCTTACATACCTATCAGGACGGCTAAAATCAAGACTGAGCACACCACGTGTTGGTACAGAAGTAAAGGAACTAAAATTCTCACACACTGTTAGTGGGAAAATAGAATGGTACAGCCCTTTTGGGAAACAGCTTGGTAGTTTCTTTAAAAGTGAAATAGATGCTAACAATGAGAAAACAGAAAGAGAAATTAAGGAAATAATTTCATTCACCACTGCAATAAAAAGAATAAAATACTTAGGAATAAATCTACCTAAAGAAACAAAAGACTTATAAAACTATAAACTAAGAAAACTATAAAACATTGATGAAAGAAATCAAAGATGACACAAACAGATGGAGAAGTATGCCATGTTCATGGATCAGAAGAATCAATGTAGTGAAAATGAGTATACTACCCAAAGCAATCTATAGATTCAAGCCAACCCTCTATCAAGCTACCAATGGTATTTTTCACAGAAATAGGACAAACAATTTCACAATTTGTTTGGAGATATTTTTTACATTTATATATTTGAGGTTTTTTAACCTCAGATAGCCAAAGTAATCTTGAGACAGAAGAATGGAATTGGAGGAAGCAGCCTGCCTGACCTCAAACTATACTACAAAGCTACAGTCATTAAGACAGTATGGTACTGGCACAAAGACAGAAATGTAGATCAGTGGAACAAAATAGAAAGCTCAGAGATAAATCCATGCACCTATGGACACCTGGCTCTGACGGTAAAGTGTCTGCCTATAATGCGGGAGACCAGGATTCAATCCCCGGGTTGGAAAGATCTCCTGGAGAAGGAAATGGCAATCCCCTCCAGTATTCTTCCCTGGAAAATCCCATAGATAGAGGAGCATGGTAGATTACAGTCCATGGGGTTGCAAAGAGTTGGACACGACTGAGCTACTTCGCTTTCTTTCATGGACACCTTATCTTTGACAAAGGAGGCAAGAATATACAATGGAGAGAAGACAACTTCTTTAACAAGTGGTGCTGGGAAAACTGGTCAAGCACCTGCAAAAGAATGAAACTGGGAACACCTTCTAAGACCATACACAAAAATAAACTAAAAATGGATTAAAGATCTAAATGTAAGACCTGAAACCATAAAACTCCTAGAGGAAAACATAAGCAAAACACTCTCTGACATAAACCACAGCAGGATCCTCTATGACTCACCTCCCAGAATAATGGAAATAAAACCAAAAATAAACAAATGAGACCTAATTAAACTTAAAAGCTTTTGCACAACAAAGGAAATTATAAGCAAGGTGAAAAGATAGTTTTCAAAATGGGAGAAAATAATAGCAAATGAAGCAACTGACAAAGAATTACTCTCAAAAATATACAAGCAGCTTATGCAGCTCAATTCAAGAAAAATAAATGACTCAATCAAAAAACAGACGAAGGAACAGACATTTCCCCAAAGAAGACATACAGATGGCTAACAAACACATGAAATATGCTCAACATCACTCATTATCAGAGAAATGCAAAACAAAACTACAATGAGGTACCATCTTACGCCAGTCAGAATGGCTGCCATCAAAAAGTCTACAGACAACAAATGCTGGAGAGGGTGCAGAGAAAAGGGAACCCTGTTACACTGTTGGTGGGAATGCAGTCTAGTACAGCCACTATGGAGAACAGTGTTGAGATACCTTAAAAAACTGAAAATAGAACTCTGATACGACCCAGCAAACCCACTGCTGGGCATACACATCGAGGAAACCAGAATTGAAAGAGACACATGAACCTCAATGTTCATCACAGCACTGTTTACAATAGCTAGGACACGGAAGCAACCTAGATGTCCATCAGCAGATGAATGGATAAGAAAGCTGTGGTACATATACACAATGGAATATTACTCAGCTATTAAAAAGAATGCATTTGAATCAGTTCTAATGAGGTGGATGAAACTGGAGCCTATTATACAGAGTGAAGTCAGAAAGAAAAACACCAATACAGTATATTAATGCATATATATGGAATTTAGAAAGATGGTAACGATGACCCTATATGTGAGACAGCAAAAGAGACACAGATGTAAAGAACAGACTTTTGGACTCTGGGAGAAGGCGAGGGTGGGATGATTTGAGAGAATAGCATTGAAACATGTATATTACCATATGTGAAATAGATCGCCAGTCCAGGTTCAATGCATGAGACAGGGCACTCAGGGCTGGTGCACTGGGATGAGCCAGAGGGATGTGATGAGGAGGTAGGTGAAGGGGGGTTCAGGATGGTGGACACATGTACACCCATGGCTGATTCATGTCAATGTATGGCAAAAACCACTATAATATTGTAAAGTAATTAGCCTCCAATTAAAGAAATAAATTATTTTTTACTTTTGTAAAAGAAACAAACAAAAAGTGTTAAATATACATTAAAAATAAATTATTTTAAAAGAAGAAACCATAACCAATCAGGCTTTGAAAAGCAAAGGGGGAAAAAGAAATGGTGAACAATAACAATTTGGTAAACACTTAAAAAGATTTCCACTGTGCAATATCTAAAGTATTATACATTGTTAGTCTTAACATCTTGAACCTCATTTGGCTCCATCACCCCAATTTTGTACTAGATCCAGATGCATGCTCCTATCATCACAAGAGCTTAGATGCAGTTATCTTTATGATCCAACTGCCATCATGAATTTCAAATTCTATAACTAACTAGCTACAAAAGCAAAATAAACCATGCCTGACCTTCTAAAATCGGTGCTCTTTACACTATACTGCTTGGCCTCTGAAAATAACTGTCTTTTGAGAAACATTTTATTATGTGTCCAAAGACTGTTTTAAGATATATTCTAAGAAAAGATTTTTAATTGAATTTTTAATACTTTGATTCATCAAAAGCTTTACGAAGTACATTTAAATGGATCAAAATAGAGTCTTTTCTAATTATGTTCAAAAAGCTTCACAACTACTTTATTACCCAAATGCATATTAAATTCCTTTATAGCCAATAAATAGATTAAACTTTTCAACTAATGCGAGCAACCTGACATATATTTTCCAAATAAATTGGCTACATATACAATAATTTGTATGATGGGAGAAAACATATGACTTAGTAAATATGTGTTATAGATGCAATAAACATTAAGGGGCTTCTCTGGTGGCTCAGAGGTCAAGAATCTGCCTGCAATGTGGGAGACCTGGGTTTGATCCCTGGGTCAGGAAGAACTCCTGGAGAAGGGAATGGCAACTCACTACTGTATTCTTGCCTGGAGAATTCCTACGGACAGAGGAGCCTGGCAGGCTACAGTTCACAGGGTTGCAAAGAGTCGGACACGACGGAGCAACTAACACTTTTCACTTTACTATTATGCTAAAAAAAATGGTTCTCAGACTTCAGGGTGCATCAGAAGCACAGGGATGCTTTGTTGAAAAGAAGATAACTATCTTTAAGAGCAAGTTCTACAGTAAATCACTGTAAGGAAACTGGGACTGAGACAGTGTGCTCCAGTGAAAAAATATGGACTTCATAGTGTACACCACTCCTCGTTATCTGATCCTAGTCTTATCTTTGAGCTATTTTACTGCTAGGAGTAAGTTATAGATAACTGATTATCATAAATAACCAAGAGCAACACAGATAATTCTTGTCTATAGAAAATCCGTCCAATGGAGGGTCAATGAGTCCCTGAAATGGGAAAGCCCGATTTTCTGACCATTTACAAATTCATTTCAATATTTCCTACACCACACAAATTTGGATATCTTTGACTTTCCTTTGAATTGGCTATAACATACAGCTGATTCCCTCACTAATAATGATTTAAATAAATCATGTGTTCAATATTTATAAAACTCCTTGTGTATCTGTGAGTGATGATGTTACTTTTTAAAAAACTTTAAGAATGAGTTGTGTAATATATATGATAAAAGTGTTTTGCTTTCTCTGGTGTGGTGCCCGTATGAGCACCCACACGAACTCAGAAATGCACACTCTCAGGCTACATCCAGACCTACTAAGTGAGAAAACGTGGCGGTAAGGGCCAGCTGTCTTGTCTAACAAGCCCTCTAGGTGATTCTGAAGCAATCTAAAATTTAAAAACCCTAGACTAAAGATTCCTTAAAATTGAGGTAACTATTGTGTGGGGGGCTAATTACATTTGATTCTTTTTTTCCTTGTCAAAGGGATCACCATATTTAATCCTTATTTAAAAAAAAAAAACATAATGCCAACTTAAAAATACTGAACAGCTAAGCACTGGAAAACTCTGGCTAAATCAGGAGTTATGCAATGTAAGAAATACACACTAATATGCCACCACCACTACATAAGGCAGTGGAGACGGAGAAGAAGGGTGTCAATCACTCCAAAATGTTAGGATAAGAAAAAGCAGATTTGAGGAAAATGTGGATTTGAGTTACAGTCATTCTGCTTCACACCTAAAGAATGGTTTCCTCTCAATTCATATTTTGACTCATAATTTCTTATTTTCACTTTTAAAGACTTTTTTTAAAAGAGCAATTTCAGGCTTACAACAAAATTAAGAGGACCATACAAAGATTTCCCATATATTCCAGCCCCCACACAGGCACAGACCCCCCCCAGTTATCAGTATCTTCTGAATTGTACATGTTTTACCAAAGATGAACCTAAGCTGACATATAATCACTTTGATCACTCAAAGTCCATACTCTACCTTAGGGTTTACTCTTGGTGTACATTCTATGGATTAAAACAAATTATAATCACATTTAACCATATGATACAATATGATATAGTGTGTGTTCCCTGCACTAAAAATCTTCTGTGTTCTTCCCACTCATCTCTCCATTTCCTCCTAATTTTCCATAAAGTGCTGTATTGGAAGGTTCTCATTTTACTTTCCCACTGTTTCCAAAGGTTAAGAAAATGTAACAGAAATAATTACCTATGTAATTCAGACAGTCAAGTTCTGTTTTTATGTTCAACAGAAATTATTTAGCCTGGCCTTCTAGTCTACTCAGGTCAGTTGACAGTGGGCTGATCACTCCAATTTGATTCATTGCTTAAAGACACAGTATTACCATTTCAAAACATTAAGAAGAAAAAACTAAAACTTACAAAACTGCTATGCTGGCCTTTTATCCAGCAAATTTTTTAAAACTAGATTGGTTTCTTCTTAGGTAGTTAAATTACAAATGTCTAAAATATTAATAAATAATAGAATATGAGACGATACAAAAATTCTATCGTTAAATCATAAAGGGCCTTTAATAGACTTGATTTTTTGTTTAACTAAGCTATTTCCTCCAGAGTTGCATTTGGGTTACATTTACATATTCCCAACATCTGCTTCTAACAAAATTTTCTAGTATTTTAGTTGTAATGGAGACCAAATATCAGAAGGTAAGAGTTTCCCATCTGGAAACACAGATGACAAATTCCTAGACATTTTGCCCACAAGTGTCCAGGGTAATGAACCTCTGATCCAATAGTAACGATTCATTGTTATCTGTTTTTTAAATCCCACAAACCAAAACTTATACCTGGAAGATGCGCTTTCTTACTTTTGAGCTGCGATATTAGATAATTTAGAACACAAGAGAGTTGCACTTCAAATGACAACTGATATTTTACAGGAATAAACCTAGAAATCTAAATAACAACAAAAATATATATAACCAGATAAGAAGCAATTGGTAGAAAAGTAAGTTAGCAAATAGTCAGAAGGGAAAAAAATTATCTTAAGTATGTTTTCAAAAGGTAAGGGTATTTTTTTGAGAATTAAAAAAATGGTTCATACGTTAAGTGGTACAAATTTAATTGTGTAAAACATTTTTACATGATCCCTGTTGCTATAGTAATTCTGTATATATCCCTTTTAGTAAAAGACTGGGTACTATAGCATTCTGGGAAGACACCTAAAATTTTATACTTTAGGATAAGGAGATATGTAAGGATATATATGTTCACTAGTATAAATGATGTTACAAAGAACATTTCCCTCCTTTTATATTATTTATGTAAGATACACTATAAGATGCAGGCCTACTAGCTCAAACAATATGAACATGTCTTCACTGATTTTACTGGAGAAAACACCTCTTCTCCTACTATTATACTTAATGCAAAAAGAGCATTAACTTTTTCAATAGCCAAGATACGATTTTCTTAAAAGGATTTAATTTCTAAATCTTTGCACTTATTTTTACAGTTTCACTCAATCTACATTTTTTTATTTAAAAAAATCTAAAATGCTAATTTGATAAATAGAATGAATTATTACTATTATCATCACCATCATCATCATCATTATCATACAAAACAGAGGCACAGCCAAAGCTAGATTTAAAGACAAAAAAGCTTCTAGAGATAAATATCCCTTACTTTTGTCAACATCATAATATGGTATTTTGGTTGACAGTTTATCAATTTCTGTCCATTTGCAAATATTTTACTTTTACCCCTAAACCTCACTGGCCTCTTATTTTTGATATCACTAAGAAACCAGACTGTTCATAATGTCAAAATACTACAGTTCATGCTTAAAAGGAAGGTGAGCCAGTGATACCCAGATACAAGAAAACAGCTCCAAGCCAAAAGTTGCTGCTCAAACTACACAGGTCATCTTATATGTGGTTGGAAGGTAGCAGATAATTTTAGAGCATTAAAGATTTGATTATAAGCCAACTGAATTTCCAAAAGGACAAATCAAAATTTTCTAAAACTAGAAGCAGTATCTTTTTTTAAAAGTATATTCTATCCAAAAGTCAAAATCATGAATCTCATCTCTGAATGTCAATATTTTAATACATATGTGAAAATAATTTTAATTATTCTACTGTAAAAAAGCATGAAATCAGGTGGCAAATACTTGGAAAGGGAGAGAAATACACCAGATCTTTCAAGAACTTGAAAAATGGAACTAAAAAGAAGCTAACATTAATGATAAAAGTAAGGTGCAAACTTGAAAGAGCCTGTCTGATATATCCAATATTATTCAACCAAAAATTATAAAGTTTCCTCCTTATCCCTCAAAATTGTCGCCATTGTATTTTCTACCTAATAATCTCAAGTTAGTTTCCAAATCTTTAAAAACTGTGCAGTCCTTCTTTCACTAAAAATATGAAAAGGACTATCACTTCCCCTCCTCCCATCTGCCAAATCTTCTTTAATATCTCATTTTTCTCAAAAGTTTCTCATACACATCCATGCATGGCAACAGCATCGTCTATTAGAATTACACTAGGAGATAAGAAAAATTTTATGATTCCATTTCACATATAGAAGTATATTAGTTTGGGGAAACACTCTCATTCATGAGCAATCTTCCTCTATAATAACTACAGCAATTTGTAATAACCTCAATTTTTCCTCTTGAATGCTAAGGAAATGTGGATATTAGTGTGAGAAAATTAAAACAGAAAATTGCCTCTATTAGAATATATATATATATAAATATGTATCATTATAAATTAACCATGGGTAAACCACCTGAGAATTTTATTTGAATATACTAAACAGAAACTGGAGGCTAAAAAGAAAATTATCTGTAATACAAAGTAAAAAAATGCCCCAAAGAAAATTACCTCTAATAAGTTTTTAAATTACACCTCCTGCCTAAAAGGGATATGGAGAGGAGAGTACCCTACCTAGGAAATATGAACCGACATCTGGACCCAAAAACCTAGCTTCCAGCTCCTGTTTTCCTTCTCTCAATTACACATAATTGAGGTAATTAAAAACTGTGAGCAAGCAACCATCTTCCATTATTTTCTATCACAGCTCGATAGCAATTTATAAATATTTATTTGCTCCTTTATTATTCCTTCTGCTACACAGGAAGTTGCTTGCAGCTAGAAAAAGACTCTGTTTCTTTACATTAGAATACATGTTAGTTCAGGGCCTGACACATAATTACCACTAAGTGAAGATTAGTTGTATGAATAAATGATTCTGTCAAAAGCTTTTCTTAAATTATCTCATGGTGAAGATTACTTTCTTATATCAGTGGCCTTTAAGTAAACAGTCAATACTTTAATTACCTTTCTTTCAAAATCCAAAACCAAAAGAAAAAACAAAGCAATTTTTATGTACACTGTCATAATAAAACATTCCATGGTTACAGGAGTACTTTGGAGATCAGCAAGGCCAAGATGAGGCAAACATCCAGTTATAAGCCAGTAATGGGTTATGAAACAAATTTAGATCACATACAATATTTTTTAAAGTTCATTAGAATAGAAAAACTACATGATGCAAGTGAAAGTGAAAGTCACTGAAAGACTGAGTGAAAGTCACTCAGTCTTGTCCAGCTCTTTAAGACCCCAAGGACTGTACAGTCCATGGAATTCTCCAGGCCAGAATACTGGAGTGGGTGGCCTTTCCCTTCTCCAGGGGATCTTCCCAACCTAGGGATGGAATCCAGAACTGCCACATTGCAGGCGGATTCTTTACCAGCTGAGCCACAAGGGAAGCCCTGATGTAAAGGTAGGTATTATTTTGTGAAACTTTTACCTATCTATGACATATTACATATTATAACACACATATGCACATACATATATATGCACATAAATGTGTGGAACTATCCACTGGGTTAAAGTTTAAAATGAGATACAAGTTAAACTTTTTGGAAAACACTGATCTAGACAGTTACACTAATGGTTCCTCACAAGTATGAATTTTCAGATCTAGTATTTCAATCTACAGAGGTAAGCACCACAAGGTATTCCAAAGCGAAAAGATAGTGACTTTTACACCGTCAACCAGTATGAACTGCACACAACTCTTCTCTTCGTCTTATTAGATAATTGAGAGCTATGTCTATATAACATCTGGCTAGAACTAGCTATCACTATGTTTAATAACTGATACAGAAGTTCAGTTCAGTTCAGTCGCTCAGTCGTGTCTGACTCTTTGAGACTTCATGGACTGCAGCACGCCAGGCCTCCTTGTCCGTCACCAACTCCCAGAGTCCAACCAAACTCATGTCCATTGAGTCTATGATGCCATCCAACCATCTCATCCTCTGTCATCCCCTTCTCCTCCTGCCCTCAATCTTTCCCAGCATCAGCGTCTTTTCAAATGAGTCAGTTCTTCACATCAGGTGGCCAAATATTAAGAGTTTCAGCTTCAGTCCTTCCAGTGAATATTCAGGACTCATTTCCTTTAGGATGGACTGGTTGGATCTTCTTGCTGTCCAAGGAATTTTCATGAACAGTATGAAAAGAATATGGAAGACAGCTGCATAGTTACCATCCAGAACAAAAACTGAGGAATGAGCCATATTCTTCCACCCGAGTCACTGCAGATTTTGATGTTTCCTCTGAGGAAAATTAAGAGGTAATAACTTTACAAGATTCAAAAAATATTCAGAGCTTTTACATGGGGTGATCTTGAAAATAATAGATTACAAGTAACTGTAGGTCAACCGAAAACAACTTTCTAAAACAAAATGTTTTTAAGTCCACATTTTTTTAGAAGTAACCTAAAATTACTGTCAACTCTTTGCATCCACTTGCTATCTCCCGTAAAGATATAAGGACGATATTCTCAAGCCACACATTCCATTGAGACATCTCCAACAAATTCACAGGGGACAGTATTGATTCATGGCTGTACTGTCCTACTCGCTGATGGAGACGTGAAATACACCTGATCAATATTAAACTGAAATTGATACAATTTATGACTGAAAAACTAAAAATCTGATCCGAAATTACAAGTACCTGACAGATCTGACTTACAAAATAGCAGGAGTTTATTCCAACAAGCAAATTCTAATAGTAAAAGAATTTCTAGAATCAGAATCATTGGAAACTTGAAACAGTATTCATAATACTTATACTGGGTTATAATTTTATTCTCAATATGACTGACATTTATTTCAGAGAAAAGCACAAAGCAAAAATACGCTGAGTGAAAATAACACCATAAAAAAAAAGACCAAGACAGAAAAAATAGTGAGGAATGATTTGGCAATGTACAATTTTTAAGTAATCTCTGAGAAAAAAAGTGTAAATGTATAGGAAAAATACTGTTCATACAGGCTTTTCTATCCCTGTATTTTCACAAGCTTAAATCCCAACCCACTTTGAACACTATGAGCACTGAACACATCTCATCCTTTAGCCCGCTTCCCAGCAATTGCACAGTATGCCCCACGAGCCTAGATCCCCCTTCACCCCGTGGTCTGGTACCCATAATACTCTCTGTATTTCCAGATTTGGTCTTATCCCTCATCCTTCCTCAGTTCCTGAAACTCCGCCACTGTGCTCTCCGGAACTCTCTGTTTTTCAATGGTACAGCTGACTTTTATTTCTCTCCTTTAAATTTTCTCCTGAAATCAAACCTTTTGTTTCCACCTCAAAAGAAAATGACTTATCAGAAGTCAGCAATGTTCAATCAATGGTCGATTCTCCTATGAGCTGAACCATAAACAACATTTAACAAAAACTTGTCACTAACCATCTTGGTTCTTCCAGAAATTCACTGCTCTTCTTCGTCTCCTTTGCCTGGTCATTTTCTCTCCAACGCTTCAATTTTGGAGTGCTCCAAGACTCACACTTTAAACCTCTCCCTCTTTTATACTGTCACTCTCTGGTGACAATTGTCAAATTTCTAGCTTCAACCCAGACTTCTCTCCCGAATTGCCTATTAAATACCTCAATTTAAATGCCTAATAGGTACCTCAAATTTAATACATAAAACCATATTACTGACCCACCCCAATGACTCCAAGCCCCCTGCAGTGTTCCTTCACAGTAAGAAAAGGTAATTTTATGCTTCCGACTATTTAGACCAAAATTTCCACTGATATCCTTGACTTTCTTACACCATAGACAATCTGTTGGCCAAGTGGGATCTACCTTCACAATATATTCAGACACATGATATACTTACTTAAGCAGTTAGTTATTCTATGTACTCCCAGCAAGAATACAAGCTACATATGGGAAAGGACTGTTTTGGTCATTGTAGCATCACAAATACCTAGACTAGAGACTAACAAATAATACACATTCAATAAATATATGTAGAATGAAAAATTAAATAAATAAATGAGAGGTTCCAAATCCTCAATTCCACTCAAAATAACAGTAATCTCAGCAAGGTAAAACATTTCTTCAAGTTGAACTTAAAACAGCCTTAATCATTCTTTCACAAAGCTCCTTTCACTTAATGAATACATACTCACCACTGCGACCAGTCAAAATGAAATACCGATTCAGAACATAATATGTTAATAATAATAGAGATAATTCACTATCTTACCGAAGTTCAAAGCAGTAAGATACCATATAATAGGCAATGTGATAACAGCAGTTCATACAATTTTATGTCATTGATAATTTAGTAAGTATTTCAGTATTTTGCCCTGGACAACAGCAATCATCACCATCCTTGCCAGATAATGGATAATTTCCTAAACAAGCTTTATATAATAAGGCCTCACCAGCCATTTTTAAGAGAGAAAGTGATTACCCTATTACTTAATGCTGGTTATGAAGTACAAGAGCACGAGACATTTTACAGCCAAACCTGCTGTTACAGGCAACCCCAGATTCATGAACATGCACTGAATAACTGCCCACTTTTGGGGGGAGAAGAGAAGAAAGGAGAAAAAGTAAAGAAAGAAAAGGGTGAGAAACTGGGACCATCTTCCTGAAACAGCAATCACCTGGGAAATCAAGAGCTTGGAAATGTGCCTCTACAACAGAGTGAAGACAGCTACTTACAAACGTACAAGTTATTAGATCACTGGCTCCCAGCTTGCCAGTGACACCTTCTGAGAAAACCCTGATCCCAGCTAAGTAGAGATAACCCATTTCTTTCAGACTGATTTGTGACATATTTTCCCACAGAAACACAAAAATCACCTTAACGACATGAAACTGTACAGCTAAAATTTAGGGTACATCTAAGGTTAAACAGACTTGTGAGCTGGCCTGGGAACACAGCCAATATTTTTTATACTGTTTCAGTGAGGGGGGAAAGTAAATGTGTTCTGAGTTCCAAACAGCTGCCTTACACATAAACTTTAGAAACACAACTGGCTCATATGCTGGAAACTATCTGTATATAGGTTAGGTTTCATGGGATTCAACTTGGCCCATGGCATTTCTGAATATGTTAAGAATCAGTCACTTTATATTAGGCCTCTTCTACTCAGATGGTGCAGTTAAAAAGACCTCCAGCTTATCCAGAGGTGAATGAGCTTGATGAACATTTTATAAAATATACAGCAGAGTCAAAAGGAAGGCTTTAAGCTACCAGGCTACTTCTCTTCCTCTCTGAATGGACTAGACTAAACTTTATCACCACAATTCATATCAACTTGGGAGTTGAAGCAGAAAGCCACTACTTATTTGATTTCGAGATCAGAGCAATTTATATATACCCAGATCCTTCTAAACAGTGAAACATGGTATTTTTTCCCCCAAATTAAGAGAAATTGGAGAGAATTTTTGAGAATTTCAAAATACTAAGCTAAGATTATCTGCAATGCTTTCTGGGAACCCAGAAAAACATGAATTAAGAATCAATTATAAATGTTCAGTTTAGTTTAGTCGGTCAGTCGTGTCCAACTCTCTGTGACCCCATGGGTTGCAGCACGCCAGGCTTCCCTGTCCATCACCGACTCCTGGAGCTTGCTCAAACTCACGTTGGGCTATTTCAGATACTATTACCATAACAATTATGCCAATGCCTACACTGGAGTAGGTAAGGAGTAGAAGGCATAGAGCCATGTAAGTCATTGACACATTGTCACAGTTTGGTGCTATAATTAACAGTGTTTTATTTGTTTATGAATTATTTTAATGCCTCAAATGAACAGCCGAAACAGCTGTCTGCAGTGGCCGAAAATACTGTGAGCTATGTCAAGACCAGCTTGACTCCACCAAAGACATTTCTGTACATTTCCCAAGAGCTGAAAAAATAAAACAAGAAATGTCAGTGTTCTTTTAGAACAAAAGTAAGAATAAAGCTGTGTTGAGCTGACTTAACTAAAGAGATCCATCAGGACCTGGTGCCTCTGAGGTAAACTAATCAGAAAAAGGTTCATCCCCTTGTTCTTTGTCCAACACCCTTCTTCCTGATATGTGGTCCACTCTCGCAGCCAGACAGATGCACTCCATCCAATGCAAAGATCTTTACAGCATAGCTCTTTCCACTTGGATGTCCTGACATCAAACTCACCACAGCAAATAAAGATCACATTCAGCTTGTCCAAAACCAAACTCATTATTTGTCTCACAGATTTATTCCCCTACTTTCCATTTCTTCATCTGTGATTATCCCAGTATGTTTGGCTGGAAACTTGTTTGCTGCTTTTAACAGAATTACCTAGAGGACTTTTTAAAAATGTAGATATTTGTCCTTTCCCCGTCCTTTCAAAATCAAAGCCTCAAAGGATATTACCTGGGAAATTTTTTACCAGCTCCTCAGACGATTCTAATGCACATACAACCTTAAGAACATCTACCTTAGATTCATTCTTAACTCATTCAATTCATCTAACATTACCTCCTTTCCCCTCAAATCCTACTGCTAACAGAGACCAAGATCCTAAAAGCACAATTTCCTAGGCGATGTCAAAAATTTTTCAAAATTGAAAATTCTAAAAACATAATTTTTGTTTTCCCTGCCCTATAACTTGTCTTGACTTGCATACTCAGTAGCTGAGTTATGTCCAACTCTTTGCAACCCCATGGACTGCAGTCCATCAGGCTCTCCATCCATGGGATTCTCCAGGCAAGAATACTGGAGAGGGGTGCCATCTCTACAAACCATAATTTAAACTCATCTTCCTAAGTTTTGAGAGTTTCTGTAATGTGATCCCAAGCTCTTTCTTACCCTCGCCCCTCGCCATGAACCTACTAGTCCAGTCATAAATCCTCATCCAAATTCGTACTTCAATTTGACTGTACCTAGTCTGACATACTTTACCATAGACAACTGAACTCCCCAAAAACATCCACTCCTCTCTTATCTATGTATCAGTCCCTCATGGGAAAGTTTGAATCCCAAACTCCCTTCGTGGCTCCTAACACATAGAATTATTACAACTGATTTCAGGCATTATCTGGCCTTCCATTTGCTCTTTTTTTAATTATTAAATTAGAAAAAAAAATTTTAATTGAAGGATAATTGTTTTACAATGCTGTGTTAGTCTCTGCCATACAACAACATGAATCTGCCATAAGTGCACAAATAGATGGGGAAACAGTGGCTGACTTTATTTTTCTGGGCTCCAGAATCACTACAGATGGTGATTGCAGCCATGAAATTAAAAGCCACTTACTCTTTCAAAGGAAAGTTATGATCAACCTAGACAGCATATTAAAAAGCAGAGACATTACTTTGCCAACAAAGGTCTGTCTAGTCAAGGCTATGGTTTTTCCAGTAGTCATGTATGGATGGGAGAGTTAGACTATAAAGAAAGCTGAGTGCCGAAGAATTGATGCTTTTGAACTGTGGTGTTAGAGAAGACTCTTGAGAGTCCCTTGGACTGCAAGGAGATCCAACAAGTCCATCCTAAAGGAGATCAGTCCTAGGTGTTCATTGGAAGGACTGATGTTGAAGCTGAAACTCCAATACTTTGGCCACCTCATGTGAAGAGCTGACTCATTGGAAAAGACCCTGATTCTGGGAAGGATTGGGGGCAGGAGGAGAAGGGGATGACAGAGGATGAGATGGTTGGATGGCATCACGGACTCTATGGACATGCGTTTGGGTGGACTCTGGGAGTTGGTTATGGACAGGGAGGCCTGGTGTGCTGTGGTTCATGGGGTCACTAAGAGTCGGAAACAACTGAGCGACTGAACTGACTGATATATATATCCCCTTCCTTCTGACACTCTCTCCCTCCCTCCCCCCAAACCCTATCCAACCCCTCTAGGTCATCACAGAGGACCAGGCTGAGCTCCTTTTGTTATACAGTAACTTCTCATAGCTATCTATTTCACACATGGTAATGTTTCAATTTGCTTCCATTTGCAGAGCAGACATAGAGATAAAGACAGAGAACAGACCTGCGAACACAGCCGGTGAAGGAGAAGATGGGACAAGCTGAGAGAGCAGCTCTGTAGCTCTTGAACAGCGATGTGACCAAAGTGCTTTTAAGGCTCCCTCTCTTACTCAGCAACAGCCAATGCTGGTCTTGATTACCTCTTCAATTATGTCCAAATCCCAGGGCTGCACACAAAGTCCCGTCAACTATATTATATCTACTAATGTCAGTTACACACTTATCTAAAAGGTTCTTCTATCAACCCCAAATCTTAGATTTCTTTCAATACATAGTACAGAATTCAGCATCAACTGATTAAATAAACATTTTAGTCCTTTTAACTGTAGGAATTTATACCCTAAGATAGCAATACCTTAGGAAATAACAATAATCAAAATACACAATTACATGTATTACTTTTATGATGCAGTGGATGTCCTTTTTTACTTTATGTTTCATGAAGGTCTCATTTTCACAGCACTTAAGAAAAGGGACAAAAATCTTAAAAGACAAAAAAGTGAAGGAAATAAAATCTCAACATTATTTTAAATAACAGGAATACTGAGGAAATGGAGTAACTCATTTCTATCTCTGTAGGGTTTTTTTTCCTAATTATTCTGTCCAGGAAATGGTTCTTTTCTCACCAATAAAAACTCATCATTTCATTGGTCTCTATATACAATGCAATGAAAAGTATATGGAACTTAAGTGTCAGAAGGTGTATATTAAATTCAGAATGGGACAATTTTTGGCAAGAGCCTCCGTCTAAGATTTAGTCTCCCAGTCAGTAATGTGGTAGCCATCTGGCCCCATGACTTGGCGACACGTTACATTTAGATCACCAAAAGCCTAAAGTATTCTATGTGCTCTCAACCTATCTTCAGATTAATCTTCCTCATGGCCAGGCCAGTCCACACCCATCACAAATCTACTTAACTGACCATCCATTTCCTTCTTGCTCAAAAAGGCCAGTTCCTCCTGAGAAGAAAAACCAAATCCAGGAAACACAGCTGGAACAAGTTAGTATCCTAACCACTCTGCTAATGCTAGAAAAATCATAAATCTATTATTCATGGGATAATGCTTAGCTACTTGTGACAAATTGAAGGTTGAGAAAATAATTGCACAAAAAGCCACCATACCAGCTGAGTCAGGCCAAGGTAGAGGTCACTGCCAGAGAATGAGCGGCCTGTCATAGTTGTAGTGAAGAAATAAAGCTTTAACAGGGTAAGTTAAAAATGCATTGCTTCATCTAAGAAAGGTTGTTTCCTTCCTCTCTAATCTACGTTTCATTTGCATCAGTGTAATAAATTATGAAAGTCAAGGTCAATATGAGTCTCTCCCACTTACAGATCTGGAACCAAAACTCAGAAGAGACAAGCTGCCTAATGAAAATAACAAGACCCTGAAATAATATGTATGGCACAAAACCAAAGATGTATAAAAAAAACAGGTAACTGCATTCATGAATTAAAATTAAGCATTATCATTCATGTCCTATGGTCATCTGTGTGTGTCTTGGCCATCATGCCCAGGGAAGAAATATCCCCATAATTTTATTTTAAATAAATCCATTAGAAGAATGCAAACTAGGTAATAAATTACATATCAGTATTCAAGAAAACAAGATAAAGGGAGTTTTTAATGATGGAAGGCTTTCTCTAAGGCAAACTTTAAATTTAAAGCAGGCTTTAAAGGAAATGATGGTTATAAAAGAGAGGGAAGAACTTGGGAGGGAAAGAAAGAATTCTTATATCTTGAGCAATTTAAAAATTCCTGGAAATTTCCAATTATGAGCAAAGTTAATTGTATTTTTGTTTTCAAAAGCACTAAAGAGTTTTTTAGGACTTCAGCTAGATTATCGATTTTACAAGTTAGAACAATGTGCAGCACACCATTTCTGGCTGTTGTTTTGTTTCTCAAGTGACCCAAGATCACATGCAGACACTCTGAAGGGAATATCACCATGATTACTACAGATTACTACCCAGAGAGGATTCCAAAGTTAAATACACTTCACCTGCCAGCTACAAAACCAATAGAAAACTGAAGTCTCTGAAGAAAAGCAAGAATCAATGAGTGAGGAGTACATCAAACTAAAAAGCTTCTTACAGAGCAAAGGAAACAACAAAATGAAGAGGCAACCTATGGAATGGGAGAAAACACTAGGAAACTCTCTGTCTAATGAGGGTGAGCATCCAAAATATATAAAGAACTCAAACAACACAATAACAGTAATTTTTAAAAAACTAGAATATTATACAGCCACGAGAAAGAAGGATATCTTAACCACCTGTGACATGAACAAACTGACATGAACAAACCTTGAGTACATTATGTTAAGTAAGGTTAAGGCAGACAGAGAAAGGCAAGCAATGCACATGAACACTTAAGTGAAATCTAAAAATCTCAGACTTACAGAAAAAGAGAGTAGATGGTGACTACTAGGGGCAGAAGGGTGAGGAATTAGGAATATATTAGTCAAAAGGTACAAACTTGCAGTTAGAAGATGTATACCTGGAACATATCTGCAGATCTATTGCGCAGCATTGTGACTATAGTTAATAATGTTGTATTACACTCCTCAAAGTTGCTAAGAGACTAGATCTTAAAGGTTCTCACAACAAAAAAGAAATGGTAATTATGGGACATGATGAAGGTGTTAGCTGACACCACAGAGTTAATCATACTGTAACAGTTGACAAATCAACACGTACACCTTAATCTTTTAAAATGTTATATGTCAGTTATATCTCTGCAAAAATGAGAGAGAGAGAAAGAGGAAGGAAGGAAGGGAAAAGCAGGGAGGGAGGGAGAGAGGCAGGGAAGGAAGAAAAGAAGGGAGGGAGAAGAGGAGGAGGCCAAGAGCCTCAAAAGGAACAACAACAACAACAAATACTTTACTTGGCTGGTCTCACAGAGGTACCTTACCCTCCACATACTTGGTGCTCAGCCACGGCACTGCAGTCTCTGAAGGGAGTTGCAGTCAAGACCAGAGCCTCATAATTACCGTTTCACCTATTCCCAGGGTGAAGCTGGCCATGCTTATACATGGATCTGTATTCCTCACCCAAATAACTTCATTCTGAGGCTTTCCCACCTAGGGACCCTCAGCCAAGGCCATTTCCATATTTCTTTATGAGGAGATATGTGACTACTAAAAAATTAAATGATTATTAAACAAAGGAAACATGTAAATACTTTTTAAAAAATGACTATTAAACAAAGCTTAATTTCTTCTTGAAAAAAAGAAAACTGAATTTTCCCAAGATGATTGCCAACAGTTCTGAAGGTAACTAAAATAGTTGAAGTAAGAGTTCAAGTGAGAGCTAAAGAGTTATTTTAAGCTTAATCAGTTTGTTCTACATTCTTTCACAATGAGAAAAATAACCAAGAAGTCTGGCAATGAATAGTAAAAAGAAAAATGTTGCTGTTTTTTTCTTGCTTAGTCAATTTCTACAATTCATTTACCAGTGTTTTAAGCATGAAATAATCACCAGGAAGCTTTTGTTATAAAATGCCATTTACTCATTCATCCCCTTGGCTGACTTGCTGATGGCTGCTTAGGCACCACTTCCATTTTCCCAGACCTTCTTGCGCCCACACACACACTGGATGAGTTACCTCTCCTCAGCGGTCCAACGGCATTCAGGGATTCTCAGTCTCCTCCGGGCATGCGCAACACCAGCTCCTAACTGCCGACTGTCAGTTCTGCTTTTCCTGTCCCTCTCCTACCTACCGACTCGTCTCTAAGCTTCCCTGAAGACTCACTATTCCCAACTGCTTGCACAAATCTCTCAGATACTTAACAAATGTTTGGCGAATGAGAAAACACACACGCAAATGCACACACAAAGAGCTAAAGAGTTTGAACAGATCTTCCAAATGAAATCTTATTTGCCATACAAGGAAATAGAGGTATAACAGGTTTAATTAAATACTAGAGCCAGGATTAAAAATACCCCATTTCCACTACTCAAAGATGCTGCTTTATGTCAGTTCATTTATCCAAAATATTATTTACTTTTAACAAAGCAGAATTGATATTTTTAATTACTATGTACTTCTAGATATATACCCAAAAGAAATGGAAGCAAATGCCCCTACAAAAATGTACCTATGAATATTCATAATAGTCAAGAAAGGGAAAGAACCCCAAATATCCATAGACTGATGAATGGATAAATAAATAAGGTATACCCATATACTGGAATATTATTTGGCCATAAAAAAGAATAAAGTATTGTTGCATAGTACAACATGGATGAACCCTGAAAGGACTTTCCTGAGTGACAGAAGTCAGACACAAAAGACTATAATACTGAATAATTTTATTCATATAAAGTGTGCACAACAGGAAGATAAAGGTACAAAAAATACATCAGCAATTGCCTAGGGCTAGGATGAGAAGGATATGGGGAATGACTTGGTACAGGGTTCCTTTCAGGGCTGATGAAAATTTCTAAAACTGACTATAGTGATGGATAAATAACCATACACTAAAAACAATTTACGGCATATGAATTATAGCAATGCAGCCATTATAAAAACAAATAACTAACTGAAAACTGATTTCTTTGGCATATTAGAATTTAAAATTCTCATTTACAAATTTTCATTCCATGCCTCACTAATACAAGTTAAATGCTGCTTAATTGGTAAGCCCAAAATTCATTTCAAATGTCTAAAATGTCACGTTTAAGTCATAAAAACACTACTTATATTTAAAGAAGTTTCGATGTTAAATATATTTCATTTTAATATTTTCAGAATTGCTTGTTCATATGAAAGTTATGCTGTTTTGTAAACCTGAATGCTTGATTCCTCTAGCATCTTGAGATTGAGAGATTTTTGCTATATTTAAATAATTCCTATTTGGAATGCTAAATGCTATGACTTCACATATTCAAAAATCAATTGTTTCATTGATTAAGCATCCATGAAGAGGAAGAAAGTCCAAGAAAGGAAATTTATTTCTCTAAGAGCTACTACTTATTATCCTGTTATTCTGTGGCAAGTCTTTTGCCTACACTGAAACTCACAGGTACAGAAATTCAGAGGGACCTGTGTTAATATGCTATCTTGACTACAGTGGGAAAACACTTGGTCCTTCTCTGCTGAAGTCAATGCCACTTCAGTACTCAGACTTCCAAGATCAAGCCTAAAATCAAGGTGAGTTTCATTGCACTTAAGGCATATTTATTCTTTATATTCCACATGCATCATTTCAATGTATTTTTTAATGCTAGGTGATTCTGCAGTCTATTAGTCTGAATTTTCAACTGGAGTTTTTTGCTTTTTTTTTTTTTACTTAAATACTATCTGCTTATGAATATAACTCTAAATTTTCTCCTTACAATAAATTCTACATTTCTTTAAACAGAAAAGGTTTTCTTATGGGGAAGAGGTTAAAGTAATACAATTTAGGATCATATGTCATAAACCCCTAATATAGTGAAGAAAAGCTCTATTGAGCATTTGTAATAATATTCAGTGGAATTTTCTTTAAACCCATTAGTTTTCAGTGATAACCAATATAATAATATCTCACCATCTTGCTTAATCAAGAAGCTCTTTAAAACTCTAAGAACAGCAAAGCACTAGAGTTAATAGCATATACTTTAAAATTTAATTAATAACCAATATCTTGAGCAACAGTACATTTTTGTGACAACAAATATTAAGAACAGTAAACTACACTGAAATATAGCATGAGGTAATCTGAGAAAAAATTAGGCATTAAGTAATATTTTTTATATTCTAATCTATACAAAAGGATGGATGGATACCCAGGTAGATTGAGCAAAATAAATAAATAAATGAACTAACTGAGTCTGAGAGAATGAGTTCTGACATGCTTGATAGTTGATAAGATTTAAATTAAGAAAAAAAAAACAAGACTAGAGGATTAGTCGATCTGTAGTGAATCACAGGAAATTCATCTGAGTCTGAAGTAACAGATAAGTCATATAATGACCATTCAAATATTTATGAACACTGTTAAGGAAAAATGAGCATCCTCTGACATACTGACCCTCAGACTGTGCCTAAATACACTGGATGTACCAATAAGAGTCTGTTTTAGGATATGTGCTCAAATCACAAGTTAAACCAGAGTGTGCTATAGGGTGAGGGCAAACATTTTCCAAATACTTTAACTCAAACTTTAAATAGTAATTCCCAGCCTAAGAGGCCTTTTACATCTAAATTTGGCATTATTCACTACCACAGTGGGTACAGACATTTACACATAGTTTTTGCAAAGGGGGTACCAGTCATTTCTAACATTGACCTTAACCTCTTAGATGTTCCACCTTCCTATAAATGTCTAGAATTCCTGAATTTATCTAATTGTATATTTATATAAGGAACCCTATAGCCTTTCCTTTTGTTTAAAAGATTATAGATTTTCTACTCTGAGTTAGTCTGAGGTAAGTGACTCAAGTTAGTCATTTTTTATTTACTTAATAATGAAACAGGAATAATACCTGTCATATCCAACCCACTGAGTTACCAGAATAATGCTCTGCCTGTGAGTCTTCATACCATTTTGAAAAGCATAAATATTTGCTACAGCCAAAAGATACCCCAATTATAGGAAGAAAATAAATTAACGCTGTAAGGTTCAAGTTTCTCTTTCAGATATCAAGGAAAAGAACATTTTCCTCTACTTTCTTAGGTTTAGTAATGGTGAGCCTGCAAATTAAACTAACAGAAGATAGGTTGACAGGAGAAAAGATATACAATTTTTATCAGTACTTTAAGTGCATGGGAGGTCACAGAAAAGAAGTAAAACTCAAAGAAGTGGTTAGACTCAAGGGCTTATATTCCATTTTAACAAAAGAAAGGAGGTTTAGACTTTGAGGGATGATAAACTATGGGTAAGTGACCTGGAAATACATGGGGGGAAGTGATGGAGAAACAGGGCTATTTTAATCAGATGCATTTATGCAGACTCACCCCAGTGCTGACGCTCCAAACCCAGTGACAAGTCTTTCTCCTTCATTGTACAGAGTGGGGACACCTTCACAAAGGGAATTCATATCCTGCTTTTAGGCAGATAAGGGGAGGGCAGAGAACTCTTCCTGCATCTGTTGACTGTTTCCTTCAGCTCAAAATAATCCTGATGCCAAATTGGCATATTTGGGGGTAGCTTTTCCTAATCCCCTTCAAGGGCAAACATGTCACATTATTGGCCCGCTTTGTTTCCTTTCTATGAAGCAGAGGAAGGAGAAGAGAAAGTCGGGAAGGTAGTGAACTCAGGAGTTTCCTTTCTGGACTAGGAACATCATATCATTACTCAATTCTCACCTTCCACTAATCAAATTCATTTCCATAGAGAAAAGGCCACAGAAACCTTCAAGAGGATGCCAGCTCTAGAGAAAGCGCATCTTTCTCTGCCAACAAGGGGGTCTACAAAACTAATTGTGGCAATTCAGCAAACACTTTTCTACTAAATACGTTAGCAGGGAAAACAAGCAAATAGGAGGAAGAAACATCTTTTTTTAAAGGAATACAATTCCAATTTATTTTAATTTATCCTCTGCCATGGCAGGAAAAGAGGTCTACCTCAGAACAGATCTAGATTAAAATTCTGACTCCACCATTTAATAGTTTTAAGACTTCTGGCAAGTTGTTAACCTTACTGAACCACTGTCTCTTTATCTATAAACAAAGACACTTTATGAGGAACTAGTAACCATATACCTACCTGGCAGGTATATGATTAAGAATGAAATTATTTTAAATAGGATAACATATGTAAAACATTGTTGGTAGGACTTAGTGTTAGTTCCTTTATTGTCCCCTACTTTCTAAAAGGATTTTTGAGTTCTCTCTTCATTGTATGTTGACCTAAACTAAAAGGAGGGCGTCCTAGGTAACACTAGTGGTAAAGAACCTGCCCATCAATGCAAAGTCCACGAGACATGTGGGTTCAGTCTCTGGGTCGGGATGATCCCCTGGAGAAGGAAATGGCCACCCACTGCTGTATTCTTGTCTGGAAAAGTCCATGGACAGAGGACCCTGGTAGGCTACAGTCAGGCCATGGGGTTGCAAAGAGTCGGACATGACTGAGCTAAAAGGAACAGAGGCTATCATTTATATCATAAAGATACCATATGATTAGCATCAATAAGAGTACCTTCCTTTTTCACCCCTAGTACAAAAGCCATCCATACAATAAAAACCCTTAAAGAAGGGTTAAGAGACTAGCAAAGTTCACTGATCACTTTTACTTAATATCAGTGGAATGACTCTGAAGGTTGTAACTGAACAAAGTCTTGAGAGAATGCGAGCATTCAATCAAATAATTTTAATATCAGTTAGACTTTTGTTCTCTAGCCAGAAAGAACATTACAAAAAATCCCACTAATTTCAAAAGTCTTTAAAGTTTGGTAAAAAAAATATTTAATTAACAAGCCAAAGAAATACAAAATTCAATCAAGTATCACAGGCAACATTCTATACATGACTACAACAGGGTTATGGGCATGTGGTTAAGAAGGGACTAATTTAATATGACCCTGTCATCTATAAACACGGTTTAATTAATGTGTCTGTGACAAGAACCAACAAGAATCTGATAAGCGTCCAGTTCAAATTCCTCATGCAAGGTCAAATGTTTGAGAAAACTGCTTGGGATGATATAATGTTGAGGAGATTTAAATTAAATGTGAAAATATTTAGGAGATTCAAACTCATTACTATTTTATGATAAGCTCAATCATATTTTAGGTATTTGTAACATTTAAGATAACCTGACCTATTAGAGTGAGAGGTTTAGCCTTGTAATTCCAATTAAAATATAAAATAGAGTAACTGATTTAGACCAGTAATTATAAATAGAAAACTCACTAGCTTGATACACAGAGTGCTGATATATTATGGGAACCTTAGAGTCGCCATATTTATAGTTTAATTTGTGAGATGTATAGGAATTATGTTGGTTTTCAGAAAAGCATTTAAATACAATAAATTTTATATGAATAGTTTTAAACAAAGTTTAAAGTGTTTGATTTTGTAAACATGACTAAATATCATTCAAAACCTTTAATCATTCAAGAATTTTAACAGTTTGGTATAACAAAAATAATATAATTTATATGCTAGACTTATAAATCAAAGGGAAAAGTAGACGTTTAAATCTGTAATTTTAAATATTAATTTTTAAAGGCAATATAATCCTTGGATAATTTTTCTGTATAAAACATTATGCTCAGTAGTATCAAAAGCACCATATCAAATAAAGTAAATTTAATGAAAGGCTGTGAAAGTAGCTACTTTTTCTATAAAATGTGAATTCACAGAATCCTATAACTATAGGTGGTTACTAACTACTAAAGGCATACGTAAATGAGTTTTTCCAAAAGTAAGGTTAAACACTTTCTATTCTTGTGCCTTTTAATGTATATACAAACTAAATCTAGAGTGCGCTTTCACTGTCATTTTAGATTTAGTTTGGATATAAATGAAAACTTTTATTCTACTTTTGAGAGGCTATGTATTAACTATTTTCATTAAGTCTGTACTAGTCATTCATTAACTATTTTTCCAACTTTGTAATCTGTAAAAATATGTAACTATATTCAACCTTGGAATTTTAAGCCCTACTGTTGTAAAAGCCCTAAAGGGAATTTGGGCAGCGATACAGAAAATGTCTCTCTTCTTTCAAAACAACCAAGTCAATTAAAAAAGGAAATTGATTACATAGCTGAGATTATAGTCAGATTTCAAATTTTATGAATGGAAATATATGTATAATTTATATAACAAGAAAGCAAATACACTAGCAAAGCTTAATATTGCTGATGACAATGAAACTACACTGACCTGAGAACCCTAGTTTGATATGACTTTCATTATATTCTGGGGCTTCCCTGGTGGCTTAGACGGTAAAGAATCTGCCTGCATTGCAGGAGACCCACGTTCGATCCCTGGGTTGAGGAGATTCCCTAGAGAAGGGAACGGCCACCCACTCCAGCATTCTTGCCAGGAGAATTTCATGGAGAGAGAAAGAGGCTACAGTCCAAGGGGTCGCAAACAGACACAAATGAGCGGCTTTCACTTTCGCTATATTTTAGGGCTCAAACAGCATTTATTCCCATAATACTTCAGTATCATTATAACAAATAATGATCAAAAGAAAAAAAGTTTGGATGAGAAAATATACACATTCAGTTAGGGAACATTTTTGAGCACCTATCTTGTAGGAGGTACTGACTGACCTAGACCCTGAGGATAAAGAGGTGAATGAGAGTGATAATGACTCTGCTTGTCCTGGGGCAAAAATTATAACCTAGGAAATAAATGAAGAAAACTTCAGATACTGATAAGTTCTATTGTGGAAACAAAAACTGTGATATGAGAGAGCCCAAGAGGTTAATTTAAACTGGAGAACAGGGAAGACCTCTAAAGAGGTGACATTTCAGTTCAGTTCAGTTCAGTTCAGTCACTCAGTCCTGTCCTACTCTTAGAGACCCCAGCACGCAGCACACAGGTCTCCCTGTCCCTCACCAACTCCTGGAATCGACCCAAACCCATATCTATGGAGTCGGTGATACCATTCAGCCATCTCATCCTCTGTCATCCCCTTTTCCTCCTGCCCCAAATCCTTCCAAGCATCAGGGTCTTTTCCAATGAGTCACCTCTTCCCATGAGGTGGCAAAGTATTGGAGTTTCAGATATCAACATCAGTCCTTCCAATGAAGGACTTGCTGAAGCCTGGCTTGGAGAATTTTGAGCATCACTTTACTAGCATGTGAGATGAGTGCAATTGTGTGACACTTTGAGCAATCTTTGGCATTGCCTTTCTTTGGGAGTGGAATGAAAACTGACCTTTTCCAGTCCTGTGGCCTCTGCTGAGTTTTCCAAATTTGCTGGCATGTTGAGTGCAGTACTTCCACAGCATCATCTTTCAGGATTTGAAATAGTTCAACTGGAATTCCATCACCTCCACTAGCTCTGTTCGTAGTGATGCTTTCTAAGGCCCACTTGACTTCACAATCCAAGATGCCTGGCTCTAGGTTAGTGATCACACCATCGTGATTATCTGGGTCGTGAAGATCTTTTTTGTACAGTTCTTCTGTGTATTCTTGCCACCTCTTCTTAATATCTTCTGAGGTGACATTTAGGCACAGTAACCTGGATATCAAGAACCAGCCACACAGATATCCAGAAGAAGGCACGTTCAGACTAGACAGATGCCTATTTCAAGGCCAGGACCCAGTGCAAGCATAAAGGCCAGAGTAACTGGAGTCAAATTCATAAACTCCTGACAGAACATGTCATTTACAAAATCTACCTTGCTTCTACTGTGTTCCTGGCAAGCGCTGAATCTACTGAAACCAGCAACTACATCATAGACCTTTTGCAAACAAAGTATACACTATGCCTTGCCTTGGGTGGGCACTTATAATTCATATTGGTAGCCGATTGATGATTAATAAAGAAAAAGGGTCTATAAGCAAAACCTCACACACTGAACTATTTTCTAATCTAAAACAGACTATTAGCTACTTGTAAAATTTCTATTCAGAAATCATGACAACAGGCCTATCAAATCTACAAGCACTTTCCCATAACTTGGGCAAACATAGAGGGAAAAAATTATAATTGCTTAACTTGGTATGGCTTACCTCCTTCTATTACTTCTGTTCCTAGATATAGAGGTGTGATGAGGGCCTTCAGCAAAGCAAGCTAAATATGATACCCAGGTGCCAATTTTTAACTGTACCAAAGCTAATCACTATAGTATTCTTTGAAAGCAACTATATTTTATGCTTCAACTATGTGATGGAGTGCCAAGAATAAAACCACTATTTACAGATTAAACTTGCTACAGTAGTTTTAAAACAAAAGAAAAAGTATATAAGAAACCAAATCCTATATTTTTTGCAAAATAAGAGATAAAACATAGAACTTTGTGATTCCATATGTCTCATATATTCTAAAAAAAAAGTGTATCAGTTCAGTCAATTCAGTCACTCAGTGGTGTCCAGCTCTTTGTGACCCCATGAATCATAGGACGCCAGGCCTCCCTGTCCATCGCCAACTCCTGGAGTTTACCCAAACTCCAGCCATCTCATCCTCTGTCATCCCCTTTTCCTCCTCCCCTCCATCCTTCCCAGTATCAGGGTCTTTTCCAATGAGTCAACTCTTCCCATGAGGTTGCCAAAGTACTGGAGTTTCAGCTTCAACATCAGTCCTTCCAATGAACACCCAGGACTGAGCTCCTTTCGGATGGACTTGTTGGATCTCCTTGCAGTCCAAGGGACTCTCAAGAGTCTTCTCCAACATTACAGTTCAAAAGCATCAGTTCTTCGGTGCTCAGCTTTCTTCACTGTCCAACTCTCACATCCATACATGACCACTGGATAAAACATAGCCTTGACTAGATGGACCTTTGTTAGCAAAGTAATGTCTCTGCTTTTTAATATGCAGTCTAGGTTGGTCATAACTTTCCTTCCAAGGAGTAAGCATCTTTTAATTTCACGGCTCCAATCACCATCTGCAGTGATTTGAGAGCCCCCCAAAATTAAGTCTGACACTGTTTCCACTGTTTCCCCATCCATTTCCCATGAAGTGACGGGACCAGATGCGATGATATTACTTTTCTGAATGTTGACCTTTCAGCCAACTTTTTCACTCTTCTCTTTCACTTGCATCAAGAGGTTCTTTAGTTCCTCTTCACTTTCTGCCATAAGGGTGGTGTCATCTGCATATCTGAGGTTATTGATATTTCTCCTGGCAATCTTGATTCCAGCTTGTGCTTCATCCAGCCCAGCGTCTGTCATGATGTACTCGGCATATAAGTTAAATAAGTAGGGTGACAATACACAGCCTTGATGTACTCCTTTTCCTATTTGGAACCAGTCTGTTGTTCCATGTCCAGTTCTAACTATTGCTTCCTGACCTGCATACAGGTTTCTCAAGAGACAGGTCAGGTGTTTTGATATCCCCATCTTTTTAAGAATTTTCCACAGTTTATTGTGATCCACACAGTCAAACACTTTGGCATAGTCAGTAAAGCAGAAATGAAGTGTATAATGGTAATTAAAATCTGAAACATATATTTAAACATGATAGAAAGCATTTTGATGTTTAATATCTTATTTGTAAAAAAGTGATCACATACACTGGTATGAGGATATAAAGAACTGCAGGAAAATGGTTATCTTACAACTACCTACATCTTTGCAAATACTGATGAATGAAATTCTGAATCTAAATTTTAATGCTAGCTCATCTGATTCATTTCTATTCAAACACTGATTGAAGAGCTACTATGTACTGTGGGCAAGTATTGAGCCAGAGACTGTAAAATAAAGCAAAGTAAACTTTGCCTTCAGAGGGCAAGCAATTTATAACAGTTTGATGACAATTATTTGAATAAAGAAATCTAATGCTTTTAGCACTCTCACTTACCAAAGTTGAGCTCACAGGGACAAAAAAAATATATGTCCCAGAAAAATACCTTTTTACCACTGCTGTATCAATTTATAGAATTTCCTACTGCTAAATTTTAACCAGTCCCACTACAGTGCAACTTCTGCTAACTTAAAAAATTAATCACTGGGTAGCAACTTAAAATATGAAAGAAATCAGGTAACATTTCAGTTCTGTAAAGAAAAATCCATTCAAATTAAATATGACAAAATAATATGAAATGCAAAACAAAGAATGAATACAAGATATCAATATTTATATATAAAATAAATGATTTAAAATTCTACTCTTATGGCAAATAGGTGGTAATTATATGTCTGTCTGAAAATAAAACCAGACAAAGACTATTAATATTAACACTCAATATGTTTTCAATAAGAAGCTTTCTTACTTGCAGCTAATTTTCTCCTGAAAGCTTGTGGAACAAATCAACTTTGTCCTTTCTTAAATGCTGACTGCTACTTTAGAACAGGGATTCAGATACTAACAAAATGGGCTATCCTGGGAAAAGCCTACTGAAATGACTCAACAGCATATTAAAAAGCAGAAACATCACTTTGCCAACAAAGGTTAATATAGTCAAAGCTATGGTTCTTCCAGTAGTCATGTATGGATGTGAGAGTTGGACCATAAAGAAAGCTGAGCACCAAAGAATGGATGCTTTCAAACCATGGTGCTGGAGAAAACTCTTGACAGTCCCTTGGACAGCAAGGAGATCAAACCAGTCAATCCTAAAGGAAATCAACCCTGAATATTCATTGGAAGGACTGATCCTAAAACTGAAGCTCCAATACTTTGGCCACCTGATGTGAAGAGCTGCTCATTTCTCACCCTGATTTGGCAAAGACTGAGGGCAGGAGGAGAAGAGGACAACAAAGGATGAGACGGTTGGATGGCATCCTCAACTCAATGGACATGAGTTAAACTCCAGGACATAGTGAAGGACAGAGAGACCTGGCACGCTGCATTCCATGGGGTCACAAAGGGTCAGACAGAACGGAAATGATGGGTTTCCAAGCCTATCCAGCAGCAGTGGAAGGAATCTAACCGAACTGGGGGCCAGCAGTAACTGGAGAGCAGGATAGAGTGAACAGTGCTGTGACAGGCACTGACCGGCAGAGAGGCAGGGAGGCCTGGCAGCAGATAGCGAGATCCTAGCTAAGGCTGCCCAGGTACCAGGAAGGCAGATAACCAAACACAGGAATCAAGACAGTGGGTCTCAGTCTGTAACAGGAGCACGGAAAATCTAATCCTTGTCAACTTGAAGCAGAACTGGCCTCCAAACCTAAGTAAGTTGGAAAAATGGAGCAAGCCCATGGGAGATTGCTAGAATTTGGAAACATTTATCTCAGAAAATTCTACTGGAGGACACTGTGGAAGGTTATCACAATGAGCAAACAATAAATACACAAATGAAGGGGTTTTAAGTCAAATTTCTCCCTCAAATAAGCACTGATTTTTAAAACCATAGGAAACAACACATTTATAATATTTATTTTATTTATAATATTTTATTATTTATAATATTTATATTTATAACATTTATAATAAATGAGACTATACTTCCCTCCCCTTTTATGAGGAAATTCAGTGCCCAGACAATCAAGGGAAGTAAAGAAAATTAACACAAAGCAAGTCTGGATATTTTTAATAGGACAGCAATTAAAGAAAAGAAGAAATCACTATCTAGTGGGAATCAAAAGAAACAGGAGAACTATTTTGGGGTCAATTCTGTAATAGAAAAAAAGATTCTGAATCTGCTACAAGTTATTCCTGATTATCCATGCCAAAGAAAAAAAAACAGGGGTTTGGATAATAGAAAGCAAGAACAATTATAAAAATCACTACACTTTGATATACATTTTAAGAAGGAAAAATTTTACACTAAATTTGTTTTACTGCAGTAGAATCAAATAGTGTGCTATTTAAGGTTCCTTAAAAATAAGCATAAAATTTCAGATAAAAAATATGAGAGGGCTAATATCAATGCTCTGTTATTAAAGGAAATACCGTTCAGGAAAAAGGAAACTGATCCAGAAAAATTTCTGGAAAACATGAATAAACAATGAAAAACTGAAATGAAAAACAGGTATATAAATTGTATTAAGAAAAAAAAATGTGTTAATAATAACTGTCTAGTGTGACAAGTTTTTTAAAAGACCTAAAGTAGGGACAATTCTGTAATCCCAGGAAGAGAGGTAATAAAAATTACTTTACCTCTAAAACAGTAGAAATACTGAATAACTTTAGACTTTGTTAAGATATTACATATATGTATATATATATATATATATATACACACACACAAATATATATATACAGTTGATCACTGAATTACATGATGATTAATCCACACATAACTTATAGTCAGTCCTTCACATCTCAGGTTCCTGGCATTCATGGATCCAACCACTACAGACCTTACAGTACTGTAGTATTTACTACTGAAATATATATATGCATACAAATGAACCAAATTTGCTGTTGTTCAATGGTTAAGCACAGTTCCAGCGTTACCAATTGAAAAATAGACTATATCTAACAAACTAGTGGAAAATACAAAACAAGTCAAAAGGAAAAGCTCAACAACTCACACCACAAAAAAAAAAAAAAAGGGAGAGAAAAGAGACAAACAGTAAATGTGGGAGTGCACACAAAAAATGCTCAAAATAAACACAAATCTATTAATACTCATAATAAATCTAAGGAAGCCAAACTCCCTATTTAAAAGAAAAATCTGATTTTAAAAAAATCCAACACAATGTTTTTCAAAGGAAATGCCTAAAGAGCATAAGGACAAAAAAAGTCTGCAAGTAAAAAGATAAAATAAGATATATTAGTCTACAGAAGAAAGCTGACATAGCGATATATTTATACGAGAGATAAGATAACTTAAGTAGAAATAGCAAAATGACATGTAATGATACATAAAGATTGATTTAAAAATTATATAGGAAAGTATAACAACTTAAAACTTACATATACTTTGAAGAAGTTTCAAAAATAAATAGCTAAAACATCATTGGGAAAGCATAATTCTCTCACTATTAATACAGAAAGCTATCAACAATAAAACACTCAGCAAGGATATAAAATTCAACAACATAAGAATCAAACTTGAGTTATTGTGCACATACAGAAAATTGTCATCATGAACTAGAGGCCTTTCAAGTACACAGAGAATGGCTACAAAAACCAATCATACTTATGCTTCAAAGCTACTCTTAATTAAAAAAAGTCCATATCATAAAGTCCAAGTTCTATGATCATAAGGCAAAAGTCAAAGTGTTAGTTGCTCAGCTGCACCCTGACTCTTTGCGACCCCATGGACTGAAGCCCACCAGGTTCCTCTGTCTATGGGATTCTCCAGGTAAGAATACTGGAGTGGGTAGCCATGCCCTTCTTCAGGGGATCTTCCCAATCAGGGATCAAACCTGGGTCTCCCGCATTGCAGGCCAGATTCTTTACTGTCTGACAATGCAAGTTCACAATAATTAACAAAAAACAAATGGGAGGTGTGCACTGGGAAATTTTAAAACACACTTTTAAATAATTCATATGCAAAAGAGTAATCACTATAGAAATCAGAAAATATTTAAATAGGAATAATGAAGACATATGAATGTAAGAATTTGTTGAGATTTAGCTAAAGCAGTACACAAGGTAAAACTTAGTTTTAAAATTTTGTATTAAAAAGAAAGGAAAATGAAAATTAATGAGCTAAGTTTGAATTTAAGTTGTAAATTCAAACTAAGAATTTACAAAAAGAACACTCAAAAAAAGAAAAAAATGAATAGAAAATAATAAAACAAAAATAACAGGAAAGATGAACAGAAACAAAAGTTGGTTCTTTTGTAAACACTAAAAATAGCACATACATCAGCAATAAATTAATAAGACATGATAACAATATTAAGAACTACAGTTAGAGCAGAAATGCAAAAAGAGAGATTATAAACAGCTTTATGGTAATAATTTTGAAAACTAAGACAAAATGGGCGATTCTCTAAAAAATACAACCTACCAAAATTGACTCAAAAATAACATTAGACATAAGAGTGCTATAATCTTTAAAGATACTCAGTGAAACTTTTAGTTTTCTCACACAGAAAATGCCTATATGGTGTTATAAAGCTGCACCAAACACTCAAGGAAGCGATCAGTCCAGTGTTGTACAACCATTTCAGAAAATAGCAGGGGAACCACCCCCAGGTCCTACACGAGACTGGTACACCCTTATGAATCAAAACCGTGGAAGGACAGTAGAAGGAAGCAAAGCTGTGAGGCCTAGCTCACTCACAAACACTGACCCAAACCTCCTGAATAAAATAATAGCAAATAAAATCAACCAGTGAATAAAAAATAGAAAATATAACAACATTAGATTTATCCCAAATTTATCCAAGAGTGGTTTAACATCCAAAACACCTATTAATATGATAAAAGGAGAAGTCCTATAAGATTATGCAAATAGATACAGAAAATAAAAGCTTAATGAAATTTAATATTCATTCAAGATTTAAAAGCAAAATACCAAATAAATGGCAACTGAATAGAACTTCCTTATTCTGATAAAGAATAAAATAAACAGCATTAAGTAGTGATAAAATACTAAAATAACTTCCATTAAAATTAGGAACAAGACAAAAAAGTCACCACCACTGGCAATATTTGAAGGAGGTCCAAGTAAGACAAAAATAAAGAAAAAGACCAAGATTCTATAGGCTTAGAAAAGAAGAAATAAACTACCATTATTAAACTATTGTATGATCATCTTTATAAGAAATCAAAATAATCTACAAGCAAATTTTTATAGTTAATAATAATTCAGAAGGTCATCAGTCATTAAGAACAATATTGTATATCAATTGCCCTCAATTCATAGACAATAAAACCATTTATAGAAGCAACAAAAAATTTTAAACAAAAGTTACATAATAACTTACAAAATTTACAAAGATATTAAAGGCCCAAAGAAATAGAAAGATATTAGTCATACACCTTTCCCTAGCCACACTTGAAAATACAAAAATCTCCATAGCCAGACTAGAAAATTCAAACATTCTTTCAAACTTGAAGTTCAGATTCAGTGAAATTTCAATCAAAATGAAAAAAAAGACTGAGAAGTTTCACAGGCTGATTCTAATATTAAATGGAAGAGCAAAGGGTTAGGAGGAGCAAAGCTGCTCTTAATGAACAACAAGGTAGGGAAACTTGAATATACGGTATCAAAACACACAAAAAGTGACAAGACGAGTTTGTGCTTGAGGCAGAAATAAGGATAAATCAATCATCAAAACAGAAGAGAGACCCCAGAAACAGAAATCTACTTACACAGAAATGCACATCAGGAAGAGCTGGCCTAGTCCATTACCCTTGGGTTGGCCAGCCAGCTCTCTGAACTACACTGAACTATATGAAATGCAAAACTCCCAAAATCCATTATTCATACTCCAAAATGACAAGCAGAAATCTCACTCATCCTATCTTCAGAAGTCAAATTTGTGATTTTTTTAAAAAGTATAAATGATTGAAAATAAGTGAATAAAGGCAAAAACTGTAGAGACATATACTTTCCATAGAAACTTAATCCACCCAGACAAAAACGTTTTAGGGTTTTCAATAATTTTTGAATAAAGGAATCTTGACAATAAAATGTTTAAGAATTTCTGCTTTTAAACAAAGATAGAGGAGGGTCACCTCTTAGGAAAAAAATAGGACTTTTGACTGGGGAGAGGCAACACATGTCATTTGAAGCACGAATCATATTTTAACAGAGAAGTTCCGTCGTGGAGAGAAGAACAAAGGACCTTGACATGACACTCTGTGATTTACAGGGCTTCAAGGCTCTCTCTAAACTTGTTTCCCCCATCACCACCCCACCAACCCCCAGGTGAGCCTCCTGCCCTATTATAGACATCAGCACACGTCATTTAGTGAATTCCCACCACTGTCTAAGCCACTGACTGGCCTAATAGAGATCTCTGGCCTAATAAAGATCTCAAAGTCCCTAAAACAAGTCACAGTTCCCTTTTATTTTCAGTCAGTTCAGTTCAGTAACTCAGTTGTGTCTAACTCTTTGCAACCACATGCACTGCAGCATGCCAGGCTTCCCTGTCCACTGCCAACTCCCAGAGTTGACTCAAACTCATGTCCATTGAGTTGGTGATGCCATCCAACCATCTCATGCTCTGCCGTCCCCTTCTCCTCCTGCCCTCAATCTTTCCCAGCATCAGGGTCTTTTCCAATGAGTCAGTTCTTCACAGCAGGTGGCCAAAGTATTGGAGTTTCAGCTTCAGCATCAGTCCTTCCAATGAATATTCAGGACAGATTTCCTTTAGGATGGACTGGCTGGATCTCCCTGCAGTCAAAGGGACTCTCAAGAGTCTTCTCCAGCACCACAGTTCAAAAGCATCAATTCTTCAGCACTCAGCTTTCTTTATAATCCAACTCTCACACCCATACATGACTACTGAAAAAACCATAGCCTTGACTAGACAGACCTTTGTTGGCAAAGTAATGTCTCTGCTTTTTAATATGTTGTCTGGGTTGGTCATAACTTTTCTTCCAAGGAGCAAGCATCTTTTAATTTCACGGCTGCAGTCAACATCTGCAGTGATTTTGGAGCCCAAGAAAAGAAAGTCTGTCACTGTTTCCACTGTTTCCCCATCAATTTGCCGTGAAGTGATGGGACCAGATGTTATGATCTTAGTTTGCTAAATGTTGAGTTTTAAGCCAACTTTTTCTTTTTTTTTTAATTTATTTATTTTCTTTACATTATCGTGTTGGTTTTGCCAAACACTGACATGAATCCACCATAGGTATACATGTGTTCCCCTTCCAGAACCCCCCTCCCACCTCCCTCCCAATTCCATCCCTCTGGGTCATCCCAGTGCACCAGCCCTGAGCACCCTATATCAAGCATCAAACCTGGGCTGGCAATTCATTTCACATATGATAATTTACATGTTTCAATGCTGTTCTCCCATATCTTCCCACCCTTGCCCTCTCCCATAGAGTCCAAAAGATTGTTCTATACATCTGCGTCTCTTTCGCTGTCTCACATACAGGGTTATCATTACCATCTTTCTAAATTCCATATATATGCGTTAGTATACTGTATTGTTGTTTTTCCTTCTGGCTTACTTCACTCTGTATAATAGGCTCCAGTTTTGTCCACCTCAGTAGAACTGATTCAAACGTATTCTTTTTAATGTAAGCCAACTTTTTCACTTTCCTCTTTCACTTTCATCAAGAGGCTCTTTAGTTCCTCTTCACTTTCTGCCATAAGGGTGGTGTCATCTGCATATCTGAGGTTATTGATATTTCTCCCGGCAATCTTGATTCCAGCTTGTGCTTCATCCAGCCCAGTGTTTTTCAGGATGTACTCTTCATATAAGTTAAATAAGCAGGGTGACAATATACACCCTTGTATTTTATTTTGGCTATAAGCCTTTTATTTTGGGTAATCCCATTCTTGTTCTATTTGAGAGCCATAGCATTCACCCTCTATTTTGAAGATCTTCCCTGAGCTAACCTGCAGGGTGCCTCACCTGCTGCTTCAAACTTCAACCAGAGTCAGAACCAGCAAGAAATCTGAGCACTATCCTTCTTAATATAAACACTGAACCAAATGGGCCTTGTAAAATTCACCCCTTATTGTTCCTTGTCCATCCTACACTACTTGGTGAATGTCAAAGATCTGTGCGGGGGTAGGCACAAAAAAGGCAATTGAAAATGTCAAAAGAATTAGACACAAACCACCAAAGGTAAATGCTAGCCCTTGAACTGATCCTGTCTAAACCCAGCAAAGCTCTCCAACAGGCCTCATCTTCTGTTGGTTCTGCTGATTCTAGTCAAAACTGGAAATGGATGGTTAAACTTTATAAAATGTTTCTCTCTTTCAAAAAATGTCTCGCCGCTCTTCTTCAGTATTTAAGAATTCAAGGCCAGTGCCCTCCAAGAGTCATTACGGTGTAAATTACCCAGGGTATTCCTAGAGAGCTTTAGGATGCTCCTTCTAGAGCAGGGAAAAAAAGCTTTCAGAACCTTGCTACAGTTTAGGTATCACTTGAGTTTGTGAAGAATCTAAATACATTTTTTTTATGTGTAATTTTAAATTTTGTAAAGAATCTATGCACCATCTTAGCATCATATTAGATTTCTGATGATTACAAGTTCCCAGAATTAATGCTATGAAAGCCATCAATCTAGTAAAATAAATTAAAATTAATATTCAGACTAATGAAACAAAATCTAAAAACCAAATTCTGTATTCATGCAAACCTCTTTGTTAATCAGTTCTTTTATTTCTATTTACAGTGCTTTGTTCATGTCAAGCAGATTACTAAGATAATATTTAACAGATTCAAACTGTTTTAACAAAACATGTTTACATCTTTGATTCTTTTCCTCCAATATTTCCAAATTTTGAAACATATGTTCATAAATATTTTAGCCTATTTCAACTGATATAATCTAATAGAATGTAATTGTCTCCTTACTGTGACTAAACAGCAAGAGGATGTTTGTGAACTGGGCATAAACATGAAGTGACTAAAATGACAGTTTTATGCCAATTTCATACAAAACAAAAGATTGGAAAATTTTCAGTGAATTGGTACAAGTTTACAATGGTTCAGTTTAAATTATTTAGACATCCTCTCTAAAATATGTTCCTCCACTCCCACAAAATGTTTTCTCAAGGTTTCAGACTTAAATTATCCAGATAACTCTCACTATGTTCATTTGACCTTAAGAATCCTTGTCTTTTATATATGTCATGAAAATAAGCCTCACAATCCACTCAAGAAGGTATAATCATCATCGTTTTGTAAGAGGAAAGAAAAGCACAAGAGGTTAAGTAACATACATGAGGTTATTTACGTCTGCAAAGAACTGGAAGACCTGACCTAAACTCCTTTACTGTCACCCTACTCTGACTTTTTAAAATACATATGTACCTCATCAAAGTTAGGACATCATAGACCATCCCCTCAAACCCACTGGAAATGGAGAGAGAATCTAGACTTAGAACTTGAAATTTGATTAATAATTTCAATTTTTTTGACTCCTTGGAGTCTAACTAACCACACATTCAAAAAGCCTTACTCTCAATGCCCTGAAATAATGGAACTCAATTAAAATCCTACTATATCTCTCAAAACCCTCTTCAGATGTAACTAGAATACCAAATCCAGACAATCTTCTATTTTGAGAAAAAGAATCAGAGTCCAACAAAGTATACTAAAAATGAAGGCTAAAGAAAGTGCTCTGAAAAGGAATTGGGATTTCTACAAATTAACAAATCTGTCAAAGAAATGTCTTTGATCACTAGGTCATCACTCTGGTTTTAGTCAAAGTTTAACTATAACTACAAGTTTAGGAAATGGGAGAGTCCCCTTCTCCCTTGAGTAAAAATTAGCTGATCTAAAGAACCAAAAGTCAACTCCAAAGAGCAATAGCAACGCTCTTTAAAAAAAAAAAAATAGAGCATATTTCTACTATAGTCACAAACTACTTCAGTAATTAATTGTATGTTAAATGTTTAGTGAGTGTGTAAAGAACACAATTAATAACATCTGGCATGTTTTCACCTACATGTCATTAAAGAGATCTAAAGGGGCAGGTGATCACAAAGGGTATATATGTATTGAATGGGAGGACAGAGAAACCTGGACTGGCTCAATGAAGAGGTGTGGCTGGCAACAGGGGTGGAATACAGGCCAGACCTGAATTATCTACACATGACTCCAACCTCATTTTATAAAACTCTAGCATGGGCTTCCCTGGTGGCTCAGTGGTGAAGAACTGACAAATTTATTCAGGAAAAAAAAAAAAAAACATATAATAAGTATTTTAGACTTTGATGACTATACAATCTCTTTTGCAACGACTAATTCTGCCTTTGGAGTATAAAAAACGGTCATAGAAAACACTTTAAAAATAGGTATGGCTGTGTTCTATAAGGCCTTATAAAAACAGAGATCTAGATTTGGCCCAGGGTCATAGTTCATCAATCTCTCTGTTTTAAATTACTAAATTAAGATGACTTTTAACTGAGACAGTTGACTTATTCCTAGATATGTTCATACTCTTTTTCTGCTCCCACCCAAGTCTAGGAAGTGGTTAATTCCTGTTGTAGAATACAGAAGGAGAAATAATTTGAAATCAAATTGAACTCTGAGGGAAGTCTACAGCCTGGGGAAACTGATCTGCTATTAAGGCTTCTGAGTTCCTGACTAGTTCAGGGATTAAGAATCTGAGAGAAATATGCTATCTTACTGAAAAGAAGACAGAAATGGGGAAAATAAGATTTCTTAAATTTATGTATCAGATACAAACTAGGCCATTTCTATATTTTTCATGTACTGTACAAAGCCATATGAGGCAGATGTTATTCCTATTTTCAGGTGAGAAAACTGAGGGTCAAAATAATAATAATAGTAACTTCAGCCCAAGAATGTGAAAACTGAAACTTACATAATCAACTCAATGCTCTTTCCAATGAACTACACTGTCTTGCTAAAAAATCCAATCATTTTCTCTCATTTCCTTGATTACTTTAAAAATAAAAATAGCAGTCCAACTTCTATCAAGATGATTTTTTACAGATTTCAAAGATACAGAGAAATTAAAACTTAATTGTACAAAAATCAATATTTAAATCAAAATTAGGTTCTCATACTTGCCAGCCAACAAAAGTCTAAAAGATCCCACAAACATGAGTGGCTTTTAATTTTGGGAAGATGGTCAGTCTAGGACAAAAAGGGGAGAGGATGTTAAGTTACCAATTAATTGACACTTGATCATTAGGTATCAACTTGTATTTCTGGAACCTTTAAACTCCTTCTGAAATATACAAACATACTTCCATACCTTCTTAAAGAGAGCACACTGAAGAGGTTCAAACTGAACAATAAGTCATATTGTCCCATATGTGGGCATACAGACACTAATTACAAGGGCTAAAATTCCATGTAAAGATAATTTCAAAGTCCACATCTTCACTGAAGTTCAGGTGACCTACACTGGCTTATGCAGACTCCATCTCAGCTAGATAGACACTCTCTTATCACTGCCACCTGTTCATGGCAAAACCCATCTCTGCTTTGCTCCTTAATTCCTACCTCTGAGTGTTTGTCCCATCTGATCTCTGCAACAGGTTCTAAAATGCCACTGCCTTTTTCAAACTTCTTCCTTTCTCTACTTCCATTTGATTTTTGTCCTTATATGTTCCCTTCTGCCCTAATGTTTCTAAGTTTTTTTAAAAAAATGTTGGTCTTTCATACATGACATCAAACCAAGCAGAAGATACTTATCTTTCATTCCTTCTGGAAAAAGAAGAACCACAGTGGCAGCGTGCATAATGTAATCTTCAACTTCTCAGATTTCACTGCTGCTGGACAAGGTATGTTCTGCATTGTGAAAGGACTTTTTATGGCTTGAAGACAAATGAGAGCTGGGCAAGGTACATTAGACAGAGTTAATACTCTAAAACTTCCAGCTTCCTAAATTTTAAGCCTTCTAATCTATAAAATATTTTTCCCAATCAAAAAAATAAAATAAGCCCATTTCCAATCTTCAAATTCTATGAACCTACCAAAAATCTTCTATATCGTAGTTTATCTCTTGATCTTACATTCTGGTCATGAAAAGAAGCTGGTTGCAATAGACAAAGATAATAAAGTAAATGAAAACATTTGGAGGGATTCAGAATGGACCTAATTATTTTCAAGAACTCCAGAGACTAACAGAACAGTTCATTTTCCTTTAAAGTTTGAAGCTTTCCTTTTCCTTTATGACAAATATAACATTAATCCCAACCTCATGTTTATGAGCTATGATTAGCATCATCTTTGGCTCACAGAGAAGCCTGACATGCTACAGTCCATGGGGTTGCAAAGAGTCGGACACGACTGAGTGACTGAACTGAACTGAACTTGGCTCACAGACCAAGAGAGGGAGAGACTCTTCAGAATAAGCAGGAATGAGTTAGAAGGGAGGGGACCCAGTATTAAGGAGGATACTGCACATTGGATAGAATAACCTAAACTCAAGTCAACTCAGCAGAAGTGAGAAGAAAAGAAAAAGCAAAGATTATGCTATTCCGGATCCTCCTGAATGGGAGAAAGGAAGAAACAGGAGATAGCTACAAGACATCAGGCAAATTATCTAACCCCTCTGAGACGTCAATTCTTCGCATGTAAAATGTGAACAATACCACTAGCCTCCTTGAGGTATTATGAGATGATGAAATGAGTTATTGCCTGCAAATCACTCAGCAGAGGACATGACACAGTGTAGGATTTACTCAAGGTCAGCTACTTTGACTGTTACGGCGCAAGTTCTTTCCTGCACAAACACTGCAAAGTCAGGCCCTTCATCCAGCCATCCCTCAGCAGTACTTACTGAGCAGCTGTTGTGTCCTGGGCACCATATCAAATACTGGTAGCAGATGAGTTAGCAACACACCGCTGCACTTATGGAGCTTTCAAGCAGCAACCAGGTCAGGTCAAGGACCACGTAAGCGAGGAAGTAAAGAGACAGAGTGTATCTGGCAGGCTGCAGGGCTGGGTGAGTTCCCCAAGCCCCTCCTAGACACTATATAATCCCTGGATTGGAACTCATGATACGCTCCAATCAAGGTTTACCTAAATGATGAAACACTAAGTATATAGTCTATATTCAATAAACAGCTATTTCTTATGTAAACCGTTTAATAATATAAATAACTTGTTTCCTCGATCTGTTTTGTGGACTAAAGTGCTCTACAGTTCAATGGACTACTGAGCAGTCCTTTATTATTATGACCATCAAAATCATGTCTCTGCCAAATATCTGTGTTTTAGAAGATATTTCTTTTTTCTTGACTTTGAATATACAGAAGGAAGAAAGTAAAAATGGATAACCTGAATGTTTATGCTAAGCAGACTGTTTCAGCTTAATTTTCCCCTGGTGCATTTATTCACCAAGCATTTAATATATGCCTACTGTCTACCAGCACTGCAGTAGATGCGTGCACACTAACAGGTCTATCTATCCATGCAGATAAAATTTTCAAGTTTAGAAAGTGCTTTCACATATTCTCAGAGGCTTCCCGGGTGGCTCAAGAATCTGCCTGCAATGCGGAACACCCAGGTTTGATCTCTGGGTCAGGAGGCGCCTCCGGGGAAGGGAATGGCTACCCACTGCAGTAGCCGTTCTGGAGAAGGCCTGGCGAGAATGCCTCCGTGGACAGAGGAGCCTGGCTGGCTAGAGTCCATAGGGTTGCAAAGAGCAACTGGGCGACTAACACCCTTTCACATAATCTCTTCTTTAGTTCCCAAAACAACACTGTGAAAAAGTATTATCCCCTTTTTAGATGAAGAAACTGATACTGGAAGAGATGTACACAAAGTTACACAATGAGCAAGCTCCAAAGCAGAATCCCAGACCTAGATCTGCTCCCTCTGAGTCCATCATCCTAAGCACTACATCTCAAAGCCTGTGCAGTGATTCATCTACATCACACATAGTGAATTCCAACTTAACATCCTTATACCAGCAAAAAACTAATGAAACATTTGCTCATAAAAGTCATATACCTTTTTTCACAGTATGGAGGGAAAATGACCATTTATCTCTCTTTAAAAAAGTAATAGTGTATTCACATTACGATGCTCACCTGAGATTGTACAAAAAACATACCGTCAGAACTCTTAATGCCCAGAACTACATATAGCACAGCATACTACACTTCTGTACCCCAAAAAGAACTTACTTAGAGAAGAATCAACCAATTCTATCTCTGCTCATTTAGGCTCTCCAAAGTAGTTTTACTGTTTATTCACAAATTGGTCTGACTAAACTTACAGATTAGTTTTAAGTTTGAATATATAACTGATTCACTTTTCTGTATACCTGAAATTAACTCAACACTGCAGATCAATCACACTTCAATAAAAATTTCTTTTAAAAATACCTTTGATCAAGAAAGATGAAACTATAAAACTCTTAGAGGAAAACATAGGCAGAACACTCAACGACATAAATCAAAGCAGGATCCTCTATGACCCATCTCCTAGAGTAATGGAAATAAATACAAAAGTAAACGAGTGGGACCTGATTAAACTTATAAGCTTTTGCACAGCAAAGGAAATTGTAAGCAAGGTGAAAAGACTTTCTCAGAATGGGAGGAAATAATAGCAAATGAAACAAATGACAAACGATTAATTTCCAAATATATAAGCAGCTCGTACAACTCAATATCAGAAAAACAAACAACCCAATCAAAAAGTGGGAAAAAGACCCAAACAGACATTTCTCCAAAGAAGACATACAAATGGCTAACAAACACATGAAAAGATGCTCAACATCACTCATTATCAGAGAAATGCAAATCAAAACTACAATGAGGTATCACCTTGCACAGGTCAGAATGGCCATCATCAAAAAGTCTACAAACAATAAAAGAGGGAAAGGGTGTGGAGAAAAGGAAACGCTCTCGCACTGTTGGTGGGAATGTAAACTGATACAGGCACTATGGAAGACAGTATGGAGATTTCTTAAAAAACCAGGAATAAAACCACCATATGACCCAGCAATCCCACTCCTACACATATACCCTGAGGAAACCAAAATTGAAAGACGTGTATCCCATTGTTCATTGCAGCACTATTTACAATAGGTAGAACATGGAAGCAACCTAGATGTCCATCAACAGATGAATGGATAAAGAAGTTGTGGCATATATACACCATGCAATATTACTCAGCCATAAAAAGGAATGCATTTGAGTCAGTTCTGATGAGGTGGATGAGCCTAAAACCTATTATACCAAGTGAAGTAAGTCAGAAAGAGAAAGATAAGTATCATATTCTATACATATATACAAAATCTAGAAAAATGGTACCAAAGAATTTATTTACAGGGCAACAATGGAGAAACAGACATAGAGAATAGACTTATGGACATGGGGAGAGTAACATGGAAACTAACATTACCATACGTAAAATAGGTAGCCAACTGGAATGTGCTGTCTGGCTCAGGAAACTCACACAGGGGCTCTGTATCAACCTAGAGGGGTGGGATGGGGAGGGAGATGGGAGGGAGGTTCAAAAGGGAGGGGTATATATATACCTGCGGCTGATTCATGTTGAGGTTTGACAGAAAACAAAATTCTATAAAGCAATTATCATTCAATAAAAAATAATTTATAAAAAAGAATTATGAGAACCAGGACCATTTCTGATCTTTTGACAAATGTAATCTAACTCACTGTGAAACAGGACAAATCAATGAAATTTTTCAAATAAACCTCATTTAGGAGGGTAACAGAGAAAAAAAGACGAATGGTAGTAAATTAGGAATACCTTTCTCCTGGTGACAATAGCAATGCCAGAGTCAACACATTCAAACCAAGAAAAAAAATAAATAAACTCAAAATGGATCAAAGATTTAAACATAAGACCAGAAACTATAAAACTCCTAGAGGAAAACATAGGTAAAACACTCTCCAACATAAACCAAAGCAGGATCCTCTATGACCCACCTCCCAGAATATTGGAAATAAAAACACGAATAAACAAACGGGACCTAATTAAAATTAAAAGCTTCTGCACAACAAAGGAAACTATAAGCAAGGTGAAAAGACAGCCTTCAGAATGGGAGAAAATAATAGCAAACGAAACAACGGACAAATAATTAATCTCAAAAATATACAAGCAACACCTGCAGCTCCATTCCAGAAAAATAAACAACCCAATCAAAAAGTAGGCCAAAGAACTAAATAGACATTTCTCCAAAGAAGACATACAAATGGCTAACAAACATATGAAAAGATGCTCAACATCACTCATTATCAGAGAAATGCAAATCAAAACCACAATGAGGTACCACTTTACACCAGTCAGAATGGCTGCCATCCAAAAGTCTACAAGCAATAAATGCTGGAGAGGATGTGGAGAAAAGGGAATCCACTTACACTGTTGGTGGGAATGCAAACTAGTAGAGCCACTATGGAGAACAGTGTGGAGATTCCTTAAAAAACTGGAAATAGAACTGCCATATGACCCAGCAATCCCACTGCTGGGCATACACACCGAGGAAACCAGAATTGAAAGAGACACGCGTACACCAATGCTCATCACTGCATTGTTTACAATAGCCAGGACATGGAAGCAACCTAGATGCCCATCAACTGATGAATGGATAAGAAAGCTGTGGTACATATACACAATGGAATATTACCCAGCCATTAAAAAGAATTCATTTGAATCAGTTCTACTCAGGTGGATGAAACTGGAGCCTATTATACAGAGTGAAGTAAGCCAGAAGGAAAAACAACAATAAAGTATACTAACGCATATATATGGAATTTAGAAAGATGGTAACGACAACCCTGTATGCGAGACAGCAAAAGAAACGCAGATGTATAGAACAGACTCGTGGACTCTGTGGAAGAGGGCAAGGATGGGATGATATGGGAGAATGACATTGAAACATGTTAATTATCATATGTGAAATCAATCGCCAGCCCAGGTTTGATGCTCAGGGCTGGTGCACCTGGATGACCCAGAGAGAGGGAATCGGGAGGGAGGAGGGAGGGGGGTTATGGAAGGGGAACATATGTATACCCATGGCGGATTCATGTCAATGTATGGCAAAACCAACACAATAAAGTAAAGAAAATTAAAAAAAAAAAGTGGGGAAATAACAAATACATCTAAATGGGAAAGAAAAGGACAGTAATTGTCTAAAATCTCTGATACATCTGACACTTATAACAATCTTCTACTCTACCACAGTATCCCAGGGTATTGAGATCCATGACGGACGTGTTGTGGGGTAAGTTCCCCTCAAGGCTGGAAACTCTGGAGGTGCTTGGGAAGGGAACTGACATTTCCCAAGTGCCCACCATATCCAAATTCTAAGTTAGGCATTCCACCCTTATGACCTCCCTGAATCCTTCCAAAACCCTGTCTTAATATATACTACTATCTTCCTTTCACAGGTGAGGAAACAGGGTCTCACAGAGATCAGATGAGGAAATGACCAATAAACCTGCCCTAAGTCAATGACTATAGTGTAACACAGAGAATATGCTTGCAGACATCTGACTCTCAAACCTGTTTCTATTCACGCTACCATAATCCTGATTACATAAGTCTTCTCATGCATTGATTCTAATTAGGAGAATTATCTCAAGAGACCTGTAAAACATTTTATTCTGTAAGAAACCACACCTGTGTAACTGGGTCATGCCAAGCTTCTGAAACTTAAGTTCCCAAGAGCAGAGGAGCTTCTCCTTATGATGATGGCTACAGGTATCAGGACAGCTGTGCTGTCATGACCCAAATGCAATGGAAGGAAACTACTGGAGAGTTAAAGAAGACTGCAAAGAGATGGGTCAGGACTTAAAAGATCTGGATGCTGATTTCAAGTTAATTTCATTTTTTGGTGGCAGGGGCAGGGGTGGCACATGGCATGCAGAACTTCTCAAGCCCCCTGCATTCGAAGTGTGGAATCCTAACCACTGGGCAACAAGTCCAGTTCAAATGTATTTTTAACTTTTAACTACTGTGTGCCCAGTGCTATGGACACAAAAATCAACAACCACAATCTCTATCCCTGAGTGAAGGGCACAGCCTCATACTTACAATATAATATGGCCCAGCACTGTGCTACAGGGTTGCACAGGGAGTTCATGGGATTAGCAGAGACAGAAATAACCCAGTTTGGAGAATGAGAAAGGACTGTAACACTACTTATAGGAGTATATCCCACACCAACACTCACATGTGTGCACAAAATACATCAAGATATTAACTAGGAGAAAAACTAAATAATCAAATATCCATCAATTGAGGATAAATTAATAATAAACTATAATAACTATACTAAGGAGCTATTAAAAAAACATGATACATGGGCACAAAATGACATTAAATGGCTTTAATTATCATACTATTATTAACTGGAAAAAAAAAATGAAGACCAAAAAAATGTGGTCCTATGTTTACTTTTATATATGTAAATTTATTCAGATAATTCTAAGCATGTATTTAAACCAAAGAGTCTCAGAAATGGAGAAATGATTTTCTAAACCAAAGAGTCTCAGAAATGGAGAAATGATTTTCCCAAAGTCAAGAAATCAACTATGGGCTAGTCATTCATTAAACTGAAAATATTACAAAATTAATATTTGGTGATGAGCGACTGAGCACACAGAATGCAAAAAAGCACACACAGTCCTCAGTAATTTTAGCACTCAATTATTTTGAGTTGCACTAAGTTACTCTTTGAAATAAATAAATATATATGTATGTGTATATGTGTGTGTGTGTGTGTGTATGTATATATGTATGTATGTATGTATATAGGCTTCCCCAGGTAGCTTAACTGGTAAAGAATCTGCCTACAATTCAGGAGACCCCGGTTCGATTCCTGGGTCAGGAAGTTCCCTTGGAGAAGGGATAGGCTTCCCACCCCTGTATTCTCGGGTTTCCTGGGTGGCTCAGACCTGGGTTCAATCTCTGGGTTGGGAAGATCCCCTACAGGAGGGCATGACATCCAACTCCAGTAGTCTTCCCTGGAGAATCCCCATGGACAGAGGAGCCTGGCGGACTACAGTCCAAAGGGTGGCAAAGAGTCATACATGACTGAGCGACTAAGCACAGCAATATATTTGGGGCTTCCCAGGTGGCTTAGTGGTAAAGAATTCGCCTACCAATGCAGGAGACACAGGAGACGCAGTTTCAATCCCTGGATAGGAAAGATCCTCTGGAGTAAGAAATGGAAACCCACCCCAGTATTCTTGCCTAGAGAATTCCATGGACAGAGGAGCCTGGCAGGCTGCAGTCCATGGGGTTGCAGTGAGTCAGACATGACTCAGAAGGACATGACTGAGCACCCACACATACAACTTTAATAATTTCAGAGTAAAGTACTTTTGAAGATTTTTTTTCACGTGATCTTTGTTCAGGTTTCCCTGTTTATAAGCATTCAAAAAGACAATGCATGCATTAAGATAGAAAATAATAGGATGAAAACAGAGAATCCCTTAATGCTATTGACCTAAACCTGATTTGATGCTAAAAGCTTTTCCAGGCAAAAAAAGGAATAGGGATGGAAATTTTTCTTTTAGATACTGAATTACAGGAAAATTATTTTAGGAGCTGGAAGAGTCTTAAAAAGATCATCTAATTAGACTTTTATTTCCAGAAGAAGAAACAGGCTCTTCATAAAAAGATCACTTGTAGCTAATGATTACCAATAGGAGAATATAGCTGGGAAAGTCTAAAAGTATCTTCAAAGTCCACTACCTTCTATGGTACCCATACAAGCAACACTTAAACTTAGTTTAATTTAGGCTTAATTATCCTAAAAGTCTATCTCTAGGGGTAGAGATTATTGCTCAAATCTCCTTTTCCAAATGTAAACAGCACCTAAAATATTTACTTCACTCTTTTCAACTATTTAAACAAGAAAACAATGTTTTTAATGTCCTTATATTTTATGGCACTATAGTTATCATGAGGCAGAAAATATAGCATGCTATAATCTAAACTGATTCAGTAATTAAAAGAAAATTTAAAATCCAAAGTCCCTGGTTTCTAAAATGAAATAGTAACAAGCTTTACTGAAAATTAAAACTACTTTATCAGAGCAGTACTTTGATTAATTGAAACCACTTTATTATAACCCAATATCCATTATTAGTAACTTTCAGATTTCTGGGATAATTCAATGGGGGAGGGGCAATAAGAGAAATTGAACCTTTGAAATGCAATTTAAAAGAAAAATTCTGTTTTCAAAACTGTACAACAATTTTTCCTAAAGTGTGTTCCACCAGCCATGGGATGCCAAATGATGCCATGAAATGCTAAAAGATACCATGAAAAAGAATAAGGCAGGAAGAGAATTTTTTTCAAAAATGTGACAGTGTGGTCTCCTTGAAGCCCTGAATAGGCTGATAGTCTTGTGATTCTCTAAGAAGGAGCTACGACATAAAGTATGGAGGAGGGCATGGCAACCCACTCCAGTATTCCTGCCTGGAGAATCCCATGGACAGAGAAGCCTGGCGGGCTGCAGTTGAGACACAACTGTCACAGAGTTGGACACTACTGAAGCAACTGAGCATGCACGCACGCAAACATATTTAACCACAGGGCCATTTGTTCACAGTATCCCCTACAGAATTAATATCCAGGAAAACGCAGCTTTGGAATCTGCCACCACGTCTTGTCATTGGCCTCTAGACCATACAAAGCCCTTGCTCACTAGTGTTTTAAGAAGGGAAAGGGATAATGATTAGGTCATAGCTTGGCCTTATCATCCTCTTACCTTGGCAGAGAAAAACAAACTGAAGATGACTTATTTCAGGCAATGAAAATGACCCCTCCATAATGTACTAAAACACAAACTACATTATTTATGAGCATACAATCTACACGTTATAAAGCTCAAACCACTGCATTTATTATTCTCACACTTAACTACATGATATTCTGTTAGACCTGTTGCTAATCCAAAAAATTACATTCATTACTCCAAAACATAAATGTTATTTTAGGTTGGAGGTATGAAGTTGAGATTTGTGACATGGTTCACCAATGTGCATCCCAGGGAATACTAGTTTAATAACATGTTAACAAGTGCTGCTTGTCAAAACATAAATGTATTTTTAAATGATAATCTACATAATAAAAGAGGACCCCAAAATGGCAAAAGTTCAGATAACAGACTAAAAAGAATACAAAGGTACTGTGAATAGCTGACTACGCTTGTTTTAAAGTATTTTCTTAACCTGTCACCGAACCTGTTCTGAATTCACAGGCCAGATCTTTTTGACAAAAATTTAACAATAATTTATAAACATGAGGGGTAACATTTGGATGTTAAAAATCAGGATACATCTCAACAGTTAAGGCTGAGAACCTCTCAAATTTATACCATATGTTAGAGAGCTTAAAGGTCATGTAAGAGGAGATTAAACGAAGGACATGTTCAAAGCAAGTGTTTGAAGTCTAAATTATTAAGGGTGGGCTGTTACAACTCAATTATAGTTACAGAGCTGTCAGTAAATCTGCTACAGGAAAGACCCATTAAAGACTGATGGCCTAATACTCTACTCTGGACATAAAATGTACATCTAGTAAAAGGCCAAAATGTTGCTCGAAAAGAATTCTACATTCAAATTACTCCTGGATCACCTCTTCATTTACCCTGATCTTATGGCCCTAACTCTGCCTCTGGTTCCCCATCTGTTAAATATGAACTTCTTCACAGAAATTTTTCAAGGACTAGTCAATAAAATAACATTAACAAAGAAAAACGGACAATGTTACAGTTTTATTTGTCTCAAATTGAGAACCTGAATTTACTTTGATCATACTATGCAACGGCAGTCAGTTCTAAACTCAGTTAAAAGCACTAACAGAAAAACTATTTTCCAAGTAGGATTAAAGAAGACAGCTTATCAGAATGGGCCTATTCTAAAGACTGAGTCTCACACTAATACAGAGCACAGGCCCCGGGGGCCAGACCACTTTGGATCTAGTCACAAGCTAGATCCACCCATAAACCATAGGCTCCATGCTCAAGTGTGCCATGTCTGGGTTTCCACCGCTGTAAAGTGACGGCTAGACTGAGGACTAAACGAGTTAATACAGATAACACCTTATAAGCCCTGCTCTTGCATGGTAAATGTTAGATATTTATATTATCAAGGACATGACAGGATCCCATATAAAAACTTTCTCTTTATAGGAACAAAACAAAGTTTTCTGCTTCTGGAGTAAAAAGTGCTGCTTGCCCTTAACATCAGAAACAGATAACTGAGTATACCTCATTTTCATTATGATTTACAGCGTGTTCAAGATCACATGCAAAGCACAAACACAGCAATCAACTCTGATTTACAATCTTCATATTTGGGCCCCTCTTTGTTTTATTCTTGATTCTCTACTTTTATTTTTTTTTCCTGTAAATTATTTGGAATCCTATGTGCAATACCATGTACAAAATTTATCAAAAAAAAAAAAAAAAAAAAAACCAAAACCTACTAAAATACTTCAAGTAAGAAACCAATGAAACAGAACATGTTAACCTAATAGGGATATAATGAAAAGAGGGGAAATCCTAGAAGTGAGGGCAAGGAATCTGAATATTAAGTAGAGGGCAATGCGAGAAATTCTATGAAGAGATTTTTGGGTGAAAGCAGACTTAAAATGGCAATTCAGTAACAAAATGATACATATCAACTAGAGAGTCTGAATCTTACAAAAATTATAACCACATTACATCTGAAATAAAACCAGATTTAAATTTCTGTTGCTGAAACAGAATCACAATTTAGTTTTGCTAAAAAGAAAAAAATTTGATCATGTCAACTCCAACCATATGATGTTTATGCACAACAAAAGACAAAGACAGCAGATTCAAGGGCTCCAGAGGAAAAAGTACACCTTATAAAAGGAAAGCATTGAAAATGGAAATGCAGTGGGAAAAAAAAGAAAAGGTACACAGAAAATAGTTATAATGATATAAAATCTAAGCACTAGATTCCACAATAAATACTTTAACTTCTACAAAGGTACAGTTAAGAAGATGTCTAAAATTCAAAGCACCCCTTCTATGAGCAAAAGGAGTTATATATGCCACTCAAGCAAATAACACCTCAAATATCTGCTCCCTCTCATAAGCCTTATCATCATTTTGCTGAAATAATCGTAAGGGAAGAACAAATCTCTCTGTGAGCATACGGAGAGATGTCTAAAATATCACCATGCTCAAGGCAAATACTCAGCACATAAGTATACACAATATTAAAACCTTTTTATAAGAAAACCTAATTCTCAGAGTTACTGCAAATCAAACAAAGAAATGAGATGGTTTGGCAAACTACCCAAAATGCTATCCCAGTTTACAGGGAAAGCTAATAGCATCATCGGGGACACATTACCCAATGGCCTGGTTGAGGAATCAGGCTATTACGTGTCTTGAATATTTTCATCTCCTCAAATGAGGTAGGGAAAAAAAAAGAAGATATTGTTATTTCTCTAATATTCTATAAAAAGCAGTTTACATGAAAGGTATATAGTTCTACATGAAACCAAACCATTATCACCATATACTTGTAATTCTAATTAACGCCTAAGAACTCTGGAAATCAGGATATATGTTAATAGAACTAAATTATGGGCCGATAGCTATAAAGTTTCTCTCATTCACAATTAATCAATGAATACCTAATTTGTGCCACCCGGCAGTGTGGACAGAAAAATTACATAGAGTTCCCCACCTTTAAGGCACTCCTAGCCATGTAGATTACTTGGCTGAAGCACAGTCACAAAGGTTGTGAAGTTCATGGGGTCGCAAAGAGTCAGACACAGCTTACCTACTGAACAACAACAACAAAAAATGTGTGTGAGACAAAGAACAAATGAATATCCTGGAGACTCTAGGGGCTAGGCTGGTCAGGCGCTCCAACACTTGTTTGATTGCTGATCCGCCAGTAATGCACAGAATACAAACCTACAGCAGCTTGGAACCAAACATGTCTCCTCAAGTGGCAAGGAACAGTCTTTCAGTTATAAAGAAATCCCTCAGTGGTTACAGATGAGACAAAGTACTTAAACTAAACGTTTACTCAGGTGACTTTACCTGGGGGCTTGTGTGTGTGTGCTAAGTCACTTCGGTCGTGTCCGACTCTTTGCGACCCCATGGACTGTAGCCCGCCAGGCTCCTCTGTCCATGGAATTCTCCAGGCAAGAATACTGCAGTGGGTTGCCATTTCCTTCTCCAGGGCATCTTCCCAACCCAGGGATCGAACCCAGGTCTCCTGCACTGGCAGGCGGGTTCTTTACCACTGAGCCACCACTAGTGCCCTAATATCACTACACCTCACTGTTTTGCCCTATGATGCCACTCTTCAGCTCATCAGAGCTCCTCAGGGCTGAGGACCTGAGCACAAGGATTTTCAAATATAAGCATGAGCCACACCAGCACTGTGTGCAATATAGCTGAAAGAAGGGAGGAGAATGACTCCCACTTCACGTCTATTCTAATCCCTCTGCCTGTCTACCGAAATTCAGTGATGACTTAGGCACTTTGATACTTTACATAGAATTCCTCACATTGCCATCTACTTAATATTCAAATTCCTTGTCCTCACTTCTAGAATTTCCCCTCTTTTCATTATATCCTTATTCTGTTAACATTTTCTGTTGTTTTCTGTTTCATTTTATTTTGCTTATATAAATACATTGGTTTCTTACTTGAAAAAGAAGTATTCTAGAAGGTGTTTTGTTTTGTTTTGTTTTGGGGTAAATTTTGTACATAGTATTGCACACAGGATTCCAAGTGATTTACAGGAAATGCTTCAGTGGCATTTCTGCAAATGGCTCAGAATATTTTATATTTTAATTTCACCTTTTTTATTTCTGACTTTACAGAAAAGCATCAGCCTGTAATTCAAACTTGAACCACAATAAACTTCTGTTAATCTTGTAAATTTGCACCTTTTCACAGTAGAGTCATGGCAAACTATGTTCCCAGAGAATTTCTTTCAGCTTTGAAGTTTGATAATGTTAACTTTGATGTGAAGAGCCAACTCATTGTAAAGACCCTGATGCTGGAAAAAATTGAGGGCAGGAGGAGAAAGAAGCAGGTGAGTGAGATGAGGGCAGGAGATGAAAGAAGCACAGAGAATGAGATGGATGGCATCACCAACTCAGTGGACACAGGTTTGAGCAAACTAGAGGTAGTGAAGGACAGGGAAGCCTGGCATACTGCAGTCCATGAGGTTGCAAAGAGCTGGATACAACGTAGCAACTCAACAACAACAAATGCAACTGTCCTTCATAAGTAAAGATCTGTTTGCAATGCAAGGGACCCAGGTTCGATCCCTGGGTCAGGAAGATCCCCTGGAGAAGGAAATGGCAACCTACTCCATTATTCTTGCCTGGAGAATTCCATGAACAGAGGAGCCTGGCAGGCTACAGTCCATGGGTCACACGGATGGACACGACTGAGCAACTAATACTTTCTTTCATAATTAAAGCACTGAAATTTTCCCACACAATGACAGGACACTATATGCTATATACACATATATGCATACAGATGTGGCTTTACATATATAGCCAAAGACAATCTAAGTGTGTGGTTTATAGTCAAAGTTAATTCCGTCCTGATTAGTCATATAATCACATATTCCACCACATACTGTTATTGCATACTGCACTCCAAACCATCTGTTTCACAGTTACATGATACCAGTCACACAGGAGACCAAATGATAAAGTATATACGAAACAAAGCCCTATTACCGTTCCTAATAAAGCATATGTCCCTGGTAGGAAGGAATCTGTCTCCATCTCTGTAAATGAAGAGCAGCATAAAAAAAGACATATCATAATTATCATTGATGGAGTAGGTGGCTAATTTAATTCATGAACTGTCATAATGAGTCCCACCATTCCCCTTTCCCCTCTTCTCAAACACTCCTACCTATAACTCCAAGGTCAAATGCTCTCAATTCTAACACAGAACAAATTTAACCTCTGAAAGTGGCTCTATAAAACTCTGTCTCAGTTCTAATAAATTGAACAAACGTTAAATTCACACCTCAGAACAACATTCACAAAAGTAAGAACTCTGACTATTCACATAGAAAATTAAGAACTGTATAATAAAGGCTTGAAATTTTATAGCTACAAGGTACATGTAGACATAAAGATCATCTAGTTCAACATCTTCATTTCAGAGAATTTAATATGGAGTTATACAATTTGATCTTATTGACACAACTTACAAAGTTATAAGTCAAAGTATAACAATACAAAATCCAAAGCACCTTTCAGCTGGTAAATACTACCTTGTTTAAATATACTCAGAATCATAATCCATTCTTTCTAAAGAACAGCAATACTAAGTAGCTCTATTTCTAGCCACTCCTGAGACAGAATGGCTCAAGTGCAAGTATTTGTCAACTTACTTTACCCAAGAGCAAAGAAAACTAAACTTGTCCTTAAAACTGGCTATGCCAGGCCCAACACCTACCTCGAATGAAGTAAATGTCAGGTCAGTGTAGATTTAGCAGCAAAAATTCCCTGAAGAAGAAATAGCCATGGAAACAGCCACTCCTATCCAAATACTTTTTAAGAGGCACACATACGTATACAAAGAAGTGGTATTTTAAGAACCCACAGTTAGTTAATTCATGCAGAAAAATCCCCTAAAAGGAACATTTATATTATTACCATGTTGGTTAATATATTTTAACATTTGCATAAACTTACATTGTGTGTTCTCTCTGTTCATTCTCATGACTAACATTAGTAATTTTATAAGGTGACATCTATTTCCAGGAACAAAATCTCACTGTATATAGCATTAGGGCAATAGGAAAAAAGATTTTAATTTATAATGACCTGTCAAAAAGTTATTGCTTGAAATCAATTGGGTCATGTAAGAGTTACCAAAATACCATCTAAAGCTCACCATGCCTTCAGAAAAGAAAACAAACACATCTTACTGATGAGTGCTTATTTTTGCAGTATAAATGAAGACTGAAAGCAATACTAATTTGGTCTACTACTTAGAATAATATTCATGCACATTACTCTGGAGCCTTTGTTTGGGATCATTATAGATCTAATATGTCAGAAAGCAAAATACTATAGCCAGAAAAATCTGCAAAGGAAAAAAGCAAAACTTCCAGCTGACCATGCAAAGTAATTCTACAAAACGTAACAGCAATCTGCATACTTGACTATTTTGGGTGAATATATTAACAATCTCGGCTTAGCTTGCGAGATTCTGACAGCTAAAGCACAGTCCTGTCCTTTTAGGCCCCGAAATCTGATTCCAAATCTGCTACCAACCTTGTACACAACTCTGACTTATATATTTGTGGTGGTACAATAATACTAACCTACTTTCTCAGAAATAAATATTTATCAATGTCTTTACATTTCGGGACCTCTCTCACTTTCCCTGACCTGAAGAGCTCTTTCCCCAGTCTCGATCCATAAATACCATCAGCTTTCCCCAGAATTATTCAGAGTTTGGTACTTCATCTACCAACCCACCAGGAAGGTTGTTAAACCTCCGTACCTCTTAAAATCTTTCTAATCTCACTGGAGACTCCTCCAAAACACTCTTTCTCATACTCTCTTCCTCCAAATGTGGGCCTGCTCCCAACACTTTCCGCAGGTCGTACTCCTTCTCATTTCTCCTTACCGCACCCCAGTGATGAAGATACCTGGACCCAATCCTCAGATCCACAGTCTTTGCTCAAAGGAGCCCATTAGTTCATCCATCCTATTTTGTTGCTGTTGGATTGAAAAAAATCAACTCCCTCTTTGTGTCCAGCTAATTCTTTGACTACCTCTCATTTGCTGAGTACCTGAGTATATAAACCAAGTACTAGGCAAGGTCATTTCTTAGAGGGCAAGAGAAATACACAGATAAGAAACAGGAGCACATGGTGTTGTATTTAAGTTAATTTTATATATATAAAAAAAACAATATCACTTATCATCTTCTGTCTAATCCATCTTGCTTCAGCTTGCTCTCTGCCTGTCTTAACCCTCATCCTTACAAACATTCCCCAGTCTTATCCCTATTTACCTGGACTCCTGCATACCTACCAGACTCCTGTCTCCACATCCACTCTTCAATCCATCTTCCACCCTCCATCAAAGTGGTCTTTCTAACACACAAATTCAACCATGCCTTTCCATGCTCAAACTTCCTTCCCATGACTGGTTAAGTTTCCAGAAAGGCATGCAAAGTCCTAAGTCTACAAAACAAAGACGCCTTCCCAATCTGCCTTCACTTTACCTTGTACCAACAGTACTAAACTACTTTAAGATCTACAAACCACAGCGGGCTTTTCAGTTCTTCCCTGTGCCTTTCTGCTACCTTGAACACCAGCAACTTTCTCTACAAACACTTATTAAACCTTCAAAACTTAGCTACAGCTTCACCTCCTCCTAGAAGCTTCCCCTAACTTGTATCCGGAACTCAGGTCTCTATACCAACAGTATCCTATGCACGCCTTCATCAAACTGCTTCTCTCACTATATTCATAACTGTTGACTTCGGTGTCCATCTCTCCCACTAGAATGTAGGCTCCTTGTTCTAATACATAATTTAGGAGATCAGCTTAGTGCCTGGCTGAGAGCAGATATTCTCTACAAGAAGATGCCCTACAGGAATAGAGATGCAGACATAAAGAATGACTTGTGGACACAGCCTGGGAAGGACAGGGTGGGACAAATTGAGAGAGCAGCATTGAAAACTATACTTACTGTGGGTAAAACAAAGAGCTGGTGGGAAGCTGCTGTATAACACAAGGAGCTCAGCCCAGTGCTCTGTGATGACCTGGAGGAGTGGGACTGAGGGTAGGGGGTAGGACGAAGATGCAAGAGGGAAGGGATACACACGCACACACACACACATATACACACTTATGGCTGACTCACATTGTTGTACAGAAGAAACTAACACAGCACTGTAAAGCAATTATCTTCCAATAAAAAAGAAAATTAAAAAAAAAGAAGATGCCCTTTTAGCCAAAGCAAATTGGATTATGATTTTGTCAACTAATTGAAAAAGGCAGTTAAGTGGGAAATCATAAAAACTGATACATGTTCTACCATGTTTACATTAATGGAAGATATCTAAAAGTGCTTTCAGTCACCCACCTCTGGATATCACACCAGGGCCTCTTCTTTGAGTTTAGCTCTGCAGATTAACGATCAGCATTGTCTTTCTGCATAATGCACTGGCTATGAGAGCCAGTTTGGCTTTCTTAAAGGGTACCAAAAGCTTACAGACACCTGAAGAAAAACTGGAGTAGTCAGTTTTTTAGATTACTTGTTCACTTTCATTCATCCATACCACCCTCACTAAATTCAAAAGACTTTAAAGTGATCTTTGTCAAATCTCTCCAAAGAATTCAATTTACATTTTTATTTTTAAAAACATTGCTTTTCACACTCATATTTCATCAATTTATGTAATATTCAATTAAATACACATTTCTAAAGACGACAAGTAGACAAAAAGACAAGTTTAGAAATGTACATAACCACTCCCAGTTAGCCTACAACTCAATAGGGCAGGATGATAATGAAGGCTTTCTAAAGTACAGTCTTCGAGTCAGAATCACTCACATGGGTAACAGTTAGCACACTTTATCTACCAAATGGAAAACATCAGTTAGCCCAGAAAGCTGGTTAGGTAGAAGTTAAAGTTCTATGATAAACAGTTATGGGAAGAACACAGGGAATGAAAGAGAAAGCATGGACAAGCAATGCACTTCCTCCGACCTTCCATAACCACGCAGAGGAGAGAGGCACTGCAGCAAAATGAGGAGGTCAGCCATCCCTCAGAGTGCTTCAATGACTCTCCACAGTTTGCAGTCAATTTCCAACCCCTTAGTACACAAATACCGCCCACTTGCAATCTTACACACACATGCACACACACACACGCATCCTCACTGTTTCTCCAGCTGTCCTGACTTGCTTGCAGTTGCCTCAAACATGCTCAGCCCTGGACTGAGGGGTCCCAACTCTAATTGTTAGTCATCTTCAGAGTCAAGAATCATCATTTCCTCTAAAAATCTCTCCCTTATGCCACTCCTCCTCAAGAAGGCACACACCCCGGCGTGGCAGCACCTCTGCACCCTGTTATACGAGGTGACAATGTATACTGGCTGCCTTAGGCCAGTCCTAGGTTATGCCTGTTGTCTCCATATATGTACAGACAGCACCTTTCACTATTAAAGTGTCCCAGTTTGATAAGAAAGTGTATATCTCCCCAGACACTGTATAATACAAAGAAGGTTACGCAATGGTCTATTCTCTTATTTAAAAGAAAAACGTACACCTCAGACTATTCCACCTCTCAAATATGTGTAATTGTTACTCACTCCTTTTCTATTCTGAAAAGAATCACATTTGGACAATAAATAATATATGGCTGTCTTCTGTACCTAGTTATATTCATTATCATACCGTTCAATGTTTTCTTCTCTATCTCCTTCACAAAACTATAAATGTCTTGAGGAGCAAGGGCTTATCTTATTTATCATAATAACCACACAGCAGAGTACAAGCTCAAAACATATTAAGTATATTCAATAATTTTTGTTGACTGTTACCAATCAATTCAGAAAACAATCCTTCTCCAAATAGGTGCAGCATAAACAGGTATTTATAAACAGTTGAATAATAAGTGATTTCTTAACCTTGATTTATGCTCACAATAGTAATTATAGAATGCTGTAATCATATTAATCTCAATGAATATTATCACCAGTAACAAAATAATATTTGACATACTAGCTCAATTCACTCATATAATATTATGAATTCTCAATTTTAACAACATGACATGGAACAACAGACTAGTTCCAAATAGGAAAAAGAGTACATCAAGGCTGTACATTATCACCCTGCTTATTTAACTTAAATGCAGAGTACATCATGAGAAATGCTGGGCTGGATGAAGCAAAAGCTGGAATTAAGACTGCCGGGAAAAATATCAATAACCTCAGATATGTAGACAACACCACCCTTAAGGCAGAAAGTGAGGAAGAACTAAAGAGCCTCTTGATGAAAGTGAAAGAGGAGAGTGAAAAAGTTGGCTGAAAGCTCAACATTCAGAAAAGTAAGATCATGGCAACTGGTCCCATCACTTCATGGGAAATTGATGGGAAAACAGTGGAAAGAGTGTCATACTTTATTTTTGGGGGCTCCAAAATCACCGCAGATGGTGACTGCAGCCATGAAATTAAAAGACACTTACTCCTTGAAAGGAAAGTTATGACCAACCTAGATAGCATATTGAAAAGGTCCAATCAAGCCAACAAAGGTCAGTCTAGTCAAGGCTATGGCTTTTCCAGTAGTCATGTATGGATGTGAGAGTTGGACTGTGAAGAAAGCTGAGCACCAAAGAACTGATGCTTTTGAACTGTGATGCTGAAGACTTGAGAGTCCCTTGGACTGCAAGGAGATCCAACAAGTCCATCCTAAAGGAAATCAGTCCTGGGTGTTCATTGGAAGGACTGATGTTGAAGCCGAAATTCCAATATTTTGGCCACCTCGTGCGAAGAGCTGACTCCCTGGAAAAGACCCTGATGTTGGGAAAGATTAAAGGCATGAGGAGAAGGGGATGACAGAGGATGAAATAGTTAGATGGTGGCATGCGGGTTCCCGGGCGCCGGGCTGCGAGCGGGCCGGCGATCGGGGGCGCCTCCTGGCCGGCCGTGTGGGCCGAGCATGGCGGGCTCGCTGCCTCCCTGCGTGGTGGACTGCGGCACCAGACCCTAGTGATGTTGGATTGACCTTTGCCTCAAAATAGGATAAAAAGGGATAAACTACAGATAAAAATAACTAGGACCGAAGAAAAGAACAGGCCTGGAAAATCATCTTAAACTGTAGGCCAGTACTACGGTGGTTGGCCTCCAGCTTGGCCTTCCTGTCTGAAAAGATTACCAGAGAGTCGTCAGTTATGTAATTCCTGTCATCAAGGAAGAAGAGAAATACCTGTTCCTCAGGTATAACAAGCTTGGCTACGCAGGCAACACAGAGCCACAGTTCATTATCCCTTCATGTATCGCCATCAGGGAGTCGGCAAAGGTGGTGGACCAAGCCCAGAGGAGGGTGCTGAGGGGAGTTGACAACCTAGACTTCTTCATAGGGGACGAAGCCATAGACAAACCCACGTACGCCACCAAGTGGCCAATAAGACATGGAATAATTGAAGACTGGGACCTGATGGAAAGGTTCATGGAACAAGTGATTTTTAAGTATCTTCGAGCTGAACCTGAGGATCATTATTTTTTAATGGGGCCGCCTGCTCTCAGCCTGTTGGGCCAATGCACAGCACTAGGACACAGCCTGCAGGAAACGTTTCCTACAAGAAATTCTTTTTCTGCTTGAGCCTGCATTAGCCTGGGAAGCACTAGTGGTAAAGAACTTGCCTGCCAACGAGGAGACACAGGACACACGAGGTCGATCCCAGAGTCAGGATCCCCCGGAGAAGGAAATGGCCACCTGGCAACCCACTCCAGTGTCCTTGCCTGAGAAATGCCCTGAGAGAGGAGCCCGGTGGCAGCAGTCCATGGGGTCACAAAGAGCCGGACACACTGAGCACACGTGCATGCACAAGGTACACCACGTTCTTGCAAGAAGTGGGAGGTGTTTCGTGTGAACACGGAAAAGTTCATTGGCCGAAAGTGAGTGCCTACAATGAACATTCAAAAATAATCCAGTTTATTAAAGGTCAGGAAATACTGGGTTCCATGTATTGTACTTCGAACTTCCCAGATCAGTTCATTGCACAGTGTGCCCAAGGAGGTGACGAGAAGGAACGTGTCTGGCAGGTCTACGCCCTCTGCCCTCTGTTAACAGGGAGGTTCCGGGGGGTGAAGCTGGTATAGAGAGATGTATGGTCAAGTCTGAAAGTCAGCTGAAGACATGCATGAAACTGTGGCATCAGATGAGGGCTTCTTGGGATAAGAGAAGCCAGTGGGGCTAAATTACAGGTCCTCAGTCCCCCAGACTGTTCTTTCCGGCTGTGGTGACCAGATGCCTGGACAGCGTGAGAATGATCTCATCACGGCTCATGTTTTTCAAGATGTTTCAGAGACTCAGCTCCTGTCGATCACGTGGATTGAGCAGATAGCAAATGGGAGTCCTGACCTTTTCTCCCAACACTGATTTGCCTAGAGCTCAAAATAGAATCGCGTATGTTAGAGCTTTGTGGTGCTCTTGGGTGGAATTGAGTTGTCTCGTTAGATTTGCAGACTTTTGAAATATGAATCGAGGAGGAGGAGTCAGCAGCGTGAATGCCCGAGGCCAGGAGCAGGAGAGACGGGCCTGCCAGCTCAGAGGGAGCTGCCCCTCCTTTACCTTCTTCTTCTTCTTTTTTTTATTGGTTTTGCCATACAGTGACATGGTGTTACCATGGGTTTGCATGTGCTCCCCCTCCGGAACCCCCCTCCCTCCTCCCACCCCCTCCCTCCCCCCGGGGGGTCTCGCTGCACCGGCCCTGGGCATCGGTCCTGGGCTGGCGATTGATTGGACATATGATAGTTGGCATGTTTCGATGCCATTCTCCCATGTCGTCCCACCCTTGCCCTCATCCACAGAGTCCACGGGTCTATTCTGTACATCTGCGTTCCTTTAGTTGTCTCGCGTGCTGGGTTCTCGTTGCCATCTTTCTGGATTCCATGTGTATGCGTTGGTGTGCTGTGTTGTTGTTTTTGCTTCTGGCTTGCTTCACTCTGGATGATGGGCTCCAGTTTCGTCCATCTGAGTGGAATTGCTTCAAATGAATTTTTTTTTAATGCTGAGTGATATTCCATTGTGTGTGTGTACCACAGCTTTCTTATCCATTTGTCGGTTGATGGGCATCTAGGTTGCAACCTAGATGCCCATCCTTTGCCTTCTTCTGCCACGGGGTCCTCAGTGGCCCAGATGATGCCCACGCATGTGGGTGAGGGTGTCTCTCTCTGCTCTGTGCCCTGATTGCTCATCTTTCCCTGAGACACCTCACAGACACACCTGGAAGTGATGCCGTACCAGCTCTCTAGCGTCCTTCACGCTGCTCATGACCGAGTGTGTCGTGACCCTCCGTGGTGGTTCCCTTCCTGACTCTTGAGAGTGACGTGGATCCACTCTGTCAAGCGTGGTGGTCACCGGCCGGAGCGGAGGTGGACAGCCCCGGGTTTGCTTGGTCCCACCCCTGACCACGTGCTTCCCACCTTCCAGAGCGTTGTCTTCGCCTCTCCTGTTCTTCCCGCTTTGAGGATTTATACTTTTAAAAAGGTTTCTTCACTGCACTTCTAGAGAGTCTTGGGGTGGAGCAGTATTAGGCACATGTGTTCAGTTTGCTGTCTTTATCCAGAAATGTGGATTGGTTTTATGGTGCTGATTAATTCATTCATTTGCGAATTAATGCCAGATGATGTGTCACCATTATTAATGAATAAAAATGTGTGTGTAAAAACAAAAAAAAGAAAGAAAAGAAATGGTTAGATGGTATCACCGACTCAATGGATATAAGTCTGGGTGGGCTCCGGGAGTTGGTGATGGACAGAGAGGCCTGGCGTGCCTCTTTCGGACTCATGGGGTCCCAAAGAGTAGGATACAACTGAGCGACTGAACTAAACTGAACTAGCATTAAAAGGTAATTTTTATAGAACATTTTTGTGTCTCCAGAAATGCACATAAACCCTAAAAAATGGTTATTGCATTTTTATTTAAAAAGAAAATGCAGAAATCAGTTCAGCTATTCTCTTCCTTAGAGTGCCATTAAAAGCTATTTCTTCCTGGGGAAAATGATACACGTTTTGTACATAAAAAAATTTATAAGAACAAGCAAAGTTATTTCATATTTTAGCCTAACAACAATGGTTAGACAGCTTCCACATAATATAATTCATGGAAAAATATATAAATAACTAATAAAATGGCATAGCAAATATGATTTGAAGACCTTGGATTATTTGTCCTCACTCAGTTTGCTATTAATTACTTAAAAGCACTGAGAAAAATGGAAAACTGTTTTGTGGATAAATAAAAATCTTACACAGTAAGAACTTGATCAGAGAATGAGATAATTAGCTACCTATAAAATTATGACTTAGGTCTGGAATTAAAACCAAGAACATTTCTAAAATCAGTATCAAGGGGGTGGGAATAGAAGTGATGCAAAAAGGGAATTCCTCTCTCACCACTGAAAAGAACAAAAGAAACCACATTCTAAGAAACAGGTCAGGATATAAAAGGTGGGAAAGAGGCTAACTTATAAGAAATAATTCAACTGCTTTCTTCAATTAAATTTTCAATAATTTTCATGAAGAAAAATAGATATGTTTACATACTCAAGTTACCAATGTGGTGGCAAATTAACTCAATCTCTAAATACGTAGCTTTACAATTTTTATATGGAACCTCAAGTTTTATATTATCTTGCAACTAATTACAAGCTTGGGCAATCACTCAAAGCAGAAATAAAGTTAAAACAAAATGAATACTCTCCCCTCTCAACTTTCACAGCCATGTCTCATGCAACCATACTTTAATGACTGTTTCTAGTTACTTATAAACTGTCATTATCTCACCAGGGGATAGATTGAGATTTTCCAAATGAAAGAGAGCACAACATCAGCAAGCCAGAGCATGGGTGAGAAAAGATTACAGTCTGTAAGGGAATCACTCAGCCCTACTAACTTGAAGGGTTTTACCTATAAATAAATAATACAATCATTCTTTAGCTGCAAATATCATCCCATCATCCCACCCTGGACCTTCATATGTGGGGAGAGTGAACAGGAAAGGGATAAGGAGTACCAGTGATGGATATCAAGGGTCACTAACGCTGATTATGTACCTACTATGTGCCAGGCAGTATGACAGTCGTGCTGCGGCTGCTGCTAAGTCGCTTCAGTCGTCTCCGACTCTGTGCAACCCACAGACGGCAGCCCACCAGGCTCCACGATCCCTGGGAGTCTCCAGGCAGGAACACTGGAGTGGGCTGCCATTTCCTTCTCCAATGCCTGAAAGTAAAAAGTCAAAGTGAAGTTGCTCAGTCGTGTCCGACTCTTCGCGACCCCATGGACTGCTGCCTACTAGGCTTCTCTGTCCACGGGATTTTCCAGGCAAGAGTACAGGAGTGGGGTGCCATTGCCTTCTCAGATGACAGTGCTCAGTTCAGATCAGTTCAGTCGCACAGTCATGTCCAATGTTTTGCGACCCCATGAACCACAGCTCGCCAGGCCTCCCTGTCCATCACCAACTCCCAGAGTCTACCCAAACCCATGTCCATCGAGTCAGTGATGCCATCCAGCCATCTCATCCTCTGTCATCCCCTTCTCCTCATGCCCTCAATCCTTCCCAGCATCAGGGTCTTTTCCAATGAGTCAGCTCTTCGCATCAGGTGGCCAAAGTATTGGAATTTCAGCTTCAACATCAGTCCTTCCAATGAACACCCAGCACTGATCTCCTTTAGGATAGACTGGTTGGATCTCCTTGCAGTCCAAGGGACTCTCAAGAGTCTTCTCCAACACCACAGTTCAAAAGCATCAATTCTTCGGCGCTCAGCTTTCTTCACAGTCCAACTCTCACATCCATACATGACTACTGGAAAAACCATAGCCTTGACTAGACGGACCTTTGTTGGCAAAGTAATGTCTTTGCTTTACAATATGCTATCTAGGTTGGTCATAACTTTCCTTTCAAGGAGTAAGTGTCTTTTAATTTCGTGGCTGCAATCACCATCTGCAGCGATTTTGGAGCCCCCCAAAATAAAGTCTGACGCTATTTCCATTGTTTCCCCATCAATTTCCCACTAAGTGATGGGACCAGATGCCATGATCTTACTTTTCTGAATGTTGAGCTTTAAGCCAACATTTTACTCTCCTCTTTTACTTAGTGCTAGACAACCATAAAACAAAGTCCCTATCTTTAAAGCTGAAACAAACATTCTTAAGAATATCATATGTCAGCAGGATCTGAATTCAGGTCTGAATCCAAAACATGCGGTCTTCTTCCTACTAATACTAGTACTTTTTTCTACTAGTACTAGTATTACTAATAGTCCTACATATTTCCCCAAGAGGCAGAACTCCTTTGGTAACTTTTCTAAGAATGACAGGGGCAGAACAACTCTTCCACTAAGATACGTGGAGAAATTGAAGACATTTTTCCCCCTGAAACAGATTCAGAGGAAATAATCAAATAATAAAACCTGACCATGAAAGTTAATTTTATGTGCAACTTGGCTGGGCCACGGTATACAGGTACTTGGTCAAACATTATTCTGGACATTTCTGCAAGGATATTTTTGACTGAGACTATCATTTAAGTTGGGCTTTCCAGGTGGCGCTAGTGGTAAAGAATCTACTTGCCAATGCAGGAGATGCAAGAGACTTGGGTTCAATCCCTGGGTCCTAGGAAAGGACAACCCACTCCAGTATTCTTGCATGGAAAATTCCACAGACAGAGCAATATGGTGGACTACAGTCTATGCAGAGTCCCAAAAAGTCAGACACGACTGAGCACACACACATTTAAATTGGTTGATTTTGAGTAAAGCAGCTAGGTTGCCCTCCATAATGGGGTGAGCCTTATCCAAACAGTTGAAGGCCTGAACAGAACAAAAGACTGACTTCCCCTAGGCAAAAAGGAATTCGCCAACAGACAGCCTCTGAACTTAAACCCTGAGTACCTAGCTTGAGTGCTTCCCTAGGTCTCCAGCTTGTCAGCTTTTAGACTCAAATTCTTAAGAAAATCAGTTCTTCTCTGGATCTCCAGCCCACCCTGCAGATCTTGGACTTGCCAGCCTCCATAATCACATGAGCCAAATCCTTAAACCTCTCTATTTCTACCTTTCTTTCTCTTTCTTTCTTGATATCTATCTATACACACACACACACACACACACACACACACACACACACACACTTAAACACACACATACATTATACTGGTTCTGTTTCTCTGGAGAACCCTGACAAATACATCACCTAAACATTAAACACAAGATATGGAAAAACCACAACTCTGAAAGTATTTTATATCAATATTTATAGCTTTTTTCTACCATCCTCCAGTGACAGGGATCAACTCAGTCAATGATTCATTTCTAGATTAATGGTAAGAATTTCACAAAACAATAAGTGCCAAACCCAAGTAACTTCAAGCTAAAACTTCTAATTGCTACCTTTGCCAAGTGGAGCAATCTCTTGAGAGCTCTTAAACATGTTATTCACAGAATTCATTATTCAGAGATGGAACCAGCAATATAAAAATTTCACAAGCAACACAGTCCCTAATGGAAAAACACAAGTCTCACCTCAAACTTGACTGAATGCCTAATAATGCTGCCTTCTTTCCTTCAAATAATACTGATAATTATGTACATAATACATATCTAAGTAGCACTATTATAAACTCAGTATTCAATAAAATACAAATAGAATTTGTTAGCCATATCACAGTACAGTTTAAGTACACCGAATAATAAGATAACACAGGACCAGATTACATAGTAAGGCAATTTAAAGGACTTCACCAGAATTTATAAAATGCTGGAATTGCTCAAAACTCCATCACTTCATGACAAATAGATGGGGAAACAATGGAAACAGTGAGAGACTTTATTTTCTTGGGCTCCAAAATCATTGCAGATGGTCACTGCAGCCATGAAATTAAAAGACACTTGCTCCCTGAAACAAAAGCTACCGCCAACCTAGACAGCATATTAAAAAGCAGAGACATTACTTTGCCAACAAAGGTCTGTATAGTCAAAGCTACTACTTTCCAGTAGTCATGTATGGATATGAGAGTTGGACCATAAAGAAAGCTGAATGCCGAAAAATTGATGCTTTTGAACTGTGGTGTTGGAGAAGACTCTTGAGAGTCCCTTGGACTGCAAGGAGGTCAAACCAGTCAGTGTTAAAGGAAATCAGTCCTGAATATTCATTGGAAGGCCTGATGCTGAAGCTGAAGCTAATTAGGCCAAAAGCAACACTTTAACTTCTGATTTCAGAAAACTCTGCCATCTCCCCCAAATATTTTTCTCACCATTTATGTACTTCAGCATTGTCTACCAAAGCTTTTCACAGGCGCAACACTATCCAGTGCTTGAGGGCAACTGATCCTTAGATTCTGACTGAAAACATTATATACTACTGTAGACTCTTAATCATATATCCAGTCAATCTTTTCAGCTAAAGCTTTTGTCAAGAAAAGGGACTTCCCTCTCAGTGGCTAAGACTCTGCACACCCAACACAGGGAGCCCAGGCTGGATCACCAGTCGAGGAAGTAGATACCACAGGCGGCAACTGAAGATCCTCCACGCTGCACAGAAGATGGAAGATTCCACGCGCCACAACCACTTTAAGACCCGGCACAACCAAACAAATAAATATATATTTTGCAAAAGAATAAGAAGAAGAAACAACATATTGACTGGTATTTTAGAAAACATATTCAAAAGGAAGCTGTAGAGACCTAGGACACAAAATCCCATTTTTAACTGAATGCATCCAAGTGTTTTCATAAGATTATATGTAGACAAGATACTAAACAGCTCTGTTCTCAGCTTCTGAAAGACAAAGCCTGTTAAGGTTCAGTAATTTAACAAATTCCAAAGAAAAGACATGCTCTCATATAGGAGAACTGTTAGGCTTTCTTTAAACAAATACTTATTGTTTTGAGTAAAACTACACATAAAAATATTTTTCACTTCAGATACAGAATATACGCCCACATTTTAAGTAACACATTGGGATATGACATACACAACAGCAACTGAAAAGAAAATACCTAAAACCTATGGAAGTGTTCAGAGAAGGCACTGGCGACCCACTCCAGTCCTCTTGCCTGGAAAACCCCATGGACGGAGGAGCCTGGTGGGTTGCAGTCCACGGGGTCGCGAAGAGTCAGACATGACTGAGCAACTTCACTTTCCCTTTTCACTTTCATGCATTGGAGAAGGAAATGGCAACCCACTCCAGTGTTCCTGCCTGGAGAATCCCAGGGACGGTGGAGCCTGGTGGGCTGCTGTCTATGGGGTCGCACAGAGTCGGACACGACTGAGCGACTGAACTGAACTGAACTGATGCAAGTGTTATACTCATAATTTAAAATTCATTAGGAAGTCCTGCCCCACATAATATAAGCTTGGCCACAAATATGGGATCAATTTTACCAAGGATTAGAAAGTATGCACTTAATGAATTCAACTGTCAAAAGTTCACCCATTTTCTTAAACCAAATACCTCTCCTCAGTTTCCCATAAATTTATACTCCAAACTTTTGTTCTGTGACATATTAACCTTCAAAAAAAACTCCATTAAAAAATTAATTATTAGAATCCCTCTGTGACAGTACTTTTTAACGTTTCTGTCAACTTCAGAGTTGTTAGGGACTTCCTTGGAGGTCCAGTGGTGAAGACTCTGCACTTCCACTGCAGGGGGTGTGGGCTCAATCCCTGGTAAGGGAACTAAGATCCTGTATGTCATGTAGTGTGGCCAAAGGAATAAAAAACCGTTACTGTTGATCATTCCAAATGTGTCCCCCTTTTTTATATAATTAAAATAATATATGATCATTATAGAGTATTTAGTAAATTTGGAAAAATTAAAATAGTTTTATAAACATCACCTTTATTTTCTATATTCAGAAACTACTAGTACTAACATTTTGCTGTATGTATTTTCAGGCTTTCTTCAGTCTTTCAGTTTTAAAATTAAAATTTTGATACAATGCATATTAAATATTTAAGTAGTCTTTTTACCTTACAGTATTGTATACTGCAAAATATTTTTCATTTTCAAAAATGTTATGGACTTCCCTGGTGGTCCAAAGGCTACAACTGTGAGCTCCCAATGCAGAGGGCTGGAATTCGATTCCTGGTAAGGGAACTAGATTTTACATGCCGCCACTAAGACCAGTTAAATAAATACACTTGTTTTTTAAATTAGAAAACAAGATTTATAACAGCTTTATCTTATTACACTATAACAATTCCACTATTAATTGAATATCTGAGTTCTTTTAACTTTCTACCAAGACAACACTTTGATAAACACTTTGACTATTACTAATAATCACTGACAAAAAGGCAATAAATAACACTCAGAACTCATATCCAAAAAAATGCCTGTAAACAGATGAAAACATTCAACGTCACCAATAAGTCAATATAAGGCATAGATTTTATGATAAACCTAGCAAGCTGAAAGCTATAAAGCATGTATATAACACCAGGAATCATGAGAAAAACATTTCAATGCAATGCTACTTATAAACTAACAAAATCCTTCTGACTAATAATTCAGACTGTGTGTATCAACGGCTTTAAAGTATTTTAGGAATCTATCCTAAATAAATAATCATAGATAATTCTAGATGCTGACCAAAAAAATTGTATATAAATTCCCTTTCAATATTAATTTAACATTGAAACAAAACATAACATGTGTTATGCACATGTATCAAAAGTCAACAAAGACCTGTTCTATGTTATCATCATTCTTATATTCCTCTTCCTCTATTATGCCATCAATTTTCATTTCTGGCCCAGCTTTTATTTTTCATGCGATTTGTTTGTTTGTTTGTTTTAACATTCAGTGCTCAATCTTAAAATTTCTAAGAGGAAACGTGTGCTCTGGCATTCATACATTAAAACTGATGCACGACTATCAAGAATCCTTAGCCTACTGACTTCCCCCTGGCAGTCCAGTGATTAAGACTCTGCTTCCACTGAAGCGGGCACAGGTTTGATTCCTGATCCAGGAGCTAAGATCCTGCACGCTGTGTCCGTGGAGTGGTCAAAATAAAACTGATGCACAACTTAAATGACTGCATTTTAGTATTCTGTCTACAGAATAAACTTTTACAAATAATTACGTTCTGGGAATTTCCTGATGGTCCAGTGGTTAGGACTCTGTGCTTCTACTGCAGGGAATATGGATCCAATCCTTAGTTGGGGAACTAAGACCCTGTACACCACATGGTATGGCCAAAAAATAATAACAACTCTTACATTTTACATACTGGTACACAAGGTGATAGTCTAACGCCCTATAGTAAGTTTTGCCTTTCTTGTAAGGATTGGTTTCTTTTATTTTTTTTATTGAAGTGTAGTTCATTACCAGTATTACATTAGTTTTACATGTACCACACAGTAATTTAATAATTTTATAGATTGTGCTCCATTTAAAACTATTACAAAATAATAGCTATATTTCTCGGTGCTATACAATATATCCCTGTTCCTTACTTATTGTATACACAGTAGTTGTAGCTCCAGGAACTGGTTCTTTTTAAAAAATACAATAGCTGATTCATAATGAAAAGTGTGAATTTATGTCTGTTTCTTACAAAACAACTTGACACATCCATTCTATCCGAAACAAGTGCTGGGTAAAAAGAATCCATCAGTACAGCACTGACTCACAAGTGGACCTTAAGTGCTAACCAATAAACCTGTTCTTCTCCCTCCTTTATTGAGGTCCCTTACAGTGAAGGAAAACTTTTCAAAGCAAGCACCTTTGACCTTAGGTATTCTTTAAAATCTTTATATCATGATTAGACATATTTTCCAGTATGAATGTACCCTCCACAAAGTTCTATCCCTGACATATTGTTGGAAAGAAGAGAAACAAAAAGCACTATTTGGAGAAGAGAGCTGAGGTGGCAGAAACGGAAAGGCGCACCTCCCTGAACAGTGACAGACTCAGCGCACACAGCCAACAGGCTCTCAGAGTCATGCCAACCCTAGAGCATCAAGGGAGAGACGCCGAGCGCCCACGCCGCGAGCCCGGGCCCCCAGGCGGCCGCCATGGGCACCATTCGGTTTGTTTTTCTGACCCTGTGTCAGCCACGTGTGCCCCAAGCTAGCCCACTGTACTTCAGTTGGCATGGAAAATAATGCAGAAGATTGGCTTTCTCCAGGACAAAACTCATTCCTTATCTGACTTAAGAAGACAGAGGAGGAGGCTAACATGTCTGTGAGCCCGACCATTTAAAACCACTCTTCTTTACACATAAATATATGTGAAATAGCTTTAATTCTACAAGTCCTTTTTTCAATCCTTCTGGAATACACTAAACAAACAACAAGACTTTGCTCCTTCTAAAATACAAAATTTCCAGGGATGTCCCTGGTGGTCCAGGGGCTAAGACTCCAAGCTCCCAACACAGGGGGTCCAGATTTGATCCCTGGTCAGGAAACTAGATCCCACATGCTGAACCTAAGAGTTCATTAAGATCCGGCAGGTCTTCAGGAAGTCTGAAGATCCCACAAGCTGCAACTAAGATCCAGCACAGCCAAACAAATAAATATGCTTAAATAAATAAAAACAGAATTTCCAAATATTGTTATACTCTGCCTTTTCATTGTCCTTTTTGTAAGGACTGGCACATGAAAAAGAGAGAGCAACTTGGATTAAAAAATTGGGAATCATGCAAACGATGATCAGTACTTCAGTCATGTGGGGCTGTGCTATGAAGCTATTTCCAGAACAAAAGTGAGGAAAGCAATTAATATGTCAGCAACTACATTACAAAACATTTCTTTCTTTATTCTTAGGCTCCTCAGCAAGGTGTTCTAATATATAGCTCAAGCCACACTTTCAAAAGTCGAGGTGCTCTAAAAGTAACTCTATCAAAACGTACTCCTTGGGGTTTAATCTTTTAATCATCCTAAAGGTTTTAACTACAATCTGTAGTATAAATAACACTCTCAAGAGCAATTTAACATAACTTCATTTTGACATTTTAACAAAGACATTCAAATTTTTCCCTTTGAGATAATAGCACAAATATTTATGGCAGTGATACTGTACAAATATGTTTAAAATACAGTCAAGATAACAAGGGGTTAAAGCTGAGAAGAGATTCTAGTGATAAATTACGAGAAAGACAGCCTCACTTACACATAAGAAAACCAAATATTCAAGACGCAGACTTGTCCAACTTTACAGAATATCAAGAAAGTTTTGGGGGCTTCCGTAGTGGCCGAGTGGTTAGGGATCTGCCTGCCAATGCTGGAGACACACGTTAGATCCCTGGTCCAGGAAGGTCCTACATGCCTCAGAGCAACGAGGCCCATGTATCCCAACTACTGAAGCCCCCCACCCTGGTAGCCTGTGCTCTGCAGCAAGAGAAGCTGAGCAAGAGTGGCCCCCAACTCTTTTCCCCAACTAGGGAAAAGCCTGTGCAAGGAAGACCCAGCACGGCCAAATAAATGAAGTGTACAATACTAGCTTAAAAAAACAAAGAAACATTTGGTGTTACTATCATTATCAGTAAGTAATATTTAAGAGCGATGTATAGCATATACTTTATTTGACAATGTGCAATAAATTAAGTGCCTGCCCAAAATGACTTATCTCATACATGATTTATAGAGATTTATAATAGTCAGAATGGCATATAAAATCTATATTGAAATACTGAAGGAGGAAAAGTTTTAAAATAAAGAGTGAAGTTCATCCATGAACAATTCCAATCAACATAATAACAGAAGCAGGAACATAAGAGCAGTAGGATGGAAATAAATCAGATCATGGGAAAATGACAAGAGTCTCTTCGTGCTAGAAAAGACCAATGTAAAGATGAAAATTGGCATCAGCACTTCTGTGCCTTTAAAGATACTCTGTGCTGAAGCAATCACTTAGCTTCATCAACGGCAATTTCAGATTACGCGAAGAAAAGTGCAGTGTCCCAAGTTAGGCAGTGATTCTGACCATCCTCTTGGCCCCATACACTATTTTTCCTCAGTTAACAAATATCCTCATCCCTTTCCGGATTCTGCTGTTATCTCAGCTTCCTGTCTTCTTTCTCTCCATGAAACTGCATTAACAGGCAGGCAACATTTGTGGCCCCCACATCCTGTCACTTCATCTTGAGAACATGTCACCATCCATAAAATCCTTTATCCTCGCCCTCTAGACCTTCCTATAGTCTGCTGCCCACATTGTACCCTAAATTTTAACATAGCTCAAGACATGCTGTGTCTCCTACATTCTCTTTAAAAAGCACGCCCTTGATCCCATTTATATGAAATGTCCAGAAGATGCAAATCCATAGAGACAGAAAGTAGATGAGTGTTTGCCAAAGGATGTGGGAAGAAAGGGAACTGGGAATGACTGCTAACAGACACGGGGTTTCTCTATCCAGGGTGATGGAAGTATTCCGGAATTAGATAATAGTGCTGGCTGCACAATATCGTGAATATACTGAAAACCCCTGAATTGTACACTTGAATATGCTGAATCTGATGTTATTTAAATGTGATCGCAATAAAAAAACGCAAATTAAAGATAAATGACAATAACCAAATACATGAGCACGCATATACACACGCACAGAGCACGTCCCTCCTTCTAACTCTCCTTTTGCCTTGCAAAATAATAAACCCCCATAAGTGGAATTATTCAGGCAGAAGCAGAATGATCACCTGTCAGCAATATGCTATTGAAAGGCTAACTGAAGTGAGTAGGAAATTACACTAGATTACCCTTAAGTATTTTTCATCTTTAAGTTTCCATGTCACAAACCAAGATGAAGAGATTAGAACCAGGGTAATTTTTTAAAGTGACCAGAAAGAAAAAATGTGAAGCATTACTTGAAAAGTTACTTTTTTTTCTATTCAAAATGAAAACTGGAGACTATAATGAAGCAAAAGAATAAAAATGAAAGGTTCAAAATGAAGAGCATGGGAAATTAAGAAAAAATATTAAGTAAATAGATAATAGCACAAAAACAAAGAAGTGATATTCAGAACTAAACATAACAGTTGATTTGCTTATACAGAATTTATCCTGTATATAATTGTGTTTTTCTATAGAAATTCTGAAGTCTTTTTTCTTTTTTAGGTGAAGAAGATGTTAGGAAAAAATCTAATGCAGAGGGGATTTAAATCAAATTACTGCTGATGGGCATGTGACTAGGTTAATAAAGTAAACAATGGATGGATGACATAATAGAAAGTTATTTTTCTCAAATTCAGCCTTTTTTCTTCAAAGTTCATTACCGCAACAATGAGCATCCTTTGTGAGGAAATATAGAGGGGAACAAAAAATATTGTTGATGATACAAAAAGCAAGAAACTTTAAATCTTTCTATTACAAATAAAGTTCTGCAAACATCTGTAATAGGCTGCTGTAGAAAAGAATCTCATCTAAATATTAAATGACCAAATTTCAGTGGAAGGCAAAAGTATTAGTATACACATATGCGGTATTAGAAAAGGGGTCATTCAATAACCGTTCATTATTTGACTTTACACAGCACATTAAAACATTTGACATATTTGCCTGGTTATAAACCATAATTTATAAACTACGAAATTTTAAAAGGAAGCTCAGTTTGAATGCTGTTCAAATAAAAGCAAGCTATACAAAATGATGATTCTTATACTCTCCCTAGAAGCTTTTAAACTTAGGCTTCCAAAAGAATGAGAGAAATGGAATTTCTGAGTCTGTCAAGAACTTCCTCCTGTCCTTCTACAATTAAAAATTTAGACCACACAGAGTCGAAAATATGACTTTTTAATGACCCAAACTCCTTATGAATTTAGAGACTGTAATCCACTTTGGCATCCAGAAACAAGTTTAAACCTGTTTAAGCTTCAAAGAATATTTTTCCATACAAGCAGCTACAGCAGACCCATCTGAAGAGCAAATTTTGTTACAAGCCCCATTCAGAAGCCAGAAGATTATACTTCAAAATCATATTCCAAATAGTGGTCTGATGATCAGCAGCATCAGTACCAACCTGAGAGCTTGTTAGAAATGCAAAATTTCACCCCAGACCTACTATTGTGAGAGTTTGTGGTATTGCTTGGGAATACTAAATTCTGTTTATAAAGGTCAAGAAAATAAATGGATTGGATGAAACTCTTAAGAAGTTATCATCACTGATGGTAGTAAGCTAACACTCAGTGACTTAGTTAAGCACAATAATGAGAGCTTGCAAGACCAAGAGAAAAGTCACAAGATATGTTAAAATTAGGTAGGTTTGTAACCTGTAAGATATTCCAAAACAGAAAGGGATGGCTAGACCAAGCCATTATCATGCCATTTCTGGACTGACAGCTATGCCATCTCCATATCAGCCTTTCAGCGAGGACATTCAGTATGAGGCTATTCTGGACCCTCAGGTACTCTCTCCAAGAAACGCAAATAGCACCCATGGCTCATCAGCAGGCAAACTGGTAAACCTACACCTGTATCTAAGTGTACCTGTCCCCCCTCTCTTCAATTCAGCAAGTATGGATCCCAGGGAGCAAGATGCCCAGGGCATCACGAGTCTATGCAGTTCTTACTCAACTCTAGTCCTCATAAGACGGTACATCATCAGTGGGAAAGACTGATGTGAGAGAGAGAGGGACAGGACACACAAATTTTGGGTTCCCAAGACTCAGGTACAAAGAAGCAAAAGGATTCAGGTCCTTCCTTTCAATCTTTGTACCTTAAGCTCGTTAACTTACCGCCCCTCTCCTCACCACCCCCTCCCTTGGCTTTCCTCTTGCTTCTGGCTGTGGGTTTTAAACTGATTTGATAAATCGTATGATTCAAGCATTTTAGTTTGGTGGCTGAGCCTGTCTGTTCCCTTCCTCTGGGATACCTGGTAGTGTACTCGGAGGCTAACTACTGCATAAGGTAATTTCCTACAAAACATCTACTGAAAAAGAAATATGCATTTCAAAAGGTCCCTGAGTGACTGAAAATGCAAATTCAAGTTTGCACTGAGCGGGACTCTTAGAGCAAACTGCACAAAGACAGAAATCTGGCTGTCGGAACTATTTTCAGAACACCATCCTGAATAAAAGGCCTCGTGTACCCACCTGACAATAACTCACAGCCCCCAAACAGGGAGAAAATGCTAAGAAATCCATTTTCCACAACTCTCATATAAGGCTTAGAGCAACACGGCTGCCACTGGTGACTCTCACTCAACTCCAGCTCTGTAAAACTCCACACAACTTGAGAAAACACACAGAAAAGTACAGCACAATGTATCTCAATACTAATTCAGCACTTTTGTCTTGCTGGGAATTACAAAAATACACTTTTTCTGATACATTATGTTTCAAGAACACCAATCTGAAGGACCTAAGACTACCAGAGACAGAGAGTCATGACTTTCTTAACAAGATTGCAATGATGATCTTAGATCATCCAAGAACAGAGTTGAGCATAATGACCTAAGAAGCAACCTTAATGGGCTGTATACTTCCCACCGGCCGCCAGTTCCTGACTTCATCAGCTCTGGTAATTTTATGTATTTATTATATTTCACTGTTCCTGACACATAGTAAGGACTCAATAAATGTTCTGAAATAATAAAAAAAAATTTAAATATCACCCTTTCTTTGATTTATCTAAGACAAATTTAATTCAATTCCTTGATTCTGAGAAATTCTTGAGAATGAAGGCATAATTCCGTATCTCAAATCAGCATATCTTCATAACACTCCCTCATTCCATACTCCAAAGTTGGATTTTATATTTCCCATTACAAATTTCATTCTAATTTTCCATGACACAATGAAGCACATCAATCTATCCATTAAGAAACAATCTGACTATTTCTAAAAGTCATCAACAATTACATATAAAGGATACACAAACACAAGAAAGATCAGCTATTATTTTGACATTTTTCTAGGTCCAGATTAAGACATCTTAGGGAAATATCAATTTAAAACTTCTATAGAAGAACTAAAATAGAAACTGGACACTATCACACACTTAAAGGTCATAAACAAGTTCTAAAACAAGAGGCCAAAAGTGTTGAGAATGTTTAGTGAAGAATAAGATGAGAGTGTTGGGAAAAGAATGTAAAAGTTCTAAAGATCACTTCTGTAAGGAATATGCTTGTTATTACTTCTGAAACAGGGAATGTGTTTACATTTCAAAGGAAAAGATTTATGTTGGAAAGCATATAACTTCCCACTCCAATAAAGAAATGTTTATAAAAAGAATAAGGAAACACCCATAGAGAATGGCTGAGTGTATTCCCTTCCAAATGACCTATTGAATACTGGTCACACCACACATTTAGTATAGCCAAGAACGGTTAAAGTACTCAAAGGCATCAGACATTTCAGCATAGGTTTTTACACTGTGTTTCATGGGTTTTAAATGCCATGTGTTTAAGAATTGACTCCACAAGCTCACAGAGAAAGAGGTAACCTTATAGATTTTTGTGTCCTCTGCAGCTAACAGCATGAGAGTAGACATCTGACAAGCCTTCAACAAACATTATTACCACCCTCTGAGGCAAAAATCTTAATTGGAGAATAATCTAAAAAAAACTATCATCATCACCACTACCAGTGGAAAAGTAGCTCTCAAGATTTCCAAGTGAATCCACTTACATGTTAAACAATGGGAACAAGAAAAGAGTAACTGTCTTATTCATTACAAAGGGCTAAGAATGGATCTTCTGTTTGCAAACTTAATCCACTCCAACTAGTACAGTTAACTGCCCACTAAAACGCAGCACATTATCTTTCACAAATCTGATGTTTGATCCATGTTCTTATGGAAAGTATTAAACGTATGTACTCTATTTCATTGCTTGTTATGTGAAATACAGTCTTTAATGTGAAAATTAAGAGGCAAAATGCTTATTGTTATAAGCAATGGTAGAAAAAAAATGACTTCAATTTCAAAATATCACATACCCTAAACCTTGGTCTGTTCACATATGAAAATCCAAGTTTCAATGATAAATCCTTTAAAATCCACTCAACTGATAACTGCAGTTATGTTTTGTGCAGCACAGGATCCAAATACAAGGCTGTTGCTCCATTTGGGTTGATAAATTTTAATAAGCTTTTATTCCCCATTAGGGAGTTGGTCACTGGTTTTAACAAACTCCTTGAAGAGTTCATTTCAGTTATTCCTGCCTTGCTGGATATGTAACAATTTAATCTTGTTGCTTTCTTCCTACGGGGCAGAAAGATGATGCTCAAATGAGAGCACTTGCAAAGGGGACTTGAATGATGAAATTTAGGAGCTGGCTGGACAGGCCTGAGGGAAAAGGGACCTCTAATCTAAAGAGAGTGCCTACAACCTGAGGGTAGGAGAGAGAATAATAAAGGGAGGTGGGAAAGAGCAGCAAAGAAATTTAGCTTCCTTAGAAACCAGATTCATAGCTCCAGAAGTGATTTCAAACATAGTTTAACATGACATGGCCCATTCTGACCCAAAACTTTGCTTGACACTACTGAAAGGCAAGTTTGCCTGTTAACACCAATAAATAATTTCACAGATTATTAGCTTATTTCAAGAAAGAATTTCACAGTTACAGAAAGGTCATATTTATCTTGTTATATAAATAACATATAGCCTTCTATGAACGTTTTACAAGATGGAAATAACAATAGACAGTGGCTTTAGATTTTGAGGAGAAAATTTAAGAAAATACATCTAATTCCAAATCTATCATCTCCACACACTGTGTAAGCTAAAAGTCCCTACAAAGTGGTTGCAAACTACATACTCTGCCACCAGAGCCCTCCAGATTCCCCTAGGAGGGCATGCCAGCACCTTGGGACTCAGCTGATGGGCAAGGACACTTTGAAAAAGCACTTCAGGAGATGCTGATACTCACCAAACACCTCCTGCCCCACTGCCATTATCAGCTAATAATGTTTCACCACCTGCTGCAGATGTATTTTTGTGTTATTCTTCTATTCCAAATGTTAACTAAGTGAAGTCATTAGAATAGAGCATCTGAATTCAATTGGCATTTATCCAGTTTTTAAGAGGTAAAAATAAATCCATGAATGGCAAATCAATTTAACATCCTTTCAAACAATTTCATTTTAAAGCCATATAACAAATTCTGAACTCAAAGCTATTTAGAGTCATAGCTTTCCAATTTAAGTAGTTAAGTCCGCTCACATATTTCCACCAATCAAACCTTCACTACCAAGGAGCAGTACAAAAAAAAAAAAAAAAAAAATTCCAGCATTCCTCACAATCCACTTACAGTTAAGTAAGGGATAACTCAGATTTTTTAGGCAAGTAAATAAAGAATATTATTTCAAGGTTATCCTAACTCTCCCTTTGTACATGATACCTCAAATCCTACAGGGCTTACATTTAGATAATTTTATTATTTATGGACAATTTCAAGTAAAACTAGTTAAAGAAGTAATTCTCTTTCAAACTAACACTCCTGGTTTTCAGGGTTCATATTATTCATACTCCAGTCCACTGGTATGTATCTCACAATCCCCAAACTTCTTCAACTTCAATATTAATGTTTACACAACTGGTTTACACAACTACAAAGCACATCTAGAAATAGCTCTCAAAACTCCCAACTCTTAGAATCACCAGACAACATGTGTATATCAACAACCTGGTAGTTTTTACAGTTGTCAGTCCTAGTCTACATATTAGGCCCAAATACTAAGAAAAAAACCTGGGGGGGTGGGGACTCCAAAAACAAACTAGGAAAATATACTCACCTTAATTGGAGCACTACTAAACTTAATTTTCCTATTTGCCGGGATGTCTTCTTCTTCTGGCAATCCAACGATCTCCGAGTATTCCAAATCAGGTTGACAGTAATTGTTTTCATCACTATCTTCCTGCTCCTCCTGTTCAGTGCCTGCCTCTCCCCAGTCTGAATTATACCTGGATCTCACCCTATACACATTGTAGTCACTGTGCATGTAAACATGGGAGCTCCCAAAATGATGTGGCTCTTCAAATACCTCCTTTTCACAAGTGAACCTGGGTACACCAGCAGAGGTGAAATCACCACCTGCAAGTTCTCTCTTCCGTTGCATTGCTGCCTCACTCTCAACTGCGTCTTCTGAAGGTTTGTTCTGTGGTGAAGGGATTTCAAGCTCTGGCACTGCCTTGCTTTCAGCACCAGGTTCTTCAGGGATGTCTTTGTTGGTTCTGTCGGGAGCCTCTTGGTTAGATGTGGGGTGCTCGGCTGCCTTGCTCTGCTGCGCCTCTTCACTAAGCACAGAACCTAGAGAGGTACTTTTCGAAGCCACCTCTAGTCCTGGGCTTGTGCTACTCTTCTGAGCATCCTCTGCATCGTCACTGTGCTTGCTTGGAGGAGACCAAGAATTAGAATCCTTAAGGTGTCCAAAGGTGTCAAGATTTGTAACGGTAACAGATGGTAGATTCAGGGGATAATGCCCAGTCACCGAGTATTCGTTGCTCTCAGCCTTCTCGGAAGTGATGGCACCAGGGGAATCGGTGTTCTCAAATACTGCACTCAGCTGGCTCACAGTTGGGGAGACCGCCTCGGTCCGGGAGCTAAGACTGTCCAAGGAATCAGTACTGCCTCGGTTGGACTTGGAACCACCCCATTCATCCTGAGGTTCACTCCCTCCAGCTTTCTCCTTCTTTGGGGAATAGCGGTTGTTTTGTCCTGACTCATGCACACTTCTCTCAAACATCTTGCGAGTTTCTGTGAACTTAGAATATGAAGGGCCATCGTACATGGTGTCAAATCTACTAATTCGTTCTGAAACAGAGGACTCCAACTTAACAACCGAGCCGTCTGTTTTTTCCAGAAATTCTCTGGGCTTCATTCGCCTCTGAGGGGATGAAGGTCCACTTTTGCCCCTGGTTTTGGCAATGACTGCGGCATTCTCACTGGGTTCCATACCCATCTGCATAAATAGGTTTTTAATTCTGTTGACATTGGAGCCATATTTCCTCCCCCTGCTCTGCTGGGAGCCCTCACCTTCTTTTGTTTTTTGTTCCCCATCTGACTTGGGTTTGTCAAAGGTACTTTTCAATGCCTGGAACTCAGTTCTATATGCATTCCTGTGAGGAGAGGCACTTCTGAGCGTGGTACGTTCACCTGAAGACTCAGTTTTCAACATTTTTACTTCAGGGGTGAAAAGCCAATGTTCATAATGATCAGGAAAAAAAAAAAAACAAAAAAAACAAAACACCTCTCTTCTCTAATCACCAGTATCTGGTCAAGAAAAAGTACCTCTCAAATGGCATACTGTGTCAGTGATCCTCCCAACGGGTGTATTAGGAAATTATTCAGTCAAGAGTTACACAAAATGGCTTTTTCAAAGCAACACTACAGGTTCATCTGTAACAGAAAAGAATGAATTTCTGAATTCATTTACTTATTTGAATTTATGCTTAGTCAACTATTAATACATTTTTCAAAGTGGCCTAGCCACATGTCAACTAAGAAAATACTTTCTGAACTGGAAACTTCAAAGCCAAGAATTTAAAAGTTATAACTCTGATCAATCTGGGGTAACAAAACTGTTTCAAACATAACTTGAGGACCCCCACACACACCAAAATCACACACACACACACACACAAGTGACACATAAGGACATTTGAAAGCAATACTTTAGCCCAAGTTTTGGTTGGTTTTGTGAATGACCTTAAAAGAAACCAGCAGTCTTTAAGAAGTCTTTAAACCCAGATCTTTAAGAAATCATCAAACTATCCAGAAAAATGAAATTCACTTGAGATTCCCCACATCAGGTAGAACTTATTTTCTGTATAAGCATAATTAAAGGTTCAGAATCTATGTTTACAAACTCCAAAACATGCTCCAGCGGCTTATTCCATTCTTTCTGGTCCGATATTCTCATCTATAGCATCCCCAAAGCAACCCTAGTGCAATTTCAGACCAAAAAGAGCATAATAACGTTCTTAAATGGCAGTAAGTTTCACTCCAAGTTCAGAACCATATCAAATATTTGGAAGTTTCCTAAGAGTGAAATTATTAATTCTAGAGTGGGATATACAATATCATGGGAATCCGTGTATGAGAACGTGACGATCAGAAGGTAAACAGACCATGAAACCTCTTTTCATAGCCCTGATTTGTTTATTGCACTTGCCTCTAACTTACTACAGGCTCAGAACACAACGCAATGCATGCTGGCCGGTTTCCTGTAGCCCACAGCTGGATTTTACATCCATACGCCAGCCAGCAAGCAAATACTTCCAGATCCGCTGTGGAGCAGACCCTGTAGTTCTAAAGGTTTCTCATTTTGTTTTTGTTTTGTTTTGCTTTTTTTTTTTTAATACTAGGCCGGGCCCCATCACCCGCGCACGCACCAGCAGATGAGGAAAGCACACACTCTCATTGAAACCGTCTCCAACCAAACTCGGCTCCTGGCCCAGCACGCATGCATGGCCCATGCAGACAAACAAGGCAGGCTTCAGAGTGCGGTGCCCGTCTTCCCGTCAGGCGCCGACCCGCGCCTTGTGCCCCGACATCTGCTCCGGCCTCCCGCCCGCCCCGCCGCCCGCGCCCTCGCACCCCGCCCCCGCCCCCGCCACTTGCAAACCCGCAGCGGCGCGGGCGCGGGCGGGGGGCCCCGGGGGGCGCAGGACCTGCCCCCACAGAAGACACACGCAGACGACACCGACTTGAGAGGCGGCCGATTCCCCAGCCTGGTTCGGGACGCGGTCCCTCGGCCCCGGGCGGGGGCAGGGCCGGGAGGGCAGGTGACGCCGGGCGCTATGGTGGGAGGTCGCGGCCCAGCTCCGTGCCAAGGGGCACCTGAAGTGCCAGCACACGGGCTGCGGCTGCCGGCGTGGCTCGGGGAGAGCCGGGCGCCCCAGCCACATTCAAAAAAAAAAAAGAAGGAAAAAAATGACAGGGTGATGCTAATAAACCCCTTTGTTTTTCGTCCCAGAGTGCCAGGAAACAATAGATCCCGCTGATAACGCCTCCGACCCTCCCCTGCCGCTCCGACCGCAGCCCTCCCCCACGCCCAGCCTTTGTAGGTCCCGAGGCTCTCCTGCCCGTCCCCACCCGCCGGCTCCTCGCCCGCGCGCGGCCTCCCCCTTACCGAGCCGGGCGCCGCCGGCGGGCAGGCTGGGCGGCCGCGGCCCCCGCCCTGCTCCGGCGCCCCCGCCG
>ML661346.1:5953856-6247412 GCA_007570785.1 Antilocapra americana | reverse complement strand
CGCGCCCTCGGGCCTGCCGCGCGGGGGTCCCGGCCGGCAGGGGCCTCGCCCGCGTGCGAGCGCCGCGGGGCCGGGGCGGCGTGGGGCAGCGGCCGCGGGGCGGGGAGGGCCGGGTAACAGGTGCCTCACCTCGGCGGACGGGATTCACGCTAGGGCCGCAGAGAGAGGGAGCCCGGCAGCGAAATCCCAGGAGAGGGAGCGAGAGGGAGCCTCTGGCGGCCGACGGAGGGCGGAAAGCGCCGGCCCGAGGCGCGGCCGCCCCACCCCCAGCCCGCGCCGCGGGCCGGGAGCCCCTCGGGCCCGGGGCGAGGCCTGCCCTCGGCTCGGCCCGGTGCCGCGCCAGCGGGCTTCGTGGGCCCCATCCCACGGAGCCTGCAGCTGACTCCGTGACCCCGGGGCATCTACAAGCCTGGGCCACGCTTCTGGCCTGGAAGGCCCACACCTAGGCCCAGACCCAGAGTGGCCGCCACCTGGGCCACTGCGCTCCGCCTAGCACCCACCTTGACCTGACGGCGCCACTGCCAAAGGGAGCAGGAGCTCTTCTGTCTTTCTTGTCAGGAGAGAGTTGTTCAGACTCCCCCGCCCAGCCCCCCACCCCTTTTATAGATGCTCAGTACCCCCTCCTTTCCCCCATCAAAAATACAGGAAGTGTTACAGCCTTCCTGCAAAATATAAAATCTATCATAACTGTCAATAAAGACCTTTAAACCAGTCCTCAAAACAAAAAAAAACCTATGGCGTAGAAACTTTTAAGCATAATTTTTCAAGAAGGTAAAAATATACTCTTAACAGAAATGTAAAATGAAGATGTGTCAAAAAATGTTATTTAACTCATCAGTTAGGGAGGGAACACCAAGATACAACCCGTCCAAATGACAAGGTGAAGAACAAAACTTTATGGAAAATCAGAAAAGAGGCAAAACTGTATAGAAGATAATATTTTGAATTATCTCCTTTACAGGGTAGTAATCAACTGTATCTCTTAAGAAACAAAATGATTTTGTATTTCTGTAGATAAAAAACATTTACCGTATCCTTAAGTTTCTAGGGCTTATAGAATGGTAAAAAGTCTAGTCAAAGGCAGGCAAAGTTGCAAATACTGTAGAACCATGAAGAATCCCAGGGGTCCCAGCTTCCCTCTGGGATCTAATTAATGTCTAATGATCTGAGGTGGAACTGAAGTAATAATAATAGAAATAAAATGCACAATAAACATAACGCATTTGAATCATCCTGAAACCATCGCCCTCAATCCAGTCCCTGGAAATATTGTCTTCCATTAAACATAGGTCCCTGGTTTCAAAAAGATTGGTGACCACTGCTATAATAACATCCAGCATTCCACTGAAAGGACACTCAATAACCTTTTTTGTCCATTTCACAGCATTAACATGAGTTTTTCCAAGGGAACCATCATTACCTGCATTGTTACAGACGGGAAAACAGGTTTAGACCTTGTAACTTACCTATGGCTTTCTCACTAGGGCTTCCCAGGTGGCACAGTGGTAAAGAATCTGCCTGCAATGCAGGAGAACAGGGTTCAATCCCTGAGTCGGGAAGATCTCCAGGAGAAGGAAATGGCACCCCATGCCAGTATTCTTGCCTGGAAAATTCCATGGGCAGAGGAGCCTGACAGGCTACAGGCCTTGAGGCCACAAAGAGTCAGACATGACTGAATGACTGCGCACACACAGCTTTATCACTAGAAAGTAATTGTAGCTACATATGAACTCCGGCCAGTCTGTACACAGAATCTATATACTCTTGAAGCAAAATCTTTTCTCAATTTCAAAAGAGCTTTGTCGCTACTCAATTCCATGTATCTCTTATTTTGAACAGTGTTTTTTTGTTTTTTTTTCCTTCAAGCCTCACCAGATTCTGGGTGCTTTCCCAAGGAATTGGCATTCTCTGTCTACGACGTGGATGTCACTTCTATAAGCATAAACAGATGTAACAGGCAATGTGAGGGGGCTGTGGTTCCAGTCTCCACTTTTGGAAAGAACATTTGTGCTGTCTGGGGTAAATGAGTGGAAAAGTTCCTGTCATTTATTTGCAGTATGGAAACCATGTTTTTTAGGAGAACAACTTAAATAAATGCAGGAACCTAATCACTGAGTTCTATCTGTAGATGAGGGGGCAGAGTTGGCAACAAAACCTGTCTTACACCTCTTTACAAAAAGATGATTCATGCAGAAAAGCAGCCCAAAGAATTCGGTTGGTTTGGGTTTCATTTTTTTTTTTTTAATATGAACCTTCTGGAAAAATTCATAGTGAAGGGATGAAAGAAAGAGTTTTTAAAACATAGTTTTAGATTCCTGGCTTGCCCATTATCCACCTTCCATTTCTAACACTTACCTGAATGTTTGAAGGGACTACTAGACCACTGATAACTAATCCAGTACATGTGGTTATTTAACTTAAATCATATACAGTTTAAAATTAAGTTCTGGGCTTCCCTGGAGGCTCAGTGGTAGAGAATCTCCCTGCTGACACAGGAGGCACAGGTTCAATCCCTGATCTGGAAAGATCCCACGTGCCTTAAGGCAGCTAAAGACGTGCGCCACTACATAGCCTGTGCTCCAAAGCCCAGGGGCCACAATTACTGAAGCCTGCCAGCCCTAAAGCCTGTGTTCCACAACAAGAGAAGTCACTGCAGTGAGAAACTTGCTATAGAGAGTAGCCCCCCCTCTCCACAACTGAAAAAAAAGCCCGGGCAGCAACAAAGACCCAGTAAAGCCAAAAATAAATAAATAAAAATTAACATTTAAAATAAATAAGTAATAAAATTAAGTTCCTTAGTCCCACTAGCCACATTTGAAAGACTCAGTAACTACATGTGGATGGTGGCTACCCTATTGAACAGTATAAATACAGAACATTTTCATCACAGAAATTTCCATTGAATAGTGCTGTCATAGACAACATTTGCACTTCTGTAAATTAGGAAAGTTACTTTGACTTTATAAGGGTCAAAACTTAGTTCAATAGATCATTAATGTGTAGGGGATAAGAGGTCATAAATTTTGCATGTCCTAATTGGAAAGGGACTGGGGCAGTGTTGTTGTTTAGTAGCTAAGTCCTGTATGACTTTTTCTTGACCCCATGGACTGTAGCCCACCAGGCTCCTCTGGCTCTTCCATGGGATTTCCCAAACAAGAATACTGGAGTGGGTTGCCATTTCCTTCTCCAGGGGATCCTCCTGACCCAGGGCTCAAACTCACATCTCCTATGTCTCCTGCACTGTAGGCAGATTCCTCACCACTGAGCCACCAGGGAATCCCTGGTCAGTGTTAGGTGAAGTTTAGTACTGGCATACAAGACATCCAAAATGCAATATATTTGGGGAAGATGGAAATTTTGATTTTCATATGTGGTTTGTTTTACAAATCATGTAGAATATTGTGGGCTGTTATTCTTATTTCCTTTGTAACCAACAACAATCAATTAATAAGAAAGGACCATGAGGTTAGTACAATACAAAGTACAAAATGTATTCTACCTTGTTTTAGGGGTTTTATTAATGTATTTTTTTCAGTTTTCACAATAGATATTCTGAGTATCTATTCAAATAATTAAATTATTCATATGTGGAAGTGAAATATTGAGTGTAATTGTGAAATCAAGACTAAATCAAGTCTGAATCAAATTTTAAACCGAGAGAAAATTGACTAAGCTGAGTCCGAAACAGCTTGATTTATAGCATGAAGGCACCTGGCTGATGGTGTGTTATCAGAAGTTCATAAAGGGAGAGAAAAAAATAGAACAAACATGGAAGTCTCTAGAATACTTTTTATTTACTTATTTATTATTTTTTTAACTGTGCTGGGTCATTGATGCGTGAGGGCTTTCTCTAGTTGCAGCAAGCGAGAGCTACTCTTCGCTACAGCACCTGGGGTTCTCATTGTAGTGGCTTCATTTATTTTAGAGCTCAGGCTGCAGGCATACAGGCTTCAATAGCTGCAGCCTGTGGGCTCAACAGTTGTGCCATGCAGGCTCTAGGGCATGCAGGCTTCAGTAGTTGTGGCACAGGGCCTTAGTTGCTCAGAGGCATGTGGAAGCTTCCTGGATCAGGGATCAAACCTGTGTTCCTTGCCTTGGCAGGCAGATTCTTATCCACCGTGCCACCAGGGAAGTCCTAGAATAATTTTTTTATGAAATAGGCAAAGTAAGGGAAGAGCAATTCCCATCCTATCCAGGGTATCTTCCCAACCTAGGGATCAAACCTGAGTCAGGTCTCCTGCGTTGGCAGGTGAATTCTTTATCATTAGTGCCCCTTGGGAAGCCCTGGTTCTACCCATAGAGACTCTAGCATAAAAGGATGTTTTACTCATACTGTTGTTTCTATACCAGTGTTAATAAGAAAAGTATGTTGACGGTTATGACAGTTTGTAAATATCAGAGTGCTTTGTCATCTTTAGATGCAAATGTTGATATTCCTGTGTCTTAGAGGTCCATCCTTTAAAATAACCATCCCTGTTTAAGGGTAAAAACTGTTAATTTTTCAGTCTACAACATTTCACACATACTTCATTGTAGCAGTAAAATATATTTCTCTAAAATCATGATAGAGTCCCCAAGCTTACATTCAGAATTCATCAGAGATATCGGTAATCTCTGATTTTGTCAAGCTAGTTATGAAATTAAGGTTAAATCCATAAATGGATTTTGTAATCTATTAGGTATCATTTCTGTCTAAATAAATTGATAATGACTCAGCATGAATTTCTGCCTACATTCATGGTTTAGGCATGCCACTTAAAAACATACCATCATTTTGGTTCATTTCTCATCCTCCAATACATCCAGTATCTTGGCTTTTTCAGCCTAAACTTGGTTCATGATAAGTTTGAGTACTTTTATTTGTTGCAAGTAATAAGCTATAGAACTTCTTGGGATTTCTTAAAGTCATTTTTAAATTATTATTAATATATTAGCTCTACAAATAAACCACAGTAGACTTGCACAGTCAGAGAAGGCAATGGCACCCCACTCCAGTACTCTTGCCTAGAAAACCCCATGGACAGAGGAGCCTGGTAGGCTGCAGTCCATGGGGTCTCTAAGATCAGACACGACTGAGCGACTTCACTTTGACTTTTCACTTTCATGCACTGGAGAAGCAAATGGCAACCCACTCCAGTATTCTTGCCTGGAGATGGCAGAGCCTGGTGGGCTGCCGTCTATGGGGTCTCACACAGTCGGACACAACTGAAGCGACTTAGCAGCAGCAGCAGACTTGCACGGTAAATTTAGGCTAAAAGTGATACGTTTTTCTCATTTTTCCCTATTTTTACTTTTTTGGTTGCTCACACGAAACACCCCAAACCAAGAGTTTTTATGGATGAGACATTAGTGTGATGTTTTCATTACCATCACTGCTGCTCAGGTTGAAACAATAGCTGCTATACCAATTCTTTTCGGTTTTCAGTTTTATAGTGGTGAAAATGGCATGTTTAAAACAAGTGTTAGGGATTTATCTGTCTCTCCAGAAACCCATTTTACTTTCAGCAGATTAGCCTCTCTGGTAGAAGGATTCTAGAAGTGGTCTTCAGCCTGCCAATCTTCCACCCACAGGCTGCACCTGAACCCTGGCATCCTTGCAATTGGCATGTTGTCTACTCTGCTTCAGAATAATTTATTATTTTAAGACTGAAACAAATGAGAGAGACACACTGATCCTTGACTGAGAGAACAGTTAGCAAAGTGTCAAACTGAGATTCAAATTGAAAACCTTCTACTGAAATTCATATTCAGTACTTTTATTCCCCTAGAGATGCTAAGCCTAGTTCTTGAGCTATATAATAGCATAGTTCTTCTTTGCACACAATTGTTGGAGGAAGTAGTTGTCCAAAACAGTCTTAATTGTGAAAATATGGGGGGAAAATACCAAAGAATAACAAAAGTATCTCAGTGGCTTCTCTATTCCATGGCGTTAGCCTTGATGAATTAATTATTAAAATAAGTAGATAAACACCTCTATTTGTCTCCAATTAAAACAGGAGAGTTCTGTGATTTTATTTCCATTTCCAGTCTAGTTCTAGTGAAAAAACCTTCTTGTGAAGGTCCATTATAGTCCCACTTCACACAAAATTCAAATTGTAACAAGCTGCATTTTAAGAAAGCACTAATATATTTCATTTGTAGATGTGGTCATATGCTTTTAGAAATAAAAACTTTGCTCTGAAGTTGTTAGTACATTTTCTGTAGGGTCTTAGCCATAATTCTTATGTCCAGTTTAGACTTCTGTCAATTACCATTAACACAATAGTTTAAAATGAAGTTTGAATTACAGATGAATGATTTACATGTTTGTACACTGTTAAGCTTTTGAATTGAATGAATTATGAACAAGAACTTATCCTAATTAGTGGGCAGATATTAAACAACCAATCCTCTTATTCTCGTCTTACGACAGTTCCACACTTGTGATTGTATTCGGAAATGCTACTGGATTTAGAGTTAGTTTCTTCTTTATTAGGCTTCCCTGATAGCTCAATTGGTAAAGAATCTGCCTGCAATGCAGGAGACCCTGGTTTGATTCCTGGGTCAGGAAGATCTGCTGGAGAAGGGATAGGCTACCCACTCCAGTATTCTTGGGCTTCCCTTGTTGCTCAGCTGGTAAAGAATCCACCCGCAATGCGGGAGACCTTGGTTCAATCCCTGCGTTGGGAAGATCCCCTGGAGAAGGGAAAGGCTACCCACTCCAGTATTCTGGCCTGGAGGATTCCGCGGACTGTATAGTTCACAGACTCGAAAAGAGTCAGACACCACTCTTCTTGACTGATCATGGTGGTTTTAGTCACTAAGTCGTGTCCAACTCTTGCCACCACGTGGACTGTAACCCATCAGGCTACTCTGTCTGTGGAATTTCCAGGCAAGAGTACTGGAGTAGGTTGCCATTTACTTCCTTCTCTCTTGATTAAGGCACTACAAACTGTGCGATATGGATCACATACTTTCTCGGCTCTTTGTTGTTGTTGCTGTTATTTTTATAAGAAAACAAAATTTCAATCTGAAAGTATAACATGCTAGATTTCTTAAAAGGTATTGATATAGTTAAAATAAAGAGACCAGATTGTCTGCAAAATCTTGTGTCAGAATCTTGCTTTTGATTTTTGTACAGTTGAGCAAAGTATTGTTAAATTCTACTTTAATAATTATCTGGTTTTGGTGTCAAGGTGCTGGTGGCCTTGTAGAATGAGTTTGGGAGTTTTCCTTTCTCTGCAATTTTCTGGAAGAGTTTGAGCCCAGCAATCCCAATACTGGTCGTGTATCCTGAGAAAACCATAATTGAAAAAGACACATGTACTCCAGTGTTCATTGCAGCACTATTTACAATAGCTAGGACATGGAAGCAACCTAGACGTCCATCAACAGATGAATGTGTAAAGAAGTTGTGGTACCAATATACAATGGAATATTACTCAACCGTAAGGAGGAATGCATTTGAGTCAGTTCTAATGAGGTAGACGAACCTGCCTATTATATACAAGTAAGTCAGAAAGAGAAAAGCCAGTATAGTATAATAATGCATATGTGTGGAATCTAGAGAGATGGTACTAATGAGACTATTTGTAGAGTAGCAATGGAGATGCAGATATAAAGAACAGACTTGTTGACACAGTTAGGGAAGGAGAGGGTGAGATGAATTGGGAGAGTAGCATTGAAATGTATACTTTACTGTATATAAAATGGATAGTCTGTGGGAATTTGCTGTATGATGCAGTGAGCTCAAACCGGTGCTCTGTGACAACCTAGAGGGGTGGGGTGGAGTGAGAGGTGAGGGGGAGGTTCAAGAGGGAGAGGATTATGTATATATTATATATTCATGGTCTAATAAAAGTCTTCTAAGGAAAAGAAAGTAATTACCTGGCCTGCAACCTAAGTTTTGTTCCCGTAGAGTGTATTATTTTTAAAAGAAAGCCATGGGCACCAAAATGGTATATGTCTATGAAAAAATTCTGAATACAACTTATGTCCTTATAGGAGTGTGACAAAACTTGAACAATAATCTAAACCTCATATTTTTGTGAATACCATAAAAGTAAAGTGAACAGTTGAAAGTAGTTTCATGCCTAGCTGGATTCTCAAAGGAAATGAAATTCATATTTTATAATACTGAGAATAGAAACAGACACATCACTGAGAGGTGAAATTGAGTTTATATTAAAATTTTACAAGTGAGTTATAGTTTCAAAAATACAAACAAAATATAATCTTAGCCAGAAATGTAAATTTGACCTGATATAGCTTTAACTCAGTTGAACTTTGTGGATTTAATTTTTTTTTACTTTGTTCTAGAAGCTAACAATCTATTCTGATATTATTCTGTGAAGCCTGAAAACTTTCTTATGATAAATTACTTATATTTGAGTACAGTGTGCTGTAACATAATTTATGCGAAGTGTACATATTTTGCAAATTCATAAATTGAGCTCATCTCAAGAGCCTCAGAAATTAACCAAGACCAGCAGCATAGAACCAAATGATAGACCACCACATGCTCACCCAAAGGAGAGTTGGACCAAGACCAAATGAGCCATTTAGATGCATAAATGAAAGTCATTTATTATGTGATGGAGTTTTATTTTCCAAAAAGGAAACACATTTTAAAAAACCTAACACTAAGCTTAGAACTAGAACTGACACTGAGATACTCTCAGGTAAATGACGACCCAGAAACTTACATATTTATATATAGGCACATTTTCCAAAATATTTGTACATGGTCATCAACTTATTGAAACTGTTTTTATCACTTCTATGGGGATTTCAAATCACAAGGTCAATGCATACTATGATTTTAATTTTGCTTTAAATGAAATTTCTCCAACTAAGGAAAATATGACTTCTCTGCAAGATCCTAGCCATATGTTCAGGTATATAAAACCTAAGAAATATAAGAAACAATTCATAACTGAGGGATCAATAAAAATATTAAATGTTTGTAATAAATTACTGTCTTGTTCACCATGTAGGTTCACCATGTAGAAATCAAATACACAATTAATTGTGATAGAAGTGTGTCAGTTGCTCAGTAATGTCCAACTCTTTGTGACCCCATGGACTGTAGCCTGCCAGGCTCCTCTGTCCTTGGGATTCTCCAGGCAAGAATAGTGAAGCCATTCCTTTCTCCAGAGGATCTTCCCAACCAGGGATGGAACCCATGTTTCCTGCATTGGCAGGCAGATTCTTTATCACTGAGCCACCTGGGAAGCACAGTCTTCCTAGCCAACCATATACCTTAAAGAGCAATAAAATTTTTCTAACATTTCTTATGCTATTTAAAAAGACACCTGGTGTTGATAAAAAGTAAGAATAGCTGCCTCTCTAAAGCCTGGAGTATAGAATTGCTCAGTCTTTCAAATAGAAGGACTAGGGTATTTGAACTGTTAACTCACTTCTATATTACAGTGCCTATGCGGGAACATTTGGTATAAACTAGCCGCTTTCTTGATGTGAAACTCTAAACCCTATCCTCCACTTCCCCCTTCTCCCTTCTCTGTTTCAAATTTGAAAGTAAATTTCCCTCCTTACTACCCTTCTTCCTTCTCACTTTGAATTGTGGCTCTATGGTCTTTGCTCTCAACATGGGCCGTTCACGGTACAGCTGGGGTAACTCCAAGGATAATTAAATGGAAACCTCTGGGAACGGATCTCTAGTAAACCCTCCCTGGGTCATTCTAATAATAAGGTTTGAGTATTATGACTCTAGTACATAATAAATGCATCTAAAGTATGCATCTACATACTGTAATCCTGTGGCAAGCTTTTGAAGAATGCTTGGGTCCACTCCAAAAGGTCCTGACTTCATTGTTCTGGGGTGTGCCCTGAGAATCAGGATTTTTAAGAACTCTCTGGGGGATGCTGATATGTCTTAAAATAGAACCCAGCTTGGTTCTGTTTATAACGTCAGCTTCCAGGACTGGTAAAATAGCAGGATGCCTAGGAATCTCTTTGACGCTAGGGAAAAGCATTCCATTTACTTTCAAGATGCCAACTTTTGACTCTATTCAGGACTGACTGAAAATCTGGTAAAAAGTTCTTCATAAAAAAATTGTGGCTTGTTTCATTATATGTACTTGCCAAAGGTACACTAATGGAGTTCTCAGTTTCAAAAATGCATAACAATCGCCTTGAATGCTTGTTGACCATGCAGATCAAAATCTCCAGAGATAGGCTGGAAAGAGGACTTATTAGTCTGCATTTTAAAGAAGATCTATAGTTGATATTGATAAGATTTATGAGATTATGGTGAGCATACCATCAAAGTAGATCTGAGTAAGCTTATACTTGGGTAGACATCTGTCTACATGGTAGTTGGCTCAGGCTGAAGAAGATCAGGATTTGCCACCCTAAAATATGCTTCTTTGACATAAAGATTCTTTTGAGCAGAAGTGTTGGTCACTCTGTTGTGTCACCTCTTTGTGATCCCATGGACTGCAGCTCACCAGGCTCCTTTGTCCATGGGATTCTCCAGGCAAGAATATTGGAGTGGGTTGCCATTCTCTTCTCCAGAGGATCTTCCCCACCCAGGGATTGAACCTGGATCTCCCGCATTGTGGGCAAACTCTGCATCTGAACCACCAGGGAAGTCCTTTTTGAACTAAAGGCAACTGATAATCAATAGATGCAGGAAGAACTCTTTAGCCTCCCCTTATCTGCCTAAAAGCAGGCATAAAATTCTCTTTATGAAGGTCTTTCTTCCCCTCCCTTGACCTCCTCTCCTACTGTATACCAGGAAGTCCTGAACAAACCTTACTAAAATACCCCCTATCTCCCATTAGTTACCTAACTTATTTCCTAATCACCTTCCTAGGATTTATCATCAGTGGAAGCCCCAATCCCCTACTCTTTTGTTTAAATGGTATATAAGCCCCCAGGTGTAACCATTTCTAGGAGTTTCAACTTCTTTTACATTCCCGTGCGTGTAAATATTAATAAAAAGTGTGTGCCTTTTCTCCTGTTACTCTGTCCTTTATTTGTTTAATTCACAGGCCCCTCGTACTGAACATAAGGGAATAGAGGAAATGTTTTTCCTTCCTGATGAGGTTCACACTTGAGGCTTGCTCATCTATCAATACCTCATTCACTGGACTGGCTGTGGTGATTATAACTTCTCCTCTGGACTTGTATTGTCAGCGAACTCAAGATGACTATTCTCTTGCTCTCAGTACAACCTTTGCTTCATCTACACCCTGCTCAAATGCTGACCTTCCTATATGCTTGCCCCAGGTCCCAATTAATGATCCTTCTAACTTTACATCAGAACATCTCCACCTGATTACTGATCAAAGAGGAAGTGAGGGGCATGGCCTCCGCTGGTTTCCCTGGTAACCAGTGATCCCACCTGACCTCACTTCCCCCTATAACTGCAAACCTGCCCCTCCGCCCAGAAAGAGACTGCTGCCATGTACCCCCTGCAGGGCACATGGAGTGACACAGTTGGGTGTCACTCCAGGACCTCGCTTCAGACGTGTAAGCCCCCTCATTCACAAAACCACTGATGTCTGTGTTGCTGATTCCAGGCTCTTTCTTTGGTCTTGAGGCTGAATAGATTTCATAGATACAGGGCTTGTAGGCCTGCGGCAACGATTAGTAGAACAACCAGGAGACCCAGGAAGTTCCCATAAGCCCAAGATGTCAGGAAATAAGGGGGGGAAGTTGCAGGCATAGCCCACTAGTGTGTGGAACCTAAAAGTTGCAGGGGCAATCCCAGGGTGGCTGCGCACAAGTACACGGGCCCTCTGGTGATTGATTGTCCGTGATGAGTGGGGCATCCAAGAGAGTACCGAGAACTCAGAGACACCCCGAAGGCTACTGCGAGGATGTGGGCCACCATCCCTGAGGGAAAAGAAGTTAGAGACCAAAGGTGGTGGCCACAGCTGTGGGCTGGCGCTTGCTTTTTATTTTGAGAAAGGCCACACAGACTGAGCTAACAGTCCAGGTGAAGGCTAACTTGAATGCTGATTCCTGTTCCTCTGAAAGTGAGGCATGTGAACATGAGTGAGTGAAAAGTAATATTGTTTGTTACTGTTATTTCTTTAAACGGAATGGGCTATTTAGAGGCGGGAAGGTGGAGGGGTGGAATCCTGAAAGTGGCCAAGATGGGAATCTTTTACCATTCTAAAACTGGCTTTTGTGAATGCCGATAGAGGAAGTTAGCTTTTAGAAGGCATTGATATTTCTGTTCTTGTAAATGACCTACTTGGGCTCTCAGGAACTTTAATCCTATGTGATCTCTAAGAGTGAAGGGGGGAAAAGGCCTTTTAAAATGGTATAGGAATCTAAATTATGTTTTGACAGTGTCTATCTAAAACAGACTCTAGATTTTGCTAACTTGCAACTAAGCTACATTAAATGAAGAGAATTCATTTACCATCTGGGTCATTTCAGATAGGATAAAGTGTGTGTTACGTGTGCTCAGTCGCTCAGTAGTGTCCTACTCCTTGCGACCCCATGGACTGTAGCCCATCAATGTCCACTGTCTACGGAATTTTCCAGCCAAGAATACTGGAGTGGGTTGTCATTTCCTACTCCATGGGATGTTCCCAACTCCGGGATCGAACCCGTGTCTCTTGTGTCCCCTGCATTTGGCAAGAGGATAAAATACTGCAACATTAAGTGCTGGGTGGGTCTAAAGTTTGCCTACCTTTACCTTCTTAAGAGAGGAAGACTAAAGCATACATTTTCCTACTAGCGTAAGAAATGGTTCGCAATTACTTGCTTGTTTGTTTTTGCCTGAGTTTAAAGTTCTTAAGGGTTAAGAACTATAATCAGTAATGATTCTAGTTATTGTAACCAAGTTTCTTTATCGATTCCATTGGAATCAGGTGTTTGTCTCTTTTAAAGTCTTTTATCATTTATAGACAGATATTGTACTCTGCTTTTACAAAAGTGCTTCATCTTCAAGAAAATTCACAGGAAGGACTTTTTTTTTACTTGAAGTATAGTTGATTTACAATGTGTTAATTTCTTCTGTGCAGCATATGTATTCTTTTTAATTTTTTCCATTATGCCTTATCACAGGATATTGAATAGGTTCCCTGTGTTACACAGTAGAATCTTGTTTATCCAGTACCTTACACCTGCTATCCCCAAACCCCCACTCCATCTCTTGACTTTTCTTTCTCGCCCTTGGCAACAACAAAGTCTGTTCTCTATGTCTATGAGTCTGTTTTCATTTTGTAGATGAGTTCATTTGTATCATTTTGTAGATGAGTTCATTTGTATAATATTTTAGATTCCACATGTGAGTGATATTGTATGGTATTTGTCTTTCTCTTTCTTAGGTCACTTAATAATCTCTGGGTCCATTCATGTTGCTGAAAATGGCATTATTTCATTCTTTTTATGGCTGAGTAGTATTCCATTGTGTATTCAGTTCAGTTCATTGTGTATATATTCCACATGTTATTTATTCATTTATCTGTTGATCAACATTTAGTTTGTTTCCAGGTCTTAGCTATTGTAAATAGTGCTGCTGTGAACATAGCAGTGCATGGATATTTTTAAATTAGAGTTTTGTCTGAATGTATGCCCAGAAGTGGGATTGCTGGATCGTATGGCAATACTTTACTTTTTTGAGGAATCTTCTTACTGTTTTTGCTAGTGGCTGCACCAATTTACATTCGCAACCACAATGTAGATGGGTTGCCTTTTCTCCATACCTTCTCCAATATGTTTTTTGTGGACTTTTTAATGATGGCCATCCTGACCAGTTGTGAGGTGGTACCTCATTGTAGTTTTTTTGAAGATCTTGTTTTGATGTGGACCATTTTTAAAGTCTGTTGCATTTGTTACAATATCGTTTCTATTTTATGTTTTAGGTTTTTGGCTGTGAGGCATGTGGAATCTTAACTCTCAGACCAGGAATCTAACTACAGCCCCTGCACTGGAAGCTGAAGTCTCAACCCCTGGAACCCCAGGGAAGTTCCTGTCATTGTAATTTTGATTTGCATTTCTATGTAATAACAATGTTGAGCATTTTTCATGTGCCTGTTGGCTATCTGTATGTCTCCTTTGAAGAAATATCTGTTTAGTTCTTCTGCCCATTTTTCAATTGGTTTGTTTTTTGTTACTGTTGAGTTGTGTAAGTTGTTTGTATATTTTGGAACTTAAGCCCTTGTTGGTCACATTATTTGCAAATATTTTTTCCCAGTCCATAGGTTATCTTTTCGTTTTGTTTATGGTTTCCTTTGCTGTACAAAAGCTTATAAGTTTGATTAGGCCCCATTAGTTTGTTTTTGCTTTTGCTTCTCTTGCCTTGGGAGACTGAACAAAGAAAACATCAGTATGACTTATGTCAGACTGTTTTGCCTATGTACTCTACTATGAGTTTTAAGGATGTCATGTCTTATATTTAAGTCTTTAAACCATTTTGGTTTGTGTGTGTGTGTGAGGTGTTAGGGTATGATCTAACTAACACACCCTAAGCTAATGTGACCACGTGGGGATGATTGACAATGAGAGGGAAAGACCCTTACCGTCTTCCGGTCAATACATATGAAGGGCCCCTTCATAATGCAGTATGAAGATTACTGCATAGTACTTCATAAACTTTGACACCCCATGAGCCCCTCTGCACCGCGTGGTGTGGGGTGGAATGGGCTGCCTTCTGAATGTACAGGTCCAACTGGTGGGATTAACTGTCTTTGTTTGCAAAAACCCAATGGGTCTAGCCCTATTTGCACTCAACATAACATGCAGTGGACACCTAGGGAACAATGCAGTCAGAATTGTAATGTAACTGCTGGTTCCTGGCGAGGCCGGTGGAATATTTCCTTCAAAGCAAGGCCTTCCTCTCCCCATGGAGGTCTCTGGGTTGGCAAAACCCAGGGGCGGCCTTACTTTCCTTGTAACTGGACAGGGCACTGCCACCACTGACTTCCTCTCCATTGACCTGGTAAGTGCTCGGCTCCAGAATTTGCCCAAATCCTGGTGAATGACTGGTTTTAGCACACTAGGTATCTTACTCTTGATACTCTGTGGCTGCTGGTGTCTGTAATGTATGTATGGCATCTGGTTACAGTGAGCCTCTACCTACGTGACCTCAGAGACGTGGTAAAAGAGCAGGGGACCAGGATTGTAAGAGTAGTTTTCAGGGTTTGTAGGGATGGAGCATAGGATCAGGCCATTCAAGGTGGTTGTTCTCTTGCTCTCTGTACATGTCCTTGGACCAGTGCCTAATTTACCTATACCCTACCCACATGACTGGCCTTCATACATACTTGCCCCAGCCCCTAGCTAATGATTATTCTAGCTTTAGATCAGAACTTTCCACTCTGCTTATTAAAGGAGCAAAGAAGGGCATGACCCTCTGATGGTCTGACTGATAACCAATGAGCCAATTAGTTAGTCTTAGTCGCTCACTTGTGTCCAACTCTTTGTGACCCCATAGACTGTAGCCCGCCAGGCTCCTCTGTCCATGGAATTCTCCAGGCAAGAATACTGGAGTGGGTAACTATTCCCTTCTCCAGGGGATCTTCCCAACCCAGGGACTGAACCTAGGCCTCCTGCATTGCAGGCAGATTCTTTACCATCTGAGCCTCCAGGGAAGCCCATAAAACAGATAGGAAATGGAAATGAATGGAATCCAAAGAAAAGATATACTCTGATAACAATAGAGTCAGGATGTTCTAAAAAATAGCACACAAACAGGAAGAGCAAGGCTAAGGTGGGAAACGCTGGACTCCATCAGATAGCTGGGGGAAGGGATGGGTGGGGAGATTATGGAGGTAGGAGAAGGGACAGAGAGGGAAGTACTTGTTCAAGTTTGGAGGAAAAATAAAAAGATTAGGAGGGAGTAGGGGAAGAAAGACATGAACATTCACCTATATTAATATTTGGTCTCTTGCTAAAAAGTAAGTACTTTTATTCATTAAGAGCAATGTGCATGCTAGGCATTGTAGTAAGCCTGTTACATTGGCTCTTATATCAATTCCTCCAATATGTCTATACAGTATGCATGTAGAGGAAAAAAACCCTCTATAATTTAGAACATTGCATAATAAAGACAGGGCTGGAATATGAACCAGCCTAATACAATTCAAAGCCTTCTCTTCCTTAATATCTTCCATTAAAAAGAAAATGGCAGTTTAAATTTTGTGGGTGAAGAAGAAGAACTAGTAGAATCTAAGCTCCATTTGTTTCAACCATGGTGATTAGATAAGCTCATCCACATTGACTGAGAATTCATGAATTCTTAAAAGAATTGTGGAAGTAATATCACCTTTACTGTTGTTTACTTGAATAGAGCTGCTTAATTTAACTGCAGGGTATTTAAATCGTTTGGCTCCTCAGAAGTTTTTAGCAGGCCTTCCTTGACCTAGAAATTGGCCAAGAGCTCCTAATAATCGAGTGGCTGCTATACCAAAAAAGCTTATTTCTTGTGATGGTAAGAGGCAGAGCAAAAGGCAAAACTACCATTGAGTTCATATCGCTTCATTGGTCCAGATGATCTATCTTGTAGATTTTAATAGTGAGTATGTATTACCATGAAACACAAACAAAAATGTCCTCATTTGAGAAGTAAAGTAGCTTTTCAGACTGTACGACACTATGGAAATCAGATGCTCCGGTTTTTTTGTCTGGATTAGCCCTTTTTTAAAAACACTAATGGAACTGAACAGCTCCAGGGCATTATAAAAAAGCTAATGAGGCTAATACTCTAATTAGAAACAATTTAAACTAAAGAATGTGCACAATGGCCTAGAGTGCTTCATGAAACTGAATTTTAAAAAGGCATAATAACCTGTATGTATAGAAACACATGAATACTTACCAGTGATACTGGTAATGTAGGAAATATGCGAAGTTGCATTTTTAGTGTCCCAGAGAAAATATGAATAAACAAGAAAAAGAAGAGGAGAAAGTATGAAAAGGAAAATCTATTAACAATGAATAACTATTGTTCCCAAGGCAAAATAAGTTCATTGTGCCAAGCAAAGATGAAGAAGAGATCTTAATTATTTCTTTTTAGTTTGGTTTAAAAAAAATAATCTCCAAGATGACATATTAATCTTCCTCAGCTAATTATCTTGGTAACCCATATGTTGTTGTTGTTCAGTCGCTAAGTTGTGTCGGAATTTGCAACTCCATGGACTGTAGCACACTAGGCTTCCATGTCCTTCACTATCTCCCAGAGTTTGCTCAAACTCATGTTCATTGAACTGGTGATACCATCCAACCATCTCACTCTGTCGTTCCCTTCTCCTGCCCTCAATCTTTCCCAGCATCATGGTCTCTTCCAATGAGTAGGCTCTTCTCATCCGGTGGCCAAAGTATTGGAACTTCAGCTTGAGCATCAGTCCTTCCAATGAATATTCAGGGTTGATTTCCTTTAGGATTAACTTGTTTGATTTCCTTGCTATCCAGGGGACTCTCAAGAGTCTTCTCCAGCACCACAGTTCAAAAGCATCAGTTCTTCGGTGCTCAGCCTTCCTTATGGTCCAAATCTCATATCTGTACATGACTACTGGAAAAACCATAGCTTTGACTATATGGGCTTTTGTTGGCAAAGTGATGTCTCTGCTTTTTAATAGTTTTGTCATAGCTTTTCTTCCAAGGAGAAAACATCTTTTAATTTCAATTTCATGGCTGCAGTAACTGTCTGCAGTGATTTTTGGAGCCCAAAAAAACAAAGTCTGTTACTGTTTCCACTTTTCTCCCTTCTATTTGCCATGAAGTGATGGGACTAGATGCCATGATTTTAGTTTTTTGAATGTTGAGTTTTAAGTCAGCTTTTTTACTCTTCCTCTTTCAACTTCATCAAGAAGCTCTTTAGTTCCTCTTTGCTTTCTGCCATTAGTTGTGTCAACTACTTATCTGAGGTCATTAATATTTCTCCCAGAAATGTTGATTTCAACTTGTGATTCATCTGGTCTGGCATTTCACAGAATGTACTCTGCATAGAAGTTAAATAAGCAGAGTGACAATATACAGCCTTGACATATTCCTTTCCCAATTTGGAACCAGTCCATTGTTCCATGTCCAGTTCTAACTGTTGCTATTTGACCAGCACGAAGGTTTCTCAGGAGGCAGGTCAGGTGGTCTGGTATTCCCATATCTTGAAGAATTTCCCAGAATTTATTGTGATCCACACAGTCAAAGACTTTACTGTAGTCAATGAAGCACAAGTAGATGTTTTTCTGGAATTCTCTTGCTTTCTCTATGATCCAGTGGATGTTGTTAATTTGATCTCTGATTCCTCTGCCTTTTCTCAACTCAGCTTGTACAGATACAAGTTCTTAGTTTAAATACTGCTAAATGCTAGCTTGAAGAATTTTGAGCATTACCTTGCTAGCATGTGAAATGAACACAATTGTGCAGTAGTTTGAACATTCTTTTGCATTTCCTGCCTTTGGGGTTGGAATGAAAACTGCTGAGTTTTCCAAATTTGCTGGCATATTGAATGCAACACTTTAACAGCATCACATTTTAGGATTTGAAATAGCTCAGCTGTAATTCTATTACCTCCAGTAATTTTGTTTGTATTAATAGTACTGCTTCCTGTGGCCCACTTGACTTCACCCTAGTGGATGTCTGGCTCTAGGTGAGTGACCACATCATAGTGGTTACCGAGGTCATTAAGGCCTCTTTTTTAAAAATATAGTTCACATGTAGTATTCTTGTTTTGACTATCTATACTACCACACAGAAAAGTCAGCTGGGATTCTAATGAATTCCTGAGCTTTTGTAAACAGCATTTTATTTATTTATTTGACCTCATGTGTGATCTGAGTTGGTCAACCAGGGTTCATACCCATGCACCCTCACTGGAAACATGGAGCCTTAACTACTGGACCACCAGATAAGCCCCTATAATCAGCATTTTAGATAGTTAAATAACCTCACACATCATCTAATCCAATGTTTAGTAGTAACATAGTCCAGAGACTGCCTGAGTCAGAATTTGTCAGAACAATAAATAAAAATGCATATTCCCAGAAATTGCACCAAACATACTAATCAAAATCTCTTATAGAGAAGAGTCATAGCAGCTTAACAAGTGTATAGAATGTTTTGTTTATTTATAGACATCATGGGAGACTTACAGAGTTATACCCATTCACCACCTTCTTCCATCCTTTCCCCAAGTTCAGAGGACTTGGTTTAGATACCTACTGTTAGGGACTGAATAAGGCTTCCCCGATGGCTCAGATGGTAAAGAATCCACCTGTAATGCAGAATACCTGGGTTCAATCCCTGGGTTGCAAAGATCCCCTGGAGAAGGCCATGGCAACTCACTCTAGTATTCTTTCCTGAAGAATCCCCATGGATAGAGGGGCCTGCCAGGCTCCTCTGTTCATGGGGTCACAATGAGTCAGGCATGACTGAGTGAACTAAGCACACAGCACAGGGACTGAATACTTGTGTATGCTCAGTCGTGCAGTCATGTCTGACTCTACACAACTTACCAGGCTCCTCTGGTAAGGAGTTTCCCAGACAAGAATACTGGAGTGGATTGCCATTTCCTTCACCAGGGGATCTTCCTGACCCAGGGATTGAACCTGAGTCTTCTGTGTCTCCTGCACTGGCAGGCAGATTCTTTACCACTGAGTCACCTGGGAAGCCTACCTGAATTCTTGTGTCCCCCTCAAATTCATATGTTGAAGCCCTAAGGAAATGTGATTGTGCTAGAAAGTGAGGTATTTGGGAGGTAAATAGGTTCAGGTGAGGCCTTGAAGGTGGAGTCACCATGATAGGATTTGTGTCATAAGAAAAGGAAGACAGACCAAATCTGCTGGCACCTTGATCTCAGACTACCCAGACTGCAGAACGGTAAGTAGTAAATGTCCATTGTCTGTTTAAGCCCCCCAGCCCATGTTATTTTGTTAGGGCCTCTCAAGCTAATATCCTCAACCTGAGCTTGCCTTCTGTGTGATTTTCTGTAACTAGGACATAGTTTTGTCCTTCTTCTTATATCTGGCATCCTTAAAATGATATTCATAAAATGAATTTTTGTTGCATCTTTTCCTGATTCAGTAGGAGAATGTTAAAATTATGTTGGCATAAGCCAAATAGGTATTTGGGAATGGAAGTCTGGTGCCTGTCAGATTTCAAGTTTTATAAAGTTCACTAATTATGTGTGATCTTTTAAACTCTGTAAAGGGCACAGACAGAATTTAAACTCCATTTTGCCTCAATAATTATTCATTGTATGATGCCATATTTAACAGTTGTGAGGACATTTTACAATGTATGCCAAATAAAGATAATGTTATGGTATCTGAATTAAGGACGACTATTGTGAAGATCCATTAAGTTGTTATTGTGACTTTTTTAAATTCAAGGGGAAAAAATGATAAAAATGACCTGTTACGATGTTTCACTAAAAGATTATAGACTAGAAAGATTCTCTTTTTAAAAACTTTATTGATGTATGTATTTTTGGTTGGGCTGTGTACTCCTTGCTGCCCTGGCTTCCCTATAGTTGTGGCAAGATGGGGCTACTCTCTCGTTGTGATATGCAGACTTCTCATTGTGGTGACCCGTCTTGTGGAGCATGGGCTCCTGGTGTGTGTGCTTCAGTAGCTGTGGTTCCTGAGCTCACCACTGAGCCACCAGGGAAGCCCTAGAATAGGAAGATTCTTAAGAATAATAATATATGGCCTCCTTATTTTGCAGATGAGCAGAAAAGAGATTAATAATCAGATGCTTATGGTAAAAAGTGTTTCATAAAAGTGAAAGTAAAAGTGAGGTTGCTCAGCTCTTTGCAACCCCATTATAGCCCACGAGGCTCATCCCTCCGTGGGATTCTCCAGGCAAGAATACTGGAGTGGGTTGCCATTTCCTTTTCCAGGGGATCTTCCTGATGCATGGATCGAACCTGGGTCTGCCATGTTGCAGGCAGATGCTTTAACCTCTGAGCCACCAGGGAAGCCCATAAAAGGCTAATGAAGAAGGTGGAGGATGATTTATTATTTATTTTTGGCTAATAAAACATATCAAAAAGTTATTAGTAAACAATACCCCCACTCCACTGTCAAGATAAGAGTGACGTTTAGATCTGTTGGAATAAAGAATGTGAATGCTTGCTTGCAGAGGAAAACCATTGCATTAATGGCCATAGAAGAAAAAAATCACTAGTAGGTGAATTTGAACACAATATATTCCTTATTAACAAAGACCAATGTTCACACAAACTAGGTCTTCATTCAGCAAACATTTATTTGATATCTACCATGAGTCAGAAATTCAGATAGGAAAGAGACAAGTTCCTAGCCTCTAAAAACATGCCAGAAAAAAATATAAACTAGAATCCCATGTAAATATGTAAATATTTCTTGAAGAAAATCAAAAGTGGGACGTAATGATTCAGTTCAGTTCAGTCACTCAGTCATGTCTGACTCTTTGCAACCTCATGGACTGTAGCACGTCAGGCCTCCCTGTCCATCACCAACTCCTGGGGTTTACTCAGACTCATGTGCATTGAGTCAGTGATGCCATCCAACCGTCTCATCCTCTGTCGTCTTCTTCTCATCTCGCCGTCAGTCTTTCCCAGCATCAGGGTCTTTTCCAATGAGTCAGCTCTTCACATCAGGTGGTCAAAATATTGGAGTTTTAACTTCAACATCAGTCCTTCCAATGAACATTCAGGGCTGACTTCCTGTAGACGGACTGGTTGGATCTCCTTGTTGCCCAAGGGACTCTCAAGAGTTTTCTCCAACACCACAGTTCAAAAGCATCAATTCTTCGGTGCTCACCTTTATAGTCCAACTCTCACATCCATACATGACTACTGGGAAAACCATAGCTTTGACTAGACAGACCTTTGTTGACAAAGTAATGTCTCTGCTTTTTAGTATGCTGTCTAGATTGGTCATAACTTTTCCTCCAAGGAGTAAACGTCTTTTTATTTCATGGCAGCAGTCACCATCTGCAGTGAGTTTGGAGCCTAGAAAAATAAAGTCTGCCACTATTTCCACTGTTTCTCCATCTATTTGCCATGAAGTGATGGGACTGAATGCCATAATCTTTGTTTTCTGAATGTTGAGCTTTAAACGAACTTTTTCACTCTCCTCTTTCACTGTCATCAACAGGCTCTTTAGTTCTTCTTCACTTACTGCCATGAGGGTGGTATCATCTGCATATCTGAGGTTATTGATATTTCTCCGGCAATCTTGACTCCAGCTTGTGATTCTTCCAGCCTAGAGTTTCTCATGATATACTCTGCATATAAGTTAAATAAGTAGGGTGACAATATACAGCCTTGACATACTCCTTTTCCTATTTGGAACCAGTCTGTTGTTCCATGTCCACTTCTGTTACTTCCCAACCTGCATACAGATTTCTCAAGAGGCAAGTCAGGAGGTCTGGTATTCCCAGCTCTTGCAGAATTATCCATGGTTTATTGTGATCCACACAGTCAAAGGCTTTGGCATAGTTAATAAAGCAGAAATAGATATTTTTCTGAAACTCTCTTGCTTTTTTGATGATCCAGCAGATGTTGGCAATTTGATCTCTGGTTCCTCTACCTTTTCTAAAACCAGCTTGAACATCTGGAAGTTCATGGTTCATGTGTTGTTGAGACCTGGCTTGAAGAATTTTGATCATCACTTTACTAGCGTGTGAGATGAGTGCAATTGTGCAGTAGTTTCAGCATTCTTTGGCATTGCCTTTCTTGGGATTGGAATGAAAACTGACCTTTTCCAGTCCTGTGGCCACTGCTGAGTTTTCCAAATTTGCTGGCATATTGAGTGCAGCACTTTCACAGCATCATCTTTTAGGATTTGAAATAGCTCAATTGGAATTCCATCACTTCCACCAGCTTGGTTCTTAGTGATGCTTCCTAAGTCCCACTTGACTTCACAATCCAGGATGTCTGGCTCTAGGTGAGTGATCACACCATTGTGATTATCTGGAATGTGAAGATCTTTTCTGTACAGTTCTTCTGTGTATTCTTGCGACCTCTGCTTAATATCTTCTGCTTCTGTTAGGTCCCTACCATTTCTGTCCTTTATTAAGCCCATGTTTGCATGAAATGTTCCCTTGGTATCTCTAATTTTCTTGAAGAGTGCTTGGTCTTTCCCATTCTATTGTTTTCCTCCATTTTTTTGCACTGATCACTGAGGAAGGCTTTCTTATTTCTCCTTGCTATTCTTTGGAATTCTGCCTTCAAATGGGTATATCTTTCCTTTCTTCTTTGCTTTTCGCTGCTCTTCTTTTCTCAGCTATTTGTAAGGTCTCCTCAGACAGCCATTTTGCTTTTTTGCATTTTTTTTTTTTTGCAAAGGTTCTTGCTCCCTGTCTCCTTACAATGTCACGAACCTCCCTCCATTGTTCATCAGGCACTCTTGTCAATCGGACCTAGTCCCTTAAATCTATTTCTCACTTCCACTGTATAGTCATAAGGGATTTGATTTAGGTCATATCTGAAATGCTCTAGTGGTTTTCCCTACTGTTTTTAATTTCAGTCTGAATTTAGCAATAAGGAGTTCATGATCTGAGCCACAATCAGCTCCTGGTCTTGCTTTTGCTAACTGTATGGAGCTTCTCTATCTCTGGCTGCAAAGAATATAATCAATGTGATTTCGGTGTTGACCATCTGGTGATGTCCATGTGTAGAGTCTTCTCTTGTTGTTGGAAGAGGATGTTTGCTATGACCAATGCATTCTCTTGGGAGAGTTCTATTAGCCTTTGCCCTGCTTCATTCTGTACTCCAAGGCCAAATTTGCCTGTTACTGCAGGTAACTCTTGACTTCCTACTTTTGCATTTCAGTCCCCTATAATGAAAATGACATATTTTGGGGGTGTTAATTCTAGAAGGTCTTGTAGGTCTTCATAGAACCATTCGACCTCAGCTTCTTCAGCATTACTAGTCAGGGCATAGACTTGGATTGCTGTGATATTGAATGGTTTGCCTTGGAAACAAACAGAGATCATTCTGTTGTTTTTGAGACTGTATCCAGGTACTACATTTCAGACTCTTGTTTACTATGAGGGCTACTTAATTTCTTCTAAGGGATTCTTGCCCACAGCAGTAGATACAATGGTAATCTGAGTTAAATTTACCCATTCCAATCCATTTTAGTTTGCTGATTCCCAAATTGTCAATGTTCACTCTTGCCATCTCCTATTTGACCATTTCCAATTTGCCTTGATTCATGGACCTCACATTGCAGGTTGTTATGCAATATTGCTCTTTACAGTATTGGACCTTGCTTCTATCACCAGTCACATCCACAGTGGGGTGTTGTTTTCGGTTTGGCTCTGTCTCTTCATTCTGGAGTTATTTCTCCACTGATCTCCAGTAGCATATTGGGCACCTACCAACCTGGGGAGTTCATCTTTCATTGTCCTATCTTTTTGCCTTTTCATACTGTTTATGGGGTTCTCAAAGCAAGAATACTGAAGTGGTTTGCTGTTCCCTTCTCTAGTACACCACGTTCTGTCAGAACTCTCCACCATGACCCCTCTGTCTTGCATGGTCCTACAGGGCATGGCTCATAATTTCACTGAGTTAGTCAAGGTTGTGGTCCGTATGATCAGATTGGCTAGTTTTCTGTGATTGTGGTTTTCAACCTGTCTGCCCTGTGATGGAGAAGGAGAAGAGGCTTATGAATGCTTCCTGATGGGATAGACTGACTGAGGAGGGTACTGGGTCTTGTTCTGATGGGGGGTCCATGCCCAGTATATCTTTAATCCAATTTTCTGTTGTTGGGTGGAGCTGTGTTCCCTCCCTGCTATATACCTGGGGCCAAACTATGGTGGAGATAATGAAGATAATGGTGACCTCCCTCCAAAGATCCCATGCATGTACTGCCACACTCAGTGCCCCCAACCCTGCAGCAGGCCGCCCCTCCTCACGCCTCCACCAGAGAATCCTGAACACCCACAGGCAAGTCCGGGCCAGTCTCCTGTGGGGTCACTGCTCCTTTCTCCTGGGTCCTGGTGCACAAGGTTCTGTTGTGCCCTCCAAGAGTCTATTTCCCAGTCCTGTGTAAGTTCTGGCAGCTCTGTGGTGGGGTTAATGGCGACCTCCTCCAAGAGGGCTTATGCCATACCCACACCCAGAGTCCCTGTCCCTACGCAGACCGGTACCTCCACAGGAAACGCTCAAACACAGTTCTGTCTTGGTCTCTGTGGGGTCCCTGGGTCCTGGTGCACACAAGGTTTGTTTGAGCCCTCTGAGCATCTCTGGCAGGAATAGGGTTCGATTCTAAACATGAATTTGCCCCTCCTACCATCTTGCTAGGGCTTCTCCTTTGCCCTTGGGACGTGGGGTATCTCCCCATAGCCCCTCAAACCCCTACTTACTGGGGTTTCTTTGACCTTGGATGTGGGGTATCCCCACGTAATAATGATTATTACCTATTAAGTATTCAAAGACCCTTTTTGTACATTGCTTTGTTAACTCGCCTGTGAGAAAAATAAGTCTGAAATTCCTTTTAACAGACAGCAAGAAAAGTGATTAAATGTCTGTTATAACAGATGCTCCCCAGGTGTCACTAGTGGTAAAGAACCCATCTGTCAAAGCAGGAGATGCAAGAGATGCAGGTTCAATCCCTGGATCAGAAAGATCCCCTGGAGTAGGAAATGGCAACCCACGGCAGTATTCTTGCCTGGAAAAGCCCATGGACAGAGGAGCTGGTGGTTTACAGTCCATGGGGTCACAGAGAGTTGTACCTGACTGTGACTGAGTATGCAAAAGAAAAATGAAGCCAAGAAACTGTATGAATTACTTAGAACAACCAGAAAGATAAACTAGTATTAAAATTTTTTTTATCCAAAACTTGAATATTGGGGATGGAGCATTATCACCTTCCAAAGTAATAAAGGCCATTGAATGAAGGGCTTATTTAATTATCTAAGAGAGTGTATTTATGCTTGAGTCTGCTATTTTACTATTTGATTAGAATACAGATACTATAAATGACCTTGTTAACTTAAAGATTTTTCTTTGTTAAAGATGATAACCACAAAGATTATAGTTTAATTGTCCTGTTGGAAATTAACTAGTTTGTATTTAGTATTCTCCCCCAAAATCCCTGTAAGTAACCAGTTTCTCAGAGTGGTCTTTGAACAAACTTTATTGTCTTACTGCCTTCAAGATTAATGACTTATTATATGACAAGTGTTTATTCTGTGTTTGTACAAGTCACTTTTGATTTTTGATAATTATTCTTTGACACCATGCAAATGATTCAAACATTTATTGAATTCTATAATTATGACAATTAAAAATGACGTTGTTATTGTGACTTTCAACACTAACATGTTCTACAGTTCAGTAACCAGTGATTAAGTATTATTTGCATTCTTGTGGCCTTGTGTGACTTCATTGTATATTCACTATGGATCAGTGACTTTTTCTGTGTATGACCTCTCACCCTAACCAGATTTTAGACTCTTCCCCTTCTTTGCATCCCTCAGGCTAGAGGGCTTTCCAGGTGGTGCACTGGTAAAGAATCTACCTGCAAGTGTGAGAGATCTGGGTTCGATTCCTGGGTCGGGAAGATTCCCTGAAGAAGGGAATGGCACCCACTCCAGTGTTCTTGCCTGGAAAATCCCGTGGACAGAGGAGCCTGGCGGGCTACAGTCTGTGGAGTTGCAGAGTCAGATACGAATGAGCAACTAACACTTGTTTGCATCCCTCAGGCCATAGGGAAATATGTAATATTAATGTGCACAAAGTCAATATGTCCAAATTGGTATTTACAGAGAAAATTCCAGACAATTCAAACAACATAGAACTGGAATTGGCTGTTAAGAAACTGAGAGAAATGGTAGATTTACATGTTTCCTACTTTTGTTAGTCTATAGAGGCAGACTAGTTTGAAGAATAAGATTTAAAGGAGTGGAAAAAAGAAAAAAAAGTAACATGTGTAGCAGTATAGCATATTTCCAAAGCTATGTAGAAGAAGGAAGAAAGTGGGAACTTCAATCAGTATTGGAAAAATTGGCTCAGAACAACTGATGTTGACAGGTGTAACCAGAATTCCAAGCTAAAAACTGATCTCAGTGAGAGTAAAAGAGTTTCTAGGTTTGCTGTGGTTATGCAGAAAAATGATAAGGGGAAAAGGGCAGAAACTAATGACTTCTTCACTCTCAAGATCATTATATTGCTATTAGAATGTAACATTCTACTTAACCTTTATCTTTCCTCTGTCCTTCTAAGCCCTTTATTAGTATAAGCAGTATTATACAATCAACATATATTGTTACATTGCCAAGTTTTTGCAACAGTAGTTCAAAAAGTTCTTAGAGATCCTATTTCTTCCTTTAAAATGGTTTAGAAGGACAGAGGTGACTGGACAGAAGAATATTTGGTAAATGGTCAAATAGTGAATCTCTCAAAAGCATCAAAATGATCTTCCGAGATTTACTTTCAGAATATGCTGTACATAGCTCTCAAATATGAAACATTCTCAGAACTAGGGAATAGAAGAACACATGCAACCCAAGATATCAAGCATATTTAATTAAACAGTCTTCATGAAAAATTCAAGTAAACATTGTTTTAGAGCTGGCAATTAACCTCGTATAGTTTTACTCATTTCACATTTGGTTATTTCACAAAGACATGATTTTTCTTGTGATTTGTTATACTGCCAGATTTCATGCTGGGAACACTCATCATAGTCTTCCAATTTGGCTAAATATTTGTACAGTTTTTTTCAATGTTGATTTTCATGAATTTATTGATTAAATATCTCCTTTGCCGCCTTTGCTTAGTTTCTCCTTTTATTTCACAAATGGAGTCAATTCGCATTATCTACACCAATGCTAAAGAAAAATAACTGGTATCTTAAAGCAGAGGATACAGGAGTGACTAAGTATCATTTACTGTCATTTCAATCCCTAAACATACATATAATATCCACGTTTACCCAACCTTAAAAGTTTTTCTGATTTTGCCCTACAGAACGATATGGAGATGTGTGAGTAAGTGGTGAAAGGAGATAATTTGTGAACTTGGCTGAAAGGTAAGAGGATGATAGTGGGTTTATGTATGTTTGTATTCATATATATTCATGTTACACTTGCCCAGACCATGATGAACCAGGATTACATCATAGGGGATACAAATTAGGGGATACAAATTATTCTAGTTAGGGAAATAATATAAAAACAGGAAAAATTATCAACCACTTGATTCAATCACTTGATTGGAATGCTACCACAAACCTTAGAAAACACTCCCTGCTGATAAAAGTGTCTGCATTGATGCGTGTTTTGTTATAGATGACCACTTTGTAAGCACATTTCCCACAAAGATTAAGTGAAGTTTTTATTCTTCCAATGTTTTGACCACAGAATAAGAAATCTCCAGCATGTTCTGGAGTGTCTTTTTTAGCCAGCTGCAATGACTTGCTGTTCAAGTCCCTTTGGTTCTTTTTTTGGTTTTGTATTTATTTTTTATTTTACTTTTTTTGGCCACACCACACGACATGTGAGATTCTAATTCCCTGACTAGGGATCAAACCTGTGCTCCTTGTAGTGAAGTGTGGAGTCTTAACCACTGGACCACCAGGGAGGTCCCCCAGGTCCCTCTGATTGCAGGGCACTGTCCCATCTCCACTGCTCTGCTCTGGTAACTGTCTTGTAGGGTTCCTGTCGCCTCTTCTGTCCTCTGCTGGTACAGCCCCACATTTTCTGGCCATTCCTTTTCAGGCAAAAAAGGTCATCCACAGCCCTTGCAGATTTATTTAACAAATATTTAATAAACATCAGTCTTCCTTAGACTAACCCCTTCTTTTATGACTCAACCCAGTCTGCAAACACTGGGCTTAGTAGTAGGGACACTATGACTTTGAATACCACTTATCTCTTACTCATTTGAAATCTTAGGGTGGATAAATAATAGAAAAAGTAAAACCAAGAGCTTTTTTGGAAGAAACCAATAAAATTTATAAAATTCCGAGTGGCTAGGGGTCATGTGCTCATGTTCAGTTATATCCAACTCTTTGCAGCCCTTTGGACTAGAACCCTGCTCTGTCCAAGGGATGTTTTAGACAAGAATACTGGAGTGGCTTGCCATTTCCTCTTCTAGGGGATCTTCCCAACCCAAGGATTGAACCCACATATCCTGTGTCTCCTGCATTGCAGGAGAATTCTTTACCCACTGAACCATTGGGGAAGCCTTGATAGTACACATAAAAAGAACTTTCCCTAGAGGTATGGGATGGGGTGGTGGGAGCAAGTCTCAAGAGGGGAGGATATACGTATACTTATGACTGATTCACGCTGTTGCACAGCAGAAAATAACACAACATGGTAAAGCAATTATCCTACAATTAAAAATAAATAAAAGACTTTAAAAAGCAGTCCCTTACTGGCAAGGTATTTCCTGATTTCAGAGATGAAGTCATGGAACCAATCCAGAAAAAGGGTTCTCATTGTCCAGGGTTGGTTGTTGTACAACAACAAGACTGGCAGTTGGTACTTAATCTTTTCCCTTCAGGGCTCAGGGGTTAGCTTTAGAGATAAGGCCAGTCCTCATCCTAAACCTGCACAACACAGTAGAGTTAGCTTATCCCTTCCTGCCTTAAATCCTGGTGCTCACTCCTTTGTCTTACTAATAAATGTGGCATTTTCCCCCCCTGCAAACTTGTCTGCTGCTTCTTGGTGGACAGAAGTTGCTTCTCCTGTTATTTTGACTGTTATTAGCTAAACTTCTTTCTAAAATTATCAAACCATCTTTTGCTGGCATTAAATTCTCCAGCTTGAGATTCTTCACCTTCTGTTTGCATTAAGTTGTCATATAATGACTTTAGTTTTTCTCAAATCATATTAGAGTCTCTAGGTGCTGTGCTTTGCCTAGTCGTTGAGTCGTGCCTGACTCTTTGCGGCCCCATGGACTGTAGCCCACCAGGTTTCTCTGTCCATGGAATTTTCCAGGCAAGAATACTGCAGTGGGTTGTCATGCCCTCCAGGGGATCTTCTCAACCCAGGGATCGAACCCAGGCCTCCTGCATTGCAGATGGATTCTTTACTATCTGAACCACCAGGGAAATACTGGGAATACTGGAAATCCAGGGAAATACTGGAGTGGGTAGCCTATCCCTTCTCCAGGGAATCTTCCCAACTCAGGAATTGAACTGAGGTCTCCTACCTTGGAGGCAGATTCTTTACCAGCTGAGCTACCAGGGAAGCCCAGAGTCTGTAGGTATGCCTTTCTTATTAGCAAGCCTGCATCCACATAAAAGATGCATTTTCAATATGAGATAAAAAAGTATTTTGCAAAAAGTGCAAGGATTTTATAGCTGCTAACATAGATACAGCAACAGCTTCACAAGCTGTCCTTTTCTTTCTTTTCTTTTTTTTTTTTACAAGGATCTTTACACAAGATTCATTTATCTTGAAATGATGGGTAACTGTAGCTGTAAACCTCGATCTATAGTACATTTCAAGCAACTCACCTTTATCTTATAATGTTATAACTGTTCTCTGCTTCTTGGGAGCACTTCCAGAATCACTAGTGGTATTTCCTATGGGTCCCATGGTGTCATTCAAGGTTTATCATATTACACCAAACATGACAAAAAACATAGAATTATGAGAGATAACTTTTTACTGTGACACACAATTTCTTAGAGAGATGAATTGCTCACAAGGAGATGATTAGCATCAGACTGTGTTTTGTTAATAAGTGGATACTCATAACACTTGGCTCACCACAATAGCCAAAAGGTGATGGCTACAAAATTATTACAGCAGTAAAGTATGTTCTATAGTTAATTTTATGCAGGAGTAAAATAATTCTAATTCTAGACAACTCTTTCAGAAAATAAAGTAGAAAACTTTTATCAGCTCATTTTATGTGACTAGGATTATCCTCATACCTAAACCAGAAGAAAATGTTATATGAGAAAAGGAAATTATGGAACAATATCCTTCATAAACATAGCCACAATATCCTGAACAAAACATTAAGCCCTCTTTGGGTTGGATAAAGTTATTTACATTTTTTTATTTAGATTTGGCCAATGGTTTATTTTGATTTGGCAGATTCTTTACCACTAACACCACCTGGGAAGCCCACCATGATTATGAATAGAATGTTTGTCTCTCACTTCTCTATTGAAGCATTTATGGCTGACTAAAACTCTCCAAAACCATTTTGTCCCTCTCCTACACTCTAGAAGCAACTTTTGAGATTCTGATTGCCGGAGGATGGAGGACACAGAAAGTACCCACCAAACCAAAAAAAGGCATTTTGAGAACAAAAAGCTGCCTGCCTTGTAGGCAGGCAGCTCCATACAATCAATGGATCAGTTTGTTACAGGGTCATTTACTCCCTGGTAGGATCAGGCGGACCGTGATCCAGGAGTGTTCACAGCTGCACTCCACACCATGCAGGGGTTACTGCGACAGCTTTACAGTTAACCTAGGGTATGCGGATACGTTCTTGGAAACAGGAAGTGCATTCCTAAGTCAAGATTTATGAATGGATAATTAGCCTCATGGGGGCTAGGAATATTCAGTGAGGGACTTCCTCATTGTTTGGAGACTAACAAAACATAGAGGCCACCTGGATCTAAAGATTATTAAACAGTATCTATTAACTACAAAGCCCTTGATGACAGAGAAGTATTTTACCACATGGCACAGTCCTGGGTAGGATCGATAGAAGGACAGGAGGAACATTTGTGCAGGCCCAGGAAAGCATCAGTTTTGGTAACAGCCACGGAGTAGCTATTCTCTGAAATGGGATTGTAGCTAAAGCAGAACCTCTAGGTCATTTGCAAAGGCCATGTTGTGTGAGAAAAACAAAAGAAACAAGAAACAAAAGCAACCTTGTCATTGTGTGTTATCGATAGCCATCCCATGTTACTGCTGTGTAGTATTCCGTGCTGTGGTTATGTTCATTTAATTATTCTCCTGTTGACGGACAAGTGAGTTATTTCCAGTTTGAGACTATCACAAATAAAACTGCCGTTTGTACTTTGTGGGGAAAGAAAAAGATAAGCCTTTATTGTATGAAACTCTTGAGATTTTGGAGTTGTTTATTACATCAACATAACCTCTACCATCCTGGCTGATGGGATGTGTATGTACGTCCCTTCTAAATGCCATTTCTGTTAGATATTAGTGTTACTGTAGTATGTTGTCAAGGGTTTAATGTATTTTAAATACATTTTTACCAAGTTAATAAAATATGAGATCCTGATGGATCTGAACCCCCAGAAGAGGTGGTGAAAACAGTTGGAAGGTGCACAGTAAAGGAAATCATCGATAAAACAAAAAGACAATCTACTAAATGGGAGAAATATTTGCAAATGATAAAGGGTTAACATCTACAATATATAAACAGCTCATGCAACTCAACATTATCAACAACAACAACAACAATTAAAAATGGACAGAGATCTGAATAGAAATTTTTCTAAAAAGACATTCAACACTGTTAATCATCAGAGAAATGCAAATCAAAACTGCAATGGACATCGCCTCCTACCTGTCAGAATGGCTATTATGAGAAAATAACAAATGTTGGTGAGGATATGGAGAAAAGGAAACCTTCTTGCACTGCCACTGGAAATGTAAATCTGTACAGCCATTATGAAGAAAATTATGGACTGTTCTTAAAAATTGAAACTAGTACTACCATATGACCCAGCAGTTCCACTCCTCCATCTATATCTGAAAAAAGATGAAGACACTAATTAAAAAAGATACACATATGCAGTGTTCATAGCAGCATCTATTTACCATTGCCAAGGTATGAATGCAGCCTGAATATCCACCCACAGATGAATGGAGATACACACGTGCATGGTGGACTATCAGCCATTAAAAGGAATAAAATTTTGCCATTTGCAGCAACATGGATGGACTTGGAAGGTATTATGCCAAGTGATATGTCAGGCAAAGATAAATACTGTATGATATCACTCACATGTAAAATCTAACATATACAACAAACTAATGAATATAATAAAAAAGAAGCAGACTCAGAGATACAGAGTTCAAGCCAGTGGTTACCACTGGGGAGAGGGAAGGTAGGGGTAAGATAGGGGTTGCAGATTAAACGGTACAAATTACTTTGTATAAAATAAGCTATAAGGATATACTGTACAACACAGGGATTACAGCCAATATTTTATAATAACTATAAGTGGATCATAACCTTTAAAAATTATTAACTACTATGTTATACTCCTGAAATTTATATAATGTTGTACATCAACTATATCTCAATTGAAAAAACAAAAGCATTTGGGATGGGAAAAAAGAAAACAGAAGAGAGCAAAAGAGATGAGCTGAAGTTTTTCATTGATTCTGGGAGACTACAAAATCCACTTTACCTTCTTATTTCTTCCAGTCATGTCATATTTCTTGTTCTTCCATATTGCTCTGTGTAACCAATGCCCAAACATCCAGTTTTGCTTTATTATTCTTATTTTCGTTTCTGCCTTGATGTGTCCTACATACTTCCTTCTATGTCTACCTAGAGGAGAAGATGATGGCACCCCACTCCAGTCCTCTTGCCTGGTAAATCCCATGGACAGAGGAGCCTGGTAGGCTGCAGTCGGTGGGGTCGTGAAGAGTCAGACATGACTGAGCAACTTCACTTTCACTTTTTACTTTCATGCATTGGAGAAGGAAATGGCAACCCACTCCAGTGTTCTTGCCTGGAGAATCCCAGGGACGGGGGAGCCTGGTGGGCTGCCGTCTATGGGGTCTCGCAGAGTCAGACACGACTGAAGTGATTTAGCAGCAGCAGCAGTGTGTCTACCTAGATAACTTCTAAATCAGTTTCCCCATATGGGACATTATTCCTAAATTTGAGAATTGATGAAAGATTTATGGGTCTTAGCCCATAAATACATGACTACTTTTCCAGTAGTCATGTATGGATGTGAGAGTTGGACCAGAAAGAAGGCTGAGCACTGAAGAATTGATGCATTTGAACTGTGGTTTTGGAGAAGACTCTGGAGAATCCCTTGGACAGCAAGGAGATCCAACCAGTCAATCCTAAAAGAAATCAGTCCTGAATATTCATTGGAAGGACTGATGCTGAAGCTCCGATACTTTGGTCACCTGATGCGAAGAGCTGACTCACTGGAAAAGACCCTGATGCTGGGAAAGATTGAGGGCAGGAGAAGGGGACGACAAGGATGAGATGGTTGGACGGCATCACCAACTCAATGGACATGATTTTGAGCAAGCTCCAGGAGATGGTGAAGGACTGGGAAGCCTGGGGTGCTGCAGTCCATGGGGTCACAAAGAGTCAGACACGACAGTGAATAAATGACAACAACAACCTTCTAGTTATGCTTTATCCTCATTAATCATATATTCCTCATTTGCAGATTTGTCTACTCACTAAAATTTATTTGTGACTCCAAAATCAATACTCGCATCACTTCTGCAGTCACTCGTGCACAGAATGGTGAAAATTTTGAGTTATCTGATATGAGTGATCCCAACTGATGTTACATGTGGTGTTTCTATGTCGTCTTTTTGCAATCTATTTTATGGCACATCTTTTGCTCCTCTGTGGTTTTGTGTATGTATGTGTGTGTGTGTGATTGCTGTTCCAAATAGTCCCTAAGCATTGTGTGGAAGTACTGTCTGGTGTTTCCTAAGCACAAGAAAATTGTGATGTGCCTTATGAAGAATGTATATGTTCTAGATAAGCTTTGTTCAGGCATGGGTTATGGTGTTGTTAGCTGCAAGTTCAATGTTAATGAATCAGCAGTGTATATTAAATAAGGTGTCCTTAAGCAGAAGTATGTTTAAAACAAGGTTATATATTCATCAGTTGGCAAATGTGTCATGGTCAGACGTTGTTCTTGTTTAGTTGCTCAGTCATGTCTGACTTTTTGCGTCCCATGGACTTCAGCAAGCCAGGCTTCCCTGTCCTTCACCATCTCCCAGAGTTTGCTCAGATTCATGTCCATTGAGTCGAAACCTAATCTTTAAGATTAGCAGGAACCTAATCTTGTATTTCTCCTAAGAGCAATGGCTCAGTATCTGCTAATGCAGTGTTCACAAGGATTTTTTTGGAACATTACCATGAATAAAGAGAAACAACTGTATTTCCTTCTGAGAATCCCCTTGTGTCTCATATAAAACATACTTGATAAAGCTTACACACTTCTCAAAAGATAAAAATACTCCTCATTTTTTACAATTGACTTGTAATACATACTCAAAAATGTTCAAAAGTTCACTGATTTTAAGACAGAGTTAATTGATTTTTTTTATTATATGTATACACTTGAGAAACTACCAACTATATCAAGATTTGTGCTAAGTCACTTCAGTCACGTCTGACTTGTGCGACCCTATGGACTGTAGCCTGCCCGGCTCTCTGTCCATGGGATTCTCCAGGCCCGAATACTGGAGCGGGTTGCCATGCCTTCCTCCAGGGATCTTCTAGACCCAGGGATCAAACCTGTGTCTTTTTACATCTCCTGCATTGGCAGATGATTCTTTACCACTAGGGCCACCTTGGAAGCCCAGATCAAGGTACACGACACTCCAATAAAGTTCCCTCACATCTGTATTCAGCCAATATCCCATATATGAGGTAAGCATTATTCTGACATCTATTTCTATCTATTTTTTGAACTGCGTGTAAATAGATTCACACTGAATACACACTTTTGTGTCCAACATATATTATAAACATAACATCTGTGTCAATGGTTGCATTTATTGGTAATACCCTTATTATGCATTACTCCATGTATGAATTAATCAAAATATGTGTATCTAGTTCCCAGGTGATAGCCATGTTTGAGGCTATGGTGAACAAAAATGTTTTGAACATTCTTGTGCCTATATTTTGGCAGACATATGGGCTTATTTTTCACGAATAGATACCTAGAACTGTATCTGTTGAATGTTCCTACATCATAGGCTAGATGCGGGCTTAGCTTTACTAAACACTGATAGTTTTCTTAAATGGTTCAATAGTTTTCCTCCCATCACCAGTGTATGAGGCTTTCAGTTACCACATGTTCACCAACATCTGCTATACAGGTTTTTTTTAATATTTTAATCATTACGAGTATGAAATATTCTCTTGTGGTTTTAATTTGCATTTCCCTGAAGACTAATATTGGTCATTTAATAATATTTATTAGTTTAATTAATTTACTGGGTTTTGTATTCTGTTTAAGAATTACTGTTTATTCCAATATCATGGAAGTATTCTCCTATGTTATATCCCAGAAACACTACTACTTTAAATTTAGGGCTCCCAAAAATGTATATAGATATCCAATGGGTCCAGCACTACTCACTGGAAAGACAAATCCTTTCAGTTTTGAAATTTAAATGAACTAAATGCTTGTCTTAAATCAATAACTCATATTTGTATGTCTGTTTTCATACACTTTTCTATTCCATTTGGTTCTTTGTCTACCTCTTTCACTAATAAAATATTTCTTAATGGTTACAATTTTCTAGTAAGTCTTAAAATCTATTAGTGCATGCCTTACATCATTGTCATTTTCAAAATTTCCTTAAATATTCTATATCTTTGTGGGTTCCCATAAATTTGAAAATCAGCTTTACAGTTTCCTGTGGAAATTTACTTCTGAGGTTTGTATTGGAATTGTGATAGACTGAATTCAATTGCATTGAATATTTAGATAGTTTTTCTAATAACTAAGATCTTAAAAATAAATATTGTCTATGGATACTTAGTAAGACATCTAAAATTGTCATTTGAGTAGTAGTGACAAAGCTATGGAGAACTTTTGGTGGGGAGGGGCATGATTAGGTCGTTCTAAAGCAAAGAAAATTGAAACCTGGACTAAAACATAAGCCTTGAAAGTGAAATGATAACCAAACAGATAGTGAGAACTTAAAAGAGATTTACTTTCACAGAGATATGAGTTTTTATTTCAAGGGGAAGACTCCTGGAGCCAGGGAGATAAAAATCTTGATTATTAACTCAGAGATGCTTGTCTTATCTTCCCCTAAACACATTACTTTCTAAAAGGTAATAGCCCAACATCACTCCCTTTCTCTTTTCAAGGAATATTATAATAGGGAACTAAGTCTTCTATTCCCTCAGAAGGGAAAGTCATATAGCTACCTTTCTCCTATTTAAATATCCAGCTTTGTATTTTTATGATTCTTTAGCCTACGATACAGACCGCCGTGGGCTACCCTGGTGGCTTCGTAGTGAAGAATCCGCCTGCCTAGGCAGGACATGAGGGTTCAATCCCTGAGTCAGGAAGATCCCACGAAGAAGGGAATGGCTATCCACTCCAGTATTCTTGCCTGGAGAATTGCATGAACAGAGGACCCTGGTGGGCTACAGTCCATGGGTCACAAAGAGAGGGACTAACAGTTTTCAACTATAATTAGATGGAAATAAAATTAGTATTTTTATCCCTCTTAGTGAGTTGTTTCTCTTATTGTCAGATGTCCGTCTTTAGCTCTAGTAATGCTACTTGTATTAAAGTTTACTTTGTCCTGTATAACATAGACATGTCAGCTCTTTCTTGGTTAATATTCCCATGTTACACATCTTTTCATTCTTTTTCTTTCAGCCTATCAATTTTCATATTTTTAAGTGTGTCTATTGTGAATAGAATATGCTGAGCCATTTAAAAAGTCTTTCTCACTATCTTAATTTTAGTATTTCATCACTATTGCATTCAATATAATTATATATAATAGCTGGTATAGCTGGATTTAAGTCTACCATCTTATTATTTGTTTTCAATTTTTGTTCCATTTATTTTTGCTCTATTTTTTTCTTCTTTGCCTTTTTGTTATATTACACAAGTATTTTAAAAATTGTTTCATTTTATCTCTCCTAATGTTTTAGAAACACTCTTTGTGTTCATGTTTAAGTGATATTTTGCCCATTATAGGTCATCCTTGAACTTATTTCAGACTGTCATAGTATTAATTTTACCATTTTGTGAATAATTCAGAAATCTTTCACTAGTTTAACTATATTGAAAAATCTCTTGCCCTCATGCAATTACCAACATACATTTCACTTTTGCATTTGTTATATCCACTGAAAGACATTAATGTTATTCAAGATTTAAACAGATAATCTTTTTTTTTTTTTTCAGATAATCTTTTGTATTTACCCACATTCTTACCTCCTTGGAGACTTTTCATTCCTTTCTATTGTTCAGTGCTTCCATCTGACATCAGTTTATTTCAGCCTGAATAATTAGTTGCAGCATTTCTCATACTGTGCGCTAATTATTTCAGTTTTTGTTTGCCGCTAAGCATCTTTATCTCATTTTGAATGATAATTTGCTGAATATGACATAGTAAATTATTAGCTTTTTTTCTTTAAGCACTTTAAAGATGCCGATTATCTTCTGGCAATGATTCTTTTGAGAAGTTATCCGTCAGCTCTATTTCTATTGATGCAATGCAATGGGTCTTTTTCTCTGGCTGATTTTCTGAGCTTCCCCTCATTTTTGTTTTCGGCAGTCTCACTGCCATGTGCCTCATGCGTGGTTTTCTTCACCTTGCTTGAAACTTCCTGAAGTTCTTACATCTGTGTGTTTATATACATCATTAGTTGAGGAAAATTCCTGGATGTCACTTGCAATATTGTTTCTGCCTCATTTTCCCTCTTCCCTCTTTCCCACCTGGGTCCCCAATTACTTAATATAAACTACTTGAGTCCTTTTTTCACTTGGTGGTTTTTTTCAGTCATTTCACTCTTAGTGTATGGAAACACAACTGACTTTGGCATGTTGATTTTATATCCTATGAACTTACTGAATTCATTAATTAGTTCTTATGGTTTTCTATATATAAAATCCTGTCATATGAAAATAAAGAAAAATTTACTTTTCCTTTCTGATTTAGATAATTTTTTTTCTTTTATCTTCCCTGATTGCTCAAGCTAAGATTTCTAGTGCTTTGTTGAATAAGGGTGGTGAGAATCGGTACCCTTATCTTGTTCCTGATCCCAGAGGAAAAGCTTTCAAAATTTCACCACTGAGGATGGAATATGTGGCTTTTTCTATATGGCTTTTATTATGTTGAGGTATGTTACTTTTATACTCAATTTGTTGAGGGTTTTATCATTAAAGGATGTTGCATTTTATCAAATGCTTTTTTCTGCATCTGTAGAGAAGGATGACTTTTATCTTTCCTTCTTTTAATACGGCTACCACATTCCTTCTTTTAATGTGGATACATTTAATGTGTTTTATATATGTTGAATTATCCTTATCCCAAGGATAAATCCCACTTGATTCTGATGTATGATCCTTTTAATGTGTTGTTGAATTCAATCTGCTAGTATATTTTACAAAGAAGGCATACAATTGGCCAACAGATACATAAAATAATACCAATATCACTGATCATCCACACCTGTTAGAAAAGCTATCATCCAAAATATGAGATAACAAGTGTTGTCAAAGATGTGGATAAAAGGGAACCCTTGTGAACTGTTGATGGAATGTAAATCAGTTCAGACACTATGGAAAACAGAATGGAGTTTCCTTGAAAACATTAAAAGTAGAATTACCATATGATTCAGCAATCCTACTTCTAGATATGTATCAAAAGGAAATGAAGTAAGATATTGAAAAGACACCTACACTCCTGTGTTCATTGCAGCATTATTCACAACAGTCAAGATAAGGAAAAACCTAAGTGTCTGTCAATGGATAAATAGATATAGACATGTAAGAGAATACTATTCAACCATGAGAAAGAAGGACTGATGCTGAAGCTGAAGCTTCGATACTTTGGCCATCTGATGGGAAGAGCTTACTCATTGGAAAAGACCCTTATGCTGGGAAAGATTGGGGTCAGGAGGGGAAGGGGACGACTGAGGATGAGATCGTTGAATGGCATCACCAACTCAATGGACATGAGTTGGAGCAAGCTCTGGAAGATGATAGTGAAGGACAGGGAAGCCTGGAGTGCAGCAGTTCATGGGGTTGCAGAGAGTTGGACACAACTGAGTGACTGAACAACAGCAACACAAGAGAGAAGGAAATCCTGCCTCTTGAGTCAACATGGATCGACCTTGAGGGCATTGTGCTAAGTGAGATAAGTCAGAGAAAGATAAATTAAATATGATATCACTTATCTGTGGAATTTTAAAAAGTTATACAAACAAAGAGTGGAATGGTGGTTACAGGAACCAGGGACAGAGGAATTAGGGAGATAATGGTCAGAGGTTACAAACTTTCACTTATAAGATGAAAAAGTTCTGGAGATCTAATGCACAGCATTGTGATTATAGTCAACAATACTGTTTTATTCCTTGAAGTTGCTAAGAGACTAGATCTTAATTGTTCTAGTGAAAAATTAACATTAATTGTGTGATGTGATGGAGGCATTGGCCAATGTTACAGTAGCAATCATACTGTGATATAGAGTTGTGTCAAGTCAACACACCTTAAACTTACACAACAGTATGTCAATTATATCTCAATAAGGTTGGAAAAAAGTTGGATGCTCATCCGAATAAAACATCCAAAAAGTCAGAGTTTAGAATCTAGTCAAAATTACAGAACCTACACATTAATAACTGTCACTCATACTTACAAAGCAACAGCAAAATGGATGCTAATTCATGGAAAGGATTAAAGCAAGTGAGACTTTGATTACATTGAGCAGAGCTCCGTCAAGGAGGTTTAGGCCAGATATTCAGGTGGAGGAAGTCTTTATAGTGGCAAGAGGAAGAAGTTATTTCAGATTGGAAGAAGAGTTTGAACTGGGAGAGAAAACATAAGGTGGATATAGTCTCCTGCTGTGTCTCAGGCCACACTCTTCTGGGAAGCTATAGGCTTTGCGCTCATCACTGTGTATTTGTGCTCTCCATTTCATGGGTGACATGTCTTGGTCCTGGTTAAAAAAAAAATCCAATATGTTTATTATGATTCTTGCAAAGTTAGTTGCTGTTGTCGGTTTCTACCCATCCTCCCCCCATTCTATTGCCAACCAGCTTCACTTCCACGTTTGCTTGTGTTTTCTCGATCAGTTTGGTTTTGGATGCTCTGCACGCAGCTGCCCTAATTCTGTACAACATACAGACACCATTTAGCAGTATTTAGCCTCCTTTGGGTTCATACATGTTCCCACAAGCTGGTTCCTTATGCTGTGAATCCATTTCTTCAGTGTGAGCAGACTGGCTTCGTATCAAGACCTTAATATAGTTTTTTTCTTTAGACAGTGAAGATGAAGGGCTTTGGGTGGGCTTCAGTCTAGGAGAGGACCATTTTAGCGTCATGGCTCCCACACAGACTCCACCTTCAGGACTCCGTGAGCTTGCTTTGTGGACTTTATTACTGGGGCCTGCTGGACTTAGCTTTCTGAAATTCACCTACTCCCATCTTGGCCTTATACCAACAATTTAGCCACCAGTCAGCCCCTTGTGATTTCATAGAATAATCAGGAGAAATTGGTCTTATACAATTGTTTTATTTGTATTCTTAATTATTGTGACTCATACGGTTTGAAAACTGAATGCTGGAAGCAAATCTAAAAGTCTGTTTTTGCATTTGTTTATGGGTTTATATAAAACAATTTTTGAAATGTAAAGGTAAGCACAAATGTAGGTGTTAACTATTGGATATATTTTTGTCATGCTAATGAAAGCATGTGTACTAACACATTATGCAAAGTAACAAATTTATTTAACACAATAGAAATCATTCTGAAGTACTGAGGCAGTTTTTAAAAGCACAGCCTTTGCTAACAAAGCCTCAGAAGTCATGTAGCAGCTTTCCTGACACATTCTATTCACAGACAATGACTCTCCTGGGTCAAGTGGAAGAATCACAGGATCCTCCTCATGAATCAAAGAATTCATTTTTGTCAAAGAATTTGGGTAAATGTTTAAAAATCACCATAATCACTGGCTCTATCCAAAATCCAGGTGCAATTTTGGTTTAGTCCAATTCTTCACTTATCTCTTTAATGACAACCTGACTGGGCTGCTATAATAAATACTAGGGACCATGTGGTTTAAACAATAGATGTTTATTTCTTACTGTTCTGGAGGCAGGAAAGTCCAAGATGCTAGCAGATTGGGTCCTCATAAAAGCTCTCTTCCTGGCTGGCAGGAGGCTGCCTTTTTGCTGGATGCTGGAGAGATGAAGCTGATGTCTATTCCTCTGCTTATAAGGGCAGAAACCCCATCAAAGGGGCCCCATGCTCATTTTTGTTCAGTCACAAAGCGGAGTCCAACTCTTTGCGACCCCATGGACTGCAGCACACTAGGCTTCTCTGTCCTTTACTATCTCCCAGAGTTTGTACAAACCCATGTCCATTGAGTCGGTGATGCCCTCCAGCCATCTCGTCCTCTGTCGTCCCCTTCTCCTCCTGCCTCTGTCTTTCCCAGCATCAGGGTCTTTTCTAGCGAGTCAGCTCTTCACAACACGTGGCCAAACATTTGGAGCTTTAGCTTCAGAATCAGTCCTTCCAATGAATAGTCAGGATTGATTTCCGTTAGGATTGATTGGTTTGATCACCTTGCTGTCCAAAGGACTCCCAAGAATCTTCACCCTCATGGCCATATCTAAATCTGATTACCTCCCTAATCCCCACATCCTCACCCCCATACCATTGCATTGGGAGTTAGAGTTTCAACATATGAATTTGGGGATGGGGGACACATCCAGTCCATAAAACAACCTTTCCATGTGTCATTGCAGTGCCTTCCACTCCTCCATTGAAGTACTTTTCCTGCCCATTGACTTTGGCCATGAACATGCAGACTTGCCTTGGCTAAAGATACCTTAAGAAGTAACATAAACAAAATTTTATATGCTCTTGGGTCATAAAACTGCCTTTACAACTGGCATTAGGAGAACATTATCCATCTGCTAGCATCCCAACAGGAAGGTGAGTGATGTGTAGAGCAGATCCAACCCAGCTGCTACAACATAAAGAAGTACCCTCACCAGCTTGAAGAATTCTAGGGAGAGGCAGAACTGCTCAGCAAGCTCCTCTGAGGCTAGCTAAACCCCAGCAAATCTACAAATAAGTATATATTTTAAGCCACCTAGTTTCAGAGTGGTTTGTTACACAACACCAGTCAACCAAGACAGCCATATTCTTCAAGTATACCTTGTGTTCCACAGTCAAATTATGAAATATTTTTATGTGAGTCCTTTATATTTCCATTCAAGTATAGCCCTGAGATTTTTTGCCTGTGGTGTTACTTTGAGTGGAATATTCACTATTACATTTTAAAACTATAAATAGCAAAGCAATTAAGATTTGAATATTAATTTTGTGCTCAGCTACGTTACTGAATTGTCTTAAAATTACTAATATCTTTTTTACATTGATGATAAAAAAGTTTTACTTTTCATAAAATCCAGCATAATCATCTATACTAAATGGTTATATTTACACATATTTCACTGTTTTCAAATCATTTTCACTGTTTTCATTGTTTAAAATGTCTTTACCTGTGAGTTTGTTCTTTCAAGTCATCTTTCATGTAACTGGATTATATCCTCAATAAACTTTAAGTAGGCATAATTTATGGGCTTCCCAGGTGGCACTAGTGGTAAAGAACCCCACCTCCAATGCAGGGAATGCTGGAAACAAGAGTTCCATCCCTGAGTCGGGAAGATCCTTTGGAGGAGCTCATGGCAATCCACTACAGTATTCTTGCCTGGAGAAACCCATGGACAGAGGAGCCTGGTGGGCTTCAGTCTGTGGGGTCACAAAGAATTGGACATGACTGAAGCAACTTAGCGTGCATGCACAGGCATAATTTATATGCAGCATAATACACATTTTAAGTACAGTTTAATGAGTTTTGACAAATCTATGTAACTGGATAAACACCACTATAATCAAACACGCAGAAAGTTTTAATTATTCTAAAAGGATCGTTGGAGCTCTTTGAAGTTGAGCTGCATCCTGAATCCCAAAGCATCCACTGATCTCCTTTTTGCCATTACAGATTAATTCTCTGTCTTCTAATAAATTAGTAAGATGGAATCATACAGTACATGGACTTTTGTATCTGGTTTCTTTTGTTCAACATAGTTTTTTTTGCAGTTCCTCTGTATAGCTGTATATATTGGAATTTCTTGTATTATTCATTTTAACTGCCAAATAATATTCCATGTATGAATATATCACAGTTTACTCATTTACTAGTCAATGGACATTGGGGATGTTTCTAAATTTGGGCCAGTATTTCTATTTTTATACGTCTTATTCTTATTCTTGTATTTCTTTTATTGGGTAGGTCAATTCTTTTTGCTACATACCTAACATTAAAATTGGTGGGTCATGGGGTGGGTGTATTTTTAATATTATTAGGAATTACCAAGCACATTTACAAAATGGGTCTACTGTTATGCATCCCCCACAAGCAGTATTTCAGCCATTCTAATGAATATGTAGTACTATCAAATTGTGGTTTTAATTTGCATTTCTATAATGACTAAGGATATTGAATGTCTTCTCATATACTTGATGGCCGTTCAAACATCTTTGGTGAAATACCTACTTAAATCTTCTGCTTATTCTTTAATCTGGGTTGTTTGTGTTTTTATCAATTAGTAGGACTTATTTCTGTATTCTATGTCACATATGTGTGCTGCAAGTATTTTCTTTTCTATGCCTTTCCTCTTTCATATACTTGACAGTGCCTTTGCAAGAACAGTTTAGGGAGACAGTTTTTCATAGGTTTCTCGTGTTTCTTCATTCATTGTGAGTAAGTTACTACCTGAGCTTTTTTCTAGGCTATCTTTTAATGGATGTCTATAGCAAGTAGCTTTGGAAGCAAGAGATGTTATCTCCCTCCAGAGCAAAAGGCAGGCACATCAACTGTCCAGTATAATAAATGTAATGTCTCCTTCTAGAGCAAAGGGCAGCCATAGCGTATTGCATATCACAGAAGATTGAGTTCCCTCCTCTCTAACGCACGTTGGCTTAGTGTTAAAGAATCCACCTACCAGTACGGGAGATGACGACTTGATCCCTGGTTGGGAAGATCCCCTGGGGGAGGAAATGGCAACCTATTCCGGTATTCTTGCCTGGAAAATTCCATGGACAGAAGAGCCTGGCAGGGTATAGACCATGGATCGCAGAGTCCAACACGACTGAGCATGCAAGCAAGAATGCGCCTCTATCTTGCAACTAACTGTGTGTTCAGATATCCATCTGCCTCATCCCTGTGGGGTTTGAGAACAAAGAAAATTGGTGGAAAGATGCTAATAGTCATACTACTTGCTATGCCTTGAGTAATAAAGCTTTGACTGAGGAGTCTTGGATGATAGCATATATGAAACTATGGCAGGCTAACACATTAGTTTGCAAGTTGGGTAAAATGTGAGATCCTTCACAGTTATTGGCAAGCAGACATTCATAATTTTGATGAAGTATACTTATCGATTTTTCCTTTTATAGTCATGCTTTTTTGTGCTCTGGTAAAGAAACATACAGCACGGTCACTGAGATTTTCTTCTAAAATTCATAATTTAGATTTTATGGTTAGGTTTATGATCTATGTTCTGTGTGCTCAGTCGCTTCAGTTGCATCCGGCTCTTTACAACTCCATGGACTGTAGCCCACAGGCCCCTCTCTCCATGAGGTTTTCCAGGCAAGGATACTGGAGTGGGTTACCATGGCCCCCTCCGGGGAATCTTCCTGACCCAGGGATTGAATTCAGGTGTCTCATATCTCCTGCCTTGGCCAGCAGCTTCTTTACCATTAGTGCCACCTGGGAAGTCTGGTCTATGATATATCTCAAGTTAATTTCTATATATGTTGTAGAGTATGAATAACTTCATTTTAGAAAATAAATCTAGTTGTTCTGGCACCATTTTTATAAACAATATTCTTTACCTCTCAATTATCTTGGTATCTTTGTAATAATCAAAGGACCATGGACACATGGGTTAATTTTTGGATTCTCTGTCAGTTCTTTTGTCTGTCTGTATATGCCCATGTATTATAGTTTATATATATCTTATATGTGGCAGTTCAATTTCTCCAACTTTGCAATTTTTATTTTAGCTCTTCTAGGTCTTTTGCTCTTTTAAACACATCTTAAATTCATGTTAGCAATTTCTATAAAAATTCTTGCTGTCTTTCTCATTGGGATTGCATCACATCTGTTTATTAATTTGTGGAAATCTAAATCCAAATATTTCGTCTTCCAATCCATTAACAAATATATATGTATTTTAGTTTCCTTTGATTTTTCTCACTAATGTTTATCAGTGTTCAGTTATACTTTCTTTCATTATTTGGCTAAATTTATTCCTAATTATTTCATATTTTTAGATGGTATTGTAAATGATATAGGGCTTCTCTGGTGGTCAGATGGTAAAGACCGTGGCTGCTATACAGGAGAGTTTGATCCCTGGGTGGGGAAGATCCTCTGGAGAAGGGAATGGCTACCCGCTCCAGTATTCTTGCCTGGAGAATTCTATGGACAGAGGAGCCTGTTGGGCTATAGTCTATGGGGTCGGAAAGAGTTGGACTTGACAGTTTTATAAATTTTATTTTATTTTTCATTTATTTATTGCTAGTACAGAGAAATATGATTGCTGCATCTTGAGTTGGGTCATACTATTTTGCTAATTTCACTTATTAGCTCTAGTAGTTTCACGTAGATTTCTTAGGATTTTCTATATAGATAATCATGTTATCTGTGAATGAAGAAAGTTTACTTCTTTATTACCTATCTATATGCCCTTTTGCCAACATCCGCTGGGTTATCGAAAAAGCAAGAGAGTTCCAGAAAAACATCTACTTCTGCTTTATGGAATATGCCAAAGCCTTTGACTGTGTGGATCACAATAAACTGTGGACAATTCTGAAAGAGATGAGAATACCAGACCATCTGACTTGTCTCTTGAGAAACCTGTATGCAGGTCAGGAAGAAACAGTTAGAACTGTACATGGAACAACAGACTTATTCCAAATAGGAAAAGGAGTATGTCAAGGCTGTATATTGTCACCCTGCTTATTTAACTTATATGCAGAGTACATCATGAGAAACGCTAGGCTGGAAGAAGCATAAGCTGGAATCAAGATTGCTGGGAGTAATATCAATAATATGTCATCTCAGATATGCAGACAACACCACCTTTATGGCAGAAAAGTGAAGAGGAACTAAAAAGCCTCTTGATGAAAGCGAAAGAGGAGAGTGAAAAAGTTGGCTTAAAGCTCAACATTCAGAAAACTAAGATCATGGCATCTGGTCTCGTCACTTCATGGGAAATAGATGGGGAAACAGTGGAAAAAGTGTCAGGCTTTATTTTTTTGGGCTCCAAAATCACTGCAGATGGTGATTGCAGCCATGAAATCAAAAGATGCCTACTTCTTGGAAGGAAAGTTATGGCCAACCTGGATAGCATATTATAAAGCAGAGGCATTACTTTGCCAACAAAGGTCCATCTAGGCAAGGCTATGGTTTTTCCAGTAGTCATGTATGGATGTGAGAGTTGGACAGTGAAAAAGGCTGAGTGCCGTAGAATTGATGCTTTTGAACTGTGGTGTTGGAGAAGACTCTTGAGAGTCCCTTGGACTGCAAGGAGATCCAACCAGTCCATCCTAAAGGAGATCAGTCCTGGGTGTTCATTGGAAGGTCTGATGTTGAAGCTGAAACTCTAATACTTTGGCCACCTCATGCAAAGAGTTGACTCATTGGAAAAGACCCTGATGCTGGGAATGATTGGGGGCAGGAAGAGAAGGGGATGACAGAGGATGAGATGGCTGGATGGCATCACCGACTCGATGGACATGGGTTTGTGTAGATTCTGGGAGTTGGTGATGGACAGGGAGGCCTGGCGTGCTGTGGTTCATGGGGTCGCAAAGAGTTGGACACGACTGAGTGACTGAACTGAGCTGAACTGAATGCCCTTTTGTTTCCTGTTCTTGACTTTTTGCACACTGTGTACTTTTCTTTAAAAAGGATATTTAATCAGAAATTTAATTTCATTAATAAATATAGGGCTTTCTGACTATTTGGTTCAGGAATCTGTAAATTTGTTTCTTCAAAAAATATACACCTCAAGCAATTTGGCTTTTCTATTTCTTCTTGAATGTATTTGTAAATTATGTTTTTCAAGAACTTATTCATTTCATCTAGATTATTGAAATTATTGGCATATATTTTTAAAGTAAGGTTTTCATGACTTTGCTATCTTTAGCCATTTCTCTTATTTTATTCCTGATATCAGGAAACTGAGTTATCTTTTTCTTTGGTTATTGTTCAATTCAGCTATGGTTTTAGCAATTTTATTACCCTTAAGAAACAACTTATTGTTTTGTTAATTTTCTCTATTTTATGTTTTTTTTAATTTTACTCGTTTCTGCTATTATTATAATTTTTAACTTATATTATGCTTAATACTGCTTCCTTTTTTATAGCTTCTTAATGGAGAATCCTGGATAACAGATATTAGACTTTTCTTTTTTTCTCATGTAAGATCTTTTTATTTTTTTTTTCAAGTTAAGAGCTTAAAGCTATAAATTTTCCTCAAAATAATTTCTTTAGTTGCATCCCACAAATTTTATTATATTCTCTTTTCATTTTTCCTTAGTTCACATTTTCTAATTTCCATTGTGAGTTTTTTAGCCCTATGTTTATTTCATCAATGTTTTGTAGTTTTCTGTATATAAATCTTTTACCTCCATAGGTTTATTCCTATGTATTTTATTCCTAAGTATTTTGTTTTTTGGTGCTCATGTTAATGATATTGTTTTCCAAATTTTCCTTTCAGATAGTTAATTGTTAGTGGACAGAAACACAACTGATTTTTGCATGCTGACTTTGTATTCTTCAACATTATTGAATTTATTATTTCTAACAATGTTGTGATGAAGCCTTTAGGATTTTCTCTCTATATAAGGTCATGTCTGCAAACAGGGACAATTTTACTTCTTTCTTTCCAATTGTGATACCTGTTCCTTCTTGCTCTCTCTTTTTCTCACTGCACTGACCAGGACTTCTGGTATTGTATTGAATAAAAATAGGAAGAATGAGCATCTTTGCCATGTTCCTAATATTAGAGGAAAAGTCTTAAGTTTTTTACCATTGATTAAAACGTCAACTCTGGGTTTTCATATATGCCTTTCTTTTGCTGAGGTATGTTTCAGGTTTGTTGAGAGCTTTTATCATGAAAGAGCACAGAATTTTGTCAAATGCTTTCTCTGCATTTATTGAGATGGATATGTGGTTTTACATTTTGTTTTGTTAATGTAGCATATCACATTAATTGATTTTCATACATTGAATCATCCTTGCATCTCAGTGCTAAGCCTATTTGATCATAGTGTATAATGTTCTTAATGTGCTGTTAAATTTGGTTTGCTAGTAATTTGGCTTGCAGTATTTTGTTAAGAATTTTGGCATTTAATTCCATCAGGGGAATTGACGTGTAGTTTTCTTTTTTGTGGTGTCTTTTTCTCGCTTTGGCATTAGAGTAATGCTAGCCTAAAACAATGAGTTTGAAAGTGTTCTCCTTCAGTTTTTTAGAAGAGTCTCATAAGGAATGGTTCTGATTTACATATTTGGTAGAATTGACCAGTGAAGCTGTCTAGTCCCAAACCTTTCTCTGGTGGGAGGTTTTAATTATTTATTCCATCTTCACAGTAGTTCTGTGTTTCTTCTGACTATATTTTTCAAGATTCAGTCTTGATAGGTTGTGTATTTCTAGGAAGTACCCATTTCTTCCAGGTTGTCCTATTTGTTGGTACATCATTGTTCATACTAATCTCATAATTCTTTTTACTTCTATGGAGTCAGTTGTAATGTCTCTTATTTCATTTCTGATTGTTTGTATAAGCTTCCTTTCAGTTTACATACTTAATTTCTCTTTAAACGGCCCCTCAGGGACTTCCCCAGTGGCCCAGTTAAGAGTCCATCTTCCGATGCAGGTTTGATCCCTGATCAAGAAACTAAGATCCCACATACCTTAGGCAACTTAGCCCATGTCCTGCCAGAACAAAAGATCCCGCACGGCCTCAACAGATGCTGCAGTGAAGGGCCCATGCACTGCAAGGCAATGAAGACCCAATGCAGCCAAGTAAATAGACAAATATGTATGTTTCTTAAATGATACCTCGTTTATTTGTAACTTCCATACATTGTGTTGAGACCATTGTACTTTACAATTTATGATCCAGATATGAAAAAAAAAATCAGACATGATCTCTCCCTTTGTGGATCTCGGAATTTATTGGTACGGTTATGATAATGCTTACGTCTTCTGAAATAATATGAACCTATGTCAATGCTAAATTCAATTCTCTTTATTTCCCTTGTTCAAACCCAAACTCTTAATGCCCAGATAAACTTCCTCTCCTCTAATCTGCTTTCTTGCTCTGCCCAATGAATATCTCCCTTTTTCTTAGGTATTATATTATCATCTGTACCAGTGTGCAGGCTTTATATCACACACTCTCAATTTAATTAATCAAATATACTACCAGAGCATATTTATTCTGTATTATATTACCATTTTGGAACACATTTTCCACACCGAAATATTTTCATAGAATCTGTCAAAGATAAAGCCAAACATTAAAGTGGTGAAAACAGATTCTATTCAGTAACTACTGATGATAGGGGGAAAGGGCTGGGCTCCATTCCAATTTGTGCAAAAGTGACTGCATGTTTTAAAGGGAGAATGAGGGATTAGGGAAGGAGAGAGCTCAAACTGTGTCAGGAGAGTAGGAAGTTATGAAAAGTTGGGGAAGAGGGTCCATCAGTAGACAAGCAATTAGGCCAGTGTCTCTCCTGGCTAGCAATGATTGAAGTTAGGATTATACCATCCCCCAGAGGCTGGGAGACAGAGGTCCTTTCCTTTCTAAAGTTTACATTTTGAAAGAATGGCTTTCAGTCCTTGAGAAAGTCACTTCATGGTCATAGGAGCTTATTACACATATGTCTCAAAGGGATAGATGAAGGATTTATATACCGTAAGCTTTTTTTTTTTTTATCTTTTTAGTACATTTTCTAGGGGAGGTGGCAGGAGCCTACTGTCAAGTGCTGGCTAGAGCAAACTTTAAATTCTTTTGATTGCCTTGGGCTTTTTCATGCAGGAGCTCAAAGAAGGGCTGGGCCATCCCAGGGCTGTGGCTTTAGGCTGCCAACCAAAAGCCCTGAGTGGTCTGGTAAAGCCTCTTAGTGTGGAGGTTTGAAGGTATTGTTACTCTTAGTAGAGTTCTTTTGTAGTTCTTAGCTTCCATCTTAGCATCCCAAATTAGTTTAAATACGAATAGTCCTTTATTTTTTGGTGGTCCTTTTAAATTTTAATATTTATTTTGATAAATACATAATATTCTAAATTTTGAGGAAAGCTATGTTTATATGACATTGCATGGATCAGAAAGAAAAATGTTGAAAAATTAATCCTATTTCCCTAAAAGATAGTTTTTCAAAGTCATTGAAGTTTTATTTTTTATTTTTATGGTATTAATTTTTTTTTATATTATAGTTGATCAGCAATGTCATTAGTTTCAGATATACAGCAAAGTGATCCAGTTATGCATAAACATCTATCTATTCTTTTTCAAGTTCTTTTCCCATTGAGGTTATTATAGAATATTGAATAGAGTTTTCTGGGCTATATTGGTTGTCAATTTTAAAGATAGCAGTGTATACACGGGAGTCTCAAACTCCCAGTCTATCACTCCTCCCACTCCAGTAACCATGTTTATTCTCTGTGAGTCTGTTTCTGTTTTGTAAATAAGTTCATTTGTATCATTCATTTTATAGTTTCCACATATAAGCGATATCCTATGATATTTGTCCTTGAATGATAACAGTCCTTTAATAGCCAGATTCCAATTCTTGTTTTCTGCTGGTATTGACCGGCCTGTTCTGCTCTTCACTGCATGCTGAAGTTCCCCCGCAAGGGCTGCTGGGCGTGGTTGAGCGGTTCACACACTGCGCAAATAGGGCTGGAGGAAGAGTGAGGGAGGGCTGAAATCCAGCTGTGCTTTGCAGGCCACGAGTCCCAACACCAGCAATCATATCTTCCAAATCACACAAATATTCCTGCGAGCTGCTGGTTATCCTGCCAATGGCAATGCCTAGGTCACAGGGTTCTAAATGATACCAGATAGACATCTTCTAACTTTTTGTTCTGAAAAGTTGAGTTAAAAGCAGCTTTAAGCCGAAATTTTCAATAATTACCTTCGCTTTTGCCTTTGCTTTGTAATCGGAGAAATTTCCATTTGCTAAGGTTCAGGTTTTTTGTGCACTTGGAGCACAAGTGAGTCCTTTATAAGAGTCTGATTAGATCCCACTGAAGGTCTTCAGAAGAATGGCTTTGTAGCCCGGGGGCCTCTCAAACATAACCACTACCTTAGTAACCAATGTCACAAGGAAAAGAAACAGATTCCCCTTGGGGGAGTTGAGTGTCTTTTTGTGATTTTGGTTTGAGATTGCAGTAGATTTATGTGTTTGTATTATCATCTTCCATAGACGTTTATGCAGAGATATTTTCAAGTAGGGTCATGATTTGTTCTTGAGTAATACCAATTCTCTTTTTTCCATTTGTGAGGATTTTGTTAGGTTTTGCAAGTTTATATGTGTTTTTCAACTCAGTAAAGTGTTTCATTCCTTCATGTACCAACTTGTACATTCCCATTAATCCATCTTCAATTTTTCTCTACCAAAACATAAAAAATTAAAGACCATTTTGATTTTTTTCAGTGTCATAACTTTGCACTTTAGATTCCAGAGGAAATAATTAAAAACTAGCAGTGAGAATAGAAAGTGATATATTTTCTTAGATCAAGAAATTTATTTTTGAAGTTCTTCATGGTAGTATAAGATATTTAATTTTTTTGGAAAAAATATGGAAAGGCTAAAAGCTGGGATGTATATCAGCATCCTATGCCAACCTCAACGTTACTGATATCTATGTTTCAGACTTTGTATGATTGACTGAACTGGCTTTTTTCCCTCAGTTTTTGCATGAAACCAAAATAGATTCCAAGGTTTCCCATTAAGCATCAGAGAGGTAAATTGCTGCCTACTGCTAAGAAGCAAAGATTCTTATTTGTCTGTTTCAAGACTCATCAGAGCATATTCTTCAGTTACCATATTCTTTAGCTGTTTCCAGCTAAATTTGAGAGGGTCTCTGGGTAGAACTGAAATACCAACAATAAGAGAAAGAACCAGGTTTTAATTCTTCTGGAAATTATTTGCATTTTTCCCCTTACCTAAGGTACCCAATTATTTAATTAGACTACATTGACCTGACTTGGATAGTAATGATTCTGAAGATAATACCTGTGGGAAAGTTTTTTGATAGGAAAAAAAAAAATTAGAGGGTTGGAAAACAAAAGCTGATAGAATCCACATTGACAAACAAGTTTTAATTTTTCAAAGTTGAGCATTTCAGTTATGTAGGTTTTACAATTGATTTCATCAGTCATATTCAAAAATGAATGCTATAATAATTCATGCTAGTTTGCATCTATATTGTTCTCAGGTAAATAAGTAACAATCAATTTATTTTTAAAAGCTTTTCATAATCCTTAGCATTTAATATAATTAAATTTTTAGTCAATTTATCAAAAATACTGCCTAATGTCCAAGTTTAAGAGATATTCATAGTTTTATCTTACTTAGCGCAATTACAGGTATTGTTACAATAAACAGAACATTTTTCGAGTATCAAGAATTCTTAGTTGTATTATAAAAAACATATTAGTTTTTCAGATCAAGTGTAAAATTAGATACAGTTATGACAACTATATCTTTGTTCCCCTGTGGTAGAAATATCTCTTAAAATCTTAGATTCTTTTTCATGTGTTCATAAACATAAGAATTTTGTTTTGAATTTATTTTTCTTGATGGAAAAATTTAGAGAAGACAGTAAATTATGAAAGGGAAGAGAAAGAACTTAGACAATTTTCTCAAGGTCAGCCCAGGCTCCTGATTGAAGGAAAGCAGTCTGAGGTGATTTCTTAATTATTGCATTATGTCTTACTGTAGTGTGAATGTTATCGGAACTGAGGATCTCAGCCCCTCATGTAGTGTGGCTGGCCTTTCCACTTGACTTATTTCTGTCACCTTTATATTTGAAGACTATCCAAATGGTAGTGCTATGCATTAACATGCCTCCTAAAGTAGGTGGAAAACCCCAAAGCTTACTAGGTTTGTTGGTCTTTTGGTCACAAGTATACTTGGCCTCGGTAATAAAGGCAGTACTTCAGCAAAAGTATGATAAACCCTCAAGTTTTCTGAATATGTGTGTTTCAGAAACTACAATATGGGTGGTCATAACTAAATATTTTGAACAGAAAATGCGTGGAAAGCAATTAGATGTTGACTACATGGTGTTTGTCATGAGACATAAATGTGAATGGACATGGAAACGCATTCACCTCTTTGCAGGTGGAACTGATCTCTATTTCAAGTGATACGCTAGTTGAGATGTTTTCATTGTTCTGTACTAATGCTCTTTATTGGCATGGATGATCAGGATTTACTGTATCTGCAAACATCCTGCTCCTATGGAGTAAAACCTTGAAAATGTTGTTTCCCGTGCTGAAATACAAAACAAAGTTTTAATAAACCTGTTCTGAAATAATGTTAAGTAAGGATGTACAGATTATAGATGCTATCATCTTTCGGAGAAAGCACTGGGTATAGAGTTAAAAGTCTTGCATGCACATTACAACCATGCCATTTATTGGCTCATAAATTACAGATTCAGTAAGAACCATGACAAGTGAATATAAGCAGGAGAAAGAAGGGCTTTTTATTTGGAAAGAATTTTGTACTTCTGTGATCTATCTATCTATCTATCTATATATATATGCTGACCATATTACATAAAGGTCTAAAAATTAGGGCTTTTCTCATCATCAGTACTGGCTACACTAGCACAGTACTTTGCTGATACTTATTTTGTCCCAGAAGCTACGTATAGGAGTTTCCAGTTTATATTTTTTAGTTTATTTTATTGAAGTATAGTTGAGGTATAATGTTAATTTCTACTGTACAGCAAAGTGATTCAGTTATACATATATATAATACATTCTTTTTCATATTCTTTTCCATTATGTTTATCATAGTATATTGAATATTGTTCTGTGTGTTATACAATAGGACCTTGCTGTTCATCCATCCTATATATAATAATTTGCCTCTGCTAATCCCAAACTCCCAATCCATTTCTTCCCCACCCACCTCTCCCTTGTCAGTCACAACTCTGTTCTCTATGTCCATGAGTCTGTTTCTGTTTCGTAAATAAGTTCCTTTGTGTCATATTTTAGATTCCACTTGTAAATGTTATCTCTTTCTGACTTGCTTTACTTAGTGTGATAATCTCCAGGAAGGATGACTGTCATGAAACTTCATTCCTGGGCTGCCTGAGTAGCCAGATGATTTGTTGTTTATTCATCTGTCTATGTATTTACCTAATGAAATTCACCAGAGTAGTTATTCTGTCCCTGTTTCATGTATGTCAAATATTTATATGTAATGTACTTTGATCATGTCATGACTGTATCACAAGAGGTACAATTTATGAAGTTGACTACTTGATAAATTATTCCTCTCTGGTAGAAAAGATCATAAATTATTATTATGTTAATTGATTACATTGTTTCCCCTCATATAACCCACAGATTGAAATCTATTTTGTTCCCTTGAAGATTGAGAGGTAATTAAATAGAATTTTCAGTAATGAAATAGTTTTTGTTTCAAGTGTAAATGTTAAACAAAAGCATCTTCTGCAACTGATACCTGCTTAAAAGCTCTGAAAGCTTATGTAATATTCAACTCATTCATCTATCACAAGGTCAAACTATTCAACTTTACAAAAATTAAGCCATATATGTCTTATCACCACTGATCCAAGCTCACAAATACTGTCTTGAGCCCCTGTCATAAATAAATGGGAACATATGTAACAGTAAGGAAGAGGTCAACGCTAGTGACAATGATGTAGCCCTAAACCAGTGTGTTTAGGCCTGAACCTTTTTGTTTTCAATAACCTGTTTTAGAGGGTGAGAAAAGTATGTGGAAGTTCTCACTTGGAAAAGTAAACTACTTTGAATCGTTTTATTATAGCATGACTCTCATTCAGATGTAGAATAAACATGTATCAAAGATGTCTTTGACCTAATAAGGGTGGCAGTAGAATGGTTAATCTGGTCTAAAGAACCTTTGGAATATATACATGGAGAAAGAGAGCTGGAGAGAAGGAGATTAACATTGATTTATATTAAGTCAGTCAGGGAAAAACACTTGCTGAAATAAGTACTCAGTGAGAAATAAAACTGATTAGTATCCTACAGTGCAATAAACCATAACCTTTTGGATTATCTTTTCTACCAATTGCACCTCTACTGGAAAAAAAAAATCTGTATCATTGACATACAACTCACAGAATCTGGGTCTTAATCAAAGGTAACTAGTAAGTTAAACAAAGGTTTATCCCCTAGAGGATTAGATAATTCTTGGGTGGTCCCATCAGACAGTGTTCAGTAGGATATTGAAATGACATACAGTCATGCTTTTGTCCTATTTCGAATAGGTGTAATTTTCTTTTAGCAGTACCAGTTTCTTTCCACCGTATCTAAAGACTGCTTTCTGTACTTGTCACATCATCATGCTTTAGTAGAAAACTCCTGTTTTGAACTGAATTCTCCCCCTTTGCATCACAGCATATGCAGTCCTGAACAAAGGGGGAGATAACATTCTTTCTGGAATTTTTCTGAGTTTTTGCAGAATTTTAATATCAGGAAGAGTCTCTGATCTTAGTAAATAGTTCCCAAAAGAGAGATAAAGGAACCAACTCTGTATTCATATACAGATGGCAAAAAGGGCCCTGTCTCCCTCTGCCTTATTGAGAGATCATGAAAAAGGTAAAGACCTTTATTATTTGAATGTTCTTTCTAGTGTGTATAAGTACTTTTAATGTATGATATTTATTTAAGAAATTGAGTTTCTTAGATTTTGCTTTGCTTAGTTTATGTTCTTTATGCCCTGGCTACCATTATCTGATCATCAGTGGGATAACTTGTTCAACCTTATACTTGAAATTTCTCATTTCAGGAACCCTTTCTGCCCTCCAGACCCATAGCTGTCACATATTGCACTGTATTTTGTTTATCTCACAAGGCACATTTCCCTTTTCAAAACAAAAGTAATTTATATGAGACCCATATTTCAAATGTGAGATTTATTTGAAGCTACAACAGGAAGAACTAACGTCCTTTACTCAATAAAGTTGAAAACCCAACTCCACAATGTATTGTTTCTGCAAAGGATTTTTATTAAAAAGTATTGCAATAAAAGATTACAGACTAGCATATTGAAGAGCATATGGAGAAGTTTTTGCCTGAGGGAGTAAAAACATTAAATGACTTTGAATCATTTTATCAAAAAAATGTTGCAAACCAAGTGAGTGAAAAGTGAAGTCACTCAGTCATGTCTGACTCTTTGTGACCCCATGGACTGTAGCCCACCAGGCTCCTCCATCCATGGGATTTTCCAGGCAAGAGTACTGGAGTGGGGGGGCATTTCCTTCTCCAAAGAATGAATAATAAATAACAACTTAGTACAATTGACCTTGTTGTTGTTCAGTCACTCAGCTGTGTCTGACTCTTTGCAGCCCTGTGGACTGCGGCACACCAGGCTTCCCTGTCCTTCACCATCTCCCAGAGCTTGCTCAAACTCACTGGAAAGTCTAAATTGACATTTTTAGGCTGCTAAGAATTTATACGTACAGTCCAAACCAAGTGGACTTTTCATACTTCCACATATACTTTTATTTTATTTATTTATTTTTTTACTTTTCTTTACTTTATTGTGTTGGTTTTGCCATACATTGACATGAATCCCCCATGGGTCTACATATGCTCCCCCTCCAGAACCCCTCTCCCTCCTCCCTCCCGATTCCCTCCCCCTGGGTCATCCCGGTGCACCAGCCCCAAGCATCAACCCTGGGCTGGCGATTGATTTCACATATGATAATTAACATGTTTCAATGCCATTCTCCCATATCATCCCACCCTTGCTCTCTTCCACAGAGTCCACGTGTCTTTTCTATACATCTGCTTTCCTTTTGCTGTCTCGCATGCAGGGTTCTCGTTACCATCTTTCTAAATTCCATATATATGCGTTAGTATACTGTATTTTTGTTTTTCCTTCTGGCTTACTTCACTCTGGATAATAGGCTCCAGTTCCGTCCACCTGAGTAGAACTGATTCAAATGAATTTTTTTTTAATGCTGAGTAATATTCCATTGTGTATATGTACCACTGCTTTCTTATCCATTCGTCAGTTGATGGGCGTCTAGGTTGCTTCCATGTCCCGGCTATTGTAAACAATGAGGCGATGAACACTGGGGTACACGTGTCTCTTCCAATTCTGGTTTCCTCGGTGTGTATGCCCAGCAGTGGGATTGCTGGGTCATATGGCAGTTCTATTTTCAGTTTTTTAAGGAATCTCCACACTGTTTTCCTTAGTGGCTGTACTAGTTTGCATTCCCACCAACAGTGTAAGAGGATTCCCTTTTCTCCACGTCCTCTCCAGCATTTATTGCTTGTAGACTTTTGGTTGGCAGCCATTCTGACTGGTGTAAAGTGGTACCTCATTGTGGTTTTGATTTGCATTTCTCTGATAATGAGTGATGCTCAAGCATCTTTTCATGTGTTTGTTAGCCATTTTTATGTCTTCTTTGGAGAAATGTCTGTTAAGTTCTTTGGCCCACTTTTTGATTGGGTCGTTTATTTTTCTAGAATGGAGCTGCAGGAGTTGCTTGTATATTTTTGAGATTAATTGTTTGTCCGTTGCTTCATTGGCTATTATTCCACATATACTTTTAAAACTATAAACTCTATTTTTTAAGATCAGTTTTAGATTTACAAAAAAAGATGATGATACAGAATGCTTTATCCTCACACCTGGTTCTCCTTATTGACATTGTATCACTATGATACCAGGTGGCGCTAGTGGTAAAGAATTCACCTCCCAAAGCAGGAGATGCAAGAGGCGTGGGTTTGATCCCTGGGACAGAAAGATCCCCTGGAGCAGGGCACAGAAACCCACTCCAGGATTCTTGCCTGTAAAATTCCAAGGACAGAGGAGCCTGGCAGGCTATAGTTCATGGGGCTGCAAAGAGTCAGACATAACTGAGTGACTGAACACACACTTTCGTGATAACCACAGTCAGCTGGCTTAGGTATTGTTTGCCAGGTTCTTCCACTGTAAAGATACTTTCTCCTCTCCTTTCCATATTGTATACTTTGGAAGCAAGTTGCTATGTACAGTCCACATTAAAAGAGTGGGCATTATGCCTCCATTTCTTGACATCAGAGTATCTGCAAAAATTATTTGGAACTCTCTGCACAAGAAATTTATCTCTTCTGTCCTTTATTTGTTTAATCATTTAGTTCTATAAGAATGGACTTATATTTATTTTATACTTTGCGTTACAGCTCAATACTGTTTTGTTGTTGTTGTTTGTTTTGGTTGCCCATATTGTTGCAGCTTTGACCACCCGTCAATGTTTCATTTTGCTTGTGTGTCAACCTTTGACATGTCCCAGCTTGTGGGGTTTTGATTTTGTTTTTGCCACTTTCATATTTCTAGCACTATAATATGCCTCAGGATTATTTTATTTCCTGTCCCTGCACTAGAATCAGCTATTTCTTCAAGGAGCCCTGGTTCCCCATCACCACTGAGTGTCACTGCTTCAAGCCCTCTTAGCTGGCAGAGCAAGAGACACATATGTGTCTGTCAGCCACTGGATAAACAAACATGCTCATTTCTATCTAATCTTCTTGTATTTATTTTAAACTAAACAGGAGTTTATAACCAAATCTCAATCCTGATCCATTATCACAGCAAATACTTTTTGTGAAGAAGAGAAATTTTTGTTTTTCATATAATGGAGTTACTCAATTCAAACCCTCTTTAAGTTGTAATTTTGCATTTGATTTCAACATTAGCCTCTGTTTTGCTTTTTATAAAAAGTCATTAAAATAGACTCATTTAAGTATATCAGCCTAGCATTTGGTTGATTAAAGTTGAATACCTATTAATCTTCTAGGTACACAATTTAATTACTCAGTAATATCTAGATATAAGGGCTTCCCTGGTGGCTCAGACGGTAAAGAATCTGCTTGCAATGCAGAAGACCAAGGCTCAATCCTTGGGTTGGAAAGAGCCCCTGGAGAAGAGAATAGCTACCCACTCTAGTAGTCTTGCCTGGAGAATTCCATGGGCAGAGGAGCCTGGTGGGCTACAATCTACAGGGTCTCAAAGAGTCAGACACAACTGAGCCACTAACACTTTCACTTTTTTTTTCATCTAATCATCAACTTATGTATTCTAGTTTGATTATCAAAGGAAAAGAGAAGTTCCAAAGAGGTAGCTTGGCCTGATGATAAGTTCATTCCCTCAGTAAGTCTTTATTTTTTTTTTAAATTTGCTCAGTGACAAATACAGAAAAAATCACAACAAACAAACAAAACCAGATAGTAAATGAATTAAGGGAAATATTAGAAAAATGCAAAATTAGAATGGGTTGTGCCTATGGCTCCTTCACTGTATTTTTGCTAGTTTTGAAAATCACTAATAAGTGATTAGTTTCAAAGGGTTTAAGTATCAGATGGAAAGTGACATTAGACTTAAGTAAGAGCTTAACTTAGAGATTCAGTAATTTTGTGATTGTAGGTACTTTATATGGAAATTCCAATCTAAACATATTATGTAAAAAGATCTGTATCTTTGTTGTTGTTGTTGTTGAGCTGCCAAGGTCCTGCCCTTTGCAACCCCATGAACTGCAAGTTCTACAGGCTTCCCTGTCCTTCATCATCTCTCGGAGTTTGCCCAAGTTCATCTACATTGAGTCAGTGATGCCATCTGATCATCTCATCCTCTGTTGTCCCCGTCTCCTCTTGCCTTCAATCTTTCCCAGCATCAGGGTGTTTTCCAATGAGTTGGCTCTTCGCATTAAGTGGCCAAAGTATTGGAATTTCAGCATCAGTTCTTCCAATGAATATTCAGGACTGATTTCCTTTAGGATTGATTGGTTTGATCTCCTTGTAGTCCTAAGGACTCTGAAATCAAGAAGTGTGATGCCTCCAGCTTTATTCTTTTTTCTCAAGATTGCTTTGCTATTCAAGTCTTTTGTGGACAAATACATATAAATAATACAAATTATAGGATTTTTTTTCTATTTCTGTTAAAAAATATCATTGGAATTTTGATGGTCATTGCACTGAAATCTGTGGATCAGAGTTCAATCTTTGGGTAGTATAGATATTTAAACTATATTGATTTTCCAGTCCTTGAGCATGGAACATTTTTGCATTTGTTTTGTATCTTCTTCACTTTATTTAATTCATATTACTGTTTTCAGTGTATAGATCTTTCTCCTTCTTGGTTAAACTTATTCCTAAGTATTTTATTCTTTCTGAATAAGTGGGAGTTTTGTTATGATTCCTCTCCGATAGTTTGTTGTTAGTGTACAGAAACACATATAATTTTTGTATAGTGATTTTCAATCATGCAAGTTTATTGGATTCATTTATTAACTCTAAAGATTTTTTTGGCAATGTCTTTGGGGTTGTATATGTAGTATCATGTCATCTGTAAATATATAGAGCTTTCCTTCTTTGGTTCCTGTTTTGATGACTTTTATTTCTTTTCGGGGGGGGTGGTTTCCAGGTGGCACTAGTGGTAAAGAACCTGCCTGCAAATGCAGGAGACATCAGAGATGCAGGTTCAATTCCTGGGTTGGGAAGATTCCCCTGGAGGAAGTCATGGGAACCCATTCCAGTATTCCTGCCTGGAGAATCCCATGGAAAGAGGAGTCTGGTGGGCTACAATCCACAGGGTAACAAAGAGTTGGACACAACTGAAGCAACTTAGCATGTATGCACACATTTCTTTTTTTGCGTAATTGCCTTGGCTAGGATATCAGATACTATGATGAGTAACAGTGACTAGAGTGGATCTTCTGTGCCTTGTTCTCAATCTTAGAGGAAAACCTTTCAGCTTGTTATCACTGAATATTATGTTAGCTGTGGGTTTCTCATGTGTGACCTTTATTATGTTGAGGTACACCCATTTTGTTGAGAGTTTTTATTCATGAATCTATGTTGAATTTTGTCAGATGCTTTTTCTGCATTTATTGAGATGATCCTATGACTTTTATCCATCATTTTCTTAATGTGGTGTATCACATTGATTGTTATGTGTTGAACCATTGTTGCATCTCTGCAACAAATATTACTTGATCATGGTGTATGAGGATTTTCATGTTACTGTTGAATTTAGTTTGCTAATATTTTGTTGAGCATTTATGCAACTACAATCATTAGGAATATTGGCCTATACTTTTCTTTTTCTTTTAGCATCCTTGTCTGGCTTTGGTATCAGGGTAATGCTAGCCTCATAAAAATGAGGTTAGAAGCGTTCACTCCTCTTCTATTTTTCAGAAGAGTTTGTGGATTGATATTAATTCTTCTTTAATGTTTGTTAGAATTTACCAGTGAAGCTGTCTGGTTCTGGACTTCCATTGCTGGGAGGTTTTTGTTACTTTTCAATCTCCTTAAAAGTACCTGGTCTGTTCAGATTTTCTATTTCTTTATGATTCAGCCTTGGTAGGTTGTTTAATTCTAGAAATTTATCCATTTCTTCTAGATTGCCCAATTTGTTGCTGTATATTGTTCACAGTAGTCTTTTATGATCTTTTGCATTTGCCTTACATCCACTATGCATCCTCTCTATAATTTTATTCATCTGAATTTTCTCACTTTTTTGGGGAGTAAGTCTAGCTGAAGGTTTCCATAGTTTATTTATTTTTCCAAAAACCAGCTTTTAATTTCATTGACTTTTTTCTATTGTCTTTTAGTCTCTACTTCATTTATTTCCACTCTGATCTCTTATTTATTTCCCTCTAGCAATTTTGGCTTGTGTTTGGTCTAATTCTTTTAGTTCTCTTAGGTATAAAAAAAGGCTATTTTAGATCTTTCTTATTTCTTAATAACGGAGTTTATCATTATAAACTAACTTTTAGAATTGCTTTGCTGCTCCAGTAAATTTTGATAAGTTGTGTTTCCATTTTTATTCATCTCAAGATAAGTTTTATTTTTCTTTCAGTTCTAGACTTGACCTGTGGCTTGTTCAGTAGCATGTTGTTTAATTTCCATCTGTGAATTTTATAATTTTCTTTTTATAATTTATTTATTTTTAGTTTTATATTAGTTTTACTTTAGTTTTATATATTTATTTCTAGTTTCATTATCATTGTGAAACAATAATGTCCTACTGTATAGTACAGGGAACTATATTCACTAATTTGTGATACACTCTAAAATAAATGAATAAAAATTTTGAAGAGAATGTAAAGAAATAGTAAAGAGTATATAGAGAGTAAAGAGCTACAAGTTCATACAATGAAAGAGAGTAAAGCAGTACTGAAAATCAAATGATTGTGGTGGATAGTATAGATTCATGTTTCGAACACTAATGTAGTGTTATTAGAACGCTAACATATCCAATGAGGTCCTACTCCCATAAGAAGACAGTTATCTTAAAGATAAAAACAACAGATGCTTTGCCGCAAGCTACTGCATTAAAGCTAAAATGGGGGAAAACAAACAATAGAAGGTCAGTGTGCTTGATATCTGATAGTATGTTCTGTCTTACCTGCAAATTACTTTCTTACCAAGTCAAGAGTATTCTCACCGAAGACTTTTGAGTAAAAGGTTGAAATTTCATGAGGCATTTCCTATATACACAATTAATTATATAAGCATGAATATATGTGGAAATAAATTTAAAATCAGGAAACGGCTAATAAAAGCAGTATCAGTTCAGTTCAGTTCAGTTGCTCAGTTGTGTCCAACTCTTTGTGACCACATGGACTGCAGCACACCAGGATTCCCTGTCCATCACCAACTCTTGGAGCTTACACAAACTCATGTCCATTGAGTCAGTGATGCCATCTAACCAATTCATCCTCTGTTGTCCCTTTCTCCCTCCGCCTTCAATCATTCCCAGCAACACGGTCCTTTCAAATGAGTCAGTTCTTTGCATCAGGTGGCCAAAGCACTGGAGTTTCAGCTTCAGCTTCAGTCCTTCCAACGAATATTTAGGACTGATTTCCTTTAGGGTGGACTGGTTGGATCTCCATGCTGCCCAAGGGACTCTCAAGAGTCTTCTCCAACACCACAGTTCAAAAGCACCAATTCTTCAGCTCTCAGCTTTCTTTATAGCCCAAGTCTCACATCCACACATGACTATTGGAAAAACCAAAGCTTTGACTAGATGGACCTTTGTTGACAAAGTAATGTCTCTGCTTTTTAATATGCTGTCTAGGTTGGTCATAAATTTTCTTCCAAGGAGCAAGTGTCTTTTAATTTCATGGCAGCAGTCACCATCTGCAGTGATTTTGGAGACCCCCCCAAAATAAAGTCTGACACTGTTTCCGTTGTTTTCCCATCTGTTTGCCATGAAGTGATGGGATGAGATGCCATGATCTTAGTTTCCTGAATGGTGAGTTTTAAGCCAACTTTTTCACTCTCCTCTTTTACTTTCATCAAGAGGCTCTTTAGTTCTTCTTTGCTTTCTGCCATAAGGATGATGTAATCTGCATATCTGAGGTTATTGATATTTCTCCCAGCAGTAATGATTCCAGCTTGTGCATCATCCAGTCAAGCATTTCTCATGATGTACTCTGCATATAAGTTAAATAAGTAGACTGACAATGTACAGCCTTGATGTACTCCTTTCCGGATTTTGAACCAGTCTGTTGTTCCATGTCCAGTTCTAACTGTTGCTTCGTGACCTGCACACAGATTTCTCAAGAGACAGGTCAGGGTGGTCTGGTATTGCCATCTCTTTCAGAATTTTCCACAGTTTGTTATGATCCACACAGTCAAAGGCAGAAGAAAAAAGCAGTATAATAGGAAGATTTATTTTAAAGGAAAGGGTAAGAAAGACAGCTTTAAGGGATTCACATTTGGTAATTTTTGAATAGGTTGTAAACCAAAATATATGGAGTAATTAATTATAACCAATTTAATAACATAAGAATTCATGAGATAAAATATACCCACAGGTATAAAAAATAAGAAGGAAAGAATAAATAGATTTCCTCTAGTAAAATGACAATAAATATAGAAGGAGTGGTTAAGTTAAAAATCAGCTAGTCAGATATGTTAAAATTAATCTGTGGAAAAGATCAGGACATTTTCATAGTCTGAAACTCTCTTTCCACAAATTACTTATGAATGACAAAGGAATAAACAGTTACTCTAAAGTGAAGAAACCTGCAGATACCACCTTAACCAAGAGACCAGAATTAACATAATTTCTCCTTATATCATGCATGGAAAGTGCACAACATCACTTGTGATAGTTCCACCAAAATGCCCAGCCTAAATCTTATCATGAAGAAAGATCAGACAAAGTTAGATTAAGGGACTTTCTCTAAAATAACAGCCCCCTTCATGGAAATAAAAGCAAAAATAAACAAAGGGGCCTAATTAAACTTAAAATCTTTTGCACAATGAAGGAAACTATAAGCAAGGTGAAAAGACGGCCTTCAGAATGGGAGAAAATAATAGCAAATGAAGCAACTGACAAAGAATTAATCTCAAAAATATACAAGTAGCTTCTGCAGCTCAATTCCAGAAAAATAAACTACTCAATGAAAAAATGGACCAAAGAACTAAACAGACATTTCTCCAAAGAAGACATACAGATGGCTAACAAACACATGAAAGATGCTCAACTTCACTCATTATCAGAGAGATGCAAATCAAAACCACAATGAGGTACCATCTGGTACCATGCCAGTCAGAATGGTCGCTATCAAACAGTCTACAAACAATAAATGCTGGAGAGGGTGCAGAGAAAAGGGAACCTTGTTACATTGTTGGTGGGAATGCAAACTAGTACAGCCACTATGGAGAACAGTGCAGAGAGTCTTTAAAAAACTGGAAATAGAACTCCCATACGACCCAGCAATCCCACGGTTGTGCATATACACCGAGGAAACCAGAATTGAAAGAGACACGTGTACCCCAATGTTCATCACACCACTGTTTACAATAGCTTGGACATGGAAGGAACTTAGATGTCATCAGCAGATGAATGGATAAGGAAGCTGTAGTACATATACACAATGGAATATTACTCAGCTATTAAAAAGGATGCATTTGAATCAGTTCTAATGAGGTGGGTGAAACTGGAGCCTATTATACAGAGTGAAGTAAGTCAGAAAGAAAAGCAGCAATACAGTATATTAACACATATATATGAAATTTAGAAAGATGATAGTGATAACCGTATGTATGAGACAGCAAAAGAGACACAGATGTAAAGAACAGACTTTTGGACTCTGTGGGAGAAGGTGAGGGTGGGATGATTTGAGAGAATAGCATTGAAACATGTATATTACCATATATGAAATAGATTTCCAGTCCAGGTTCAATGCGTGAGACAGGATGCTCAGGGCTGGTGCACTGGGATGACCCTGAGGGAAGGGATGGAGAGGGAGGGGGGAGGGGAGTTCAGGATGGGGGACACATGTACACCCATGGCTGATTGATGTCAATGTATGGCAAGAACCACTACAATATTATAAAGTAATTAGCCTCCAATTCAAATGAATTAATTAATTTAAAATAAAGAGTAAATAACAACAACAACAAAAATAACAGACCTCTTCAAAACATCAAGTTCAAGAAAGAATTCTTCCAGACTAAAAATACTAAAAACATGTGATAACTAAAGTAATGTTATAAAGGACATTATTGAGGCATAAGTAAGTTTGAATATAAACTGTGATTTCAATAGTAATGTGTGCGCATGTGCTAAGTCACTTCGGTTGTGTCTGACTCTTTGCGACCCTATGGACTGTAGCCCACCAGGCTCTGCCCTCCATAGTATCGATTCTCTAGGCAAGAATACTGGAGTGGGTTGCTGTGCCAACAGTAGTGTATAAATGTCTAATTTCCTAATTTTGACAACTTTACTATGGTTAAGTAAGAAAATATCCTTGGTCTCAGTAAATACACATGGAAGTATTTAGGGAAAAGTAGGCGTATCTTCAGCTTATTCCCAAATGGCTCAGAAAAAAAAATAGTGTGATGTAGAATAGAGATAGCAGTACAGATTATATTATAAACATAATATACCCATATAAAGTAATATAGCAAGCAGGCAAAATGTAAACAATTGGTGAATTTGGGTAATGGGCATATAGGTATATCCTTCTACTCATTCAACTTTTATACAAGTTTGAAGTTATATTAAAATAAAATTTTACCAAAGTTTAAAAAGTGTTGATTTTAAAATAACCTCTACATAAACTAATAAATATCATAGAAAGTAAATGCAAATAAACAAATTTAAGAATAAGAAAGCAGATATCTGCATAGTCCAGGGGATACTAAAAGGTAAAAGGAAAATACTAGCACAACTCTACCAATAAATTTGAAAATAATTCTCTGGAAATTACAGATTGACTACTAAGTAGCAATAAGAATTATGCTGTTGAAGAATACTAAATAGAATGAAAAAAGTTCATGTATATAAAATTTTAAAATATGGAACAGTTTGCAAATAGACTCTAGTCTTATAAAACAGATATAAAATCAGAATTAGAATAATATATATATACAGTCTGATAAAAGAAATGATCTTTATATAAATGGGTTAAGAATATTTTCTTTCTGGGAACTTTTCTGCATATTCTAAATGTTAGGCAACATGTGTTACTCTTTAAATATCTATTAAAGAAACCCCCAAATTTTTATGAAATATCTATGAAAACACACACTAGAAAAACATGTGCAATGGCTCTGGAAACTAAGGATTAGAATTCATCATATATCAGAAACTTGGAAGGATTCATACTAATTACAAGCAGATGTTAAGGTTTAAACAAGTCTAATCATAGCCAATGAATGCTTGACCTTTTGACCTGGAACAATGCAACAGGGAATGGATGCAGCCCATTGACAGGAAGAGGGTCAACAACCGGAAATTAGCTGGACATCACCTTCTCATTGTAGATGCATTCTGAGGGAGGAAATTCTTGTCCCCAGTCTCCCCTCCTCATTAGCTCTATCTACATTCAGTTAGAATATCTAAGAGAGCCTGAGAATATCCGAGTGGATATTTTGCCTCCACAGTTCTCAGTCAGAGACCAGCAATCCCAGCATCAAAAAAAACCCAGAATGATAGAAGAGAGAGTTGGGACACAGCATTGCAAAAATTGTTTCATTTTGGCATGCCATTAGAGAGAATTAGAAGTTTAAATATGGTCAATTAAAATAGAACTATAGAACTATACAACAGAATACATTACCAAGGGAAACATAATTTTTAAACAGTCAATGCAAGAAGCCCCTAGGAAGGAAAACAAGGTTATAACACAATATATAAAGGAGTATACAAAATAGGTTAGATAAAACAAAATCAAACTGAACAACTGATTTGGTTAAATTCCCTCATAAAAGACAAACTTTAGATTGGTTTAACAAAAGCTAGGCATAACCTGACTGACTGCAAGGAACAAAGAATAAAAACAAAGGGATGGAGAAAGGTACATTGAAAGCACACTTCAGTATAATTCCAAGAAGAAATGTGATTTTAAAATGAAATGTAAAGTCACCCAGAGAGTAAAAGAAAAGATAGCACTTTGGATAAAAACCTAAAAGAATGCACTGAACCTCTGCTTGAACACGTGCTTCAGGTAGAAATCTCGATCCATGCTCAATTTGGTAAACTGAGAGAAGAGAACAAAAGTCCCAGCCAGAAGTCAACAAACCCCATCCACAGGCTTGCTGCCTGAGTTGCAGCTTTGTTGGAACACAGCCACGTGTATTTCTTCGAGGTGACAGAACTGAGTAGCTGTGACAGAGACCACAGGACCAGAGTTTAAAATTCACTATCTACCACTTTATGGAAAAGATTTGCTAATCCTGAAATAAACCACAAAAACACCCCAGCCAGATAATAATAGTTTTTGAAAACTGATGTAAAGAAAATCAAATCAGTGAATCAGGCAAACATTACCCAGAAGAGTAAGTTTTAGACAGATTAGTCAGGAAAAGTGATTCTGTGGAGAAGCTGAGGTCCGTAAGGTGAGATTGTGTCTGACCTGTGAAGAAGTAGGGAGAAAGCACTCCTGGCAAATACAACAGTACGCAAGAAAGGGTTAGTGATCTTGAGGTATAGAAGTTAGGCTAGAGGGGTGGAATAGTAGCGAGGAAGGGCTAAGGGGGAAATTGGTTTCAAAAGATGTTGAAAATAAGTGAGAACCAGATCCTGCAGGGCATGATTTAATGCCCTGGATTTTACTCAAAATTAAGAATGATTTATTCTAGAAAAGGAATTATAACTAGGTGACCTGTCAAGGTAATACTTAAAATTATAAAATATGTGGTATCAATTGACAATTTTTAAAGATTTGGTAAAATTCATTAGCCTTTCCTGATTAAAACTCCAAGCAAAAAGGAAGAGAAATTCCCCAAAGACAGAAAAAAGATTTTGTCAGAAACTACTAGCAACAACAAAAATCATACAAAATAGAAAAATATTGAAGGCATTGCCATTAAAACAAGTGAAAAAGACAAGAATGTCTACTATTCACCCACTATTATTCATTTTTTCCTAAAGAGTGTAGCTAATCCAAAATGTACAAGAAATAATTATTGAAAGAAGAAATTATTATTATTTATAGTTATTAGGGATCTATATCAAGAAAATCAAAGAGGCTCAACTTTGTAAACTATGACAGCTAGTTTGAGAATTAATTGAATAAACAGCTAATAAAAACATATAAAAATTAAATTTTTATGATATAAGTCACCAGAAAGAAATAAAAATGGAAAAATTTCCTGCATCCATAATAAATATATGATATGCAGGAAAAAATTATATGATATGCAGGAATGAATTTAACAAAAAGAATGAGATTTTGTAAAAAGAACTTTGAAAATTATTAGGTACTATAAACCAAATCTTATTAAACAGAAAGACATCATTTTCCAGGATGAGAAGTCTTCATATCCATCCTCCTCAGAATTATATATAAATTGAATACAATTCCAATTGGAATTCCAAAGATATTTAATCTTGATACAAGTTCAAGGAATAAATACATGAAACTTGCCAATAAGTTTGTGGAAAAAATAATATTGAAGTAGTTGTGCTATTAGATATGAAAATTTTCTTGAATCTGCATAGATACTGGTATAGAAAGAGACAGATCAAAGGATCTATACATTTTCCCATGTATATGTTAAATCTTAAAGGGTAGAGGTAGAGATAGGTAGCATTAGAAGTTAGTCAAGGGGAGAAAGTTAGTGGGGAAAAGAATATATTGTTCAATAATTATGTCAGGGCAACTGGTTGAACATTTAGAAGAAAAGGTTTTGTTTCCCCGATCTCTCACATGGGAAGTGTTAATTGCAGATGGAATCAAGATTTAAATGTTAAAAATTAAACCATAGATATATTAGAAGCAAATGTAACAGAGTAATTGTATAATATTGAAGAGGATGAAGTAACTAATAAGCAGTACAGGAACTCCCAGAATATAAATAAACAAAAAGAACTGCTGATATAAAAATTAAATCATCTATCAATAAAACACTATAAACAAAGCCATAGAATGGATGAAATATATATATATAAAATATTTAAAAATGAGAAAATGAGCAAAAATAAAGAGGCAGTTAAAGGAAACAAAAGTGACTATTAAAAGTATGAAAAGTTGCTCCGTCTCAGAGTGGGTTGGGCTTATGGAATGTATAGATTCATGTCTTTTTAAATGGAGAAATTTGTGGCCACTATTGCTTGAAATATTGAGTATCTTTCAACCATTCCACTTCTCTCTCCCCTCTTCTTCTGGGCTTTCCATTATGCATTTGTTCCCATGCTTGACAGTATGCCACAATTCTCTTAAGCTCTGTTTATTTTCCTTCATCTTCTTCTTTTCTTTCTACTCAGACTGCATAATTTCATTTGACTTATTTTTTAATTATCTGATGCTTTCTTTTACCTCCTCAAATCTGCTAGTGAATCCCTCCAGAATTTTTCATTTCAGTCTTTGTATTTTTCACCTCCAGCTATACTATTTGGTCTTATATTTTTTTATCTCCCTGCTGTTACTATCTTATTGAAATATCATTTTCCTGATTTCCTTTCTTTGTAGTGCCAAATTCTTTTTTTTTTGCCCCTTTATTTTTCAATTGAAGGATAACTGCTTTATACAATTTTGTTTTCTTTCAAACATCAACAAGAATCAGCCATAGGTACAACCATGTCTCCTCCCTCCCAAACCTCCCTCACATCTCCCTCCCCCTCCCATCCTTCTAGATTGTCACAGAGCCCCTGTTTGAGTTCCCTGAGTCATACAGCAAACTCTCATTGGCCATCCACTTTACATATGATATCATAAGTTTCCATGTTACTCGCTGCATACATCTCACCTTCTTTCTCCTTCCCTCCCCCTGTGTCTATAGGTCTGTTCCCTGTGTCTGTTTTTCCATTGCTGCCCTGCAAATAAATTCATCAGTATCATCTTTCTATATTCCATATATATGTGTCAGTATATGAAATTTATATTTCTCTTTCTGACTTAACTCTGTAAAACACATTCTAGGTTCATCCACATCATCAGAAAGGACTCAAATGCATTCCTTTTAATGGCTGAGTAATATTCCATTGTATGTATGTATGTGGTGCCAAATTCTAAACTATAAAATATGCAATTAGAATTTGGCACCACAGATTCTAATTGCATATTTTATAGTTTGGAATTAGGCACCACAATATCATGTACACTACATCCCAGGAATGCACAGTTGAGTCAATATTAGGACAGCTATTAGTATGTATTATCATATTATAATACTTAAGAAGCAAAAGATATGTGACATCCTTCATTTAAGAGCTTACATTTTAAATGGTTAAAGTATAATTTTCATAAAACAAAATCATGTCTCAGGAAAATATCAAATGAACATGTGTTAAAGATTGTATTCAACTTATCAATCAATGAAGGAGCCAGTAAGATGTTAAAAGTAGTCCAGAGGGCTTTTGAGGAGCCGGGAAATGTAAATTTTAATCTAATAAAAGAATATTACTAGTAGATTTCTGAGGTAGATACTAAGCTGTTTCATATCTTACAAGACAATAAATGATACAGGATAGACGTTATTTATGTCTCTGCTGAACAGAGATTCTGCCTGTTAACCTCTATCCCTACAGAGTTACGCAATAGTGCAGGCAATAGGAAGTTAAAGCAGCAAGCCCAGCTCTGTGCTTAGGGAATATCCAATACTCACTTTTACCTGCTTCTGGTTTTTGGATTATTTTTCTATCATGTTGATGGAGATAATAGGTTATCTTTATTGCAGGGGTGGCTAGTATTTCCCTGAGTGTGACTTTGGGTAGAATAAGACAAAATGGCATTTTCACTCAGAGGTTTTGACTCTGCAATTCAGGATCAGTGGTCGTATGCTCAGTTGTGTCCAACTTTTTTCAACCCCATGGACTTTACAGGCTCCCCTGTCAGTGGGATTCTCCAGGCAAGAATACTAGGTATTCTTGCCCTCCTCCAGGGTATCTTCCTGACCAAGGGATTAAACCCAGGTCTCCTCTCTGTGCATCTGTGCTAAGTTGCTTCAGTCATGTCTGATTCTTTGCGACCCCATGGACTGCAGTCTGCCAGGCTCCTCTGTCCATGGGATTCTCCAGGTAAGTGTATTGGAGTAGGTTGCCATGCCCTCCTCCAGGGGATCTTCCCAACCCAGGGACCAAACCTGCATCTCCTGCAGCTTCTGCGTTACCAGTGGATTCTTTAACCACTGAGCCACTTGGGAAGCCCTTGGGATCAAGTTGCATCCTTCCTATCTTGGTTCTAGGTGTGATGGATGGTGCTTAGAAACTTTTATAACTAGAAACCAAAGTTTCTTAAATGGGAAAATTCTGAATGGAAGATGTGGAAATAAAGACAACCCAAGTGAGAAGAAACAGAGGTTCTTTATTCAGAGTTTGCTATAGTAAGGCCGTCTCCATTACTTGGCAGAGACTCAGAGGCAGACCAGAGAAGGCAATGGCACCCCACTCCAGTGCTCTTGCCTGGAAAATCTCATGGACGGAGAGGCCTGGTCGGCTGCAGTCCATGGGGTTGCTAGCAGTTGGGCACGACTGAGTGACTTCACTTTCACTTTTCACTTTCATGCATTGGAGAAGGAAATGGCAACCCACTCTAGTATTCTTGCCTGGAGAATCCCAGGGACGATGGAGCCTGGTGGGCTGCTGTCTATGGGGTCGCAGAGAGTCAGACATGACTGAAGCGACTTAGCAGCAGCAGCAGAGGCAGACAGGGGAATGCAAAAGCATTATAGAGGAAACAAAGGGCTAACTAGAAATGGGGCATCCTATGTAATTATTTTGGTATAGATTACTTAGCTTTCTCTGGTTCCTTCCAAGTTGGCAGTTAGGGCAAAAATTAGGAAAGCTGGTAGTCATTGGCCAAGTTTTGATTCTCTGGGCCAACTGCAGCAGAAGTTGTGGGTCAGAATTGGATTGCACATAGGATCTGGCCGTCGTCCATCTGTGTGTCTCTCAGTCCACCTCCCCTCACACTTCAGTCACTAGATCACTTGGGAGAGGCTGACCAGTTCAGGGAAGGCTAGAGACCCAGATCTTCACCAGTTGGAGACTGCTCAGCTATCTCCATAATCATGAACTGCAAACTCTTCAATTCATAAAGAAGTGCTAGAAATTCAAAAAAATTTGGCACCCAAGTGTCTGCAACATCCAGTTAAATTAGGAATTCTCTCAGCTGTCATTTCATAAGGACTGTAGGCTAAATTTGGGTATTGTTAGTTTATTCGGAGGGTCTTTTTTTCTCTTCTTAATTAGGTCATGCCCTAAATAATGAGTAATATTTTAGAAAAACTGTAATGTCTTTAGAAACTTGATGTCTTTTTTTTCTGCTGTGACTGTAAATGGCATCTTTTTCCCACAGGCTTCCTTTTGTTCTCTGAACAAAGGGTGACATCATCTATATGTTGTGTCAGAACTGAAATCACAGGGAAAGTTTAGATCTTTTAAATCTTGACTGAGAACCTGTTCCTATAGTTTCATCTTTTTTTTCTGTTTGTATAAGTCAATTAGGGTCCAAACAATTTTTATTGGAAATGTTTTAGGTATGGATTTTAGAATACTTTGGTCTCCTTTTAGAGCTTCTTTCTGACCCTCAGGTTGACTGTTGGAAGAGAGATCTTGGAGACTTCCCTGGTCATCCAGTGGCTAGGACTTCATGTTCCCAATGCAGGGGGCCTAGGGTTCAATCCCTGGTCAGGGAACTGGATACCACGGGCTGCAACTAAAGCCTGATGCAGTCAAATACATTATTTTTTTTTTTTTTTAAGGCAGAAGGACATCTTGTAGGTTCCTTTCTGAGTTGGTTCAATCAACTTTTCCCATTTAGGATTTAGCTCTGAAGTTCTGACTACCATATGTACAAATTGACAAAGGCCAGATAACCCTGGGTCATATGCATCTGAAATAATTCTATATTCATCTGTGAATAGTTGTTGGTCTTGTCTGTGTTGGGGAAGTCCTTAATTACAGCTTTTAATTCACTTTGGTTCAAAGGTTTAAATTCTATAGTTGTCTGCATGTCAGGCTCATGGGAGGCATGGATCTTTAGAAACAAGTGCTATTGTAGAGTCTTAAGTCATCATTAGGAGAAAAGAGGATCTGGACTAGGGGAAGAAGAAGGAGACAGATCAGCGTTTAAGAGAAGGGATACAAGGAGGCAACTGAAGAACCTAGCAGGGAAATAAGACTAGTTTGCTTTTGCTTAAGTTCTTTAAATTGCTCATTGTTTTTGGTCAAAGACTCTGTTAGTGAAGCAAATTTTTATTTAGGATTTCATTTAGAGGTTTCTGCATACCAATCAAAACACTGTTGCCCATCAGGCCCCCCAAAATCTTATTTTCTTTCTTTTCCAAGGCATCTCTTGAGTGAACAATTTCATTCAAGTCAAATATTCTCCAGAGTGCCCCTGAAGGCCCAGATTATCCTTGGTGAAGTTATGTCATTTAGTAAGAGAGGCTTAGGAATAAGGATGGTAATGTGAGTATACAGAGGAAGAGTCTTCCTGAGGATAGGATTTAGGCTTAGATGACGCCATGAGAGCTACTAATGTGATGTGTGTGCTCCTCACATACTGGGCTCTTAATCAGAAGGCTGCCTGGCTGCCTTCAAATGTAGACCCAATAATCTTCACACCTCCCCTCAATCTCCACCCCACAGGCAGAATTCCAGAGTGAACAGTCAGCCTAGATCAAAGCCAAGCTCTCAAGGTCAAAAGTCAGGATGGGAGAAAACACTCACCAGATTTCTGGTGACCCTTAGCAGAATTTGTCCAAATGGATGCCTTTGGGTAAGAAAAACAAATGCATGGGTCTGTGAAGTAACCGAACAGACTTACGGAGCCTGGTAGTAGGAGTGTTAGTTACTCAGTAGCGCTCGACTCTTTGTGACCCCATGGACTGTAGCCCACCAGGTTCCTCTGTCCATGGAATTCTGCAGGCAAGAATACTGGAGTGGGTTGCCATTTCCTTTTCTATGGGATCTCTGCAACCCAGGGATTGAACCTGGGTCTTCTGCATTGCAGGCAGATTCTTTTCCATCTGAGCTACAGGGAAGCCCAAAAGAGGGTATGTTTGAGTGGGAGCCTGAGGGAGACCTAGCCTGTGTTTTCAACTGGGACTCTCTTTCTTAGAACAAACAACACTTTCACACAGCACAACACCAAACAGAAAGTGCAGAACACTGCAAAAAAGGGTGAAGAAGAGAGACCGGATTCCACCAAGGACACCAAGCAAGTGAGAACCGGTAACAAAGCCTGCCCAATAATCTGAGGATAAACAGCAGAGGAACTCTGCAAACAGTGCAGTGTTCAGACCCAGTGCTGACTCACCACCCAGTTTTGACCACTATTCTGGCGTGCCCTTCATAGGCCACGAGCAGCAAGCCACCTGGGGCACCCTCGGGGGCGGTGAGGGGGGTCTCTTGTGTCTGGTTGAAGTCTGGGGTCTGCGGCCACATTCAGAGCAGACAGTGTCTGCATGGGACCTCCACCAGAACCGTGGAAATCAATGAGTACCACCCAAATTAGAAGTTGAGAAGTTGGGTATTCAGAGCTTTCTACCAGTTGGAGCACTCAAACCCAATCACTTGCTGTTAGCAGTGACTCCAAGACTGGAAAGGAGGCCTGATGAGGGGAGCGGGGGAGGGTAGGCCTCTAGGGGGGAAGCCGGAAGTGGGCTGAGGAGAGGTGCGTCCTCCTCCATGACTGATTTGGGAATATAAATATATGTAAATATATATGTGAAAAGTGAAAGTGAAGTCGCTCAGTCGTCTCCAACTCTTCGCGACCCCATGGACGGTAGCCCACCAGGCTCCTCTGTCCATAGGATCTCCCAGGCATGAATACTGGAGTGAGTTGGCATTTCCTTCTCCAGGGGATCTTCCCAACCCAGGGATCAAACCCAGGTCTCCTGCATTGCATACAGACACTTTACTGTCTGAGCCACTATGACCAACCTTATAAATATATATAAATATATATTGGGCCTCTGGTGGCTCAGACGGTAAAGAATCCCCCTGCATTGCAGGAGACTCTGATTCAATCCCTGGCTTAAGATCCCCTGGAGGAGGGAATGAAAACCCACTCCAGTATTCTTGCCTGGGAGATCGCATGGACAGAGGAGCCTGGTGGGCTACAGTCCACGGGATGGCAAAGAGTCGGACACGACTGAATGGCTAAGCACACATACTTTGCTTTCTCTCTCTGGTTGGTCCTGAACAACAAGCTGCGTCCCCCAGTGAGAGGCAGCTGGCAGTCACTGACCAAGTTGTGATTCTTCAGGCTGATTGCTGTAGAGGCCTGGGGCAAAGCTGTACGTGATACAGGTTCTGGTCTTATCTACCAGTATTTTCAGGCTCTCCTTGAGGGCAGTGACTTCATTTTTTTAATCTGCAAAGTCTTCCTCAAGCTGATAGTTGGACCAAGTTCTGTGTTTAGTGAAAGGTATAATTTTGGATGGATTCTTCCAGTCCCTGCTTGACATCTTCCATCTGATGGTTGGTCTGAGGATTCCTTTGAAGGCTATTTCATTTTTACAGCTTACTTGGAGCCCTCATTTCCTTTCCTCTTTTCCTGCTGTGTGACTCAAGGCCTTGAAGTGACATATGGCTGCAGCATGTCACCCTGGGTTTACCTGTCTGTAAGTGTTCCGTATTCCAAAGGGCTATTAGAAACTCTTTGAAATCCAAGGCTTTTTCTTTTATTATTCATTTAAGTTGTCAGTAACACTAACACAATCATCTACACACAGAGGGTGATCAATACATGATTCTGACTCATTTAAAACTGTGCCTGATTCACCAAAGCCCAGAGCTCTTTTTGAGAGAAACTGGCTCATTAAAATGGTATCACACCAGGTCATCCTTAATACCTTCCCCCTAAATTATTCAATGTACATATTACTGAGTGGGGTGCTTTGCAGATTGCTTCAAAAGAAAGGAAAATCTATTCTTTGACTGTGAGAAAAATCTTTGAGAACCGGAGACAGAGACAGTTTCAAACTGCTTTTGCACCTGAGCAGAATTATAAGTTACTTTGTCCCTGAGAGGAAGAGAGAATTAAGCCTTGCTCATTATCAAGGCTCCTGATAGTCTTAGCCCCACAGGTTCAGGGCGACCCTAGAACTCACAAATTGCCAGATGGTAAGGCAATTAATGAATAAAGAACTGAAGAAAGGCTCTGAGGTTAAAAATTATCAAGAAGAGTTCGATATAATTTAAATAGAAAAACGGTCTGCATTTCCATTTTTAGCTGTGTTTCTCTGCAGCCATTGAGTTTAGTTCTGTCTCTCTTCTCCCACATACCTGACTTGCTCACACGGCGATGGCGGTTCACACTGCTTGTGGGCCGCTACAGCCCAGTTCTCATTCCCTTCTTTACATTCCGTATTGTCTGTGTGAAAGTGAGGTGTTTTTATTTTTATTTTTTTTTTGATTGTCCTCAAGGACAGCTTTTATGTATAGAAAAGCCCATTTAGAGGTTTACTTAGGTTACTTTTTAAATTAATATTTTATTTACTTGGTTCTTTCTTAAAGCTTTTTATGTACATTTATAGTCTTTGAATTCTTTCTAAAAGTCTAGAAAATTTTTCCAGTTGCTTTTAAGCTGGATTTTAGAACCTTATTAAATTTCCTTAAGCATCTCAGTTTATTACGTTGCCTTTTACATTTAGTATTTTGCATTAAAATGTTCAGTTTTCTTTTTGGCAAAACAATTGCCTAAATACAGCCTTCCTGGCTACTTAACTCTTCTTAGTCTCATTCAGTTATCTTAAATTTTTAAAGAATGTTCACAAATTTAGTAAGAATTGAATTTAATACCACAAACCTAAATCAATTACACAAGTACACTTTAGCAAATGGAATTACGAGATTTTTAATACAAATAAATAAGAAAATATACAGGCAAATAGGGCTTCCCTGGTAGCTCAGTTGGTAAAGAATCTGCCTGCAATGCAGGAGACCCGGGTTCAATCCCTGGCTTGGGAAGATCTCCTTTCTGGAGAAGGAAATGGCAGCCCACTCTAGTATACTTGCCTCGGGAGTCCCATGGGCAGAGGACTGGCAGGCTCACAAGTATATGGGATCACAAGAATCGGACACAACTTAGTGACTAAACCACCACAGAGGCAAATATGCAGGACTCCTAGTGCAAAATATTGACACAGTGGATTTTATTATCTTAAGATTTTTATACATACTCCTGATTCTTCCTAGGCAAAAAGATGCCTAATTACTAAAGATACAGTATGTTATACCAACAACATTTAGAGATGGTTTCTGAGTAAGGTGAGCGTCTAGAATGATTCTCCCCCCAACCCTACCCCCCGCGTTGTTTCTTTTTGTAAAAAAAAAAAAAAAAATGCATAGCATGAAGTTTACCATCTTTACCATTTGTACCATAAGTTACATTTCAGTAATGTTGAGTATATTCATTTTGTTGAGCAACCAATCTCCAGAACTTTTTCATTTGGAAAAAACTGAAACTCTATATCCATTAAAAAAAAAAAAAAGCTCCCCATTTCTCCCTTCCCTGCAGACCCTAGCAACCACCCTTCTACTTTTTCTTTCCATGAATCTGGCCACTCAAGATACCTCATATACAGAGCACCTACAGTGTTCATCTCTGTGTGTTTAGCTTATCTCATTTAGCCTAATATTCTTCGACTCATCCTTATAGTAGTATATCAGAGTTTTCTTTCTATTTAAGCAAGATTCTAGAATGATCTTTAAAAAATATGTATTTGGCTGTGCCAGGTCTTAGGTGCAGCATATGAGATTATTAGTTGTGGCATGCAAACTCTCAGTGTGGCATGTGGGATCTAGTCCCCCCCACCAGGGGTCGAACCCAGGCACCCTGTATTGAGAGTGTGGAGTCTTAGTCACTGGACCACCAGGGAAGTCCCTAGAATGATTCTTAATGACAATGGTGTGGGGGCTCAGACTAGGTCTTAGTTATAATCACTATACCTTTCAAAAGAGGATGGAGAAGTTTCCCATAGTTTATAAATTTAAGCCTCAAATAAGTCACAATGTTTTAAATATAGGCATAAATTGCTGATTCTCTTCACAGTTAAGGTTTTCCCACAAGGATGCCTCTTGGATTTTAATGCCCCTAACTTCATAAAACATATTTATTTCTCAAAACAATATTTTAGGCTGGTGTTTATGTGGGATCAAATGTATATCTTTATTCCCAAAGCTCAATGCAATATTTTTTAAATCAAAATGATGAGGGGGAAAAATTTTGACTCATGATCCAAATATAATTGACAGAATGACAAGATCAGAGTAGAATCCTCGACAAGCATAACATAATGTCAATAAAAAATCTTTTTTATTGTGACTCTTATGATGCCCATAGTGTAAAAAGAAAGGCATAGTAGCATTATTGCACACAACACATTTAATTATAATAATTTCACATCCTAATGTTAGAGTCTGTTACTCATAAGCAACTGTTTTCTGTATTTTAAGACACTAGTTGGAGGCACTGAGTTGATGGTTAACATATTAAAAGTGTTCTTGTTTAAAATAATTGGACATAGGTTTCTGGTAACAATTTTGTGTGTAAGTGTGGATTGTCAGGAACAGTTTACTGACATTGATCAGAAGATGCCTACTTTTGTCTTCCAAAAGGAGTGTGGGGTCCCCACCGATTGTTGCCTCTTGCTTCATCATGTTATTTGGCTTTTCACTTCTTTGTGTCCTAACATACTTAAACAGCTTCCTGTTTATCTTCAGAAACCTTGGACATGACCATATCTTGCATTCTTTTCATATTCTTTCTATCTTCTAGAGCTCAAATTGTTACATATGTTAGAAAATATCTAATTACCCTCCAGGCATCCCCATAGCTTTTTTAGTTTTTGCACTTTTGACTTTTAAAATCTTCCTCTTGACACTTGGATACAACACACAATGTGGTCGTTTTCCTTTTGTATCTGTATTGTCTATTTCTGTCTCCCTCTTAATCTGACTCATTTAATTAAAAAGCTCTTTTGGATGGTTTCTAGAAATGTTTCTAATATTTAGCAATATTAGAATTTAGATTTTAATTTTCTGTTTTAATAAATCCAAGCAATAACATATGTATCTCAGGCTACTTCACTTCATTACAATGGATAAAAACATTTTTATTGTAATCCAAAACAATGAAGCAGTTGTATTACAAAGTGGCCAGTGGTCGTATTACAGTGGACAGATATTGTCATCTGTAATCTTATTTTTTATTTTACTGGTCGTGTTAGAATGAAAATGTCTGACTTGTTTGCTTTCCAAAGGGGCCATAAAGTCAAACTGTTAATTTTTCTCAACCTTGATTTTTATGGAAATAATTGCAAAATATTAAAGTCAGAAAAAATTGTTACTCTCCTTAGAAGTTTGATGAATGCTTGCTAGCTATACATAGGAGCAGATTAAGGAAGGAGAGTCCAGTGTGCCCAGGAAGCTGGAAAGAATCTGAGATCTAAACCCTGTCAAAACTTCTAACTATCTAACCTATTAACACTGGGCTTCCCAAGTGGCACTAGTGGTAGAAAACCTGCCTGTCAGCGTAGGAGACGCAAGAGATGTGGGTTGGATCCTTGGGCTGGGAAGATCCCATGGAGAAAGGAATGGCTACCCACTCCAGTGTTCTCCAGTTGCCAAGAGTTGGACAAGACTGAAGCAACTTAGCACCCATGCATGCTATCAACAGCTAGTAACTTATTTGCAAGAAAATGGAAAAAAGAAACATTACCAAATTAATGATAGGATAATACCACTCTAAAGAAAGGGTATATTTTGAGAAAAGAGAAGAAAATTATTCGTATGAAAGATATTTACTAATTTCTAGAAGGGAAATCATCTGAAAGTAGCGATACTTTCCACATATGCCACTAGGCAAGCCATAGTAGGGGTCACAGAACAGAAAGGTTCTGGGAGCTCAGACCACCTATGCTGTCATGACACAACCATTTGTTCTAGAGAGCTCTGGCCCACAGCGTGCGTACCTGCTCAGTCACTAAGTCGTGTCTGACTCTTTGCAACTGTGGCCTGCCAGGCTCCTCTGTCCATGAAAATTTCCAAGCAAGAATACTAGAGTGGGTAACCATTTCCTACTCCAAGGGATCTTCCTGACCCAGGGATTGAACCCATGTCTTGCATCTCCTGCATTGGCAGGCAGATTCTTTGCCACTATGCCACCTGGGAAGTTCATGCCCCAAGAAGATAAAACTGTAAATCAGTAAATTTTACTGTTTGTTCTATGAATTTCTGCAAACCAGTTTTGTTCAGGTATATACTTTGCTCATTTGGATAAACGGTTGTCCTATTGAGATAATGCTAGCTAGCTGGTTTGGGCAAAGAGCTTCATTATCCTTCACCAGTTTAGTCATCAAAACACCTTGCTATGGCCACCGATTCCAAATTATTGTGTCAAAACTATCACAAAAATAAATTGCTATGGAAGACTTGCTCTAAACCTTGTAAGTCCAGCTTCTTCAACCCTGCAAATATTACTTCTTGAAATCTTCCTTCTCGTATAGGATCATAGGGTCTCCTATAGGATCATACAGGACTTTGTGACAGCATCTCTACTAACCTTAGTCTCGCTTAATCAATAGGTTTCTCTGCTGTTCTGTTGGTGAATTGACACTGACAGACCTGGAGAGACAGGAGAAGATCTGATCAACACCAGCTGGCTGACACAGCCCAAGATCCTCAGCTCTGAAACCACATGGATCCTTGAGGCTTCCTGAACATCCTGTTCGGGGATCTCTTCCTCTGCAGTGGTCGAGTAGGCCCTGCACTGTTGCTCAGGTCCAGTAGATTTATGTGAAACTCTCTTAAGCCAAGTTTATTTTGTTGCCTGGGACTAAGAGAATTCCTCCTGGGAATCCCTTGTCTATCTGGCCCAATTTGAAAACTCACACTTGGAGGGAAACTTAACTTGTTATTCATAACACAGCATTAAGGTTCTTTTTATGTTCTTGTCACTTTTTTGTTGTGAGACCGTCAGAGAAAATTTAGAGGGGGGAAGGATTAGCACAGGTTTAATAGTTTGTCTCTCAACTCATCCCCGAGTGCTGACAAGTTCAGAACACCTTACCAGACCCACATCCTTCGAGGACCGTTTTTGCCTTGTGCCACCAATCCAAACCTCATAAAGCTGTTTCTCTGTCTGGCCTTTGTTTCATCACTTAATTTCATTTCTTTTGCTTGGAGATGGAAGTATAAAGGCTTGCGACGATCACTGGCCAGGTTCTCACCAAGTGTTGTGGTTTTCATGAGGTCTTCTTTGACACTCTGAGGCACGCGTGTACTGTCTTGCTTTGATTTGTGTGCATATTTCTCTCACTAACCTATTTCACCAAGGAGGATTTAGAATTACTCTGGCCATTTCAGGGAATTCCTGACATGAACAAATGGGAAGAAAATCTTGGGAGGAGGTTCTCTGACTTCTGTGTCCATATAAGAGGTAACTTTAAAAAAAAATTGAGTTATAATTGTTTTACAGCATTACATTGGTTTTAAGTGTACAACAGAGTGATTTGATATGTTTATAGTTTATACTCCATTTAAGGTTATTATAAAATATAATAATAATAATAATAACCTATGCACATCCTTGTATCTTGTTTATTTCATACCTAGTAGTTTTTACCTCTTAATTTTTTTTCTCTATCTTGCCTCTCCCCCAGCCCTTTCCCCACGGGTAAATGCTAGTTTGTTTATGGTATCTGTGAGTCTATTTATGTTTTGTCATATTCATTCATTTGTTTTATTTTTTAGATTCTACATGTAAGTGAAATATCAAAATAATCTTGACTTTTCAACAGAACTAGAACAAATGACACTAAAATTTGTTTGCAACCACAAAAGACCTCAAATAACCAAAGCAATCTTGGAGAAAAAGAACAAAGCCAGAGTATCAATCTCCCTGACTTCAGACTATACTTTAAAGCCACAGTAATCAAAACAGCATGGTATTGGCACAAAAACAGACAAATAGATTAATGGAGCAGAATAGAAATCCCAGAAATAAATCCATGCACATATGGTCAATTAATTTATAACAAAGGAAGCAACAATATACAATGGGTAAAAGATGGTCTCAAAGTAGTTTGGGGAAGACTGGACAGCTTACATGTAAAAGAGATGTAACATAAGAGATCCACCCTCTTAAGTTTTCCCACTTTGGTGATTACTGGGTGTGTGCGTGCCAAGTTACTTCAGTTGTGTCTAACTCTTTGCAACTCCATGGACTGTAACCCACCAGGCTCCTCTGTCCATGGGGTTCTCCAGGCAAGAATACTGGAGTCGGTTGCCATGCCCTCCTCCAAGGGATCTTCTGAGTACCAGTTTTTTAATCATAAGGTTTTGCTAAAAACCCTAGTTACTATTCAGATAAATTGTAATACTTTATTAATCTTGTGTGTATATCTGTAAAAATAGAGTTTTCTTTATCTGACCCCTTTCCCTTCCTTGCAGAGGCTATATAATTAGCCTTTTATTGATAATTCTATATCTGTCTTAAGCCGACTTTCTCTTATTTCTTCTTTCCTTTTTTTTTCCCTTCTCTTTGAAAATTTGGAAGTTAATTTGTTCATGACCTTTGCTCAGTCATGATGTGTAAATTCTATAATATCTAATGCAGGTATAAAGTTTAAAATTTCCAAAATATAATGGGGATGGAGGAAATATTATATTGTTTGTGCTTCTTTTGTATGTTTTTCCTTGCCAAGAGTAAAACTAAAATGAAGAGTTAACTGTGATTTTAAGCAATGCATGCGGTTCCCCGCTAGAAAGAAAAACTCAACATTGAGAAGTTTTGGAAAAATTTCACAGTCTTTAAAATTTTTGAGATTATTGCAGAGATTTATTTATATATATAAAAGCAGGAAGATATTCTTCTTAAAAAGATAATTCTTTGGACAAATGAGAGTAATTTAATTGTAGCTTAAAATCAACATAATGTCTTCTTGCTAACTTTATCAACATGTAAAATGTTTAGTGAAAGATTTTAGTTAAATACCAAATGAGTTTAATTCTTCATGATTTAAATGTCTAAGATTTCCTACATCAGTTCCATGGATCCAGTAAGTATCTTTGTTTCTACAAGTATTTTTAGGATTAAAAAAATACTAAAGTATGTGTAAATGAAAATTAATCTTTTAAATTCTTATTATGTGGCCTAAGATGTCAACAGTGCCATACTAAAGAAACCCTAATTTAAACGAAAATTACAAATCCAGTCTGATTTGTCCAAAATTTCATCCTCATGATATAGATTTTGGATTCTTATATAAAAATGCTTCTGAACTAAGTTTCTTTAGAAATGCATTTTTTAAAGACTAACCTATATAAAATATTAAAATTTAGTTTAACTTGTAGAAATTCTGGGAACATTATGTGTATGTAATAACTTATTAACTTATATAAAACAATCAGAGCAGAACTCTGCTTTTGTAAGACTTTGTAGTCCTATTTATTAATACCATCTGGAAATATAAAAATATTTGAAGTCACCCTGAAGGAGCTAAATACTTTTCTCAGTCACAAAAACCACAGAAGAAGTTTGCAGCTTTCCTTCTCCAACCTCAGCTACGGGTAAATGTAAACACAGAGCACAAAAACTCCCCAGTTCTTTTTCCTTTCCAGTGGACACAGAAATATTTTCTTAGTTGATATGGGTTCATAAATAGTCCAAAAGGAAAACAAACCAGATTCTCTGTTATCTCTCACCTGACAAAGAACAGATCTCCATCACCCTCTCAGAGATTACTAAATGTCAGGACAGTTCAAAGAGATTATCAGAAATTGTTGCACTCAATCAGGAAACATTGATCAGCCGCACACAAATCAAATTCACTGACACATCAGATGCTCAACTGACTACGCAAACAAGATGACCTATTAGACCATGCGTCCCTGCAGTTGACTGTGGAAAGCAACTTAGCCCAAACACGCAGTTAGACAAAGCATAGGCCAACTCACACACTTATCCAAGAAAGAAAACAAAACTCAGGAGCGGGGAAAGAAAGGAAAAAGCTGGAGAAACAGTGAGTCAACAAAGGTTAAGTTTCTACCGTTGATTGGGAATCACTGCAGGGGTCAAGGAAGGACGTGCCTCAGCTTAAGGACACATTGAGTTCAGTTCTTGCCCAATGCTTTCTCCTGAACCCGCAGGTTAGGCCGCTCCGGTATCTCAGCGGATGATCTCTCATCATGTTGAAGTACATTTTTCAAATAATTGAAACATAGCTCTCTTATCAATACAGAATGAACATATATTTTGCCTATTTTTTTTTTTTAATGAAGAAACTATCAAGAACTGTGAAGGGTCAGAGATTTTACCCTAGTTACAAGCTGAAAGGCTGCCTGCCAAGGATTCAAGGATTCTTGCTCAGAGGCAAGAAGAAATGCATTACTCACAGCACAGCAAGCTGTATGAACATAAGCGTATCTGGTGCCAGTTTTTCAAACCACAATTTCCATACAATGATATGAAGAAGGGCAGGTGACCCCTGCACATGGAATGGGTGCCTTTCAGGAGAGAAACTCTGAGCTTAGGTAAGTACATGCTAAGCATTCCAGACTCCCATCCCACTCAGAAGGGGCACCTACCTCTACATTCCAAGACTGTAAGCAAACCTGCACTTTTCTCTGGAAGCAAAAACTGTGGTCCAAGTCTGTGGCTATACAAACATTCTTTAAAAGATAATCCTGAACAAAGGCAGTTAGTACCTCTGCTCATAAGACACACAGAAATGTGAGAGACCCATGGAGAATTATCTCCTAACATTAGCAAGTAAGATGGTAAAGCTAATTCTAAAACATTTTGAGGAATTATTTGTAGGCACCAATATTAAAGTAAGGTTTTAGGTGAGATGCAAAACTTGTTACTTCACAGGAAGAAATGAACAAAAAAAGCCCCCCAACATAATTCTGGAAGTTAACTTTTCTATCACATAGAAATCTACAAAATCATATAAATGTTACATTGTCTGAGCTCTAGTCAAATAGGAAAGACAATGGTAAAATATAGGTGAAAGTGCCAGTTTCATTTTCTTAAAAATAATACTCAGATGTTTTTATTAAATAATGATCCACTATACTCTCTTGGCTTTATTTCTAAGTTTTGTATAATTATTCATAAGCTGTGAACATGATACAATTGGTCATATTTTGATGTCTTTTGCATGGATACTAAGAATGTCCTTTCCCTACCTTTACTGTTTGTATGGTGAACAGCATCCTTCATAATCTTATCTAAATTGTTTGCTAATGCTAAGCTTGCTAAGACTAATATCCATAGTTTTCTTGGTAATGTTCAAGGTAAAAAAAAAGAAAAAGATGTTATCTAGAATACCAAGATACCCAGTTTTCTTTTATAAGTTTGCTCATGTCCTAGACAAAGCAAACAACAAGTTTCCTCTCCAGGGATTTATCAATTGCATTAATATTTTTAATGATCAAACTTTTTGTTTTGTTAATTTTTTTCCATTATCAGCCATTTTCAATGTCACTGATTTTTGCTCTGATTTTTTTTTTTTTTACTTTCTTTTGACTTACTTTGGATTTAACTTTTATTTTTAGGTTTCTAAGGTAGAGGTGTAGATCAGTATTGTTAAATGTCTAATATAAGCTTTTAGGACTATAGATTTCTCTGTAAACATTGCTGTAGTTGCATTCTGCATATTTTGATATGAAGTGTTTTCACATTAATTCAACTCAAAATAGTGTAGATTTTCATTGTGAAAATTATTTAGAAGTACATTACTTTCCAAATACTTGGAGAGCGTCTAGATTTTTTTTGATATTATGTTCTGTCTTTAATCAATCTTGTTGTGGTATTATTTTTGTACTAAAAACTACACTCAATTCAAGGATACAATTTGATGAATTTTAACAGATGTAACTCTTGTGATATCATTGCCAGTCAATATACTGAATACTTCCATCAATGCCCAAATTTCTTCATGTTCGTTTGCAATTGATTACTTTCTCTGCAATGTAGGTTAAAATTATGTAAAGTATATACTACATAAATAATAATCAAAAGAAACTTAGAGTGGCTATATTAATATCATATAATGTAGGCATCAAAGAAAGGAAATATTACCCAGAATAAAAAGAGATTTATGATGATCATTCAAATGAACACAGAATATTCTCTAAATAGATCATAGTATGGATCATTTTAAAAAATCTCAGCAATTAAAAAAAATGAACTCATACAAAATGAGAAAGAGAAATACAAAGTTTGACAATCAGGTGAGGTAGCCTGACATTTTTTTTATTTCTGAGGTAAAACACAATTAATTTGTTCAGAGTAAAGTTCAATTTATTGTAGAATTTTAAAGAACATAGTGAAATATAAAACTTGAGTGTTTATAGCAAGCTGTAGATGATTTCAGATAAATGAATTTTATTTGCAATATTTTATAATATCTGAGTCTGAAAGAACATAGACAAAACACTTAAAATTTTGGGTGAGGGAGGGAGGAAGGAGGGAGGAGGGACGGGGGTTCTGGAGGGGGAGCATATGTAAACCCATGGCGATAACATGTCATTGTATGGCAAAACTAATAAAAAAATAAATTAAAATTAAAAAAAATAAAATAAAATAAAATTTTGGGTGAAGTTTTGCTTAGTTTTGATGAGGTTGTTTGTAAAGATATGTTAATATCCTTTGCTGCCAAAGACTAAATTAATGCAATACTGGAATTTTATTTTCTGCCTGTGAAAGTATAAATCATTCTTGAAATATTTAGTCTGCTTTTAAGAAAGGAGATCAAAAGATTATTCTTTACCTTCTGTGTAATCTGCAAGTTTAGCAGAAATTCTGTACACTGCCAGAATAAGTTCTTAGTAATTTGTGCTGACTTTATGATGTCCTTGATTATTAAAAAAAAAAAAATCCATTTCTTCAGAACAGCTAAATTTCCTTACTATTTTGTTACCTTCTATTTTTATTGAAAAATATAGTTTTTACTTTGATTTATGTATATGCATCCCTGCTCACAGGTAATTGTGTTCCTGTTTCAATCAGATGACCAAATCCTTTTGACAAATTTTATTTTGCTTCCTCAAAAGCAAATTACTGATCCTAAATTCAAAAAACTAAAAATTTTAGGATGTCTTTTTAATTTGTTTGTGTGTCAGAATATATGTAACATAAAATGTACCATCTTAACCACTGTTAAGCGTACAGTTCTATAGCATCAAGTATTAAAAGCCACTCACATCACTGTGTAACCATGATCACCATCTGTCACCAGAATGTCTTCATCTTCCCCAACTGGAACTCTATACCCACTAAACAGTATCTCCCCATCCCTTCCTCCTTCCTTCGGCAACCAATGTTCTACTTTCTGTCCTCTGAGTTTAGCTACCTTAAGTGGGTTTTCTCCCAAGTGTCTTTTTCATATTGCTGTTATGTTTAGGTCTCTGGGTCACTTTAAGTTAGTTAATCTTTTGTATATGGTGTAAGGTAAGAGTTCAACTTCATTATTTTGCATGTGAATAGTCAATTTTTCTGGCAACATTTGCTGAAAAAATAAGGAACACTTTACAGATTTAAATGTCATACTTGTTCTGGGGCCATGCTAATCTCTGTATCATTCCAATTTTAGTTTAGGTGCTGCCAAAATGAGCATTAGATATCTTTCAAAATTAAAATTATCTATGGTGTTTCTCAAAGAGCCCCTGAAAATCACAATGATTTATACATTTATCTTATAAAAAGAGAGATGCCAGAAATATTTTAGGTTACTTTGATATACTTTATATTAATCCTCCTGAACTAACTCATCACTATATAAAGAATTCATGAGAATTATCAAATTAAAAGGTAATTCATATAAAATATTCTGAGATGTACATTGTGCAGAATAAATTGACAGGGTTAAGAGGTTTGTTAATGCCTTCACTGTCCAAGATGGAATCTAATCCTAAGAAATATTATATATTAAAACTATTTTATCTATTGTACTCTAATGGAAAAGATTACTGTTTCAATTTTGATATTGTTTGTAACTGTAATAAATCAGTCTCATAAATTTAATCATACTCTGAAGTAGGCAGTTCTGCTTCCTCAGGGGTTATAATAAAAAAGCTATTTTTTATCAAATCCAGGAGCTATCATACTCTTATATAGTTCAACAGAAGGACTTAAAAAATTTATGTTAAAAAGAGAAAACATAATGTGTTAGCCATGTATTGTAAAATATCAATAATTACTATACCCCAAGGTTATTTTATTTTGGAAAGATCTCCAGAAATTGCCTGAAAACACAGGTTTGAACTTACAATTGAAAAAATTTAACAAATCAGTTGACTTTTTGAAAACTATGTTAAAATTGCAAAGTCATTTTTTATTTTTTTGATGTATAACATTTAGTTACACATTAATATATCTTTAAACATCTATTCAGTCCCAAGAGAAAACCTATTTCATTTTAAATATTATTTTAAGTATAGTAAGCATTGTCTTACATAATTAATGCAAGAAAATTAAGCACCTTTGTTTCTTAATCAATAGGAAAGGGTCTAAATTTATCCTTATGTGTTTTAAAAATTATCAGATATTGACACTTTAAATATTTTAAGTATTAAAATTATTATTTAAAATGAATATTATATTGTATTTTTGTTGATGTACAAAATAAAATGTTTGTATAAATTATTGACTTTACTTTTTTATTGTATAGCATACAAAATGGCTAAAATGATTTTTAACACTTGGAGAGTTCATAAGACAGAAAATGTTGGGCTATCTACTTTATAGAAAATTTTCTTAATAAAATCTAATAATACATCTTGTTGTTTAGTCACTAAGTCATGTCTGACTCTTTTGCAATCCCATGGACTGTAACCCACCAGGCTCCTCTGTCCATTTGATTTCCCAGGTCAGAATACTGGAATGGGTTGCCATTCCCTTCTTCAGGGCATCTTCCTAACCCAGGAACTGAAGCTGCATCTCCTGCATTGGCGGATTCTTTACCACTGAGCCATGAGGGAAACACAATAATACATCTGTATTAGTGCAAGAAATAGCCCATTATTTTATAATAAAATAATTCTCAATAAAAAGCACAGATATAAATGCACATTCTAGTTGTGCCTAGATTCATAAGATTTATATCACTTCATGGAAAATAGATGGGGAAACAGTGGAAACAGTGGCTGACTTTATTTTTGGGGGGCTCCAAAATCACTACAGATGGTGACTGCAGCCACGAAATTAAAAGATGCTTACTTCTTGGAAGGAAACTTATGACCAACTTAGACAGGCATATTAAAAAGCAGAAACATTTCTTTGTCAACAAAGGTTCATCTAGTCAAGACTATGGTTTTTCCAGTAGTCATGTATGGATGTGAGAGTTGGACTATAAACAAAGCTGAGTGCCAAAGAATTGATGCTTTTGAACTGTGGTGTTGGAGAAGACTCTTGAGAGTCCCTTGGACTGCAAGGAGATCCAACCAGTCCATCCTAAAGGAGATCAGTCCTGGGTGTTCACTGGAAGGACTGATATTGAAGCTGAAACTCTAATACTTTGGCCACCTGATGCAAACAGGTGACTCATTGGAAAAGACTCTGATGCTGGGAGAGATTTAGGGCAGGAGGAGAAGGGGACAACAGAGGATGAGATGGTTGGATGGCATCACTGACTCAATGGACATGGGTTTGGGTAGACTCCAGAGTTGGTGATGGACAGGAAGGCCTGGCGTGCTGCGGTTGATGGGGTCGCAAAGAGTCGGACACGACTGAGCGACTGAACTGAACTGAACTGATGTTAGTGGAAAGTACCATTTAAAACATGTTGTAGCTACTTGTCTGGTCAAGTCACTCAAGATGTCCTCTTGACCAGGGGTTGAACCTGGGGCCACAACAGTGAGTGCATCTAACCATTGCACTGGACCACCAGGGAACTCGCAAGGTGGCTGTTCTCTTGCTCTCTGTACATCCCCTGTTTGACCAATGCCTGTTTCACGTACACCCTACTCACCCAACTGATTTTCCTACGTACTTGCCCCAGGCCCTGGCTAATGATTTCTAGCTTTAGATCAGAACTCTTCACTATGCTTTTCAAAGGCTTATTTCTCTGATAACCTCTGAGCCCATCTGATATCAATTCCTCCTCTGGTAGATAACCTCCCCCAGCCCCCGGCAGCAATCACTGCTGCCAAGTTCTGCTGCCCACACATGGTGGGGGTTCGCTCCAGGACCTTGCTTCAGATGAAGATTCCCCTGTCCATTAAACCACTGATGTCCTTGTGACTCCCTTCGGGCTCATTCTTTGGTCCTGAGCTGGGCAAGGCCTCGGAGGCCTCGGGGTGAGGCACAACAAGTAGAGGATCAGCCAGGAGACCCAGGAAACTCCCAAGAGCCACCAGATGTTGGGAAATGAAGATGGGGGATGGGAAGCTGCAGGGACCTCGTATGTGGGTCCTGAAAGTTGCAAGTGTAACCCTGGCATGGCCACCCACTGGTATGTGGGCCTTTTTGGTGACTGTCCTTGATGAATGGGGGCCACCAGGAGAAATCATAGACATCCTAAGGTTATTGTGGGGATGTTTGGCCACCATTTCTACAAGAAAGAAAGAAACAAGGTGGTGGCCACAGTTGCAGGCTAGCAACTGCTTTCTATTTAAGAAAGGCCACAGAGGCTGAGTTCACAGTCGAGGTAACAGTTAACTTGAATGCTGATTCCTGTTCCTCTGAAAGTGAGGCATGTGAATGTGAGTGAATGATATGTAGTACTGCTATTTCTTCCAACTGAATTGGCTTATTTAGAACCTAGAAAAAAAAAAATCTCTGAAAATGGCCAAGATGGGAATTGTTTTTACCATTCTAAAACTGGACTTTGCGTATACCATAGAGGAAGTTAGTGTTCTAGAAGGAATTGGTGGTTCTGTTCTTGTGCTTTTGAGGTATAAATCATCTACTTGGGCTCTCAGAAACTTGACTCCTATGTGATCTCTAAGAGTGCAGGAAAAAAAGGAGACCTTTTAAAACTGTTTAGAAATAATTATGCTTTGGGAATGTCTGTCTAAAGCAGTCCTCAGATTTTGGTAACTTGCAACTGTCACTGTTTAGCCATCAAGTCATGTCTGACTCTGCGACCCCATGGACTGCAGCATGCTGGGCTCCTCTGTCATTCACTGTCTCCTGGAGTTTGCTCAGATTCATGTCCATTGGGTGGGTGATGCTATCTAACCGTCTCATCCTCTGCTGCCCGCTTCTCCTTTTTCTTTCAATCTTTCCCAGCTTCAGGGTCTTTCCTAACTAAACTAAATTGAAGAGAATTTGTTGACTATGTGGATAGTCATTTCAAATTGGATAAATAAAGGAATGTTAATTGGCGGGCAAGTCTAAGTTTACCTGCTTTTACCTTCTTAGGAGAGGAAAACTAAGGCATACATTTTCCTGTTAGTAAAGCAAACAGTTCACAATTTCTTGCTTCTGGCTTTTTGCCAGAGACTAAGGGTTTGGTGTTGTTATTATCGCTGCTGCTGTTTTTCCAACTTAATTGAGATATAATTGACGTATAACATCATATACAATTAAGGTGAACTTGTTGATTGGATATATTTATATATTGAAAATGATTACCATCTTAGCTAACTCTTCATCATGTTGCATACTTAGCAATTTCTTTTTGTGGTGTATACATTTAAGATCTATTCTCTTAGAAACATTAAGTATGTGAAGCAGTATTATTAACTATAATTGCTGTGTTGTACATGGGGTGCCAGGACTTAGTCTTACAACTGAAAATTTGTACCTTTCAGTGACTAAATATTTTTAAAAATTTATTTTATTGAGTATAGTTAATTTACAATGCTGTGTTAATTTTTGCTTTAGATCTATATCACTTTTTGCTCTAAATCACTTTAGAACAAAGTGATTCAATTATGCATATATATTCCTTTTCATATTCCTTTTTGATTTATTACAGGATATTGAATGTAGTTTCCTGTGCTATACAGCAGGACCTTGTCATTTGTCCATTCTGACAGTTTTCTTCTATTAATCCCAAACCCCCTTCTTCCATCCCTGGACCTCCGTCCACCTTGGCAACTGGAAGTCTGTTCTCTATGTCTATGAGTCAGTTTCTGTTTCATGGAAAAGTTCACTCATGTCATATTTTAGATTCCACATACAAAAGATATCATACAGTATTTGTCTTTCTATTTCTGATTTACTTGGTATGAAGATATCTAGATTTATCTGTGTTGCTGCAAATGGCATTATTTCATCCTTTTTATGGCTGAGTAGTATTCCATTATATATATACACATTCCGTATATATACACACACACATACACACACACCACATCTTCTTTATCCATTGATGGACATTTAGGTTGTTGCCAATCTTGCCTATTATAAATAGTTCTGCTATGAGCATAGGGGTGCATGTATCTTTTCCAATTATAATTTTGTCTGGATATATGCCCAGGAGTAGGATTGGTGAATCATACAGCAACACCTTTCAGTTTTTTAAGGAACTTCCATACTGTTCTTGCTAGTGGCTACACCAATTCACATTCCTACCAAGAGTATAGGGGAGGGTTTCTCTTCTCTCCATGCCCTCTGCAGCATTTATTATGCCATTCAGACGATTGCCAGGTGGTACCTCATTATAGTTTTAATTTGCATTTCTGTTGAGCATCTTTTCATGTGCCTATTGGCCGTCTGTATGTCTTCTTTGGAGAAATGTCTAGATATTCTGCCCATTTTTTTGTTTTGTTTGTTTATTAGTGAGTTATATCAGCTGTTTGTATATTTTTGGAAATTAATCCCTTGTCCTTCACATTATTCTCAAATATTTTCTCCCAGTCCATAGGTTATCTTTTCATTTTATTTATGGTTTCCTTTGCTGTGCAAAATGTAAGTTTGATTAGATTCCATTTGTCTATTTTTGCTTTTACTTTTATTGCCTTGGGAGACTGACCTAAGAAAACATTGGTATGATTTATGTCAGAGAATGTTTTGCCTATGTGCTCTTTTAGGAGTTTTATGGTTTCAAGTCTTGTGTTTAAGTCTTCAAGATATTTTCAGTTTATTTTTGTATGTGGTGTAAGAATGTGTTCTAACTTCTTTGATTTACATGTGGCTATTCAGCTTTCCCAATACCACTTATTGAAGAAACTGACTTTCCCCCATTGTTTATTCTTGCCTCCTTTGTCAAAGATTAATTCACCTATACCATGTCACATTACTGACCTTCCTATGCCCCAGGTCCCAGCTAATGATTTCTAGCTTTTTAAAATTATTTTATTTTTTGAAGCACTGTGCAGGGTGTAGGCCAACATTGCTCCGTTTTTAAGTTTTACTGAACTTTAGAATTCTTTGCTTTAGAAGAGTATTTTGACATCTTATTCATTTTATAGAGCATCTAGATTAAAGAGGCATTCTAAGCAATGTTTACATAGCAGCAGTTTGGCAGTTGAAAATAAAAAATATATATGGCCTTTGTAAGTTTCAGCTTAAGGATAAATTACCTTTCTTTTTCTCCAGCCTCTGGTCCTCAGAAGTTCAAATATTTTGCTAACGGCAAATTCACTATGCTTGGGACTTTCAGGGATGTTAAAGCCTCCTATTCTTTGAGACTTGTAGGCAAGTCCTGGGATGGCTTCTGGCCTTTGAAAGAGTATTATTTTTATCATTTTGTGTGTGCAAAGAAACTACAGGAAACAGGGTTGTTTTGAGAATACTTTTGGTACCCTCTTCTTAGCTAATTGTTCAGCATCTCTCCAGCTTCAGAACTTATTTGTGAGGAAAGCTCTTTATCTACCTGCCCCTACATGTGATCGCTAGATTCCCAACAGTGTCTGCAAGTGTCATACTGAGGATCAAAGGCTTCCACAGCATATTTTTTCAGTCTTAAATTAGTATAATCAGACTCCATGTGTGAATTCTGGGCTACAGTTTATCTGTTGATGTTGCCACAAGAATCTGAAAGAATAGAGATTGATGTAGGCACCAACCAGAAGAAATATTTCAAGAACAACAAGAACGACCACAGAACAATTTTGGACAAGGAGTAGTTTTAGGAGTATTTTTTAGAGGAAGAAGAGCTTAAAGCATTTAATAGTCAGACTAGAAAAGGAAGTTTTACATATTGATAATGCCCCCTGCTCCATCCCCTATTACCCACAGTCAAACCCTTTCCTGTTATCAAGCCTGAAAAATAGGAAACAGCTGAATGGATTACCGTCAATCTGAATATCCAATGGTACAAAATCTAGGTGGCAAACAAAATTTATTGCAATGAAAGCCTTCAATAAGCTCAACTACGTTAAAAGCATGCTTAAGAAAAAATACTGGAAGAACATAGATCAGTTACTTACTAAAATGAGTTAGGAGAATGAGTTTATGGGTTTTGTTTACCTTTGTAACTTACTCTGCTATCCAAAGTTTGTGTAATAAATCACTTCCATTCTTAACTAAAAATAAAGGAAACTTAAACCTATAAAACTCTCAAGGATGCCCTTTTGAAGCTTTAGGCTGAAGAGAAGGGAAAAATGTACACACTTAAGGTAATATAAATCAAGTTTTAATTCATTTTTTTCACTAACCACCATACTGCTATATCAAAATAATAAACATTTTCCTACATCATTAATACAGAAAACATTGTTCCTGTATTGGGAATACACTTGTAGAAGAGTTATGGAGCACCTGGCAGCAAAAGTAGCCAACTTTATGACAGAAAGTTCTGTATTCCCCTGGTAAATGAATGTTTATTATCCTGGCTTTGGCCACAGCAGCTAAAGGCTTCTTTTAAAGTTTCAAAGTTACTAACTCCCTGGTTTCCATGGTAACCATTTTTTTTGGTGGGAGGGTAGTATTCATATATGTAGAAATTGCAAAATGAAAAATGGAGTTTCTTCCAGAAGACAGCCCCACAGCACAAGGCTGGGAGGTGAGTGATCTGTGTTGGAATGGATCTTAAAATGAATAGCCACTTCTGGGTCCCTTGTAATGATCATAATGTATTGTTCTACAGTCAAACTAAAGGAAGATGTGAAAATGAGGAGAAGCAATCAATATGGGATTTAGTTTCAAAAACAGGAAAAATGCTGCTTAAAATGCTGATGGAGTAGCGGTGAAGAGCTGTAAAGTCATTCCCTCACGATGTTTCTTTTGTGTGCCCCTAGAAAGGCATGCATAGATTGCACACAGAGGATCCCTTTACCATGGTAACAGAATCTTTCCCCAGGGCAACAGGAAATAGGAAGGGAAAATTTTTCTGCAGGTTTGAGATGGAGTTAATAGGTGAATTTTTTGGTAAACAGCTAGTCCTCACCAGGCTGTGACTCCTCCTTTGCCAAGGACACCTCCCTTTTGCTCTTTTACCTCCCTCATTCCATCAAGTGAAAGTTGCTCAGTTGTGTCTGACTCTTTGCGATCCCATGGACTATGCAGTCCATGGAATTCTCTAGGCCAGAATACTGGAGTGGGTAGCCTTTTCCTTCTTGAGGGCATCTTCCCAACCTACGGATTGAACCCAGGTCTCCTGCGTTGCAGGCGGATTCTTTACCAGCTGAGCCACAATGGAAGCTCTTGACAATCTGATATAAATGTTCTTCTAATGGAAATACCTGACTATGGGTCATTATGTTAGCTATGTACTCACAGTAATGAATATGCTATAACCCAATGAATGAGGCTCTAAGGGAGGCATTTAAACCATAAAAAAATTGGGAGTTGAACTGGCCAGTGTATAATAGCTCAGTTATTTACTTAACTTCTGGAAAAACACATAAACTCCTAGCTTCCATGTTCTATTATTATTTTTAGCTGCAAAAATGTGTATTCTTTATTAACCACTAATAATATAGATGCCACCAAATTTTTGTGAGGAATGTACACAGAACCACGTTGTATATTTCTACATTAATGTGAAAAGGACTCTTTACAAGCTACTTGAATGATAACAAGGAAGAAATTATTTCTGATTAATAATAATAATATAATACAACTCAGTAAACAGTTAAGGGATTTTTTAAGTAAAATAAAAACACTTTTTTATTTTAAAAGATGTTATCTTGAGGCTTTCCTGGTGGTCCAGTGGCTAAGACTCCATTCTGATGCAGGGGGCCCGGGTTTAATCCCCGGTCCAGGGAACAAGATCCCACACGCCACAACTAAGAGTTAGCATGCCACAACTAAAAATCCTGCCAGCCACAACTAAGATCCAGCAAAGTCAAATAATAAATAAATAAATATTTTTTAAAAAGATGTTTTTGCCAGGTTAGACCTTAGAAGAGATTTCAGCTTCTAATGCTAGTAACACATTATTTCTTCTGCATAATAAATGTTATAGTTAAATGAATAGTTAACACTGACTCTTTGGTTACACATTCCTAACAAAATTATAGTTCTTTTAAGGTGTGCTGACAGAGCTAGTTTCTAATCTTAGTTTTTATAACTTTGTTCTTCCTTTATATAATACTGCCAAATAGTGCTAAGCAATCTAAGAACTTCCAGCAGCAAAATGTTCTATTTCACACTGACTCTCATGAGTCATCTCAATAGTAATGTTACTTTGAAGGTCAGCAGCTGGCAGGAAAAAGTAGAAAAGAAATATGGCATGAAGTTTTCAACTTCACAAAAAAATCTCTGTGCAACCAGAATATATAAGACTGTTCATGCCTTAGATTTTCCATACCTTAAATTTACTGCTCAAAAATGTAATTACTTTTTTTATGTAGCGATGGGTATGGTATAACATCTGTCTAGCAAACTGAAAGAAAACAAATGTCCCCCTTTTAATTACATGTGTGCTTGTTGTAGAAAATTTAGAAAATATGTTTAGAAACAAAAATAATGTCAGTCAAAATTTCACCTTCCAAAATAGCTGTAATAAATGTTTTCACCTTCATATAAAAATCTATGTATGTTAATGTTTTTATATGAATGGACATAGATGTGATTCAGAAAAGAACTAACAAAAACATTTCTCTGGAGTACTGAAATGACTGTACAAACATCAAATTGTATAAACATCAAATAATACCTTGCATGTTAATAGTAATAAAGATGTTCATGGCCATTATTATTGGCACAAGCACAAATTCAAAAAACACTGATAAATAGCTGAATTGTCAATCAGACCAATGCCTATTTAGTCTAAGTTAGCCTGTTCATTCTGATTTTACCCACTGGTTTATTTACGCATTGTGAAGTGGAAAAAAAAAAAAAACAAATGTGCCCTCCACACCAAGATGACAGGAATTATTTTCCTTCATCTCTAAGATCACCCTGAAAAATAGGAATGATACATGAAAAGCAACAAATCTATTACAGCACTGAACAAAGCAGGATGTTCTAATGATACTGAAAATTTGAGGAATTTCTTAAAAATATAAAGTAGCTAGCAGGATGAGTGCTAGAAAGCACAAAGGAGTGCAAAGTGTTGAGTCAGCAGGGTTGCTAATGGGGGCTGGCCACAGGCCAACTGGGAAGCCAATTCATTCAAGAATTGTGCAATAGCTGGGACAGTCCCAACTTGAATGTTCTCTAGCCTACAGCTAAGCCCAGTTAGAAGAGTTAAATAATGTACAAATTCTATTTCCTGGAAAATGAAAATCCTCCATGACCTCCTGGGCTGGAGTAAGCTAGAAATGTAAAATCCAATCCTCAGATGGACACGAATGGACATGGAGAAAGCAGCAAAGAACATGTAACTTCAGGTTTAAATGAACTGAAACAGTGAACCTTTCCTTATTTCACCATTTCAGGAAGGTCAGCAGATTGTCTCACTTTTTATCTCTGGGTCCTTCAAGAAAGATGCCCATTATTCCCTGACAAGAAGCGCTTTTTAAGCTTTTCCCCATCACATTTACAGAAGTTAATGTTCTTTTTTGGCCTGGGTTGGGAGGGGAGGGCGCGTGTGGGCGGTAGGGAAGTTCTCAGTAGGAGAACTCTGCTGTGCAATATATCCCTGTTGCTTATTTATTTTATACATAGTAGTTTGCAGCTCTTAAAAAATTACTGATTAGGGGATTTTTGCAGAAACTAATGCCTGTGGCTGGCCATTTCTTACAAAAGTGAATATTGAAATGTGTCCAGTCAATAACATTCAGGTAACAAAAGACATACATCTCTGGTCACTAAATTGTTAATCCCCAGCTCCTATCTTGAACTTTCCTCTTTCCCTCTCCCCAGGGGTAACCACTAGTTCATTCTTTATATCTTTGAGTCTTCTTCTGTTTTTGTTATATTCTTTAGTTGGTTTTACATTTTAGATTCCACATATAAGTGACATCATTCAGTACTTGTCTTTTCTCTGACTGATTTCATTTAGCATAATACCCTGCAAGTCAATCCATGTCATTGCAAGTGGTAAAATTTTATTTTATTTAATAACTGAGTTATATATATATACCACATCTTCTTTATCCTCTCATCTGTTGATGCGCACGTGGGCTACTTCCAAATCTTGACAATTGTAAATAATGCTGCTATGAACATTGAGGTGTGTGTATTCGCAAATAAGTGTTTCTGTTTTTTTCAGCTATATACCCAGGAGCAGAATTGCTCAGTCTCGGGTAGCTCTATTTTGAGTGTTTTTAGAAACCTCTATACTGTTTTCCACAGTGACTGCATTAGTTTACCTTTGCACAATAGTGTTCAAGGGTTCCCTTTTCTCTGCACCCTTGCCAATATTTGTTATTTGTGGAGTGTACCTCAACATAATAAATGCCATATGCAACAGGCTCTCAGCTTACATCATACTCAAAGCTGAAAATCAGGAACCAGACATGGATGGCCCTGCTCTCATCGCTTTTATTCAACATAGTTTTGGAAGTTTTAGCTTGAGCAGTTAGTCAAGGAAAAAAATAAAAGTCATTCAAATAGAAAAAGAAGTAGTAAATCTGTCTCTAATTGAAGATGCTGCTGCTGCTGCTAAGTCACTTCAGTTGTGTCCAACTCTGTGCGACCCCATAGATGGCAGCCCACTAGGCTTCCCATCCCTGGATTCTCCAGGCAAGAACACTGGAGTGGGTTGCCATTTCCTTCTCCAATGCATGAAAGTGAAAAGTGAAAGGGAAGTCGCTCAGTCATGTCCGACTCTTTGCGACCCCATGAACCGCAGCCTACCAGGCTCCTCCATCCATGGGATTTTCCAGGCAAGAGTACTGGAGTGGGTTGCCATTGCCTTCTTCAACTTGAAGATGACATATTATATATAGAAAACCCTAAATACTGCACACAAAAACTGTTTTAAATAAATTCAGGCAAGCCCCAGGGTACATAATCAATAAACAAATATCAGTTGCATTTCTGTGCACTAATAACAAACTATCAGAAAGAGAAATTAAGAAAGCAATCACATTTACAATTGCATCAAGAAGAATAATAGTCCTAGGAATATTTTAACCTAGAAGCCAAAGATCTGTCAACTGAAAGCTAAGATACTGATGAAAGAAATAGATCACATAAACAAATGGAAATATATTCTAGGCTCATGGATTGGAAGAATTACTGTTGTTAAAAAAAAATGTTCATACTGTCCAAAGCAATCTATAGATTCAATGCAGTCTCTAGCAAAATTCCAAAGGCACCTTTCACAGATAGAATAAAACAATTCTAAAATTTGTATGGAATCACAAAAGATCATGAATGGTCAAAGCAACCTGACAGAGAGAAACAAAGCTGGATGTGTCTTGCTTCCTGATTTCAAACTATATTTCAAAAAGCTATAGTAATCAAAACAATGTGATATAGACATGAAGCCAGACAAACAGATCAATCAAATAGAACAGAGAGTAAAGAAATAAATCCACATATATATGGTCGATTAATATACATCAAATGAACCAAGAATATACAATGAGGAAATGACAGTTTCTTCAATAAATGATATTGAAAAAAAAAACAGGAAAGTTACATGCAAAAGAATAAACTGAATCACTATCGTACACCACACATAAAAACAACTTAAATGGATTGAAGACTTGAACGTCAGACCCAAAACCATTTAACTCCTAGAAGAAAAAAGATGATAAACTCCTTGATCTCAGTCTTAACAATGATTTTTTTGATTTGACACTAAAAGCAAAGGCAACAAATGTGAAAATAAATAAATGGGACTACATCAAACTATAAAGCAGAGGAAACCATGAAGAAACTGAATATGTCCACCAAATGTGAGAAAATATTTGCAAATCATATATCTGATAAGGGGTTAATATCTAAAATATATGAAGAACTCCTACAACTCAACAGCAGTAAAGCAACCTAATATAAAAATGTGAGAGATCTGAATAGACTCTTTTTTTCACATAAGACATACAAGTACATGAAAAGATATTCAAAATTCAGTAATCATCAGGGAAGTGCAAAACAAACCACAATAAGATATTACCTTACACTTTTTGAAATGGCTATCATCCAAAAGGCAAGAAATGGGAGTTTGAAAGGATATGTGGAAAAGGGAATGTAAATTGGTTGCAGTAACTGCATGAAACAGAATGGAGGTTCTTCAAAAACTTCCAACAGAATTACGACATGATCTACTTCTGGACATTTATGCGAAGTAAATGACAGTATTAACTCAAAAATATGTCTACAATCCCATGTTTATTGCAGAATTATTTACAATAGTCAAGAAACACTCGTAGTGTGCATTGATCCTGAATGGATAAAGAAAAAATATATATACTTATATACACACACCTATACAATAGAATATTATTCAATCATAAAAATATGAAATCTTGCCAAGTAAGACAAGCTGGATGGACCTTGAAGGCATTATGCTAAGAGAAATAAGTCAGACAGAGAAAGACAAACACCATATGATCTCACTATATGTTCCTTTCCAAGGCAAACCATTCAATATCATGGTATTCCACATGGACATCACCAGATGGTCGACACTGAAATCAGATTGATTATATTCTTTGCAGCCAAAGCTAGAGAAGCTCTACACAGTCAGCAAAAACAAGACCAGGAGCTGACTGTGGCTCAGATCATGAACTCCTTATCACCAAATTCAGACTGAAATTGAAGAAAGTAGGGAAAACCACTAGACCATTCAGGTATGACCTAAATCAAATCCCTTATGACTATACAGTGGAAGTGAGAAATAGATTTAAGGGAATAGATCTGATAGACAGAATGCCTGATGAACTATGGATGGAGGTTCGTGACATTGTACAGGAGATAGGAATCAAGACCATCCCCAAGAAAAAGAAATGCAGAAAAGCAAAATGGCTGTCTGAGGCAGCCTTACAAATATCTGAGAAAAGAAGAGAAGCAAAAAGCAAAGTAGAAAAGGAAAGATATACCCATTTGAATGCAGAGTTCCAAAGAACAGCAAGGAAAGATAAAGTCTTCCTCAGTGATCAATGCAGAGAAATAGAGGAAAGCAATAGAGTGGGAAAGACTAGGGATTTCTTTAAGAAAATGAGAGATAGCAAGGGAATATTTCATTCAAAGATGGGCTCAATAAAGGACAGAAATGGTAGGGACCTAACAGAAGCAGAAAATATTAAGAAGAGGTGGCAAGAATACACAGAACTATACAAAAAAGATCTTCACAACCCAGATAATCATGATGGTGTGATCACACACTCACCAAGAGCCAGACATCCTGGAATGTGAAGTCAAGTGGGCTTTAGAAAGTATCACTACGAACAAAGCTAGTGGAGGTGATGGAATTCCAGTTGAGCTATTTCAAATCCTGAAAGATGATGCTGTGAAAGTGCTGCACTCAATATGCCAGCAAATATGGAAAACTCAGCAGTGGCTACAGGACCGGAAAATGTCAGTGTTCATTCCAACCCAAAGAAAGGCAATGCTAAAGAATGCTCAAATTACTGTACAATTGCACTCATCTCACACACAGTAAAGTAATGGTCAAAATTCTCCAAGCCAGGCTTCAGCAATATGTGAACCATGAACTTCCAGATGTTCAAGCTGGTTTTAGAAAAGGTAGAGGAAGCAGAGATCAAATTGCTAACATCCATTGGATCATCGAAAAAGCAAGAGAGTTCCAGAAAAACTTCTATTTCTGCTTCATTGACTATGCCAAAGCCTTTGAATGTGTGGGTCACAAGAAACTGTGAAAAATTCTTGAAGTGATGGAAATACCAGACCACCTGACCTGTCTCTTGATAAACCTGTATGCAGGTCAGGAAGCAACAGTTAGAACTGGACATGGAACAACAGACTGGTTCCAAATAGGAAAAGGAGTCCGTCAAGGCTGTATATTGTCACCCTGCTTATTTAACTTATATGCAGAGTACATCATGAGAAACAATGGGCTGAAAGAAGCACAAGCTGGAATCAAGATTGCCAGGAGAAGTATCATTAACCTCAGATATGCAGATGACACCACCCTTATGGCAGAAAGTGAAGAACTAAAGAGCCTCATGATGAAAGTGAAAGAGGAGAGTGAAAAAGTTGGCTTAAAGCTCAACATTCAGAAAACTAAGATCATGGCATCTGGTCCCATCACTTCATGGCAAATAGATGTGGAAACAGTGTCAGACTTTATTTTTCTAGGTTCCAAAATCACTGCAGATGGTGATTGCAGCAATTAAATTAAAAGATGCTTACTCATTGGAAGGAAACTTAGGACCAACCTAGACAGCATATTAAAAAGCAGCAACATTACTTTGTCAACAAAGGTACGTCTAGTCAAGACTATGGTTTTTCCAGTAGTCATTTATGGATGTGAGAGTTGGACTATAAAGAAGGCTGAGTGCCAAAGAATTGATGCTTTTGAACTGTGGTGTTGAAGACTCTTGAGAGTCCCTTGGACTGCAAGGAGATCCAACCAGTCCATCCTAAAGGAGATCAGTCCTGGGTGTTCACTGGAAGGACTGATGTTGAAGCTGAAACTCTAATACTTTGGCCACCTGATGCGAACAGCTGACTCATTGGGTAAGACCCTGATGTTGGGAAAGATTGAGGGCAGGAGGAGATGGGGACGACAGAGGATGAGATGGTTGTATGGTATCACCAACTCACTGGACATGGGTTTGGGTAGACTCTGGGAGTTGGAGATGGACAGGGAGGCCTGGTGTGCTGCGGTTCATGGGGTCGCAAAGAGTTGGACATGACTGAGTGACTGAACTGAACTGTTTCGATCTCACTGGCTTGTGGAATCTAAAAATACATCAGATACAGATTAGTAAGTCCTGGGGATATAATGTATAGCATGGTTTCAATACTTAGTAATAATATATTGTATATTTGATAGTTGCTAAGATAGTAAATTTAAAAATTCCTCACTACAAGAAACAAATGTGTGTTGATGGATGTTAACTGAACTTACCACTGGTCATTTCATAATATATATGTACATAGAATCATTCTGATGAACACCTGGAATTAATATAACATTAGGTCAATTGTATCTCCATAAAAATTAATTTTTAAAAAGACTCACTTTAATCCACATCCAACTTCCTGTGTTCATTCCTCAAGTAAGTTCAAAAGAGAAGAAAGGTAATCAATGAACACTTTCGCAAACCCAACGTTGACTTTGATGTTTTCGCACCTAGTAACAGAGCTTAAAACTGGTTCTCAGAATTGGGCATTATTTCAGTGTTGTAGTGACACAAAATTGGTGGTTCAATGTACAGATTTTGTGGTCCTAAAACTAGCAAAATGCCTTTACCCTATTTGTGATTAGTCTTAAGCACTGCAGGCGGTGATGAAAATTGGGGCGGTGGTGCTCAGGTGATTCAGTTACAGAAGTGAACAGTACACAGTCTCAGAGTTTGGTTAGGCTTAGAAGGCAAGATGCTGCATTTTTTATTAGGCTTATTCTAACATCAGGTTCTTTCAATAATGTTTAAACCTCTTAGAATGGAAAAAATGTTTTTGTTATTTTTGAAAAGAATTTTATCCATTGTAAACTTTCATGAGCATCTGTCTCTAGGTAAAACTTGTATCTGTTTCAGTCTTGGTTTATGACAGAGACTGCTTGAAAAGAACAAGTCAATGATATAAAGTTATATACGTGATCATTTTAATCCAGCTACTGTCTTCTGTTTGGACTATACGACAATAGTAATAAGACAAAATAGTATAAGACAAAAAAAGTAATCATCAGTGATCTTTCAGAGTAATTAATAGTTAATAATCCCTATTGTCTTAGATCAAAATGTTATTCTGTAAATTACCCTGAGTTCCAGGAAGCAAGATTTCTGATGTACATGTATCATCCATCTCTAGTGATTCTCTGGGAATAGAATTAGGGAGGAAGTTTACTGTGTACTGAAAGGGTTTCTTGGATTAATTTGGGAGGAAAAGAGCCATCTAGGCTCCCTTTCTCTTGCTGATCCTTTCTAATTCTCATTTAAACACTAATAACCACAAATACTGGAGAAATCTAGTGTATTCTAGAAAAAATATCTAATGCCACAAATTAAGCAAGATTCTTGCAGTTAAATTGTGCCTGGTCAGAAATAATTTGGGTAACTATGATGCCTAAAAAGTTGGGGTACCCTGGCTAGAGAATCCTTGCGTACTTATCCTTCAAGTGCAGTAGGTATCTCAGTGCAAGGTCTGTACCCAGCACTGTGTCCCCCTAAGCTAGCCTAGTGTCTGGCACATTAAAAGAAATTCATACTTTTTGACCACACCTTTTACTTATTGATTTAAATATTATTTATCCACCTAGATTCTTTATATGCACTCAAAGTACACAGAAACACACACACACTTATTTATTACTTATCCCACTAGATTCTTCTCTACATATATTCAAGGAAGCCAGAACACACACACACACACACACACACACACACACACACACACACACACACACACACACACACACACACACACACATTTAATAAATTATTTATCCGTGTAGACTTTTCTGTATATATATTCAAGGAAGCCAGAACACACACACTTGCACACACAGACACATGTGTTTGGTTATTTATCCATGAAGATTTTTCTCTATATATATTCAAGGAAGTCAGACCACATACACACACCCCACACATATTTTTTATCCATGTAGATTTTTCTCTACATATATTCAGAAAGGAAGCAAGAACACACACACACACACACGTATTTAATCTTTATCCACATAGATTTTTCTCTGTATACATTCAAGGAAGCCAGAACATACCTGCACACACACACACACACACACACATATGCACACATTTATTAATTTAATATTTACCCATCTCTATTCTTTATATCTTTTTAAAAAAGCCCCCAGATGAGTAAAGGGTGGGGGCTGGGTATTTAATGTCTCTAGGAAAATATTAGTTGCTTGGTAAATAAGCTTGTTATCACCTATGTTATAGATGTATACCATGTAGTTTTTCATTATGTTGAACATTTCTTTGTGACTTCAAAACCACTGGTCTTAGTTGCGATTGCTGATTCAATTCTATGAATGATTTTGTTTACCCTCTTGTACCATTATGCACTTTTTCCTTTCTATAGTTCTTGATCTATCTGTAATTCACTAGTGTATTTTTTGAGGTATGGATCGAAAAGTTTTCCACATCAATACTTAATTGCTTTTATATGTTTTTATAATTTGTGTATTTTCCCTCAAGTTTTGTTTAATCATGTGATGTAGGAAGCAAGGTGGGGTCAGAAAGGGGAAGAGTCTAGTTGCAACAAACCAGTGTAGGATACTTCTTCCATTTCTTTTCAGAGTGGTTTGGTTAATAACTTTGACGGCATATTGCTTAAATTAAGTAAGGCCCACCCGGAAGTAGGCATTGGATTGTGTCCCACCACCAATTTTGTAAACCCCACCCACCCCTCAGCGCACTGAGGAAGCTCATGAACTCTGGGCCAATGGGTAACTATTCAGGACGGTGTGCTGCTAAGGTGAAAGTTCTTAGGTTGTGTGTCCATCCTTTCCCCCCATCATTCCATTTAGTCATCATCTCCCATGCGTAACTCCCAATAAATGACTGCATTTACGTCATTACCCCACCAATGAACCCAGTAACCCTTCAAAACTTGCACATCACTGAGTCCTTTTTCCCAGGGTTTCTAAGGAGTGGCAGAAGCTGGCAATGTTATTTTTTCTTCCAGTTTTATTGATATTAATTGATATATACATAAGGTGAGCAGCTTTAATAGTGTGACAACATATATTTTGTGAAATGATTATCATCATACCTTTAGCTCATGTTTTCTATACACAACCTATTATCCTACAACTGTTATAAAATTCGATAGGATGACTGCCTCAACCTCATTTGTCACTTTAGATGATTTTCATGCTAACTCTGATTTTGTTTCAGTGTTATTTGGTGTTAAAAACATCTGCCTGCTAATTGCCCTTCATGTCATACCTGAGTACATTTGATATATCTTCTCTTTTATCCTTAAGTTTTTAGTAATTTTCTATTAATAAACCTCAGGTATTCCTAGTTTGTTGTTGTTGTCCTTTGGTCACCAATTCATGTCCAACCCTGTGACCCCATGGTAAACTCATATAGAAATAGTTATACATGTCAATAGAATCTCTATTAATTATGTGGCCTTAATTTTAAAGTTTTTCAGCTTAGAAAGTTTTTTTATATTATGTCCATAGAGTTGCTATTGATTGTGGGGCTTTATTTTATACATTAAAGGTTTGCATTGGGAATTTCACCGATTTCTTGGAATATTCTGGGTAAATAATGGACACCCTTCCCACCCCACTGTCTTCCCATCCTCAACCCCATCCTCTAGACTCGCCCTACCCTCCTCACTCCACCTTCTTCCTTCACCCTCTCTTCCCTTCTCTCCACCCCTCCTTTCCTCTTCCTCCCCCCTTTTCCTCCTTCCCCTTCCCCTTCCTCCCCACCTCCTTCCCTTCTTCCCCTTTCCCATCCTCCCCCAACCCCATCCACTTGATGTCCAGTGTACGCTGAAATGATCAAGACACGGTTTGCACTTAACCACTAAATCTTTATTGAATTTTTATTATAACATTGATACATTAGTAGAGAGAAATACAGAGTAAACAGCAATAAATGGGGAAGGGTAGGGAGGTGGCGCAGGGGTAGGTGGGAAGTGCAGAGTTAGGAGGAGGGTGCAGGGGTAAGGAGAAGGGCCACTGACAGGGGCATAAGCAACGGTTCTTATCACTTTTCTGTAACTTCCATGAATCTGTACCATCTGTTGTTATCAATATCACTCCAGCAACGATTTCTCAAAGGGCTTCTATCTATCTTAACTGTCTAAAGACTTTGCTTACGATCTCAATCCCTGGAATTAATACTCAGGGCAAAGAGCCTCCATTAGATTATTTATCCAATCATCCCTGAACTTTCTCCCACTAGTTTCTATCCGTGTCCAATAGCCCCCAAAAGGTTGATCTCCCTGCAGTTCCCTTCAAGTTTATATGAAATCTTTAGGGGTAGCAATCATAGCATAAAGAATCACAAGGAGGTACACATGTTTACTTATAGATGTATCTAATACATAATAGCATGCTTTTTAACTAATCCCACCCACTTAAGATTACTTAATAGTCCCCCCACCCCCGCTAAAATACTTATGATTATATATATCCCCAATTAAATCGTTACACAAAGAAATAAAAACAAGGAAACTTTCCACAGACCAATTTGGCAGCATTCTACAATCTGAAACAACAAAGAACTCTCAATCCCAACTGATGTGCCTTCTTCCTTAAAGATGAAAACGTAGCATGGTTCCCATCAGGCTCTTCATCTCTGCAGGTGGTTCTCTTCATTTCTGCCCAGGTCTTTCCGGCAGTGTTCTCTGTTGCCAGTCTTGGAATTATGATGTTAGATGTCTGTGGTGGATGATGACTGGATCAATTCAGGAGTCCAAAGGGTACCTGCAAACTTAAACAGAAATCCTGACTGCACCGTATTAAGTGTGCCCCTCTTATTTTGTCCACCTGACGTTCACTGTCCTAACTCACACGGTTTATTCCAACTAACACTCCATTTTCCAGTATCTAATACAAGTACCTCATTGCTCAAACTAAATTGACCCTTCAGAAATGTACATAAACTTCCTCCGTTTCAACATCCTAGCATGGTGACCTTAGCTAGTTCTCTCCAGGTCTGCCTACCAATGGGAGCTTATATTGTCTTCCTTCATTGTTTAATTCACACTGAAAATTTGGGCCAAAAGTCAATCAATTTTGTCATTGTTTCAAAAGGCAGACTGTTGGCTTTGCTAATAATTTTGATGTTTTATTTCTCATCTTTGTCTTTATTTTGCTCCCGTTCTACCTTCTTTAGAAATTTGCTTTTCTTAAGAATAAAGGCATCTTGTTGGAAAATGCCAAAAAATTTTAAAGTATTCAATTAAAACAAAGTTGATGAAAACACATGAGCTAAAGGAAACTTAATCAAATTCTGATTCTATAGAATAAGGTTGAGATTACTTATCTTGAACACCTAAGCATATAGATAGTACATATAGCTATAGGGCATAGTACACACTGCCAAACAGATTTTCACAAGTTCTACAGACAGCCAAAGGTGTGTCAGGGATTTCCAACGTGAGTTGTTAGCCCACACCACCATGCTCCCTCACGATCCCTGTCGTCACATCCCAGACTTCCACTCGCAGCGATGGCAGTGTCCGTGTGTACATGCTGGGGCTGCAGACAGTAGCCCATTTCTAGGCCCTCTGCAGCTTGAAGATCAACTGACAACTGTAAATTTGACACAAAGCAACTTGAATTCAAATGTATGAAGGATGGATTGATTGAGGTAAACTGACGTGATGCTTCAAAAAGTCCAGAAGCACAAATGCACCATTTAAAAAGAAATTAACCTAAAACACATGAGTGACTGACAAGCTTTCAGATTCCATTGGAAATAAAAAAGGAAAATTTGTTTTGGATTAAATAGCCAATTAGGCAATTAGGTATTTTCTTTGAATTTGTGTATCATTTTGTTTGATTTTTAAAGGCCCAATCAAAAAAAAATTTTTAAATATAGATGATGTTAAAATAGAAGTTTGAAGATGAACAGGATGAACTATTATACAAGTACTCCAGTCTGAGGAGCCTCTTATTCACAGTGTTGTAAGAGAAAAGTTCACAGTAAAGAACTATTTTACACTACTCTACGTATCAATTTTAATTAATTTAGTAAGAGCTGGATAGTAATTCAATGGAAATAAATTTGAAAGCAGAGTCACTACCTTAAAACACTGTTAAAGGACACTATCAACCTACAGCTAAAACTTTTAAGTATTTAAACATGCAAGGGTAAGGGTGAGTGATAATGAATATGTGAAGGGTGATGCTGATGCAAAATGAAACTTCACCACGGGACTCCTCTTCATGACAGGCTATTTGAAATATACACCATATTGTTTTCTACTGCTCAAACTGTTGGAGACTGTGTGTTGAAACACATGCTCCCAGAAGCCTGCCTCTTTCTTCTCCATGCCATTGCAGCAAAATGGAGTCTCAGCAACCAGGCAGGAAGGATGTCAAATCCTGCAGCAGGTAAGTGGCAGTAGTAAACAGAGAGAGAGGTTAGATAATCAGTTCAAGGTAGTAGCAAGGGACCAGGCTAAAGGAAGTCAGGCAGTCCCAGGTTAGCACAAAGCATCCAGGAGACACCAGCTGATGTCACTGGACTGAAGACAACTCCTGTGTTGTATGTTGCTTTGGGTTGCTTTCTGAGGCCTTTCATTCATTGGCAGCTTATCGGCTCCATCCCCTAGAGGATGCCAAAATGCACTCCCCCTCCCTAAGCATCCTAGTGCTATAGTCTAGTGAGGGGACTGATAATGAAATGCCCAGGTATATATGGAGGCAGAGACGAGGACAGATGCTCCCAAGACTTCAGGTGACACCCCTCCAGCCAGTGAACAATGCTCGTGAAAAGTCTTTCTGAAGTTCCAGGTCAAGGTGGTACCATTAACCCTGAGTCTCTCCTTTAAGATGTGGGTACAGGGATATAGGAGTCCTTAGCCCTCATACATGACTGAGAGGTGATCACATTTCACAAATATCTAACACCCTGGAGCCACCGAGAGTCTCTGGTTACCAGGCTTTCTGTTTGGTATGGAAGCCATTGCTGGCATGGTGATGGTAAAGTGTTGTGACAAAGTCAGAGTTATTGGGTACATATGATTTGCACCAGGATGTGAAGGCACACTCAAACATACACACGTCCCTCTGAGAGCACTTCCTCCTGAGGCCTGAGGTGTTCCCTTGAAGGGGTTTTGCCTGCTCCCTGGAGAACCAGTTGAGTTGCCGCTCCTTGACTCATGAAAATGGAGTTTGAAGACGGTGAAGTTTCAAAGGGTGCAGCCAGAAGATCACGGAAGCCGTTGGCACTGCACCAGTAATTGTGGCTTCCTTAGTAAGGCCTCACTCCTCCAAGGCTGTAAGGTACCTCAACTGCAAGGAAAGTCATGTCCTCCTCCTCTCCTCCCCCTCCATAAGGAAAACAGCATTTCCTGTGTTTCCATCAGCTTCTCAGTAACTGTTAAATGAGGAATCTGACAGCCCATAATTCAGATGGTGACAGAGGTTTCAGCAGGTAAAACCCAGGTTTCCAGGGTTTGCTGGGAAGTAAACTTGTTATGAATTTTGGTTAGGTTGGCAGTTAAGGTGGAAAACCAGAGATAATTTGTTGGTAAATATTCTGTTGCTCCCACCAAACAGTGGAGGTCAGTGGGTGCTTTGAGATGGGTGTCAGTCCAGGCTGGCCCTGACCTTCCGTAACCATTTCAGAGGAAAGCCTGTGCTCAGGTTGGTCTGAAGGTGCAGTGGCCCAATGCAGCACACAGTCTCCGACTGAGAAGCTGAACAGGAGTTCATTTTGAGGGTGGAGATCCTGAACGGCAGGGTGCCTATTCACAGGGCGCTGTAAGAGGGAGGCGGCGGCGGCGGAGGGGGCGGCGGCGGCGGCGGGGGTGGCGGCGGGTACTGGGGCACTGGCGGCTGGCGGTACCAATGAGGATTCCAGGTGATCATCACGGGGACATAGAGGGATCGCCCGTGTCCGTCTCGCCCCACGGGGTACCAGGCAAATCCTACCGGGTAGGTCGGGTATGCGGCGTAGGTGGGGAAGGTCGGATATCCTGGAACTTGAGGTACGAATTCAGTGTAGGTCGCCAGGTGAGCTTGGTCATCTAAGTTTGGAATCGTGAGCCGAGGATACTGATTCTGGATGGTGACGCCGTTGGGACCCCGGCAGTCGTAAGACACTTGCAGCTTCCACCCCCTTTTCACTTGGAGAACTTGGGCTCCGTTTGGCGCAATGGTGGGAGTGATCAGCCCATCTTTCACATGTCTGGCGACGAAATCTCGCAGGGCTGCCATTTCAGATTCGGACAGTGAGTACACATGCCCGCTGGGAATACTGTGCGCTCCGGGGATCATTTCGATGTTAGGGTCCACCAGGCGGTGGTCTGGGTAGACGTTCTCATCCACGGGGGTGTACACGTTCTGCAGGTAGTAGTATCTCACAGGCTGGTAAACTCTGTACCCCTCTACCGGGTAATAGAACGCCGGCTGTGCTGGTGGTGGGAGAGGCGGCGGTATCGGAGAATACATCCGGCAGTGGTATCTGCAGTATTCGGAATCGAAGACGATCGATCGGGTGCTCCACGTGATGTTGGGATCGTGTGTGCTCAGCCAGCGCACCCCCAGGACGATGGGGAAGAACGGGGACTGAGTCACATCGAACGACAGCACCTCGCGGTGATCTCCCAAGTCGACGATCAGGTCGTGCGTTTCGTGGACCACGGGGCCCGATGCGATGGGACGTCCATCGATCGCTTCTACAAGTATGGGCCAGTCCTTGATTCTCAGCGGAATGCCGTTCTGGGCCACGTACTCGTGATCAATGAAATTGCCGGATGCGCCAGAATCGATCATGGCTCGGACGAACAGGCTGTGTCGGCCCGGGAGATGAATCTGGAGCATCACTTGCAGGTGTGGAGATGACGCAGCATCATCTTGGGGGGACCTTATTAATTCCGGCCCGGTCGCTGAAGGTCCCTCTACAGCGGGGCCGGGGAGTTTCCCGCCGGCGAAGCCTTGGAGGCCTTGGCAGGACAGTTGTCGGCGTAGTGGCCTCCATTCCCACAGTAGAGGCACAGGTTCAGCTTGCGGCGTCTCTCTTTCTCTTCCTGCGTCAGGCGCATGCGGGCGCCGCCCACGGGCTCGGTTGGGTCGACCTGGTGGTGGTGGTGATTGACGTGCGGCGCCACCAGCGCGCGCGGCGGGGAGCGCGGCTTGCGGGCGGCGGCCGCCCGGGCCAGCCTCCTCTCAATGTGGATGCACTGGCTGATGAGCGCGGACAGCGACTTGGCCACCTCGACGTGCGCCAGCTCTGCCTGGATGTGGTCGCTGAGGCCCTCGTGGTACTGGTCGATCAGGGCGGGCTCGTTCCAATCCAGGTCCTGCGCGATCATCTGGAAAGCGTTGGAGTAGTCGACCACCGACCCCATGCCCTGGCGCAGACGTCTGATCTTGCGCTTGGCGGCCTCGCGCCGCTGGGGGTCTTCGAAGACGTGCTTCATCTCAGTCATGAAGGCCGGGTAGTTGTGCATCAGATAGTGGGAACGCTCCAGTTTGGCCGAGGCCCAGCGGGCCGCACGGCCCGTCATCATGCTGGTCACGAAGCAGACGCGCACGCGATCGACAGAGAAATCGCGGGTGCTCTTCTCCATGAAGAGCTGGCACTGGGACATGAAGGGGACCAGCATGTCTGGGTTGCCGTCGAACTTCTCGGGGAGGTCTTCTGGGCATTCCTCCTCGAGAGGGGCGGCCGGGGCGGCAGCGGCGGCGGCGCCGCAGAGCTCAACGTCGTCCTCGTTCTCCTCGGGGGCGGGCTCCACCTGCTCGCGGAGGGTGCTGTTCTCCTCGGTGAGTTTCTGCACCTGGCTCTGCAGGCTGCTGTTCTCCTCGGACTGCTTCATGACCTTCTCTCTGAGGTTGTGGATCTCTTCGGAGAGATCCTCCCGCCGGCGCTCTCCCAGGTTGGGGTTGTACTGGCCCCTCTGGCTGCTGCAGGGGGAGCTGGAAGGGGAGGAAGGATCGTTGGGGGGAGGAGGAGGCGGAGGTGGTGGGCAGTCGGGCCCCAGGGTGATGGTTGGGGTGGGAGGAGACCTCCCAGGCGTAGTAGCTTCACTCCTATGGGGATGGAGGCCTGTGTCGTGGCCTCCTCGTCCGCCTTTTCGCCTTTTGGTTTTCAGAAGCTTTTTGTTTCTGTAAGTGAAGATAAAAGCGTAAATTCAACACAGACATTCAGAGCGCCACAATACTAAAGTACTTTAAATACATGAGTATTTAAAGTATCTCTTTATTCCCCTTGTTTACATCGATAGTTAATAAACAGACCAAAGCCCCACGAAAAAGATGTGAATCAATTAGGACTGTGGACAATGAAAAGCATCCTTCTCTTTGATGGCCAAATGATCCTTTCCTCCTCAAGAATCACCTGTTCATCATAATTTAGCAATACACAACTCTTATAAGCAGCATGATTCCCTTTACTGACTAATAAATAATGTAGAGACACTCCAAATAAGAACCTTTGTAAACAGAGCAAGAAACCTTCAAGGCAAAGATTGATACCAAAAAATTATGTAAAATAAAGCCAAAATGATAATTACTTGTTACAGGAAAAACTACTATTCCAGCCAATAGAGAACCAGAAAAAAAGAAGGGGGTGATTAAAAATCACAATGGCCGTATTCTTCAACCCATCAAGGATGGGTGGCCCACTGTCAGGACTCTGATCCACCTTTACAGAGATGGTAACTATTAACAGTTACCAAAACAAACAACAAAGGCCACAAAGCCAACAGAGAACTGTTTAAATTCCTCTTCAGACCCTAATCATATTTCCCCTTTGGGACAGAAATGGTACTGAGCAGCAACCTGCATATATTGGTTTCCCTCCTTATTATTCATTCAGTCAACCAACAGTTATTGATTGATGCCTCTTAGGAGTAGCTGGGCTATAAAATAGAAGATTCAAAGAAGCCCAATAATAGTGTCCCTCAAACTTAGAATGAGGGTTTAATTAGATAATGCAAGTAAAGCACATGATGTATATTCAACAACTGTTAGCTGATATTAATAAAGTTATTAATAAAAACAGAAACTTTAACTTTCTGTATAATGAGGCTGAGATTAAAACAGGGAGAGCTGCAACTATGGCAACCTGGGTCCCACATCCCACCTAAAGATACTCATTTAAAAAAAAAAAAAAAGACTATGCCCATAGGGGTGAATGACTGTGTGAGGGGGACGGGATGAGGGGACTTAATGCCCTAATTATGGGTAGGATGACAATAAATTACATATATACTAAATCAGCACACAGGGGCATGTGTACTTCCTGGAAACAGAGTTAAATTCATTTCGAGTAATTATGGTAACACATCAATGAGTTTTAAAATGGGCATTAAGTGTTCATATTTGGAAAGTGCTCAAAACTTTTAAAATAGAATATATAAAGCCAGTAGACTGCCTATTCATTACATTTTAACTTGGCAGTCCTGGTCATCTGTTCCTTCCTGACCCACCAAGGCAAAAACAGACACCAAATTAATTATGTAAAATAAAGCCACAAAAGTAAACATGCTAGTCAGAGAAGTCAGGTAAAAAATTGCTAATATTTCATCAATAGGGTACATGGCGGGGGTGGAAAGGTGATGGTAATTAAACATGGTGCCTGGCTACAGAGAAATACCCCTTCCTCTTCCTCTTTTTGAGACCCCTCCACGTTCTTTAGGCCCCTCCCCTGCCCCAGCCCCACCACCCACAGCCATTTTCTCTTATGCTCTGGGCTGTAGGTTCAGCCTCTTCAAGGAGTGTCTATACAGCAAGCAGAGTCCTTAAGGGACAGAATTACTGTGCCATTTTAATATTTTTAAACTGCTACTTAATTACTTTAATAACTTAAGACTACGGAAACAATTAATAGTTGACATTCAAGATAAGACATTCAAGTTTAGAAAAAATGAGATGTAATTAACACATCATAGCCTGTGACATTATTTCATGTCCAATTGTTTAAAGACGATTATATTGGTGGCACTCAGAATATGAGGTCACAAAATAATGCCATTTTTATTAATTAGATGAAGTGTTTTAATGTCCCATTAAAAAGCAACTAATAAGCACAGGTCATTGTGTCATGTCACCATGACTCAGGTGCCACTTCTGTCATCAAAACACTAATATTTTCAAATGTTAGAGATAAGATTTCTGAAAAGGCATTTCACAGCATGGCCTGGAGCAGGTCAGAAAGGTTAACCACCTATATGTCAATCACAGTCACTGGGGTGGGCTTTATTGAGGCCCAGGTCTGATGGTTTTCACATCTGCAAAACACAAGGACAGGACAAAAATAACAATACATTAGGAAAGCAGTAAACAATCACAGAATCGTTTATGGAAACAGAAGATCAGTAAGGCCTTAAAATTCAAATACTTTTGGGGACAGGAAGGTAGTAGAAATGTGATAAGAGACTGGACAATAGGGAGGGGCTACAGCTATTTCACTTGGGGATGAACACCCCCCCCCCCCAAACTCTTTAAACTCTTGTTCGATTTTTAAATCCAGTGTCGGTCAAACAAATTCAGGGCCTTATTTGACCTGTGAGATCACTAGTTTTGAGGTCCCTAATTTTTACCAGTATCAGGCTTAAGGCTGCCACCCCCAGGGTTTGTAATTTTAGGGTGGGACTCTTAAGTCCTAAAAGGGTCAACTGCCCAGAACAGAGTTGTTTAACCATTAAAACTGACAGAGTAGTGGCAAGCAAGTTAAGAGCAGAAGTTTACAAATGTGTAAACAGCAACTGGAGCACCAGATGACAGGCAACAGGGGCACTGTGACTTGATTTGAATGACAGGACTATATGGCTCCTTAAATGCCTCCTGAGTAGGGACTGGACTGCAGAGGTGGGGTCAAGAGGCCCCATTCCCAAAATAAAACCTCAAAGAACACACAGCATATAGCTAAGCCACCTGGGACAGACGCCACCTTTACACATGAAAAACAGTTCAGTATCACTCTTATTTAAGAATTAAATACATTTGATTAATCTTTGACTCTTCACAATGATTTTTGAAACTTTTTACTCCCCCCACCCTACCCTCCCTCAACACCCCGACCAAAGACACCAAAGCACAAAGCACAACGGTACCAAAAAACCATCACACGTTAAACATCACACTAGTAAATGACACTTCACCAAACAATGCTTTACATTTACATTTGCAGATGTCCACATTTCTTTTTGAAAACTGTACAGTTAGTGAAATGTAAATTCTAATAATATGCACATTTTAAAAACCATTGTTTTGAACCTCTTTATAATGCAGAGACACAGAATTTCCAAAGACAAGAGGGGTTAGGGCCGCAAGGTGGGTAAATGGAACCTGGGGACTTGAAGCTGTAATTACCGTATGTTATCCATAGACTATATACTTGGAGGGAGTGTGTGTGTGTGGGGGGTGTGTGATTGGTGGGGAGTGACAAATTAGGGGAGCCAATGCTTCCAAATGCCCCTATAAGTCCTGGTTCATGGTTTATAACACATGGAACCAGATTTTAAAATTTCTTCATTTAGTTAGAAACATAAATATCTGACTGGCAGTAAACTACAAACTTGTTTTATACAGATATTTTAAAATGCCAGCTAAAAGCTTCAATCTATATTTTGTAATGTAACCACTTTGTTACATTATACAAATTTTAAATATGACAATTATGTACCATTAACTAATCCACTTGCCCCAAATTTAAATAATTAGCTTTGCTTTTTAGTTTATAAAAAAGCTAATTATTTTTAGTGTTTTGAATTAATTTAGCTGTTTTGAATTATAATTACAGCTTTCATTATTCAAGCTTAAAAATGCAATCATTTCTTTTCTTTTTAAGATCCTGTTAAATGTGAGCAAGATAAAACAAGCAGCGTCTCGGACAACCCAGGACAGCAAACCACCACAGCAAAGAGCCAGGAACAAAAAAATCAGAGAACACCTGCACACACCAAGGAAGACACTGAATAACCCATTTTACTCTGATCACTTAATGAATGCCTACAATATGCAGACCCAATTAATAACATGTAGGCAAGTTAGCCAGGGCTAATGCCCTAGAGATTCCAAGAAAAAAATCCAGAAATACACCTCACCCTCCTTTAGAGGCCAAGCCAGCAGCACCAACAAAGTTACTTAAAATTCCTGTGAAACTAAGTTTTGTATTCACCAAAGCATATGATTCCATTGGGTCCGACCACAAAGGTCCACTAGAGTGTCCAAAACACTGTTTTCATTAAAAAAAATAAATTTTTATTAATATTTTAAAACATCTTAAAACTTAAAAATGTTAAGGTATTTTATTTTTCATTTGTAGTAAAAACATTTAGCTAGATTGCCTTTAGAGGCGCCAGCCATGTCAGTTTGGAAGCACCCTTCATAAACCCACTACCAGGAATTTAAATTGTGGGTTTATGTTATTTAATATATACAAAGTGCTTATTAAATGTGGCTTGTTAATGCCAAGTCTAATTGTTAGTGTTGTTAATTGTCCTTATATATTATTCTTATATTTATTGGACACCAGTGGATAAAAGGCAAGACCTGCGCATTAGAGAAACCACAGCAGAGAAACCGCAGGAGGGCGGGGCTGTGCAGCCAGGTTCAGGCAGTGACAGTGCGCAGGCGCATGGGGGGGGGAACCCTGACGGGGTGGCTGGGGGCTCACAGTGCGCAGGCGCGGGCGCGCTCTGGAGAGGCGGGGCGTAGGCCAGCCGAGAAGTGGCAGTCTCAGGGTGGGGCCGAGGCCTGAAGGGCGGGGTCTGGACGAGTTACCTCAGAGGGGGCAGGCTCAGAGAGAGGCGGGGTCTGGGGGTGCCACCCAAGGAGGGGGGTTCAGGGGAAGGGGGGGCTTAGGGGAAGCGCCCCAGAGGAGGCGGGCCCAGGGGAGAGCGGGGCTCGGGGAGGCGGGACCTGGAAGGCGCGCTCCGGGGAGGCGCGCCACAGAGGAGGCGCGTTCGGAGCAGGCGCGCGGCGGCGCGGAGCCCGCCCCGAGCAGACACTGCGGCGAAGGCGCGCCAGGACGGGCGGGGCGGGTCCAGGACGGGCTGCGCGCCTCTCCCCAGGCCCCCCCAGACCCCTCCCACCGCTCCCCCAGCCAGATCACTTCACGCAACGAGAGCAATCACCCCCAGATCCCGTCCCCCGCCCCCCCACACCTCCCAAGACTAGGCAGACCGACAGTTTCCACAAACTGTTGCGGGATGCCAATTCGCGCCACCGCTCCAACTACACCACCACCTCGAGCGCAGCCGAGTGAGGCGGCCCTGCCACCACCAGAAGAGTCCCTTTTACGCTCGGGTCAGAGCCCCTCCACGCCACTGCCCTGGCAGGAACGGGGCGCGCAGAATGGTGAACACTCATTTTTGCCCGGGGCTCCATTTTGTCTAACAGCACCAACATGCAGAGAACCGTCCTGAGGAAAAACATAGTGGGAGCCATTCCCAAGGTGTGTTGGAGACAAAGGGTGGGGTTCCTCTAAGGACGGAGTGATCTGACTCCTGGGCTCCCGTCCGCTTCACCTGGGTTCTTTGTAGCGCGGAACAGTACAGCCTGTCCGTTTCTGCAGCTGCTATCACTCCAGCGCAGTTTGGGGATAGACCCTCCCACAGCTCGGGTACCTCTGCGGTCCCTGGGTCTCGTAGCGCAACGAGGCGCTGTTGTAGTGCTATCGTATCGTTTTTGTGGCGCTAAGCTTCCACAGCTCAGATTTCGTAGCGCATTTAAAGCGCGAAACAGTCGTCGGTCTGGGGTTCAAAAATCGCGGCAATTCATAAATCGCTGCGGTTCGTACTGGTTTCAGTGCAAAAAAAAAAAAAAGCGCCCATCAGCTTATAGCGCATCGACGCGCCCATCGCTTTGTAGCGCATTGGTGCGCCCATCAGTCCGTAGCGCACCGAAGCGCCCATCGGGTCTGTAGCGCATTTGAGGCGCTCATCAGTTCGTAGCGCATCTGAAGCGCTCATCAGTTCGTAGCGCATCTGAAGCGCCAGTTAGTTTGTAGCGGATATCACTGGGCAGCACGTCTGCAAATTGGTCTGTACCTCATGTCCGTCTGCAGCTCATGGGCGTCCGCAGCTCATGTCTGTCTACAACCCGCATCTCGACTCGGGTACTAGCCATCAGAGCCCTGAAGGCTGGGAGTCTCCACACAGTTTTGGGGTGCAGCCAGTGAAGGCGTGACAAGGTGCGCGCGCGGAGACCTTCGGGGCGCTATCCCGTCTCCCGCGGCTCTCGCTAAGCACGGGGGACGAACGTGGTCTTGAAGAAAAAGAAACATCCTCACCGCATACTCACCACGCGAGGACTCCTCTGCGAAGGCTGGCGAGGCAGGGGGGTCCCACACCTGCGCCGGGCGTGGGCGCCGCTGGGCGCTCGGCAGCCCGGAGCGGCTCCGGACGCGAGCCCGCTCGGCGGCCCTCGCTCGCGGCTCGGGGGTCCGTCTCCGCCGGTCTCCTCAGGTCGTGGTCGGGGCTCTTCGACACACACCAACCGAAGTTGAAGCGCGTGTACCCGGAGCGCCGACCCGGAGCCTTATATAGGCTGCTCGGAGGCGGGGGGCGCCGCATCCCAGCGTGCTCCGCGGGCTGGGGGTGGGGGCGCGGGGGCGGAGGGGCTGGGGGCCGGGGGGATGGGCGGGGGCGGGTGGGGGCGCCGGCCCCGCTGCCGCGGCCCGCCGCTAGGGGGAGTTCGGGATTCGGGAGGGGGTGCGGGATGCTGATGCTGAAGCGGCCGGGCCGGGAGGAAAGAAGAAAGGGAGGGGAGGGGAGGATCGAGGACGGCCGGCCTAGCCGGGCCGAGAATGCAATTGCCCCGGTGGTGGGAGCTGGGAGACCCTTGTGCTTGGACGGGACAGGGTCGGGGGCCACGCAGGATGATCCCCGCGACCACTGGCACCTTCTTGCTGACAGGTTAGTGGCCCTCGCGCGACGGGAGGTCCGGGGGCCCGCAGGCCGCTGCTTCCCACCCCGCTTCCCGGCTTTGGGGGACCTGGTTGCATTTTCTGGGCATGAGCCCTTCGTGCTGCGGAGTCCCCAGTGCACGCTTCCTCAAGATGCCCTGCACCCCACTTCTCGAGCCCTGTGTTCTCCCTGCCCTGGCCATTTTTTCTCTGCGCCCCCGCGGGCCCCTCCCTGCCCAGCAGCGCCGAAATTGCATCTCCAGTTTCCATTCCCCTTGCCCCCCACCCATCCCCAGCAGTCCTGGCGATGAACCTCTCCGGATCCCTGCCTCAGAGGCTGGGGGGTCGTCGGCCAACTGGGGGTTGGGGGCTTACCTTTCCAATGGGGCTCTTGGGCCCAGAGGCGAGCTCATGGGAAATGGGTGTCGAGCTGTGCCCAGCTCTACCAACATACCACATCTTTTTTGGCCCCCCTCTTCTTGAATCCGATCTGGAGAGAACATAAAAATATGCGTCTGACACGCCTGATTCTCCTTTCTTCCTAAGCGAATTTCTCAGCAGCGGAAATCTCGTTTTTCTTAGGTTTTGCGGAGCAGGGAAACGGAGTCGTGAAATGCTAGGAGCTAAACAGGGCATTGAGGTCAGGGTTAACCTCTGCTGGGGGCCGGAGACGCTGCAAACACAACGGTTTGCCCCACCAAGGACACTATTTCAAGAAAGCGAAAACGATTAAAAACAGCTGTGGACGCCTCCAGTGTATTTGGCGGGCTTCAGAGACTCCCAGCTACGGCCTTTTGGTGATGATTACGAGGTTTACGCAGAGACATGGATCTCCCTGCAACGCTACGTTTTTCTAAATCTTGTAGGGTGAATGAATACCTTTAGTCACGGTAACCGCAAGTTTAATCCTTTGAAGCGTGTTGCCAAGATTTGGCCACAAATATTTGAGTATGTTTATAAACGTATATATTTTACGTTAGAGAAAATTGCAGTGAGTTACAAGACTGAAATACTGATGAGGAAGGATGCTGAAATAAAGCCTTAACGTGGATTTCAATTTAAGAAAGTGTTAGGCCCTGAGAAAAGGGACAATCTGTTGATAATCTTAGTAAAAGAAGTTTAAGTTAAAATGAAAAAACCAGTTGTCTACAACTGAGTGAGGTTCCTGAGACACAGATGAGGCACATTTGTATTTAACCGCTAAAATAGCAGATTTGAGTAACATTGCTAGATATTAATTTGTACGTAGATAAGAATTTGACCCATTATAAATGACAGAATGGCAGAGATCTCCGTTAAAGCCAGCCTTTCTAAGAGGAAACAAAACTCTAGCACATTTATTGAAACTCTGCTTTTTAATCAGAAATAAAATATTGACCATCAGATAGATGAATAAATGAAGTGCAGATTTCCAACACTGAAAGATATTTTCCTAGGAAGTGGAGTGAATATAATTTATAGTGTTTAGAAGTGCCTTAGTGTCTTTCCATGCTTAGGATGTTCACTCTTCCCTACAACGTTAAATGCTTTCAGGATTTCTTGTGTTTTCTAGAATACTGTTCTGGTGACTGCCAGACCGTCAAATTCTTACCATTTTTTTAAATCCCGGAAAGTTACTTCATATAGTTGTTTGGTAGCTGATAGACATTCTTTTTCTAAAAAGTGAGATTAAAAAACAGGATAGGTGATAGAGAAAACTCAGGTTTAAAAATCTAAAAAGTTTGAACGAGTTTGAACCTATTTGAATTTTTATTTCAGAATGTTAGCCAGGACTTTTTTTGGTGGGGTGGGTGGAGGAAGAAACCCAGCTTTAGTGTTATCTTTATCATAATAAAAGTAATTCTTACTCATTGTACAAAATTTAGGGCAAAAAACTCCAGAAAACTGGAAAAAAAAACTCAAAAAGCAAATCAGGATCACCTGTAACTTCTTTATCCTGTGACAACCCCAGTAAACATTATGGACTCTACTTTCTTTATACATATACACGTGCCTAAATAATATATATTTTTCATAGAGTTGCACGTGTATAATTTCTAAAACTTAAAAATGGAATCAGGTTAATTTCCTCCATTTTTTTTCTCTTCAAGGAGCCTTAGCTATCTAAATAACATTAAATTTTCAGAATCTTTTTAAAAATGGAAATAATAGTCATTACTTTTTCTAACTGAAATTTAAATGAGCATTAGTACAAAAATATTTAAAACCAAAGAACTGAGAGTTTCCTCTGATCTCACTATTCTAACACACACATAGTAATCTGGCATATATCCTTGTGTTTTTTTTCTATATACATGAAAAAATTTTTACTTTGCTTAGAAATAGATTTTTCTAAGGAAAAAAGCAACAATAGATGAGTAGCTTTGAGAAAAAATTTTAATCTAAAGCAGCAAAACAATATTAAACATAAAAACAAAAATACAATGTTAATAGGTAAATAGTTGAGATGACATTTTTATGTTACCTAAAGCACAGAACAGCATTAAAAATCACCCCCACATAAATACATAAGAATTTAAAACACTCTTTTGATATTTGATGTCATAAGTGAATTTTGGATTTTCTCAGATATGTGTTCCCAGTGTTATCCGTTTCTTACCCGTCTTGCACAAGATTACATGCATAACAAAAAGAGATGCTAATATGCATTATTTACTTTATCAAATAATAACTGGGCATTGTATGGGAGCACTTTAATCCATTTTAATGAGAATTTCCTGTGGATCTATGAAGCTGTTGATTAACTACCTGTGTTTAACTTCAAGTGTAGTAGGAAAATTGTATTTCAAACCCAAGTGGGATGTTCGCTTGTCATATAATAGCTTTTTAATTGGATATTTTACTTACTTAAGACAATTTGCCATATATCTGTGAAGCTGTTGATTTACCTTTTATATTTAGCTTGTCTAGGGTAGTAGGAAAAATCTGTTTCATAAAAAGTGTAATTTTCACTTGCCAAACAATAACTGGACTTTCTAGTTAGACATTTTATCTGTTTTAGATGACAGTTTGCTTTGGATCTATGAATCTGGTGATTTACTACATGCCTTTGACTTAACTTTTAGTGTGGTAGGAAAAATTTATTTCTCAGCAAAGTAAAATTTTCAGTTGTCAAATATTAATTGGACTTAATATTTGACCATTTTATCCATTTATTATAAAGAGTTTGCCATACATCTAAAAACTGTTGATCGACCTCATCTATTTACTCTGAATTCTGTGTGGTAGGCAAATTGTTTTTCTAAGCAAAGTGGAATTTTCACTTGTCTCTCGGACATTCAAAATTAGCAAGGGACAGCTCCAGAGAAAACTGATGAGAAAGATAACACATATCCAGTTTCTAGCACTGGTTTTAACTGATGAAAACCAGGCTTGAAATAAAATGTTGAAGCAGTGAAGAAACCTTGCCGTGTTAAACAAATTCTCCGTCAGTTATTCAGATGGGTTGGGGTTGTAAGAAGTGCAGTATTCATGGATCACATTTTCTCTAAAATAACCAGCCGCTTCGCTTTTTCTTCTTTTTTCCTAAGCGTCCACGCTTACTCTATCTGGTCCCTTTTCTTGTAACTTACTGTTAACCTCAATTCTAAACACCCGAGTGTAGCTTCTGTTGTTGATCTTATTACCCACTCTTAGTGTAAAAAAGGACTCCGTGTGAATAGAGAACATGTTTACACGTCTACTACAGATCCTTGGGCTGGAGCTCTGTGAAGTCCAGAGCTTCACAGAAATACTAACATGATGCTTTTTCTATCTTTCTGTCCTTTCCAACTTCTCCAGCAGAGACATGACAGAAAGACCGGCAGACATGGGCAGGCAGGCAGACAAACAGAGACATGGACAGATAGACACACGGGCGCACACACATGCCAGACACGGAGGCTTTTTCTAAACTTTAGGATTCAGTTCTTCAGTTTGCTGCCTCCCTGGTTTCTAGAAATATTAAGCCACAAGCAGCACTGCAGCATTGAAAAAAGGAAGCTAGTGTTTCTAAAGATCAACAAGTCTTTTCAAGTGACTGGTTTTCCCGATTGGGGTTTGCAGGTTGGTAGAATCAGATAGAGGCTCGATGCTCTTAAAGTTGTTTCACGTGGATGGCTTCTGAACAGCTTCCTTGCACATTTCTGTCTACGCAAAATTCCGGGGACTTCAGGTTTTCAAACAATGTAACTATAGTAAAGACCGGATTGAATAAAAAATAGTCTCCATGGTCTAACACAAGAACAGACATTTTCATTGTTGTGCCTTCCCTTCTAGTCTTTGTTCCATGTGCATATGTATTTTCACTCGACTCTTAATCTTCATGTGTGTAGCTTTTTTACACTTTGTTTTGAAAGATAAGGGATTCTTGCTTTCAGCCAAGCATTTGTCAAGGCTTTTCGGAGGCTCTCGTATGTCAGATGCTGTATAGGCAAGCAGGAGTGCTTTGTGAGCCTGGGGCAAGCTGTGTTGGTTACTGGATTTGGGTCTGGGAGTGGTCCCTGGTGAAGGATCATAAGCCTTTGCCCTGGGTCTTCTCTTTTTCAACATTTTTATGGATAACTTTGATGAAGTTCTAAGATGCTTGCTTTAAAATCCATGGTTGACTTCAAAAAAGTCTATTACAAATAGATAACAGAATTGAGAGTTAATATGGTTTAAGTAGGCTGCAGTGCTATTCAAAAATGTATTTTGTAGCAATAAATGCCTCATAATTCATTGGCCTGTATAAAAGAAGAAGATGACTTTATATGGTAGCAGTTTTTGAGGAAAAGGACAGTTAATATGAACCAGTGACATGATGTGGCTGCAAAATTTAAAAAAAGAAAAAAAATCAAATTTAGATTCCAGTAATAGTATAGTGTCCGTATGTCACAAAAATTAATAGTAGCTTGCTCTAATTGACCACATCTGTAGTATTGTGTCCATTTCTGGCTGTCACATTTAAAGAGAGACATTGACAAATCAGACAACTTCCAGAACAATCCGTGGGGATGGTGAGGGGTCTGGCAGTCTTGTCATAGGAGGTATCCTGAAAGGGTCTGGAAACGTTTAGCTTAAAGACTAAAAGTAGACATAAACTCTCTTCTGTTTGCTTCAGAAAGCAGAACCAGCTGTAGTGGGTCAAAGATAGAGATGGGTTTCAACTTGAGCCCTTTCTAACAGTGAAGCTCAAGAAGAGCATCAACGTAGCACTTTTACTTGGCCTCTTATTTTCAAGTGTCAGAAATATTTACCTTTCTTGCAATGAATATTTAATTTGAGGCCATGCTAACATTTTAGTGCAGGACAGCAGAGATACACTGATGGTGCGGTGTAAACATTTTTTTTTTTCTGATCAACTGTCTAAAAGAAAGAGGAGTCCTGTGTGTTGCAGGTTGATGTCTTACAACTTGAAAACAGCTGCAGCTGAACATTTTAACGCATCCTCTCCTCCCTTCTCATTTCATTTCAAACGTGAAAATCTGAGAACTAAAGTGGCTTGCAGTTGCTTCCTGAAGTTGTTCCTTCCCTGGTATTTCTCCCTGCGGGTGCCCGGGGGGTGCCCTAGGTCAAGGGGGAGCGCTGCTGCCAGCCTCTGGTGCAGGACAGCTGGGCCCTGCGCAGCTAGAGCCTCTTACCCAGGGGAAATATGAGGCCATTCTTCTTCCTTCTGCAGTCCCCCCTTCTGTAGCCTTGTAATACATAACAGTTACAATTTTTAGCTTTTCACTGGAAAAGAAAACCTTTCAATCAAAAGTAGGCCGCTGACCTTCTGCTCTCTTAACTCCCTTTGAAGTGAGCCTGGTTTGTCCCTGCCCTAGGAGCACCAGCTTCGTGTCTCAAACATGTCTTGGGGCAGATTTTCTTTCCACCTGCCTATGGGTTGTTTATTTTGATTACTATCTCTAACTGTGAAAATGTGATTGCTCAAAGTTCCTTAGTGGAGTAGGCACACAGGACCTCAGTTCCAAGAAGTGATAAGCTCAACAGGTCTCACTCCATGGTGACGATTTTTATGCCTGTGAGTGACCCTTGAAAACTAAGGGGATTCTGACGACAAATGTGAAGAAAGAAGAGACCGTGCTTCAGGCATCTTTTAAAATCAACGTTGGATGCTTCTTTTACTCCTGTCCCTTCTCCCCACACCCAGAACTTTCTCCTGCACTCAGATTGTTAGGTCAGAGATAGGATCACTCGAACCCTGAATATGTGAAGTGTATTTTTCACATTAAACACATTCTCTTCTTATTTTCTCTATCTTTTATAGAAGTGTAATGCACTTTTGTGGGATTGTAGTAATGTACTGGACAGCTTGCAATGGCCGATGGCCCGGCTCCCAGTTGTTGAAGATGCCACAGGCGTTCCTGAGCTGAGCTCATATTTCCGAGAGAGAAATTCTCAAAGCTTGAGTGTTTGGCTTGTCAACGCGCGTGCACCTGATCTGCAGGCGGCTACTTGCAATTCCTTGAATGCAGTACTTGCTCCTGCTGCTGGGTTTGGGAAGTAAATAATCCCCAGTGTTTAAATTTTAAAACTTCAGGAAGTTATCTTAGGAAACAAGCAGGTTGCCGCGAAACATGTACTGCTGGTATACTTGTTATATTCTTGCCGAACTCGATGTTAGAAAAGTGTTGTTTTCTTCTTGGGTCACTTTGGTAAAAATCTTATGTTTTATGTCTTCATCTGAGAATCCCTATGCAGTATCTATGCAGTAGTGTTTTACATGTGTTTCGTCACTTTAAAAGCACTCGTCTTTAGCATGTCTCATTTTCTAGTTAATTGCCTTGGACTAATCAGTTTTTTTTAGACTAGCTCTTTGGCATTCTGTACCACGGATATTGCCCCTGCTTGTGTTGTGACACAGACGACAGACATTTCTCTTTTCTGACAGACAAATGAAGCCTCTCATTTCAAAAATGTTTAGGAGTTAGGCAGCTCCAGAGTAAATTCTTTCCTATTCTTTAGCTTTCCACTCATTAATTTGGTCACCGCTTTGATTCTTATGGAGATTTGCAGTTCAGTGTCAATTTGAAAGAAGAGATCACAGTTAATTTTGCTATAGCAGTTAAAGTGAAATATTTTAGTTCTCTGGGATTTCTTCAGCAACAGGCACAGAAGCAAAAGTTGATTTTTTTTTTTTAACCTTGGAATTCAGAGGGAGAGAAAAATTAGCCCTAAGGTTTTCCATTTTTCTTTTCTCCTTAGCAAATTCGTGTTCCTCACTGTGCAGTAAAATGACAGTGGCTTTTCTCTCCTCTGAAAGAGTTAATCGATGTAGCACTTTAACATCTTTTATCTTCTGTAGTTATAGAGTTGATTCTAATCAAAGGCCGGTACTGCAGGAGTAGAAACAGAATAGGTTGCTACACGTACTTATCAAGATTTGAGATATACCTTATTTTTTGTCTAGCTGTTTAAATTCTAGGAGTTTAGCCTACAAAGATACTCCTTTAGGTGATGAAAAATAAAAGTATGAGGATGTTTATATTGATAGTATAATGAAAAATTAGAAAAAATAGTGGCTCCTCTTACTAACTAGTACTTCTTTTATTCATTTATTTTTTGAGTGTTGACTGGTTTTGAGACTGTGTTAAATGCTGTGAAATACAGGGCCCTATATTAGGGAACTTTTATACTAAGGTGTTGACGAAGATCAATCAATCACACATTCAATGTGCCCTTAGAACTATGGTAAGTGTTACAAATACTAATAGAATTTCTAAGCAGGGAATTTGGCCAGTCAGGGGAATTAAGGAAGGCTTATCTAAGAAGGTACTCAGACCTGAAGGATGAGGAGATGTTAGTGAGGTGAAGAGGAAAGGTATATTGGAGGTCAAAGAAACAGCTCTGTAGAGGCTCTGGAGCAGGGTGCCCGAACAAATAGAAGGTACTCTAGAAAGTCCTGTGAGGTTGGTGCCCAGGGAGAATGGGAAGCACACTATGAAAAGGCTGGATGTAGGGGTCAGGGAGCAAAGTTTTCTGGACCCGTTAGACTACATTAAAGAGTGTAATCTTCATCCTAAAATCTAAAACATACCTCTTTAGAGGGCTTTAAGCAGGACTTGATCAAATTTGCATTTCAAAAAGAGCACTTTCATTGCATTGTGATGAAAGAATCAGAGGGGTCAGAATAGAAGCTGTAGTTCCAAGTCTAGTAATCCAGACTAGAGAGGAGTAGATGACCTCCCTCGCTAGAGTGTTGGGCGGGAGATGAAGTTTGGAAAAACATGTTGAGGGGTAAACAGCAATAAGAGTGGGTCGGGGCTTGAATTTTGGGTGGAGAGTTACCAGAGATGATTTCTCTAGGACAAAAATCAAGGATGATTTCTAGATTTCTGTTATTTTCATGAAAATAAATGGTGATGCCATTCTCAGGGTAAGGAATGCCGGAAGAAGACCAGACTTTAAAGGAAAGATCGGGAGCTTGAGGTGATGATAAATAAATCAAGATTGAGCTGCAAAGCGTAAAACTGTGCAGTCTTAAAACATGATATGTAACCATGCCCAAGATATATGCTAGGGGGAAAAAGTGTGATCACATCATGGAAAGAAAAGCATGGTATATGTGTGTTTATATGTGTTTGTGCACAAACATACGTTTATATATGCATAGAATATAGAATGAAGTGAGGACTGTTGAGAGGGGATACCCTTAGCAGGCGTTGGAGGGACAGCAATGGATATGTAGGAAGGAACTTTTGTATTTCATACCCTCCTGGTTATACTCTTTGGGTGTATTACAATGAAAATGTGTGGCTTTTATAATAAAGAAAAATAATGACAGTTTCAAGTAAACACTCATTATTATTGTATTACTCTATTTTTTTTTTATTTTGGACAGAATTTTTTCCTACAGTTTTACTTCATGAGCCCAGTTGCTCTTACTGCTTTGCCTTTTAATCCTTTCCCACTAGATTGCACTGTTAGGCTAGATTTCAGTCTGCGTGTATTGTATTCTCCTTTTCACTATTTTTAATAATTTCAAAACAGTCCAACATTTTACAGATGGGGACATTAAATTGTTATGCATGTAACTATTGCATGTTTTATCAAGGATCTCAGTGGTACTCCTTCTTCATCTAGTATTTTTGAGATAGATTATAGATTCTATCTCTTACACTGTATCTGGTCAGTGTAAACCCCCTATGTGTCTTGAGAGGGCTCTTTGAGCAACAGAGTGAAACCACAAAGAGAAGTGGATAACCCTCCCTTCTCCACAAACTGTTCTATCAAACCAACACTTCTTTGATTGAATGTTTCAGTTTTTCTCCCGTTTTCATATGTGTGATGCAAAGTTGAATCTTGTGCCCATGCAGTTTTTGCTTTTGTTGCGTTATTTTCTCAGAATGAATACCTAAGAGTTTATGGCAGTCAGAGAGTACAGATGGCAATATAACTTGCTTCTCATTACACCTGGCTTTTTTTAGAAGGGTTAAACTGCAGCTCTCCACCAGTTTGCCTTGGCAAATACTGGGAATGAAGGCTTGCTAACATGCCATCTTCTTAGTCCTGTGGAGTTTGGAATGGTTGGAACCCCTGGGCGTTTGTCTCGGCTGGTGAGCAGCCTCCAGCGTTTATTCCGCTCTGCCATACAAATATCATTTTTTTCATGTGTCTACTGATTGTGAAGGAGAAAAAAAAAAGAATTCTGTAATGCCAACTGTAGTGACAGTGGTTTTTTCATTTGTATGTCTGTTTTTTAAAAAATAGAACACATTTAAAGAAATCTAAAATTTCGTTCATATTAAGTGAAGTTTAAGTGTAATAATAACTCATTTTTTGAGAATGTCATTGTGTGCTAGGCACTCTTCTCAGGGTTTTACATATATTTACGATGTTTCTATGAAGTGAGCACTGTTTTGTTCCCACCAGATGAGGAAACTGAGGTTCAAAGACCTTGAATAACTTGCCCAGTGGACAGAAACTGGGATTTTGAACCCAGGTGCTCTGTCTCCAGAGATGCTGATTTTAAACACTCAGCACCAGCCTTTCTATGTTCTTAATTTTTATTTCTCTTTGAAACTTAAAATCTTGCCAAGCTTATGCTAAAATTATGAAATTCTAATAACTTTACTTTATATTAAATAATTGTTTATGTTCTGCCCTGCCAGGCTCTGCTGTTTTAACAAAGTTTAGAGGCTTCTTATTCTGGCATTCTCGGTTTAAATTCTTGCTGTTATACTTCTCTTAGGAATATTTTTCCTTGACTCCCTTGGAGGTTGGGGTGGACAGTTCTCAGCAAAGCCATTTTTCTCTCCGTAGGTTCCAACTAACCTTCTAACTTTCTTCTTTTAATGAATTGTTTGTGTCTGTACCTAACACACAGGATTAATTTCCATGGGCATTTCCTCGTCGCTAGCTATTTCTAACCCAGCAACCAGGGAAAACTTACTTTCTTCTAGAAAGAAAAATAAGTTGAAGAGGACCTACCGGTAATAATAATATCTCAAATTACATAAAAAATATAGTTCACAGATTGCATCCTTATTTAACCATTTGGAGATAGTATTGATGAGCAGTCAGCCAAGAAAGGGGTTCAAAATCCAGCTTAGCCATTTACTAAATATGTGATCTGGGATTAAGTTATATAATTTCCTAGGAGTCCTTATTCTTATTTTAAAATGGAACTAATAATACCTATTTTACATAGTTGATGATGTAGGGATTGAAATAGTTATATAGAAAACCTTCAGTACTTTGCATTTAGCACACAAAACTTGGTAGCCAATGATAATGTCAGCAAATGTTTTTTTAGAGAGAAAAATATAAAAACAAGATTTCAGTATAAGAGACAGTTTACAAAATATTAAGGATAGTTGCATGAAAAAGGGAAGGGAAAACACAGAAGGCAAAGGAGAGACATAATGACAGGGGGAATGGTGAGAGAGGGGAAGAGATGAAGGGGGCATGAGCTGTGTATCCCATTGATGCTTCCCTTTGTGTCCCCATCTGTGTCCCCTTTGAGGGAAATAGGAAAAGAGACAGATGAAACAGTGGGCAGAGAAAGACTTGACAGTTTGGTTCTAAGGTAAGTATGTTAATGAGATTACGTTTCATTTGGCGTATCCTGCTATTTACTTGGACAGTGATGTTGGACTAAGTTAGTATTTACTATTTCTATCCCTTGACATTTTGATTAGATCATCAGCAATCAGTCACTATTCACAACTCTTCAATGGTTTTTATTAAATAGCAAACCCCACCTCCCTAAGTCAGCAGATTATTCAGGTTTGGGAAAGAGTCATGTCTCTTTAGAGTGTTTGCCCCCGGCCAGATGCGATGTAGTCATGCTGCTACAGACTCCAGATGAATCGTGGAACCTTAAGACAAACTTTAAGTATTGAATGGTTTCTAGGGAATTTAAGGTCCTGCCAGCCACCATTGGATTACTTCAGGCTCTGAGGATTTTTGAGAGGAAGCATTGAAGAATTGGTTAATTTGTATACCATGCTACGTTAGCTAATTGTGTGACTGTCTTAGTTTGGGTTCTGTAAACACAAGATTCATTTTATTCTTTGTTTTTGTGCTTAGAGCGAAACTCACATCCAGGTACGACTGTAGCATAGATTATCATGAACCCAATGAGCACAGTGGAGTTCTTTTCAGGATTTCTGAGGATGGCCCATTATGTTTGGAAAAAGTCCAAGAACCAGTCTATACAGGCTGACATTTTTCTTTTTAAATACTAGATTTAATCTTGAAATTTAATGTATAGAAGAAATATTTAAAAAATCTAAGCCATATTTTCCCATCCTAACTAAGGAAATTTGTTCTCATAGAAAAAAATGGGGTGATCTTTTTCCCTGAAAATCAAAATTATTAAAATACTAGCTTTTTTCCACCAGTAAGTATTCTTCATTTCTGAATGTACAGATTATAATAATTTTTTAATTTAAATCATCTTTTGTCAATAAAAATAAATTTCAAAAAGTTTTTTTTATTAAGCATAAATGAACTAAAGGGGAAATTCAAGATCTAAGGAAGAAGACAGTAGTCACCATTATAGAGATTATAATAATTTTCTATACAAGAAGTTAGTTGGGTTGATCATGATCTTCAATGCATAATGAAAAACAGATATTTCAGTATTACTGAGATTTCTCTGTCAAGGTGTGGGACTTGAATGTTTAAGCAGACATGTTATCCATGGTGTTGTGTCTTGCCTTTATTGATACTGTCTGGTGAGCAGAGATGTGAGAAGTTGTCTTTTTATTGAGATTATTGGACTGTGGTCTTATGTGGTCAAAGTAGGACTTTAGATGGATCAGTATAAACTTTAAAAAAATGAACATGCTCAAAGCAATGCCAGCCTTAAAATAGAGCCTTATCTGTAGGATGTGTTTGAACTGTTTTGTGCTGTGGTCCGTCGCTCAGTCATGTCCAACTCCTTGCAACCCCGTGGACCATAGCCTGCCAGGCTCCTCTGTCCATGGGATTCTCCAGGCAAGAATACTGGAGGGGGTTGCCATTTCCTCCTCCAAGGGATCTTCCCTACCCAGAGGTTGAACTGGTGATTCATTCATCTTCAGAATTGGCTGGAGGATTCTTTACCTCTGAGCCACCTGGGAAGCCCTTTAAAATATTTTACCCTGCCTCGAACTTTTAGCAGTTGAAACACCAACCAGATTTGAATTTTGAAATTTGTCTGTAAAAGTCAAGTAGACTGCACTCATACAGAACCTGGAAAGTATGAGCCATGGTGTGTTGGTTCACCCAGCAAGGGTGTTCAGTGGCATTAAATCTTATGGGTTTAGTGGGGTTCTGAGAGCCAGGGTGTAAGACAAAAAAAATTCCATATACTTAAGTTACCCTAGTAAATCCTTGAAGCTGCTATAAAGTGCATATGTGTAGTTTTGTGTATATAACTGAACAATTACTCTTAGACACAGCATGATCTGAGAACCACTGGACTAGAATAAAGAAAGGAAGAAAAGGGGTACTGTGTGGATACCCACAGCATTCTTTTTTTATGGTAACTCCCCAATCCATGAAGAAGTCTGGAACTTTGACAATGCCTGACTGCTTGCAGGATTTACTCCATTCTGCTATAGAATCATGTGTCTGTAACCTTCAGACATGCTAATACAGTCTCTTGATTTTGTAAGGATTGAACTAGATAATCTACATGAACGCACCTAGCTCAGGACCAAGTGATGTGATAGATTTAAATGTAGGTGTTGTTTGTCAGGTCCACATGGATACTTTGTTCTTTGAAGAGTTGTAGAGAAAAATTTGGCCACCTGCTTCCTGTCTGTCTAGGTTGAGATTTCTCACTGCCCTGCAACGACTTACATGTTCTTGCAAATTGGCTATATCCATGGGCCAGCTGGAGTTAAGAGAGAGCAAAGGTTTCGGTTATAAGGTTACCCCTACATCTGGCATCTTTGACACACCTTGCTTGAATATTGTATATGCTTTTGGGTTCTGTAGGGCTTCTGTTGGCCTTCTAGAGTTCATATTTGTGTGTGATAATCACTTGATGAAACTGTGTAACCCACCTCAGCTGGACTCTCCATGGTAGAATCGTGAATATGTGTTTTAAAATTTTTTGTTACACATTTTATACGGTGTGTGAGAATATGTGTTTTTAGAGAGCTTCCCAGATGATTCTTATGTAACCAGTAGGCTGCCTTTGGAACCCAGCAATTAAGAAAAATTTGGGGGTTGGGTATTTTGCCACAAGAGACCATGAACACTTCTGACCCTATTGCATGTTAAATTATTTGGGAAATGACTATGGTATTCTTCATCTAGATTTAAAAGGGCATAACTTCAGTTCTTAGGTAAATCAACCATTTATTAGGCTAATCAGCCATGACATTGGTCTTTTAGAAGATAGAAAATTAGTATACTTAGGTTTGCATGATTTAAAAATTCAATCCCAACAAGTCATTTATTCACTTGGGATGCTAAGGCCTTTGCTTTCCACTCCCAGGTATCACTGAAATGATCACCTGGGGTTTTGTTCAGTTGTTTATTTTTAATAACTTGGGTTTTGAATTGTATTCTCTTTTCATTTTGGAAGGGGACTTGGTATGTCTTGTAATTTAAAGTTCAGAATTCTAGTCAAAATTCAGTTGAAAAGAAAACAAACTTTTCATCTCTGATTCACTAAAGTGAGGAGCCTTTTCACTCTTATGTGTTCTGTATCCCCAACAAATATTCCTGTCTTTGCTTGTCCCTACTCTCTGGTTCATAAAGTATTTTCTTTACTTATATATGCTTGGTCCCACCTATTCTAATTTTTATAGGATTGTGTCTCATCCTTTATGTTCCTTTTCCTTACACCTCGTCTCTTTCTCTCTCCCTGTCTTTTCCTCAGCTTATGAACACAATTGTCTCCCTACACTAAAAGGACCAACCTTTCTCTTGACCTTGCTGCCCTTCAGTCTGCCATATCATTTTATTTCTTTGCATCCCTATTCTGGCCAGTATTCTTAAAAGATTAACTGCATCTGTTGCATTTACGTCTCTGCCTTTGGCTTCTGGTTTCTACTCTTATCACTATTGGAACTCGACTTTAAGGAGTCACCGCTAACTTCTCCCTTTTCACATCTAGCAGTCTTTTCTAAGCTCTCATCCTTTTTGACCTTTTCGCAGTAAGTGAGGATGTTGATCACACTCCTTTTTGGCATCACTTCCGTTAACATGTATATGACACTTCAGGCTCAGTTGTCCAGCCTCTCTGACTGCTTTGTCTCTTATTTCTTTGCTGAATCATCTTGTGTTTTTGCTATGTGAATGTATTTATTAACATGGTCCTCTGCCTTTTTTGTCCCTTTCACTTTTTTTGGATCCCTTCTTGCTATGTATTTCAGCTCCAGAAGCTAGGACAGAGATACGGGGTACACCCAGGGGGATTTGGGGACTGAGCTAAACCCAGAGGGAACATATCTGAGATAGCTAGAGGAAAAAAGAATGAGATGGTGACCCAATGTTGTAGTTAGGAAAATGGTACTCAAATATCAAGTCTGGAAGATAAGGGTGAGAGATGTAAGAGAAAGCAGTAAGATCGGCAGTCTGGGTAATCGGAAATAGGATAGACAGATAAGCCAGGAACATTAATGTGTATCTTCTCCAGATCATTTTGTTCCTGACAGGCTAACACATGTTACCTGAGGGCATGATCTCTTTAAGGAATCACACTGGGACTTTGGCTTCAGCAATCATTTCTCCCGTGATGAACTTCACATCCGTATCCGGAGCCTGCATTAGGTTCTGTTATGAACCTGAGCTCTATTTCCATCTTCCTCTTAGCTGCTTTCACCTGAATATCCAATTGATACCCCAAAGTTGACACATCCCAAATTAAAGTTATCATCTTTCTCCTGAAATGAACTCTGTTGGGGGTTTCCCTGGTGGCTCAGATGGTAAAGAATCTGCCTCCAATGCAGGAGACCTGGGTTCTATTCCTGGGTTGGGAAGATCCCTTGGAGAAGGGAATGACAACCCACTCCAGTATTCTTGCCTGGAGAATTCCTGCCAGAGGAGCCTGGCAGGGTATAGTCCATGGGGTCACAAAAGTGTTGGACATGAAGAGATTCACACTCACTCACTCAATATAGTACTGTTCTATGTCATTCTGGGTCAAAAATTCAAAGGCATCATTGATTCTTTTTTCCACCCACATCCAGCAATTTGGAAAGGATTGTCAGCATTATTTCCCAGGATGTCTTATAGCTGGCCCCACCTTTACTCAACCCCTGATTTATGCTGACTGCTCCTTTACATTCCAGAGATAGCCCCGATTTAGGGTCCCCTACTCGGATTCTCTATTCACTGCTTCCGGTGTAATGTTTCCAAAACTCAACTATAGATTTAAAAGACATGTTAAAGTTATCGTAACTTCCTCACCAGGGAAAATTGGTTTCCCTCCAGTAGTACAGTTTCTACCACTGTGTGTATATGTGTAATTGCTATACATATACACTATACTGTATATTTCTGTACATGCATATGTATATATATATATACATATATTTATATTGCATCTCTCTTGTGTGTGTGTATGCTCCCAGTCATGTCCGACTCTTTGTGGCCCCATGAACTGTAGCCTGTCAGGCTTCCCTGTCTATGGAATTTTCCAGGCAAAAATACTGGAGCGAGCTATCATCTCCTACTCCCAAGGGATCATCCTAACATAAGTACTGAAACTGCATCTCTCATGCCTCCTTCATTGCAGGTGGATTCTCTACCACTGTACCACTTGGGAAGAGATTATATAATATATGTATATATATTTTATTATATATGTATTTCTATATATGACATATGTATGTCTCTACATGAAGTATCAGTCTCTATAGATTGTAAGCTCCTTGGAGAGCAGGAACTGTGTCTTTTACCTTGTATCCCCACATATTCCCTGTATTGACATGCAACAAACATTTATTGACTGGAATTCAGTAGCTTGCTAGGCTGGAAGGCATCTGATCCCAGTTAATAAGTATATCTTTGATAGTCATTTTAATTTGACATTAATTTCATTTTTTGTGCATTTGTTTCATTCTGAAAAGCTTTTTTATTAAGCTGTGCTGATGGCATAAATGGAACAGTTAAATGGAAGACCAAACAGGCCAACAATTTTATTATCAGCAGAAAAATGACTGCTGGGAAGAAAGATGGTGAGTTTAGGTTATAATCTGAATCCCTTTTGGGGAACTAATAAATGTCTGCTTCCAGTAGTCCTTTTGCTTTTTTAGTCATGTGTGGATTTTTTTTTTTGATAAGTCAATCTGAAAAAAAATTTATTTTCCTAATCTTCTAAAACTTCTGATCATCTGTGTTCTTAATCCATTATTCTCCAGGTTTTTTTTTCCTTTGCTGTAGTTTTGCCTTTTTTTAAACTAAAAATAATACCTTGTTTTTAACCTATCCAGTCACTAGCTTGCCACTTATACAATTTATTGCAATGCAGTTATTATAACAACTTATTTGTGACATTGAAAAACATTAAGTATGTTTAAAATAAATCACTTAAAAATAGTATTTGCATAACCTTAGAAAAATGGTCATAAAGTCATAAAATATTTTGGCTAATTATCAATGATTTTTTGAATGATTTTTGTTGCAAAAACCAAATTAGTATGTTTTGCTATTAAACAATTAGATGGCATTTGTTTTCTATTGAAAAGATGTCCTGACCCTTGAATGATTGATTGTCCTTCTAAATTTTTCTTCCCTGTCTTTAATGTGTCCATTAGCAATATGTCAGGACCTTTGAAATAATGTATTTCATCAGGGAGAAAAAGACTTACTTAACAACAGAAAGATTAGTTGTTTTAAAAATATCAATTATCATCATGAGCTTTCACTTAATATTTCTGGATTGTCTTTACAACCCCTCTTAACCATACTCCTCCCACCCCCTACCCCCACCCCCCCAGATTTCTCCTCTGTGTGATCAGGAACAGTAGCAGTAGGTTGGTTTCTATAACTTTGGGGGTAATCAAGCTATCTATCAAAAAACAGCAATTTAAAAATACTTTGAGAAGAACAGGAATTTTTTGTGATAAAATGGACTTACTGCCATATAAGACTTTCTTGGTATTTACAGGAGCGATTCCTGGCTTACCTCATTTTCTTCTTAATTCCTGAGTTGGGGTTACTAACTTTTTTCCAGATAGCATCAAATTATTCCTCAGCTGAAATCTTCTACTCCCAGATCGATTTCACAGTAGGACCAAGGCTCCCAGGATCTCTTCTGCTCTTTTGCCTATGAAACAAACCCATGAACACCTTTGCATGTCTAAGGAATTTTCATCTCTAATATCTAAAAGAAAACAGAGTTTTGTGACAGTAACTTCTCATGGAAAGTTCGCAAAAATTTGTTTTAAAAAACAGTAGATGCACTTGTTCTAAGATCTAAGCGACTTGTCCCACAGCCATTTCCCCACACCCTCTTTAGATATTCTCAAAGGATTTTCTCTGTTTCCTTCAAGGGATTCATTTCTGAATACTTGATCTGCGTGTGTGCGGGCTAAGTCGCTTCAGTTGTGTTCAACTCTTTGCGACCCTATGGACTGCAGCCCACCAGGCTCCTTGGGATTCTGCAGGCAGGAATACTAGAGTGGGTTGCCATGCCATCTTCCAGGGGATCTTTCTGACCCAGAGATCGAAGCCACATCTCTTACGTCTCCTGCATTGGCAGGCAGGTTCTTTACCACTCAGTTCAGTTCAGTCGCTCAGTCGTGTCTGACTCTTTGCAACCCCATGAACTGTAGCACGCCAGGTCTCCCTGTCCATCACCATCTGCCAGAGTCTACCCAAATCCATGTCCATTGAGTCGGTGATGCCATCCAACAATCTCATCCTCTGTTGTCCCTTTCTCCACCTGCCTTCAATCTTTCCCAGCATCAGCGTATTTCAAATGAGTCAACTCTTCGCATGAGGAGGCCAAAGTATTGGAGTTTCAGCTTCAACATCAGTCCTTCCAATGAACACGCAGGACTGAACTCCTTTAGGATGGACTGGTTGGATCTCCTTGCAGTCCAAGGGACTCTCAAGAGTCTTCTCCAACACCACAGTTCAAAAGCGCCAATTCTTCGGCGCTCAGCTTTCTTTACCACTAGCACCACCTTATCTGGCTGTTCCTTAATCAAGCTGAGGGCCTTCAGCTTCTTCCGCACATCCACTCTTCCTGTTTTCTAATCTTTCTAGTTATGGCCCCAGATTTGGCATCCTGTTTCTATTCTGTCATCTCCCAAGGATTTGGGATCTGCCCTGATTCCTGCTGCTTCACATGAGATCACCAAAACCCCTCCTCTGGACTTCACATTGTATTGCACTTACCTGCAGCCTTCTTTTCCCTTTTCTTTGGTTTCTTCTTTTTAACTTTGATCCCTAGACTTTCTGTCCTCTTTCAGCATGTCACTCCATTCCTATTTGATTTTCTATAGATACTCTCTCTCTGGCCGTTAAGCTCAGTTAAATCATCCACTATGGTGGTATTCTTAGTGAAGTAGACTATTCCAAGGCTTTTACTATCACATTTTTTAGAATCTCCAAGAGATCCTCATCTCTTCCTACTTCCAACTTCATGCTCCCACTGGACCTCACACTGATTTTCTCCTTGGAACCTGAGCTATAACTATAGTTCTCAAAATAGAAATGATCAATACATCTTGAATCTACCGAGGTAACCAGTTCAGTTTACCACATTCTCTTATTTCCCCAGTTTGTCTTGAACTCACTCTTTAGCTTTTTTTCCCTTCCTGGTCTCCTCCTCTAATTTAAATCCTATTTATTATAGTTCTGCATTATTAAAATATCTATATACAGAGAGCACTGAGTTTACTATAGTGGGTTATAGTAATGGACAGCCACCAAGTGTATTACCTTATGTTATCAAAATCAACAAAATGCATAACAACCCCCAGCTCAAGTTCTGGCTCTTCCTAGTCCTTTAGGCTTGAACTTGTCACTCAGTCTCTGGGTTCAGTGTGGTTGACTCTAAAATTGGAGGACTGAGCTTGTTTTTATGGATGCTAACTCTGATTGGTATTAACTAGCAGGAATCCTGGGTTGGGTAGAATGCTGAGGCCACATCCAAATTGGAAGTAACGCAGTGATCTGTCCCTTAGTAGAGAAAGGTGTTTGGCACATCCTGACAAGATGACATATAAAGCCCTTTTCAATTGCAGTGTTCTATGAGACCAAGTTTATTGATTACCAATTAAAAATGGTTTGCAACCACTTTCCAGCTGACATTTATGGAAAAAATAACAGCAAAAGGACAAACACACGGGATCATTCAATGGAAAAATCAAGATGTTTAACTCCGTGTGGAAAAATGGTTTTAGTAAGTGGCTTTGGTTGGGGAGGAAAAATCTCAGGAAGAAACCTTTCTGCTTTTTGTAGAAAAAAGATCCAGGTAGTGGTTTCTTTTCTACCTCATATAAAGAAAAGTGGTGCTATCTCTTAGAGGAATGACGTTTAAAAAGGCAATTTAATGCCTTCCCGGTGATGAATTCTACAGCCCAAGTGTGGACTATCTGGGACTGAAATAAACACAATAGCTGACCACTGCTGAATGAATGGTCTTCAGGACTTTGATGCTGAGTAAACTCAAGGGGTGCAGGGCAGGCTCCCGAGGAACGCTTTTGATTCTAAGCCAAGATTTATAAAGTTGGACTGATAAAACACACAGTAACTTTTAAAGAGGAAAAAAAAAGCAAAACAGGTTGTATACCGGCTGAATATTGATGCCTTTAAAAATATTTTTCCATAGACATTATCTGGTTTAATAATTAAATTTCAATTAGATAATAGAGATAACACATTGAAAAATAAATTAGGGAGAAAACCATAGATATATCAGGCTCTGAAAACCCTAAAATGAGTTCTCTTGATGCAGAGATAGCAAAATGGAATTCATCTCTTATAATCAATTCTGATTAATTGGTAGAAGCTTCTTGGAGTGCTGTGTATACAGGGCTCTTAGCCTCATAAAGAGCTTTTAGATATTAAACTATAAACAAAAAGGCAAGTGTTATTTTTTCTGTCAGTGCTTATAGTTCTCAATTATCAGCGAAGATCATACAGTAAAATAGGTTTTCAGCAATTGTATTTTTTTGTGTAACTTTCTTTTTTAATAATAATCCAATTCTTCACTTTAGCAGGAAGAATCTCTTCTATAAATAGGATTTTGAGGAATTGGGAAATTTAGTTGCTTAGGCAAAAGTTTATTTGAGAAGCTGTACCAGATAATTGGCTATTCAGTATTATCTTTGTATCTTAAACATATTTAAAAGTCTCCTTCATCATTTTTATCCAAATATTTTTTCAAGTAATACTATTAAAGCAGTACTGTGAACATTTGAAAAACATGCGGTCTTATTTAACTAATTTGCACTCGGTTAAGGCACCTTGTCATGCTTCCCAATGAGTAGCTTACAAGAGAGGCAAATTAACAAAATGGAAATGCTCTTGTAAACAGGCTTCAATTTCTTATTAATAAATTACTTATTTTGGTGTGTTATAGTCTTAGACTGATTTAGCTATTGCTAAGGGTAACAGATCACTTAATCAATAGTTCTCTTTGTTTAAATTGTGCAGTGTATTTCCCACCCAGCAAATATGTAAGAAATTATTATATAGAGCACATTGAATCCATTCATTTTGATTTGACAGTTTGTTTGTGTAACATATGGATTAAATAAAGGCTTTCTATGGTACACTTTTTTTTTCTGCATACATTTACTCTGTAGAGTTTATGCTGCCATCTCCTCAAATCATGGCTGGCTCCCAATTATAGTAAGATCATCTTTTCAGAATATACCGTGTCAACGAAGAATCGGGAAATATGCCACAAAAGGGTTGCCAAAAGAGACGTCGCAGACGCAGGCTTCTTTTTTTCAGCTCTAGCAGAGCCTTGCGAGTGATAGGACAGAACGAATTTGTTCTTACTTGAACACGCAACCCCGTCTCATTTGGTAGTCTGGTTTCTAAACCTGCAGCGGATTAATAGCCGCAAATTAGAAGGCACAGAGAAGCTGTTAGAAGAAATATTACTGATAACGATGAGAAATGACAGCTGACTACTTGTCTACAGATGAGAAAACAGAAAATCTATAAAACGCACAACCTCAAAACGCATTAGCAGACGGCTACCTGCTAGCTCTAACATGATCGGTAAATGGCAAGGCAACTAAACGGTCCATGAGGGCGTCATTGTATAATAGAGCGGAGTGCAATAATTGAGATGCTAAATGATGATCTTATACCCATAATGAAAAAGAATCGACCGCCCAGTACTTGAAAACTCAGCTCTCTAAAATGTTTCCTTCCTGGGGGTTCCTGGTAAACTGAGATTTTACTTAAGCCGCAAAAAAAAAAAAAAAAAAAAAAAAAATTAGAAGATGATAATGGAAGTGGACCTTTGAAAGTGATTAATTTGTCGATAAGCATTCTAAGAGAGAAAGATCAACATAATAGCTGCCTAATAAAGGTCACCTCGATGTGAATACTGACAATCCTTTATGACTTCTTAAAGTTTTCAGAGGAGAGGAGGCTTTAAGATTTAAATCTAGCTGAGACTTGGTCCCATAGTCAGCAGCCAGTTTATCTTTATAGTCATCTCCTCATTCTTGATGCAGACAAAGGGCTTGTAAGTTCTCCGGACTTTTTTGTGGAGAGTGGACTTTATATATGTCTGTGCACATGTGTATGCCATTGAAAAATCACCTTGATAATCGTGAAGTGCCACGCTCTAGATTGCTGGGAGTGTATCACCACAATCCTTTCAGACTTGATGTTTGGTGAACACGTGCAGATTGGCGTTTGTTTTTAAGTAATTGTAAATAAGCCCACAAATGTGCACCCTGCTATTTTCATCTCAGTGTTGCTCCCATGGGGAGAAAATTTCAAATGGACTATTAATAAAGGAAGACAGGATGCTATTGAGCTAGCATGAGGTCCCACTTTATTGCTACTGCCATCACCGTCTGTTATTTGCTTCTTGGCTCTCATGTGTTCACATAATATACATTGTTAAAAATGGTCTGTAGTTTCTGGGCCTCATGATGAAAGCATACAGAGGATATAGTTTTACGGAAAGATTTTGCTAGCATGTTAAAAAGGGATTTTGGAGCTGTATCGGGACAGTGAAATATTACCCCAACCACTTGCGCCCACATATTCTTTTGCACTTCTCAACTCAGATATGTAGTTTTTCCTTTAAAAAATTCTGTTACTTTTGACTCCCTGTTTTCAATTTTTAATCTTTGCTGCACGTCTAGCTACCCTTGTGGTTTGAAGATGATGTTTTTGACCCCCTGTGAGTTGGACTTTCGGTTTAATTGTTTTGACCATTAATGGTGATGGATTTAGCAACAGACTGATTTCCTGTTTCATTTGTATCCAATGGCATGTGCTTGCAGAGGTGATGGATTTGCAGCCGTAGCCGACTGCAAAGCCATGCGATCCTCAGAGCAGCCAGACCCTGTGACCTCAGCTTGATTAGCACGGCACAGCATGCTTGCGTATTTTGGAGACTGTTCAGCCTATTTCAGAGACATGTCTTTCAGAGATTCTTCGAGTGTTTAAATTTGATTTTCAAAACTTGCTTTAGGAGAAAACAATATGCTCCAGACTTACTGTTTGTGAGGACTACCTAGTCATCTGTGAGTGCAACATGTGTTCACTGTTAAGGAACAGCCTTTGTGGGTGTTCGACTTGCTCAGTATTGTTTGTATAGCTCATGTTTAGAATAGGAGCTCATCGCTTTGAATTCTCTGGGTCGTTTGTTGTTTTTGAAAGGAAGCTAGGTGTAAATACTGCCCCAGTAGCCTCTATTGAAAAGCTGTTTGTTTTGCAAGTAACAAATGGGAAAGGTAAGGTAAAGGGCACTTCTCTAAAATGTTGTGTGGGTGCCCATAATTTAAACTGATGCTACAGAAAGGAAGTATTATTGTCACAAACAAAACATAGTGGCTTAGTCATTTTCCGTTTCTAGCTGATGAATGTGTCGTACATCTGTATCGTGTTTTTCTCAAAGTGAATGGCATACTATACTTAAAGCGAAGCAGAGTCGCCAAGGTAACTGATCAGCAAGTATGCAGTTCCGCAGATTGCAGAAAGGCAATTGAGTACATATGAATAAAGAAATGTGCATGTCATCTTAAAACCCAAGGGGGGCATGGAAGATTGTGGTTTGGCTCTGTAGATCATAGAAAAAAAATTTTTTTTTTTTGTGAAGCAGAAAGTGAGATGTTCTAACTAGTCCTTGAAGTGAGGTGGTAAACAGTGACAGGCTCCTTTTATGGTTCCATCTCAGGCCTGGCCAAAGGCCATATAGAAAAAAGAATCATCTCCATATTATTTAATATGAACAACCTTTCTTTTTTATTTAGAAGCTAGCATTTGCCACCTCATGGCAGCAAAAACTAAAGGAGGCTGTTAGTAGTTTATAATGTAAATGAAGAATGGTAACCCATAAACTGCTACACACATATGGGAATTAATGTAAGTTACAAAACTGAAATTGAAGTTAGGCATTATATATATTTAGTACACAAACATAAGAACTCTTTCCCTCTACCATGCTATGTATTAGATTGTATTAATCCATTCAGTAGGCATTTATAAAAGTATTCACATATGCCAGACACCTCCTAGGTGCCCAGAAAGCAACAAAGGTAAATAAAGTTCAGTGCTGGACTTCAACCTGTTTTTAATCTCTAGAAAGAATGAATTGGATAAGCTCTGAAGAGATTCCTTGAAATTATGTAAAGCATTCTTGTGCTTTGGATGTAAGATGTGTGGTCTAGAATTTTAACACCCTTCTGTATAGCATGAAGTAACTTCTCAGCAGGAGTTTACAGCTCTCTGTAATTTGGTCCTTATTCCCAGTTTTTCTCTCCCTACCAGGATCTAGCATCAGTGGCTTAATTCCCTTTCTCAAAAGGGTCCCACAGTCTCCCACGGTTGTATCTTGCATGTTTCACCACCAAAATTGTCGATCTCTGAGTTTCAGAATCTTGCTGGTACTTATTAAAAAGCCATATTGAATTCTGCTTTTTTTCTGTAAACCTTTCCCAGATCTTTCCAGCTTCCATTGCTCCTCACCGTCTTTCCAGGTCTTGCCAGGGCAGTTTGTCTGTTTGTGAGTCATACCTAGTTAGGTGTGTGCTGCTGTTCCAAACCAGAAGGGGAACTCACAGAAGACAGGGACTGGGTCTCCTTCATCTTCACAGTCTCCATAGCACCTAGCACTCCGGGAACACTGGAATCTGGTTGGTGAAAAATCTCCTGTTCTCATCCCCACTGTATTTCTACGATTCATTTGTTCATTCTGTTTTTGTTTTTTGCTTTTTTTGAAATGCGACCATGTTCACAGGTGAGTTAATTGCTCTTGGATAAAGACTGGGATACTTAAAACCATGGGAATGCTTCCTAGCGCTGGTACAAAACAAGTCCGGAAGCAAGTCTCCCTAGTACCTAGTTTACACCTACTTGCTGCTTCCCTCCCTCTGTTACTTTAGCTTTTGAAGTTGTGTTTTCTGTAGTAAAGCTATGGATACATGAAGCTACCAGCCAAATGTTTTAGCTCAGGTCCCATTTTTGGCAGCCATCCATGGAACTGCAGGAGCAAGTTTTCACAGATAAAGCAACATTTTTTGTGAGTTCCTATTTTCGCTGAAAAATTATTGTCAGTGATTTTACCATTCAGAGCTTTTCATTAGTTGTGAGCCTGGAGTGAGCAGCCTTGGGTTCTTAAGGTTAATTACTACATTTACAAATCCATCAGTGACTAAGAGAAAGAACTTGCCTGATAGGGTTTATCTGTTTAAAAAATGCAGCCACTAGCCAAACAAGAAGATAGAAAACCAGAAGAGGTTGGAGAGGTGACAAGGGTAATGGCAGTAATGTGTTGATGGAGATGATGATATCAGAGGGAAAAAAAATGATAAGTTGAAACTAATCAAACCAATTTGGTCATTTTAATGTACTCATATTATGTGTCTTCAGGAACCAGTAAATCATAAAATCTGCCCCATTTCACTTAAAGAAATGATTTGCCCTGAATTTTATTATGTAATTGTTATTGTTTATTTAGGAGATAGCATAATAGACTAGCTTATATGTATGAATTATTAAATGTCAAGATCAGGTAAAGTGGAATAAATCATTTCTAGGAGAGATATGAAAACTAATACTCAAAGAGTACCCAATGCCTTTTTATAAGTATTTCTGAAAGTCACCTTACATTTATCAATGGCATTTATGCTTTGTCTGGCAAACAGTTAATACAGTGGAGATTCTTACCATTTAAAAGTTGCTCTTTATACTTTTCTTTGAAAAAAGGTAAAATGAAAAAGATATTGTAGCAATTATATAGTTGATCACTTCTCATGATGTATTTCATTGGTAATAATCTCCATAAAAATTACCAAAGCGATGTTATGGTTGTCTTTATTATTTAATAACAATTTTAAAAATTAATTGTGCCTAATTCTGCTTACATAGTACTTGAAAAGTCTGTGAACATGCCAAGTTGAAAGTTGTTCCATGTTTTGTCCTAAAACAAACTTCTTAACAATATCTTGCATGTTGCTTCAGTTTTCTCAGAAATGTCTCTACAGTGAAACCCGGTTTGACAGTGTAAGTGAACCTGCAAAAGCAGACCTCATTATTTGTCTTTCTCTCTCTTCTCTTCCCTTTGTGTTTGCAGTGTACACTATTTTCTCCAAGGTACACTCTGATCGGAATGTCTACCCCTCCGCAGGCGTCCTCTTTGTTCATGTTTTGGAAAGAGAGTATTTTAAGGGGGAATTTCCACCTTACCCCAAACCTGGTATGTTCTTGGTGGGGGGAAAAAAAGAGGTTAATTTATTAAAATTTTCTTTTTATTCAGTGTGCATAATCCAGATAATATTTAATCATATATTTGTGACATCATGGTTGGGATATATAATAAATTGATTGTTGTAGGATATTTCCCATTTTAAGATTTGAAATTTAATTACAGAAGAAAATAATTCATTTTTGAATTTTGAAGAAAGCATATTTCTGATTATCTAGTCTTGAGTTTTGTACCTCTGACAAATCATCTACCCATATTCTCACAGAAATAATTATAGCTGTAAAATTATGATTCTCCACATTAAGACTTAGAGTCTTACCTAGGACATTGACTTTTGGAAAATTATACGTATATCACGACTGAGCGACTTCACTTTCACGCATTGGAGAAGGAAATGGCAACCCACTCCAGTGTTCTTGCCTGGAGAATCCCAGGGACAGGGGAGCCTGGTGGTCTGCCATCTTTGGGGTCACACAGAGTTGAACACAACTGAAGCCTCTTAGTAGCAGAAGCAGCAGCATAGAAGAGAACAAAATATGGTATTAAGAAAGTTCTCAAAAAAACTTTTACAGTATGAAATAATTTTATGTAACTTCATGATAATATAATGGAGATTAATTTTTCTTCAAAGTAATACCAATTACAAAGCCTTATTTAATCATCTATTGGTGTAAATTATGTTTTGTTCCATTGTCATAAATGCCATCCAGTTAATGAAGATATAGAAAGAATAGCAAGAGAAAATATATTGTTGTTATGACTCTTACTTAAGTAACAAAAATGAATTTTCTGAAAATTATGGCATAAATATTATTTTTGTACATTATATGATGAATAGCATACCTGAAAATACTCATAAAATATAGTTAAGTGTGTTTTCACTATTATTCAAGAAAAAAAAGGCAATCTTTTCATCAATTATTTATAAAATGTTTTCTCATGAGGCATTGTACTTTTGCAAAACTGTATAGCTAACCTTTTAAGTAGCAGAAGAAAACATACAGTTTCATATAGTTAAGAGCGTAGTTTCTGGGGTCAACCAAGATTAAATTCTCATTTCCCCACTTAATTTCACTATGAAGAGTTAACATAGAAAATTACATATTTCATCAATAAAACTATGGCTATAATAGTACTACTTTTATTGGTATGTTTGGAATCAGATGAAATAATAGTGCCTGTAGAGGCCAGACACAGCAATGGGGCTTGGTACATGCTAATAAAATGATGCTATTATTATTGTTTATTATTAATAAATGTCATGTTATTGAAGTTGTTTTAGATTTGGATTTTTCAATTCACCCTCCAGTGTTTTGAAATTACATTATTTTTGTTTTGATGATACTTTTATAATTTTGAGATAGCCCTTAAGATTAGATTGATTGTGTTCAGAATTTAATGAAAGAAAGATTTCTCAAAAGAATGAGCATATCAATATGATTAGGGGATTTTCCTGAAAGTTAGTTGTCTCATTGATAGAACTTCCCCACTGCTATGTGATCCCCGTGCCCCTCAAAAAAATTAAAGAAAGGAAAAGACAATTCGAAAAAAACTGCATGAATATGCTTTCTTTGTTGCATCAGATTTCTGGACAAACTAAACCACCAAAATAACTATTTTCTTTACATGAGGTCCTAATGTAAATTCTCAGATGGATTTCTTTTGGTTTTATTTAATTTGCTACAAATGTTAAGAAAAAACTTTTCAGACAGACATATTTTTGTTAAAACTATCAAAGCACCATGTGAAAATAACTGTTTTATATCTTACTTCTGTGTTCTTACCTAGGTGAGATTAGTAATGATCCCATAACATTTAACACAAACTTAATGGGTTACCCAGACCGTCCTGGATGGCTTCGATATATCCAAAGGACACCATATAGTGACGGAGTCCTTTATGGGTCTCCAACAGCCGAAAATGTGGGGAAACCAACAGTCATTGAGGTAATTTACTTAGAAAGAGCAAAATTATATACTTGTTTATTTGTAATTTAAGTTTCAAATGTAATTAAAATTATGTGGCTCTGGTTTTCAGTATATTATGCATGGAAACACGTGAGATAACATTTGGAAATATACCATATCTTTCTGTTCATCTACAGAGTTTTCTGTTTCAGCATTTATATAAAAAAGGGCAGCCTAAATTAGTGAAAAAAAATGAAAAGACATTTAAAATAAATAGATTCCTATGAATTCTATTTAAGATGAATGCACTTATTGCCTCAAAATTTTAATTTCAGATTTCATGTTCATTCAAATACAAGCATTTAAACAGATGCCTTTTAAGCCCCTACCATGTACTGAGCATTATGATAGGTGTCGATGGTAGAAAAATGAATAGTAGCCATCCCCTGACATGTCTTAAGGTCCTGAGGTTGAAGCACCGGAATGGAAACTCAGACTTAGCCATCATTGACAGAACTGTTATAATAAGAAGGTGCTGTCTGATGCAGAGTTGTAAGAGGGTAAGTAGAGATTCACTAAGTAGAAGGAAGGCTATTTTAGGAAGAAGATACAGCACATCAAAATCTTGGAGGCATAAATGAAACCACGTGGTGTTAGAAAACCTTAGGGGTGGTTAGAGGACAGCATGCTCTCCAGAGGGCAAATGGTGGGAACAGAGGTGTTGGTGCTGATACGGGCAGATCTTGGAGGGCTCTGTAAGCCATGCAGATATGTTTGACCTTGACTTTAGGAGTTATGGTGGTGCTACAATTAATCAGATTTTTATCAGTACCTGACATCATACCTGGAAGATATTAGAAATTAAAACAATAAGGACTTCCCTGGCAGTCCAGTGGTTAAATCCAGTAGTTAAGACTCCACATTTTCACTGCAGGGGACATGGGTTGATCCCTGGTCAAGGAACAAAGATTCCACATGCCACGTGGCATGGGCCAAAAAAAAAAAAAAAAAGGACAATAAAAACAATGATGACATCAAACCTTTAATGGAAAATTTTTTTAAATGAACGGATATAAAAGCTGAAAGTGTTTCACTCTTTACTGTCCCTAACAAAATCAGAATTACACTGGCAATTAATGGTAAGAGAGTTCTACTACAGTTTTAGGCCTCAGTGACTCTAAGATCTTAAATTGGAATTTTTACAAAAATTTATTATTTATAACTAAAGGATAATCTTTAAAATTTTGTGTTGGTTTCTTCTAAACATCAGCGTGAATCAGCTATAGGTATATCTATGTCCCCTCCCTCTTGAACTTAAGTCTCCAATTCTGTAAAGACTTACTGGTAGCAACCAGGGCACCAGCATCAGAACTACTTGTGGAATTGCCAGGAGTTTGTGCAGGTCGTGGGTGGCATGTTTCCTACCACCAGAAATTTGCAGTAATTTTACAAATTCTCAGGAAGCTACATGCTTTGCGTTTTTCTCCAAAGTTTTAATCAGCCGTGGACTGTGGATATGAACTTCCGTGTTGACTGAGAGAAGGGGTTTCTTTATCTGTGCTGAAGTTTATATTAATGTGAGTTTTCAATGATGTCTGTCTATAAATCTGCTTTCTTAAGGCAGAGTTGATATAAGATAGAATATGTACAGATATAGGAAAGTTATTTGGAGTTATTGTCAAAATAATTTTTTAAATATTTAGTAAAGTTATAAAAGAAATATATAAATGGAAGTCACCACGTTGCCAGATTCAAAAAGAAAAACAGTCACCTGGATAGATTCAAAGAAAGCATTTACTAAAATTCAACACCTCTTCTTGATAAGAAAAAAGAAACTCTGAGCACACTAGGGCAACAAGTGAGCTTTCTTAACCTAATAGGTTATATGTTGAAACTAATGGCAAACATCATTTTTTATTAGGAAAACACTAGGAGAATTCCATTTAAATTCAGGAACAAAACAAGAATAGCTCCCTTTTTCACATCTATTACAGAATATTTTAGAATATTTAGAATATTACAGAATATTTCCAGAACAGCAAATAAAGAAAAGAAATTTGTAAGTGTTTGAAAGGAAGAAGTGGAATAGTCAATGATATAAGGAGTCTGTAAGCTATTAAAATCTTAAGAAAGCCCGGCAGTAAGTTATAGGATCAATATAAAAAATTAATTGTATTTATTTATTAAATAACAAGTATTGAGAAAAATGCAAGTTTTAAAAAGATACCATTTTTACTAATAAAATTCTAATGTACTTGGAATAAATCTCGCAAAAGGTATGTATGGGAAAAATTATAAAAATTTATTGATATTAAATAGTGCCTGTATAAATAAAAAGCCATCCTATCATTTGGGGATAGGAAGACACAAAATCATGGAAGTATCGCTTTCTCCCTAATTGATTTATAGATTCAGTGCAGTTCAAGTAAAAAAATCTCAATAGGTTATTTCATGAAACTTGACAACTAAAATTGTCTAAGTCTAAAATTGATAAAGAAATTAATGACCCAGAAAAATCAAGACATTTTTAAAGAGGAAAACAAAAGGAGAAAGATTTCTTGCCTTTACAGATACCAAGATTTATTGTGAATCTGTAGTAACCAATCATAAGTTTGTATTGATACAAGAACAGAGAAATTAACCAATGAATAAAATAGGGAGGCCAGAGACAGGTCCATGTACATAAAGAACAACAGTATATATCTAAAGAAATGGTGCCACATATCACAGATTAGGGAAAAGGAAGCTATTGACTGAAACTCAGCCACATGGCAAACATAAAATTTGATTCTTACTTCCCAAGAAATACAAAACTCATGTCTAGGTATATTGAAGATTTAGCAAAATTTTAAGCTATTATATAAAAATGTAGATTTATCTCTAGGCTTTCTGTTTTGTTCCATTGATCTGTATTTCTGTCTTTGTGCCAGCACTATACTGTCTTTATGACTGTAGCTTTGTAGTATAGTCAGACGTCAGGAAGGTTGATTCACCCAGAGATAAGTCCATGCACCTATGGACACCTACCTTATCTTTGACAAAGGAGGCAAAAATATACAATGGAGAAAAGACAATCTCTTTAACAAGTGGTGCTGGGAAAACTGGTCAACCATCTGTAAAGAATGAAACTAGAATACTTTCTAACACCATACACAAAAATAAACTCAAAATGGATTAAAGATCTAAATGTAAGACCAGAAACTATAAAACTCTTAGAGGAAAACACAGGCAGAACACTCTCTGACATAAATCACAGGAAAATCCTCTATGACCTACTTCCCAGAGTAATGGAAATAAAGACAAAAATAAACAATGTTTTAAAGCTTTTGCACAATGAAGGAAACTATAAGCAACATTAAAAGGCAGCCTTTAGAATGGGAGAAAGTAATAGCAAATGAAACAACTGACAAAGAATTACTCTCCAATATTCAAGCAGCTCATACAGCTCAATACCAGAAAAATAAATGACCCAATCAAAAAGTGGGCCAAGTAACTAAACAGATGTTTCTCCAAAGAAGACATACAGATGGCTAACAAACACATGCAAAGATGCTCAACATCACTCATTATCAGAGAAATGCAAATCAAAACCACAATGAAGTACCATCTCACAGCCGTCAGAATGGCTGCCATCAAAAAGTCTACAAACAATAAATGCTGGAGAGGGTGTGGAGAAAATGGAACCCTCTTACAATGTTGATAGGAGTACAAACTGACACAGCCACTATGGAGAATAGTGTGGTGATACCTTAAAAAACTGTAAATAGAGCTGTCATATGACCCAGCAATCCCACTGCTGGGCCTAAACACCGAGGAAACCAGAATTGAAAGAGACACGTGTACCCCAATGTTCATCACAGCACTGTTTACAATAGCTAGGACATGGAAGCAACCTAGATGTCCATTGGCAGACGAATGGATAAGGAAGCTGTGGTACATACACACAATGGAATATTTCTCAGCATTAAAAAAAACACATATGAGTCAGTTCTAATGAGGTGGATGAAACTGGAGCCTATTATCCAGAGTGAAGTAAGCCAGAAAGAGAAACACTAATACAGTGTATTAATGCATATATATGGAATTTAGAAAGATGGTAATGATGACCCTATATGCGAGACAGCAAAAGAGACACAGATGTAAAGAATAGACTTTTGGACTATGTGGGAGAAGGCAAGGATGGGATGATTTGAGAGAATCGCATTGAAACATGTCTATTACCATATGTGAAATAAATGTCTCGTGCAAGTTCGATGCATGAAGCAGGGCACTCAAAGCCAGTCCTCTGGGACAACCCGGAGGGATGGGGTGGGAGGGATTTTCAGGATGGGGGGACACACATACGCCATGGCTGATTCACGTCAATGTATGGCCAAAGCCACCACAATATTATAAAGTAATTAGCCTCCAATTAAATTAATTTAAGAAATGTAGAGGAGTATCTTTCTGAATTTGGGGGTAGGAAAGGATATCTTAAATAAAACCTAAGTATTTTTTACTTAAGAGAAATACTTGATCAAGTAACCATATTAAACTTGTGAATTTCCATTCATCAAAAGAAAACTTTAAAGACAACCCACAAACTGGAAGATGATATTTTAAATATATGTAACTGACTAATAATAAGTATGTAAAATATGAAAAAAGACGCCTACAATTTCAGTAAGAAAAAGACATGAACAGACATTTTTACCAAAGAAAAGACATAAATGCCATTTAAGTTTACTCTCATCAGTGTAAGAAGGAATATTCAAATTAAGACTGCAGTGAGAATTTTACCCTCAGTAAAGTTCTTTGGCAGTGGACATCGGAATTGGAATAATCACTTTGGAAATCAGAGTATTTTACATAGCTGAATATTATGGTACCCTATGATTTAGCCATCCCAATTCTACATATGAACTTAAATACTTGCAGGGAATTTCCTGGTGTTCCAGTGGTTAGGACTCCGTGCTTTTACTGCTGTGGCCTGGGGTTTAATCACTGGTCGAGGAACTAGGATCCTGCAAGCCACGTGGTGCGACCAAAATATAAAAAGGAATATTTGCAAATGTCCAGCACCCAAAGGCATGCACAATGATGTTCCTTGAGCAATGTTTGCATAGGAAAACACTGGAAACCCACAAACCAACCCAGAAGAGACCCAGAAGTCCATCAGCAAGAGAATAGATAAATAATTCCTGGAATTATTATTTCACACAGTGAACACTTACAGCAAGAATGAAGTGTTACCTTTCTGGCAACATGAATAAATACTTTAAACATAATGTCGGAAAAAAAACCCAAACCTCTGAAGACTAGTTTGTGATTTTTAGAGAGTTCAAAAGCCATCAAAATGAACAATGTATTTTAAACATACATGCATGTATAATAAAACTATATTTGAAATGAATGAGATGATAAATACAAAATCCAAAAACAGCTTCTCTGGTGGGAGAGAGGCAAGAAGCTAAGACAGAAGAGAAACACGTGTGTTGAGCTGTGATTCACAGGGCTTCATTATGCCTTAATACAAACATATAAGTTTATGAATAAGTATCAAATAATATCTTTAAAAATGATGAAAACAGCATATGTTTCATCTAATGCAAGTAGTGTTTTATCTGTAAATAACTCATTTTACATCTGTGTATAAAAACATGTTTTCAGCATTTAAAAATATTCTGTTAATAATATAGCGAAAAGATTTTACATATCTTAAATATTTAGTCACTTACATCCATAATTCATTCAGTAGATATTTATTAAGCATCTAAAATCAGCCACTGTTTTAGAAATAGGGGATCCAAAAGTGTACACATGTACGTATCTCTTTGCTATGAAGAGCTTCACATCATGATAAGTAGACTTTGATAGATGATATTTTAGTATTTAAATGTCTCACTGGAAATGATAGAAGAATTGCATTCTGTTATAGCTGTTAAAATTAAGCATTAAATATAAATCTGGGTAATAAAATCCTTCCTCCTGATTTATGAACAGGTTCTTCACTCTCTTATGTAGCCTATGATTTTAAAAAACTTATTAGTATTATGAAATTTACAATAATGAACTTTCTGATAATTATGGGAAGGCTAGCCAGAAAAATATTACCATTAATTTGAAAATGGTTAAGTTTTTCTCCCTGAGCATTAGCTTTAAGATATGATAGCAAATAATATTTAGTATTTTTTTCCATTGAGAATATGATCAAAATTTTGCAGAGTAAACTTTTAAACTCATGAGCATTCCCAAATGTCTTTTGCTTCTTTGCAAGCAATAATACCCCCATTTATTTAACAACTAGTCTTAATTTTAGTGTTTGGTTGTGAACATCATTGGTCATGTGTCCCAACAGAGAGCAGCAAAGAAGTCACTGAATCCAAAAGAAATCTGACAGGTTGTAGAGAGAGAATCTGGAATACAAAGATAATCTTTGTATTATCTTTGTGGAATAATACACTTTTCAGAATATGTACTTTTAAATATTGTTAAAGTTTTAGAATTTTTAAACTCCCAAATTCTGATTTTCACTGTTGTCTCTAATGATATTTCTGATGAGGGTGATGTATTTAAAGCTCATATATGATGCTTAAAGTTTTTGATACTGGGTTGGAAGGGAGGTTTCAAGGTGGGGGGATATATGTATACTTGCGGCTGATTCATGTTGTTTTATGGCAAAAACATACACAACAGTGTAAAGCAACTATCCTCCAATTAAACATTTAAAAAAATAAAAAATAAATAAAAAAAAAAATAAAGTGCAAGCAGTGTAAAATTGTCTTTAAAAAAAAAAGTTTTTGATACTGGTTCTGTGTGTGCAAGATATTTCTTTTGTCTCACTTTTTTTATCTCAGTGTCAACTGCAGCTGCAATCACTTCCAGAAGGACAGTGCTGGGATGCTAAGACAACCATTTGGGGCTTTTTTGTTTTGTTTTTGAGGTACTGCAGGCCTGTCTGAGTGATTTCATATCTGTTATAAAGTTAATTATTCTTAGATTTTTTGAACCCACATCCTGCTGTTGGCCTTTGCTTTGTTTGTTGTTTGCAGTGGCTATTTCTGAGTTGGCTTTGATGTAAGTTCATTGACTCCCCAAACATTTACCGATATTTCTTTGTGAAGGAATTGATTTGTGGTTTTGAGCATGTGCCATCAGACTGTGATCCGTAGTGCTGTGCTCCACTGTGAGACACGATTTCCAAAGGGGTCCTGACATTTCCTGACTGGTTGGTGTGCAGTTTAGTGCTAAAGGCAGACGACACAGTGATGTGCCCGTTTTAAAGTGTACTTTCTTGTATGATCCTTAAGTTCCATTCAGAAGTACACAAATAGATTTTGTATGTTCTTTTTTTCAAGTTTAGAATGGCTCTGGTAAGTAATTCATAATAGTTAATCCATTTACTAATGATGCATCTGCATTGCTACTGGCACTTAACAGTCTTCTATAAAAGGATTTTTCTGATTTTAACTTGTTGTTTTAGCATGTTTAATAGAATAGACCTGACTAATTATCTATTTCCCATAATATTGCTAAAAGCTCTGATTCTTGTTGTTCAGAAGGAATATTTTGTAAGCATATAGGCAAATAATGAAAATGGAAAGGACGACAATTTGTTTTCATTTAGTCCTTAATGAATTTCATTTTTCAAATAACATTTCACTTCTTTAATATGACTTTCTTTTTCTAATAGATAACTGCCTATAATAGGCGTACCTTTGAGACTGCAAGGCACAATTTGATAATTAATATAATGTCAGCAGAAGGTAGGTATGGAAAAATACGTTATTGATTGTTTCCTTATTTGGAAGAATATTTCACTTATATTTTATAGATATATAAAATTCAGGATTTTAAAGCTCCACATACCTACCATACCTAATGAAATAGTAAAATGTAGCAAAGAAAGCTAAGCAATATTTAATTCATTATGAAATATCATGATTTGTTTTAGTGCTGAAAACCTCAGGGTAGGGAGCCAAATATAGAGGCCACTTATTTCTCCAGGCCTTGGTTAAATCATCTGTTCAGTGGGACTAATACAATTCCTCTTGTAAGTCTGAGGTAAGGAAGAGATCACTTAAGGCTCAAAATGTGCTTGACATAGGGCTGGTCATAGAATTCATCACTCGTATGATTGTACTTTAAAACCTATCATAGCTCATAGTCTAGTTGTATGTGATGATAAAGAGATGTCAATGGGCAGAAATAAACCATCATTTGGGTCACAGTCTCCTTTCTAAATAGCTAATCATTTAGCTGGAGTAATTGCTGGAGTCCATCAGCAATTTAGAATTCAGTTCAGCTGCTCAGTCGTGTCCAACTCTTTGCAACCCCATTATCCCAGCACACCAGGCCTCCCTGTCTTATCACCAACTCCCGGAGTCCACCCAAACCCATATCCATTGAGTCGGTGATGCCATCCAGCCATCTCATCCTCTGTCGCCCACTTCTGCTCCTGCCCCAATCCTTCCCAGCAGCAGGGTCTTTTTCAGTGAGTCAGCTCTTCGTATCAGGTGGCTAAAGACTCACATGTGCTCAAGTTGCTAAGTGATACCTTAGGATTTAGAAGGTTAGGGACGTGAGTTACTCCAGCACTTGGCATATTCTGATGCTGTCTTGGCATTCAGTTGGGAAAGACATACCCCTGAAAACTTTGTGGTTAAAATTTGTAAATCATGGGATACTATACCAGATATCATTTATGAGGGTGATGGGAGAAGAACTGATACAGCATTCTCCCCCACCCCAGCACAGAAAAACAATTGTGTATCCTGGATAGGAAAATTCTTACTTCTATTTACTGGTACAACACATTTTATCAGGGCCTACTAATTTGGAATTCATAGTAATTCAGTAAAGGCTGTGTTTCAAGTTATCTTTACACTCTATGAAAGAAAGTAATTTCAATAGAAATGAAAGTGTAATACAATACATAATTGAGGAGAATGCTTGATGATTTTGAACCCCTTAACATAAGTTTTTCATCTTGGCATTTTAGCTGTAGTAATTGCAGGCAACAAATGAGCTAGTTTAACATTTAAAATGGCCTTCCCTGGTGGCTCAGTTGGTAAAGAATCTGCCTGCAGTGCAGTAGACCTGGGTTCGATCCCTGGGTTGGGAAGATCCCCTGGAGGAGGAAATGGCAACCCACTCCATACTCTTGCCTGGAGAATTCCATGGACAGAGGAGCCGAGTAAGTTAGAGTCCATATGGGGCTGCAAAGAGTTGGACATGACCATGTGACTTTCACTGTTACTTTCATATATGAGAGGAACATCCAGGTGCCCATTCCTTTGGCCGGGACAGAAGATTCTCTGTCCACCTTTCCACTTCCCAAGGGCTTTTGTAAGGTACTCGTATTTGTATTAAGGAGATTTTTACTCTTTGCTCCAATTGTAATCAGGTACTTGCAGTCCAAGCTGGCCATGTAAAGTTGGAATATCCTTAATGAGCAGAATGGTTGTGATGTTCTCTCCCTTGGGAATCCATCAGTTTAGTTACAGTGGACTTGGACCACTAACCTCACTAGTATGTTCTCAGAGGGACTCAGAAATCTCTTGCAAGGTATGGGAATGCCATACAAGCAAAGAGTTGGATACAACTTAGCGCCTGAACAACACCAACAAATTGAGAAATAGCCTGGCCTGTGGTTTAAACTGCTTTCTTTTCAAGTGTAATCTCTTGTCCAGTTGGCACAGAATCTGTCCTAATAGGTGATGCTGACGTGTGGGAACCGTATTCAAGCAGATACCGATGCAAGACTGCTAGTCGACTATGGGACTGAAAGTTGGCCTGGGGAGCTATTTATCTAAGTCAGGGTTGGCTGGGTTTAGAAAGCCTCCTTTCATAGATGATTAGATTGCATTAGATTGCAAGAGTGAGGGGAGGAGGAGAAGGGAGGCAGAGGATGAGATGGTTGGATGGCCTCACAGACTCTGTGGACATGCATTTGAACAAGCTCCAGGAGATAGAGCAGCACAGAGGAGCATGGTGTGCCTGTCGTTTGTGGGGTCACAGAGAGTCAGACAGGACTGAGCAAGTGAACAACAGCAGTGGCCAAAACCTGAAAACCAGGGTACCAATAGGCAGGCTTTGTTCCTTGCCCTTCTTGATGGAATGCGTGTGGTCGTTAGGGTGTGCGTCTGTGGGCTTGGCCTATACCTGGGCCGCTGCTCCCAGATAAGGTGAGGAAAAGCAGTTAGCAGGAGTTGAGTATCAGGATAACCATGCTCAGTTCTGTCTCCTGCTCCGGGAGGTCTAACGGGAAATGAGTCGTGTAGAGTCATACGACGTGAAGCCCAAGGAGACTACGTAGAGTGATTCTCTAAATCAGGTTTTAGTGCTACCAGTCTGTTGGCCTGCCGTTCCCTTGGCCTCTGTGATGTCCAAATATAGCAGGCACGGGATTTCCCCAAAGTTAGAAAGCTCCCGTGACTCATCTCTGGGAGACCTGGCAAGAGCGCTTGGCTGGGTAGACAGCAGGCAACTACACTGCCTGGAGCCGCGGAGGGCGTGGCGGCCGCCAGCCTCCTTAGGAGCCAGGGAAGGTCACAGGCATTAGGGGAAGCCAGAAAGCAGCTCTCCAAGCAGGAGCCTTGATGAGAGACGGGAAAAAGTTTTGCATGCTTTTTTTGACAAGTGGATATAAAAACACCGAATGAAGTGAATAGATGATAGAATTCTAGCCTACTCAACAAACTATACTCGGTATTATTTATAAATATTATTTATTGCCAAGAAACTGTTCTTCCAGACATTTTTCTGCATGACTGTTTCTCAGTATGGGGGGGTGTGTGTGGAATGTAACATGATTAAGCTACCGTTTATCTATATAAAACAGGAAACGTATCTGTATAAAACAGGAAACTTATCTACATCAAAGAGAATAAACAGCATATTTTAGAAGATTATAGATGGGCTATACATCAAACAAATCTAACAAAATCATAAGCAGAATAAATTATAGTGTAAGAGAAGAGTGAAGAGCCTTCTGTGATTAGGGCTTTGAAAAACTTAATCTTCAGAGACTCTACACTCCAGAAAACTGTCCTGAAAATTCTAGAGCCAGAATATCTCCTGACTTCAGCTCTGGCATCAAATGTCCTTTAATATTAAAGAGGTTTCATAATAGATGAGGTCTTCAAGGTTTCAGTTATTTATTGTATAATTTTAATTTTTTGTTTATTAAACAAGAATGGGCAGATAGTACATGTGTTATAGTAAGTCAGAGGGGAAAAGACCCTGGCTCTGGGAAAGATTGAGGCCAAGAGAAGCGGGCAGCAGAGGATGAGATGGTTGGATGGCATCACTGACTCAATGGACATGAGTTTGAGCAAACTCCGGGAGTTGGTGATGGACAGGGAAGCCTGGCGTGCTGCAGTCCATGGGGTCACAGAGCTGGACACTACAGTACCACTGAACAACTACAATACATAATGTAATTATTATTGGGGACTTGAAATCTGTGGATAGTCCAGAAATTTTCATGGCAGAATCCAAATAAGTAACCTGTGCATATTATTATAATAATTGCTAAAGTTTAATATTCTCAAAGTTCTTACTGTATATTGGGAGCTCTGGTGAGCACTTTATATACACAGTCTCTTTTAGCTTAGGTAAAAATCATGTGAGGGAAGTTCCTATGATCCAAAAATTAGCTTCCTCTTCTCAAAGTATGGAGAAAAATACAAGTACCTACTCACTTTCTGATTGAATATGAAATATGGTAATTCACCTCGTTCCCTTAGCTTGGCCTACCTCACAGTAAAAAAGTAGCTTTTATTATTATAGAAATATTACTAAACAAGAAGAAAGCTATTCTTTGTCTTAATAGAACAGTCACAATATAGGAAATGACAGTTTGTAATTCAAGACTAACATTTGAGAAGCTGAAATCAATTATATTTATTTCAAGTTTCTTATATTGAGAGTCTGAATTGGACATTGGGTTGGCTTAAAATATTCATTTTGGCATCTTTAGAGGGAAATTATTGATGAGACATTGAGGAGGAAAAAAGCTAAGTAAATCTCTAACAATGTAAGATATGGAATTTCATGAGAAATTTTAAATACGATTTCTCTAGAATATCTAATTAATGAGTGATCCAAAGAATGAAATAGTTATGATTTCAAAGTACTTATTGAAAATGCAGTCAATACTTATTTGAGTTAAATGTAATATTCTATCATGCTCTAAAAAGATCGGTAATACTACAAATTAAAAATATGGTTTTCCATATCATATATAAGCAACCCACAAACAAGTCCAGGTATTTTGTCATATCTTCTGTATTCGAAAGGATACTGTTCTGTGTCTCAGCTTCCTCCTCTGTTCAAGTAGAAATAGCACTGCCTAGGATTGTAATGATTAAATTAAACAACAGGAAAAAGATCTGTCAACTTTAAAACACTACAAACACAAAATATTTTTCTCACTTCTGGAAATGCTTCTTCTACCTGGGTACATTGGCCAGGTGAGAGGCTGACAGGTCACTGGCAAGTTAGAGACAGATAGGAGATGTGGCATTTTTTCCTTTTCTTTCTTTGTTTCTTTTTCCTATAATTGTGAATTGCCCTTCTGTCCCTTGGATTTGATTACATTGTAGATGAAATTCTGGGTCAAATGTATGTGGTGTTTTTAGATATAGCCTCTGTTACCCTGAAAGCCTTTGAAGTCAGGAATAATATTGTTCCCCGAAGCCAGGACTGTGACGCATTGACAAATTTCAAGATGTTGTTTTGTTTCCCTTTCAAAAGACTCCCTCATTAAAGGTGTGCGTACCCTTTTCCACCAAAATTAGACTTCCCGTTACCCTATCAAGCAGAATTCTTCATTAAAAATATGAACGTAGAAGAAATGCTGGCCAGCGAGGTTCTTGGAGACTTCCTGGGGGCGGTGAAAAACGTTTGGCAGCCCGAGCGCCTGAACGCCATAAACATCACGTCGGCCCTTGACCGGGGCGGCCGGGTCCCACTGCCCATCAACGACATGAAGGAGGGGTAAGCAGACTTCATCTCATCGCCCTAAGTGTGGATTTTTAAATATGGTCATATTGTCAAACTTAGGATATATGCAAGAGGGCCCGTGGCACTTTTCTTTTTAATAAGCAATAGGTATTTCAGAGATGTGGAAAAAAATGGCAATTTTCTGTATTGACAAAGAGGTTACGTTAATGGTCCTTTATATCTGATGTTCCAGGCCCTTTGAAAGCTAATTGTAGATCAGGACTTGCATCATAAATTACAGTGCTAAGTCTTTTTTGTACCTTCTGTAGAGAAGCTGATTATTTAGGGCCCTGAGTTTCAAAGGAAATTGATGCCCCAGTTATCAGCTGCAGAAGGACATACAGATTGCTGTAACTTTATTCTAGGAAACTATTTCTTTGCCTTTAACATTCTTTCCACCATGTGGCAATGATTGATGGCTGGGGTGGATTTGAAACCCATTCCTAAAGCCTGGCCTTGTCACTCACAAGCTGGGTGACATTGGGCAAACTACTGCACCCCTCTGGGCTTCAGCTTTCTCGTCGGCTCCAATGGGGACAACCTTGGGGTTGATGTGAGGATTAAAGAGGCAGTGCATTTGAAAGGGACTTGTCAATTCTCAAGTCTTACAGATATAGAATGTGACTTACACCCTTGTAGGGGTTATAAAACACTTATACCTGAGCACAATGACAGATTGAATGCCCACATTGATGGAATTTTGCTATTTAATTTCTAATCTGCAAGTTGAGGCAGATCTGCTTTTTTAAAAAAACTAAATCCTATAAAAGTACAAGATACAGAATAAATCACATTTTGCATAACATACCCTTTTCCAACTCCTCCTTGATCCATATTCCTGGTAACATTTATACAGAGGACATCTGGAATTAACTAGAATGTCTGGATTAGTAAGAATCAAATTTAAGGGCAACTTCAAAGGAGAACTTTGTTGGAAATAAGGGAAGAAATCCCAAATAGACATAGATAAGGCAGAGCGAGTAGTCAGAAAGGGAATGGAAGCATAAGCAATGGCTTGTAAAGTCCAACTTACAAATTTTAGAAGTCAGTTGTATCTCGTATGGTACAATAATGGGTTTTTGAAGTCAGTCAAGCATACCTACAAGTGTTCAGAGAAAAATAGTTGCTTTATTTCTTGCCTGCCTGCTGGTTGGCTTTCTCTGTGAAAACATAATTCTGGGCTTAACATTTTACTTCAGAGGTACAACACGGATCTTTTTCCCAGTGAGCAATTAAAGTAGAGTCATAGGAGATGAACAGGAGTATCTCCCCTGAAGACACTCTCCACGTGTGGAGTCTGTTAAAGAAATGTTTATTGATTCGGGTCCATTGGGTCTTAGCTGTGTCCTGTGGATCTGTGGCTGCCGGGCACGGACTAGTTGCCGTGCCCGGGCCCAGTAGTTGGCATGCATTGACTTAGTTTCTCCATGGCGTATGGGATCTTAGTTCTCCCACCAGGGATCGAACCCACATCCCCCGCATTGCAAGGTTAATTCTTAACCAGTGTGCTGCAGGGAAGTCCCTGGAGTCTTTTCAGCAGCTTCTTGAAGTAATGTGTTCCACAGTGATTGTTAAAACAATGACCAAAAGATGCTGGCAGAAGCGACATGCAAACTAGTGGTTGGTAGAATTTTCTGTAGTTGTACTTTCTTCTGGACTCACCCCTTCCCTAGTCAGTAGTGTAGGTGCCACCCACAGAGGCACTTTTAGCCACCACTGGACTAAATTAAGGGCTTCCCTGGTGGCTCAGCTGGTAATGAATCTGCCTACAATGTGGGAGACCTGGGTTCGCTCCCTGGGTCAGGAAGATCCCCTGGAGGAGGGCATGGCAGCCCACTCCAGCATTCTTGCCTGGAGAATCTCCTTGGATAGGGGAGCCTGGTGAGCTCCAGTCCTTGGGGTTGCCAAGAGTTGGACGTGACTGAGTGACTAAGCACAGCACAGAGACTAAATTGAGCTAACACCTCTCTGAACCAAACACTGACTTAAAACGGTACGGTTCAAATATGTCTAGCTTGAGAATTGCCAGTAGAGCTTTATTAAAAATATACCTAGGTTCCTGGCCTCTGATCCCCTCTAGGGATTCTGAATCTTCTGAGTCCGGGGCTGGGCCTGAGCATGTGAGTCTAAATTAAGAACAGAATTTTTTGTCCTATAAGTACTTGTTGGCGAATCCAGTCATTAGCTGACTGGCCCCCAGCACCTGCTGGTGGGGGGCAAGTGTTGTCAGTCCCCTGGCATTCATTTGGACCCTTGTTGTCTCAGATGCCTTCCCAACTAGAAATGCTTTCCATGAGTTTTAATTTAATGTTAAGCTGTAACCTTTACAAAGTAATCATATGGTAAGTCATTTAAAATAGAATTTCTATAAATTGTACCCAGTGCCAACTTTATTACTCCAGTGTACCTATATGAGCACCAATGGGATAAGATCCTACATGAGTATAACTGCATATGAAAAATTTGTCCCTGGAAATAATTTTGCATATTTTGTTTGGTTGTTACATAATGTCAAGGAAACAAAAATAGGGGTTTTTTTTTACACTATTTGTCTTAAATTTAGAAAAAATTCAGTGCTTAACTCAACTCTTGTGCCTTCCTTCCTTTTTCATGGTGAATATCATGATTCTTAGTTCACTTGTTGAACTTTGGGGTGAGGGGGCTTCTCTGGTGGCTCAGCAGTAAAGAATTCACCTGCAATGTAGGAGATATGGGTTCAATCCCTGGTCAGGAAGATTCCCTGGAGAAGGAAATGGCAACCCACTCCGGTATTCTTGCCTGAGAAATCCCATGGACAGAGGTGCCTGATGGGCTGCAGTCCATGGGGTCACAAAAGAATTGGATGTGACTTAGCAGCTGAACAACAACATCATGATTCCTAATCCACTTTTTAAACTTTCTGCCTCTGTACTTTCTCTTGAAAGTAACATGGCCTATAAATGTCATTAAAAATGAAATACTGGAAAGATCAAGGATATGGTCAGAGATGCCAAGGAGTTGCATCACTTTATTTTCTAAACTTTTATTTAAAAATATACTTCATCAGTATTAAACACCTTCTAACTGTGTTCTGCTTTATACTTTGAGTGAGTTACAGTCCGTGATTTTAAAAACTCTCCTTAAATTATTTCCTATTATGATGCATGGCAGCCACAATTTACCAACTGAAAATTTTTCCACATTAGTCAAACCCCGAGCAGATGGCCAAGAGGAGCGCTCAGTAATAGACCCTCGGAGTAAGCCTACAGCCCTTCCATAGCCCACGGTGCTGTTAAATATCAGTCACCAGGAGGCCCTGCTACAGTGCCCAAGCTCCTCGTCTGTCTTGATGTGCATTTTTTCCCCCTCATTTCTGCAGACCTCACTGACAACTTTTAAACTTCTTCTAAATATAACGGAAACCAATGGTAAAGATTTCCTTCAGAGTGAATAAGCTCCTGCAAGGGAACGCTAAAGCTCCTGTAAAGATTCCCTTTCACTTTCCAGCCCCATAACCCCAGGGTAACTGTGCTCTGTTTCTGGGTGTGGTCTCAGGGCTGCTTTTGCTCTTGACATTGAGCCAGAGAATAAGGACTCATGGATGCATTTAGCCTGGGATAAAGCTGGTAGAAAGAGGAGCAGGTTCATATTTCAGTCTGGGCATGGCGTAGCTGCCAACTCAGGGTGAGTGATGTGGTGTAAATGGTGGTTATGAAGGGAATGATGGGGTGTGAGGATTAAAGAATATACTCACTTTTCATAAGAGATTGTCAAACCTACCACTGTTTCCTCTGGTTACCAAAGCCTATGGATCTAGCCTCAATCAGCAACAGAGAATCCTAGTTTATTCTCTAGACAATCTCACAGTGTTCCCTCTAATTAATTGTCTGCTTTTTGCTCTGTAAAGGGCTCAGAGAGAAGTTACACTTGAAGAAGAAAATGTAGGTCAAAGGCTGCCAGAGACTCATCTGATGAAAAGCCGTGGTCCTGGGACAGTCTGTAGTGCTCTGCTCAGTCAGTCCGCCCGTCTTTGGTGATTTGTAAGATAGTCCTTTATTCTTAAACAATGTGCCTCCTATATTTTTGATGCAACTATTCTTTCTTTCAGGGAATGATGATATGACATTGGAATTTTTGAGCCTTTAATAACAAAATTGGAAGCAAATATAAGCCCATTTTTATAAATATAAAAATAAGTCAATTTAAAAAATCCATGCAACTCTGTATCTATATGTCTATATGTCTTTAGTTTCTGTTCTTCTAAGTTCTAGGCATAGATTGACTTTTTTCTTCCATTGTTTAGCATTTAGTAAATTTTTTTTATGGGGGAATAATGTATTACTCTCTAGGGTACAGTGATTTAAAGAGTACAGTTGAAACATTTACATTACCATATATAAAATAGGTAGCCAGTGGGAATTTGCTGTCTGATGCAGGGAACTCAAAACCAGTGCTCTGTGACAACCTAGAGGGGTGGAATGGGAAGGGAGGGGACACATGTATTCCTATGTCTGATTCATGTTGATGTAGGGCAGAAACCATCACAAAGTTATAAAGTAATTATCCTCCAATTACAAATAAAATTAAATTTAAAAAATTAAGAGTATAGTCTATGCTCACATCTCTTAGAGGCCAGAAAGCAATCAGATAATTAGAAAACAGTGTTCTATGTATCGTAGTTAAGGTATTCATGGAGACGTCTCCTCCCCCACTTCTGGTCCATGTCAGAGGGTTCATAGAGGAGATGAGTACAAATTAGCCATCTTAAAGGAAACCAGTCCTGAATGTTCATTGGAAGGACTGAGGCTGAAGCTGAAACTCCAATACTTTGGCCACCTGATGCGAAGAGCTGACTCATTTGAAAAGACCCTGATGCTGGGAAAGATTGAAGGGAGGAGGAGAAGGGGACAAGAGAGGATGAGACGGTTGGATGGCATCACCGACTCGATGGACATGAGTTTGAGTAAGCTTCAGAAGTTGGTGATGGACAGGGAGGCCTGGCGTGCTGCAGTCCATGGGGTTGCCAAGAGTCGGACATGACTGAGCGACTCCACTGAACTGAAATAAACAAATTAGCCAGCTCAAAAAATGATAAAGGGAGAGTTTGGGGAGAGGGAGAAACTTGAGCAAAAGCCATTAGGTAGGAAGAAGCCCAGTGGATTTGGAAAGCTGCTTTGTGGGTGCAGATGGGGGACAGGGACCCCAAAATAATAATGACCAAAGAGGCAAAGACCAGACCATGTTACGACCTCATACTCCAGGAAGAGTCATTTGGACTTCATCTGTGTAGCACTAGGGACCTTGCAAACAATCGTGCATGTCAACATTTTCATTTTAGCAAGTAGGCCGGCTGGACTCCACTGCACTGCACGAGCTAAAAGAGTAGATCAAACCCAAATGCCTCCTTTCTTCAAGCAAGAAAATCCCCCAGAAAGGTCTGAGTCTTGGGCACCAGTTGATAAGCTCATCCTTCCCTTCTTCAGTAAAGAGGAGTAACAAACAGTAGTAGAAGTAGAGTCTAGAAATGACCTTTATTCTTTATTTTTTATTCTGAATTAGATGCTTTATTTAGTTTCATGTCTTCTTTGTTTTTCATCTTATTTTTTTAATTGACTGATATAAACAGAGAAGTGGGGCCAAGGACAGAGGCAAGAATCAAAAATGCATTTTTCAAGAGCTGAGGAGTTCATAGGCAGCAACATACCTGGACACTTTCTTCTCTAAACCTCCCTCTGTCTCTTATATACATAAAATCACAAATAAAATACATTCATCATTTGGACAACTAGGTAAAAAAGACAATCATTGGATCTGTTTATCTGACTGTTGCTGGAAAAACAGGAGAGTTTTGACGTAGTTTTTTTTTACCTGTAACATGGTTCTCTACTTTGTATGCATAAAGACCATAGTGAATGGGTTTTTACCTCAAGGGAAATTCAAATGTTCAAACTGGAAGAAAAAACTTCTTCACAGGAGCAAGTTTTATTTAGACTACTAAATTCCTAAGATTGCGAGTCATTATGTTTTGTTAAACATTTGCTTGAGAGTCTTGTACTTGATAATATACTGCTATGCCCTCTGTTTACATATGTTTGAAAGTTTAAAAGCATGGCTAAGATCGTAAATGTAAAGATCATCCTCATTTCTCTTCATAAAGATTTTGAATTTCTGCCTATCAAAAAGCTAGCCTGTCAAAATAGCTGTAAATCAAAAACTCCATATCAAAGATCTAGGAAAAGAGCAGATTATGAAAAATATATTTTAGCATGTATAGCATTAAATTATAATCATTATACATGGCCTCATACAAATTTATTTTTTAAAAAGCCAAGATGTTAAAACTTACTGGCTGTACAAAAAACCCCCAATAAATACCTATTTTTTAACCTACAAGTCTAATCTAATATCATCTGCTTCTACTGTCTGCAATTTTTAAATTAACTTGTTGATTTTTCCAGTTTTGTTATAATTGGTGATGTAACATTGGATAAGTTTGAGGTGCACAGCATGAAGATTTGATATAAGTATATGTTATGAAGTGATCACCACAATAACTTCAGATAACATCCATTACCTCACATTTAGTTTTTATTTTTTTGTGATGAGAACTTGTAAGAACTACTTTCTTAGCAACTTTCACATATACAAATGCTTCTGTTTCTAAACCGTTATCATTCATGCTGCAACTAGACTCCCTGAGGACAGGGAGAGAGACTGAGTTCCAGGCAAATAGTCAAGGGGCTGTTGCTTCACTCCCTGTCACTAGAACTGGGGTGTGGGCTGTGGGAAGGAGCAGAGTGGACAGGTGTGTATGAGAGTTCTCTCAGGGCAAATGTCAGAGACAGATGATCGGGAAAAGGACAGGAGTCAGTGATGCTGGGGCTTGAGCATCTGCCCTTGCCAGTCACTGAGAGAGAAGATGATGGAAGGGGTGACAGGTGGAGGTGGGATGGGGTGATGATGAGCTCAGTTCGGAACACGCTAAGTTTGTGAAGCTGTTAGATCATCCAAGTGGAGATGAAAGTAGTTTGGCAGTATGTGTCAACTGTCATAAAAATGTTTCCACTTCTAGGCATCTCTTTTAAGATAGTAGTGTTAAAGAATATGCACAGAGATCGTCTTTACAGTATTATTTATAACATCAAAACATTAGAAGCAACTTATGTGGCCAGCTCTGAAATAATTATGAATAAACCATGTGCACTTAAGCATCATATTCCTATAAAAATGTAATTACAAAGACTATAAAATATGGAAAATGCTTGTGATGCATTAAGTGAAAAAGTGGGATACAAAATTATATTTTGGAGATGATTGCAGTTAGGTTAAAATATATGCACTTGAAAAGTAGTCTGCAAGGTACATTGGAAAATGAAAATCATGATCTTGGTAATAGAAATTAATTGTTTTTATAGGCCAAGTTTCATGTAATGCTTTTATATTGCTTTTATAATTTGAGAGGAAAAAAAAATTTCAGAGCACCCAGAACTTATGCTTATGCCTATTTATGTTATCTTGAAGTGAATTAATTTAAAATCTTACTAATTATAAATGCAGATCAATGTTATATAAAAGCAAGAGGTCTTTTAACAATTTTTGAAATATTTAATTTCTGTATTTACAAATATGGTCTTTGCAAGGCAGTTAATAAGGGGATAGAAATTGGCTTTATATGAATCTTAAAAGTAACAAGTTGTTCTAAATGGAATATATTTCTCTTTTAAAATTTTTATTGCAGAGTAGTTGATTTACAATGTATTAGTTTCAGGTATGCAGCAAAGTGAATCAGTTATACATATACGTATATCTGCTGTTTGTCAGATTCTTGTTCCACATAGGTCATTACAGATTACTAAGTAGAGTGCCCTGTTCCATGCAGTAGATCCTTATTAGTTATCTATTTTTTTATGTAGTAGTGTTTATATGTCAATTCCAGTCTCCCATTTTATGCCTTCTCCTAGCCTCCACCCTTCATTTTCCCACCAGTAACTATAAGTTTGTTTTCTACATCTATACCTTTATTTCTGTATTATTAGTAAGTTCACTGGTACCATTTTCAGATTCTATGTATATGTGATACCATATGATGTGTGTCTTTCTCTGCCTGACTTCACTCAAGTTTGACAATCTCTAGGTCCACCCATGTTGCTGCAGATGACATTATTTTGTTCTTTTTTATGGATGAGCGATATTTCTGTAAATGGAATATATTTCTACTCACTAATCATGTAAATTGTTTACCAGTGGTTTCTTACCTCTACTTTTTCTGAACTTATAAATTTTTAGTTTGACATAAAGCACAACCAGCTGAATCTGTGTAATCGTGCTCTGGGACACAGCTGTTAATTAAGGGTGTGGCTTCATAGTTAAATAACTGAATTTTTGTGCCATGCTTTTATTTAGTGTCATTAAAAAAACAGCTTTATTGTGGTATATTTTACATATTATACAATTCACCTGTTTAAAGGATATATAACTCAATGTATTTTAGTTTATTAACAAAGTTGTACAGTCATTACCACAATCAAGTTTAGAGCATTTTTATCCTTCTAAGACTCCCTTCTCACACCCCCTTCTCACACCCATTAGCACTCACCAGCACTACAGCCCCCAACCCTAGGCAACCACCATTTATTTACTTGCTGTCTCTCTGAATTTGTATATTCTGGACATTTCATATCAGTGGAATCATACAATAGGTGGTCCTTTGGGACCCACGTCTTTCACTTAGCATATTGTTTTCAAGGGTCATCCATGTTGTAGTAGGTTCAGTACTTCATTGCTTTTTCTGGCTGAGTATTATTATATGGGTATTTTACCTTTTATCCACTTGATGATTTATGAGTACTTGAATTGTTTCTAGTTATTGACTATCACAAAGAATGTTGCTATGAACTTCTATGTACAAGGTTTTTGATAGATGTATTTAAATTTCTCTTAGGGTATGTACTTAGGAGTGAAATGGCTACATCCTATAGTAAACTCTGTATTTAATCTTTTGAGGAACTGTCAGAGTGTTTTCCAAAGTGGTTGCACCGTTTTACGTTCCCACTGGTAGAGTAGGAGCATTCTCATTTCTCTGCATCCCGGGCAGCTCTTCTATTGCCTGTATTTTTCATTGTAGCCATTCTAATGGGTGTAAAGTGGTATCTCAACGTGGTTTTGATGTCTATTTTGCTGATGATAATGATGTTGAACATTTTTTCATGCACTTATTGGACATTTTAAATCTTTGGAGACATATATATTGAGATCCTTTGTCATTTTAAAATTGGGTTATTTGTCATTTTGTTATGGAGTTGTTTAAGTCTTCCATATGTTATAGGTGTAAGTCCCTTATTAAGATGTATGATTTGTAAACATTTTCTTTCATTCTGTGGGTTGCCTTTTCACTTTTTTGATGATGCCCTTTGAAGCACAAAGTTTTAAATTTTGATAAAAGGCAATATATTTTTTCATGTGATTGCTGGAACTTTCTGTGTCATAACTAAGAAACTACAGCCTAATCCAAGGTCATTAAAATTTGTTCCTGCTTTCTTCTCAGAGTTTAATTGTTTTGGCCCTTACATTAAGTTTTTGACTTTTTTTTTTTGAGTCAGTTTTTTATATGGTGTGAGGTAGGGGTCCAGTTTCTTGCTTTTGCATGTGAATATCCAGTTGTTCTAAAGTACAATTGTAAAGACTGTTCTTTCCCTCACTGAATGGTCTTGGCACCCATGACAAAATCAATTTGCTAAAGATTTTATTTTTGGACTCTGAATTCTAGTCCATTGATCTACATGCCAAGCCTTATGATAGTACCACATCCTCTTTATTCCTATTGCTTTGTAGTAAGTTTTGAAATTGGTAATTGTGAGTCTTCCAACTGGGTTTTCCTTTTGCAAGAATTTTGTGTGTGGGTGGGTCACTTGAATTTTCATATGAATTTTAGGATCAGTTTGTCAATTTCTGTAAAAAAGATGGCAGGAATTTTGATGGTTTTATTCCATTTTAAAGTAATTATAGCATTGTCATTAAGAAAAGAAATAATATTTATTTATAGTAATTTTTTGGTTTTCCCTTTTCTTTTGAAAAGACCTTTGAAATTCCTAGCTGCTCAAGCTGCTCCAAGATTATTAAACACTGTTATCTCTGTCTTCTCTTTTATTGTGAAACTCTTATTGGTCAATTAAATTGAGTTCCCTAGTTGCCAAGATACATATCAAGAAAATAAATTTTGTTTGCCGAATTTGTTTTTACCAAACAGTAGTTTTTCTCTTACGTTAGCTTCTTAGATAAAGATTTAGAGACCTTATACTGAGGAAACTAACACTAGGGGGTCTGTGCAGTAGAAAAGCCTAAAAGATAGAACTATTGGAAAGAAGAGATCTGCCTGCAGTTCCACACCTCAGGATGTAATATCACAGTCTTATTAAAATGAAATTAAATGAGGAATTATTACTGATAATTATCTTAGTGATAATATTATTTAAGCAATTTAAGAATGTTTTGAATGGAGTCTATCAAATCTAATCAAAATATGATATAGGGTGAAAAAATTTTTAGAAAGTAACCGAGTCAAGAGAGTGTCTGTACACCAAAGCACTTGGTAAATATTGATTGAATAAAGGAAAGAATGAAAAGAAGCCCCTACATGAATCACTGCTTTGAAAGTCCAGGCCCCTACCTTAGGGATGATTCTAGATAATCCCTCAATTCAAAAGGATAAATCCTGCTTTCAGGATAGATTTATTTCAGTGTTTCTGATTTTCTTAAAGGATAACCTGAGAGTTTCACATTTTTGCAGCGTTTATGTCATGGTTGGTGCCGACGTCCCATTTTCTTCTTGTTTACGAGAAGTTGAAAATCCACAGAATCAATTGAGATGCAGTCAAGAAATGGAGCCTGTAATAACATGTGATAAAAAATTCCGTACTCAATTTTACATTGACTGGTGCAAAATTTCATTGGTGAGTTTTTCTTTTGTTTTTGCAACTGTAACTAGAAGTGATGTGGCCGAAGATAGCATTTGACTAAAACCTGAACTGCTTTTAGGAACAAATCCTGGGTTTACTTCATTAACTGCAATTGACTTCCCTTGACTTTTAAGGATTTGGTGAGACCATTGACAGTAGATACATTTAAGAACTTGTACCTCCACTTTTGTACTCAAGTCTACTCTTGATTAGTTGTTGGGGCCAGTTTAGCTAGGCAGGTGGTCAGAATGATCCCCTGAACATCCAAGTGACTACTAAGTCAAGTTTTAGAGTCAGTGTAATATGGGCAGGAAGCCTCAAATATGCTGCCTTATCCCACTTTGGAAGGCGAGACTGGAGTGCAATGATAAATCTGAAAATAAAGCAAAATTGTGCTGTGATTCAGTGTCCTGGAAACTCATTGTTGGGAACGATCAAGGAAGAAAAGGAAAAGAAGAGGAACATTAGAATCTTACCCAGAGCCCCTTAAATATTAATTTTTTTCCAAATCACTTTTAATTAGCATGCTCAAAGAGTTAGGAACATATGAGTAAGATTTCATATGTATGTCAGATACATATGATATTGTACATATAATTTCTGTTATATTTTTGATCCTCCTTTCTGGAAGTTAGGATTGTTGGTTTACTTCTTTAGTGACCTTTAGATTTAACTTGAGTCCACTCTTAATGATTGGTGGTGAGTTAGGTCTAAGTTTAAGGTTGACATTTGAACAAAGTTATTGACACTGTCACTTGATGTCTTAGAAAACCAGCTGTAGGCGCCTTTCCCAGATCCAGGATGGGAGAACACCCTGCTCACACTGAAGCACTTAGCACCCATGGCCCTACGCCCCGGAGTCCTCTTTCCATGTCACGTATGCCTTAGGAAAATAATGCTCTTTCTTTCTCTGTTTTCTCAACTTCAGTACAAGTATTCAGATGCTGTGTGGTTTATGTGTTCTATTCGATGAATGTAGAATTTACAAAGCTCAATATTTTGGCCATGTGCTAATCATAGAAGGGCACAAAAGACAGAGTGGCTGCAATCGTAACTTAAATAGATGCTTCTCACCAGAGCAGTAGACAGACAGCCCTGGTGATGCCACTCTACCTGTGCTTGAGCTGTCCACCATTCACGTTTAGGGAAATTATCTAATTCCTAAAGGTTTTAAAATGACATGCTTTGAAGACTGCATTTTCTGTGGTGAGAGTGCATGAAAAGAAAGGCTGGGAATGTTTGGTTTTTTTCTTTTGCATGTATGTATGTATAGGTTACATCTTACCACAGAAGATTTCAGGACGCTTAAATGAGAGTCAGATAATAAGCATAATAGAGCAAATATAAAAGAACTGGAAAATCAGGACCTGCACTTTACCAAAGCATAAAGCCCAAGGTCAAGTTTGACAAGAAGCCTCCTAATGTCCCTGGTAAAATGAGAAAGTTAATTTGTTAGTTAGTTCTCATTCTTAAAGGAAGCAGAGCATCAATTCCTTGGCAGAAGATAAAGTTTTTACTAGCATTACATCATTAGCAAAATGCTTCAAGTGGGATTTAAGGGCGAGGATACTGAAAAACGCTTCAGACAATTCTCCCCAACATTTTCTAAGGCAGGGACCAAATGTAGTAACAAATTTCACATGGCTATTTTATTATGTCCTTCAGTAAAACCCTTAGCATAATTAGATGCAGCTCAGTGAAAGCAATTCAGCTAATGTGGAGGTAAATTAATATAGTACAAGTGTTGCACATGTTTTGAGCCTGGGATAGAATTAAATGACGCAATAGCATTCAATGTTCCTTCAATTATTTTTAAGGAAAGTAGTTTATTTTTCTTAAAAATGACTTCTGTCTGCTGGATGGCAGAGGATCAAAGTTGTAGGCATTTAGAAACTGTGTCTCTCCCTCTCTTTTTTTTCTCCCTTTCACTAACCTTAGAAACTATACCTGCACACTGGTTATCAGTCAGTTGATGGTTTGTTGGCATCTGCACCAGAGACTTGTCACTAGGAAACAAGAAGTATGTGTAGTCATGTGGAGGAGTTTTGCTTTGGGGGCAGTAAAGTGAAAAAGAACAATCGTACACATGTACACATTTTTTGTGTACATATATATGTATGTATATATGTTGTAGGAAGGATCTAGCAAGGCCAATATAAGCTTTTAACTTGTTACTTTCATTCATTACTTCTTCCTAGTTTCTCTAAATAATTGCAAGTTCAAGGTGATAAAGTAATCAGGAAAGGTTGCTTTTTAGAAATTAGTCTGTCTTGGTATGTCTAGATCATAAGCTGTCATGATATTTGCAACTATTAATTTCTTGTGTAATTATCTTCTTTTGTATCAGGTTGATAAAACAAAGCAAGTGTCCACCTATCAGGAAGTGATTCGTGGAGAAGGGATTTTGCCTGATGGTGGAGAGTACAAACCCCCTTCTGATTCTTTGAAAAGCAGAGACTATTACACGGATTTCCTAATTACACTGGCTGTGCCCTCGGCAGTAGCATTGGTCCTTTTTCTAATACTTGCTTATATCATGTGCTGCCGACGGGAAGGAGTGTGAGTACTTTAAAACACTAATAAAAAATTATAGAACTTCTAAGATAATATGTAAGATTCCATTAAAACCCAAGTTTCATTTAGTTCATAAAACACCTTATAAATGAAATTGTGTTCAGGTCAAACTATAGTACTTTATTCCTTTCAAATGAATTAAAATAGTTATGAGTCTAGTAAACTAAAGGTTGGTAATTATTACATTCAAAAATGATTACGGCTAAATGTAAACTCATACTGCCAAAACAGTGCCAAGGATAATTGAGGCTAGGTATTTTGGTTATATAAGCCGTCCTGTGTAAGCAGAGACTGTGGAACTTATTGACATGGTAATTGCACCTTAAATAAATTGTCTGAGTCTCAGTTTGATCAGAAATGATGGTCAGATTTCTTGCAGTTTTTCTGGATGTCAAGCAGGGCAGTACAACCTAAATGTTTAAAAGTACATATGTAGATATAAACCTAGGAGTAAATTTATGAAAATAAAATGATAATTTGAGCAATGAGTCTTCACTTCGTGAATAGTTAGTGCTTTCAGGACATCTGTGTCAATTAAAATAATCTCCCAAGATGATCTGGAAGTCAGGGTGACAAAGCAAATGATAAAATATTAATAAAGCAGCAAGTAACAGATTCTTCCATTTTTTCATGTAGCCTGATTTCATTACGTCATAGAATTGATTTCCAAGCGCTTGATTCTTAGTCTCCATTTTTTCCCAGTTTTTTCTGTGTTTCTCATCAGTATTCCATCTCTGTGTGTGTACTCATCCAAGTAACGTCATAAACCTGGTGGCAGATGCTGCCTGGTTGCATTTAATAGGAACGATGTCAGCATTTCCACCTCACGCGAGATCCATGAGCATATAGTCTTAATGTTCCAAATTTCAATGCTATTATTTAATTCATAAATTTTGTTTTGTTTCTAGGGAAAAGAGAAACATGCAAACACCAGAGTAAGTGTCTTCTTTCCTGTTCTTTTCTTTGTCATTTCCTTTTCATGTCGCAGTTGCTCATCATGCGCCATACATGTGTGTCATGCCTTTTTTTCATTCATCATCTTTCATAGTTTATTTCATAAATGTGAAAGCTGCTTTCTAAACAGAGAAATTTAGGAGGGGTAGACAATAAAAAGGGTGTGAAAACTAAGATTATATAGGTTAAAAATTAAACCTAAAATATTTCAGATTCAGAATATTAACTTGCCATTTATATTATGTGATTTCCCAATCTGCATTTCTATAAACCAGAGAACAGATGAAAAGACCTTTCATACACGTATTCCTGAATCTACAGTAATAACCTACCATAAAATGAAACTTATGTGAGTATGTATAAATGCCCCATCAGAAGCAACAGTATAAAAGCTATGGTAGTTTTATCTTAATCATAGAGATTAAATAGAATAGTAGTTTGCTACCTAGGGCTGTAATATTAACACAGTGCTTTAATAGCTTAGTTTAACGAGAAATAACGTTTATTTAAAAGTTAGTTTCTAATTGTCAGTTTTGTTATGTTAAAAATATGTGAAACTTATCTTTTTCTGAAATAACTTGTAGAATGCCCAAAGTGCAATAATGTCTTCTTATTTAAAAAAAAAAAGATTTTGTAACTTTTTCAAACTGATAATCTGTGGAGCTAATATGTGATTTTAAATCTGTGTTGTTTTATTTCTTTTTGACCTAGCATCCAACTGGTCCATCATAGTGCTATTCAGAAATCTACCAAAGAACTTCGTGACATGTCCAAGAATAGAGAGATAGCATGGCCCCTGTCCACACTTCCCGTATTTCACCCTGTGACTGGAGAAATCATACCCCCTCTACACACAGACAATTATGAGAGCAGCAATATGCCGTTGATGCAAACACAGCAGTAAGTGTCCACTTGGAACCGTCATTATTAATGCATGAATGTATCTGCTTAATGTCTTTCAAGACCAGAGCTCTTCATTATGGTTGCATTTGTTTGTTTGTTTATAACTGGAGGAGAAAAGTACCCAAAGAACACTGATAGTGTAGATCCTAGCCCCATGACAAATACATAAAATTACTTTGAGGAAATTTTTTTTTTTCCTTCACTAATCTAAACAAGATGACATTCACCTTAATGGTAGCACAATGAATGAACTCACATACGCTTGCTCAAAGATGAGTTAATTGTGAAAAGAGAGGCATATCCTAAAGCATAGCAAATTGATTATTTTTTAAAGCTATTATTAGAATTATTTGGTTCTGTTAACCTGTTTTTTAATGTTATTACCAGAGAGCTATTTAGTCTAAATTTTTTGCCTCAAGCTTTTTAAGGTTTTTGTTTTATTTTTTAAATGATTTGCTTACATATCAAAATGCATAGTTCCAATTTTGGCTGTAAAGACACTTTATTAGCACAGACCTTCTCTGTTGTGCTAGAAGGACTGTGGTCAGAAAGCTTGGAGGAGGCCTTTGTAAGGGGTAGGTGTAGAGGAAATTAGCTGAGATTGCCCAGTTGTTCCTGAGAACCCGTTATATGTCTAGAAACTCCGTTTTACTTTAAAGAAATTGTAGGTGGAAGTGTCATTTATTTCGAAGAATATGACTCTTACTTTTTTAAACATATGTTAAAATGGGTTAAATTCAGTTTCCCTAAGGAAGTCACAGTTTGCTTTTGAGAGTCTTCTCTTTTTCAGTTGACTTTTGTAAATAAAATGCGTATATCTATCCCTCCTACCCCCAACACACAGACAGACATACATACAGAGATACTCATACATAAATGTTAGGCTGTGATATAAAAGTAACCTGTTACTGGTTAGAGATTTATTTGGACAGCATATTGGGTACATTTTTACTTTGCAAATGCTTTTATAGCCATGTAAATGACATGTGGTAATTTGAAGATTAAACAGTAATTAAAATAGTGATTAATAGGAGTAGTATAGACAGACTATAAATTTGTCCAAAAGACTTTGACAATCTAAAAACATTATGAAAGCGTGCCTAGCTAGCTGAGCCACTAGAGCATGAAACTCTTGAAAGTATTATGAATATTTTCCTGAAGTCCTCTAGTGGTATACTTGTTGTTGAATAGGCCAAGGTATATATTTGTGTGTATGTGTGTGGGTGGATGGGTGTGAGGAACTGATTCAGTCTATTAGCAGTAGGGAAAATGCCATATATTTAAAAGTTTGAGTTTTGGAAACAATATTCTATCAAGGATATAAATATTAAAGTTTCACAAAATCGAGTTGTACTGAATGGAACTGATGGGATTTTTGTGTCCTCGAATTGGTTCATGGGGTCACTGTGAAACCTCTTTGCCAGGATTATTAGAAACTGTTGAGAAAAATTAGGAAATTCAAGAATGTTGAATATTACAGTATACAAGACTATTGTAATAGTTCACAATTTTGTAATCTCTCCTGTCTCTCTCTTAGATGAAAATTATGAACAGCTTTATCATTCATTTTCAAACTGAAAAGAAGTGAAGAATTCTTAAATGTTTCCATTTCTCGCATTCTTTCCCTAAGAAAGGTTGATATATACCTTCAAAGGTTGATCTATATCTTCAGAAATGGTCAAATAAATTTGAGAAACAGGGCTTTTTGTTTTTTGGTTTAAACTGGGGGAGTTCTCAGAGCCTTTAATGTGTTGATATGCCCTGTGAATCCGTGGAAAAAGGTCAGAAGAGGTGACTATCTAAAGAACGAAGTTTGGAAATCTTCTACTGACAAAGGAACAATGCTGTCAAATTTTAGAAGAGAAAAATATTCATTATAATGAATAGGAGAAATTGAATATGATTTTATAATAAGTAAGTAAAACTTTAAGGGAGGATAAAAGGCTGGGTCATTTTTTAGATGTGCTTTCTAACTATATATGTTTAGAATAAGGATAACTCCTTAAGCTTTATTTTAATTCTCTGTGATTAGAATTTGGCAATGTTTCTACTAATACCCAAGCAAAATAAAATTTCCTATCTAGTTTATAACTAAATGCATCTTCCAGGTCCTTCCATAACCCCATCAAGACTGTCATTATGTTGATCAGATCTATTTGCAAATGCAATAGATTATTTTATTGAACTTGCAACAATTTGACCATACATGTATTTTTAAGTCCAGAAAACCTTTATATTATTCAGATTTCTGCTAATGGAAAAAGTCCATTAACTAGCACTTCTATATAAATAGGGTACATGGATAATTGATGATGTTCACAATGATTATTCTGAGGCACTGCGAGATCATCCAGTGCGTCTGACTCATCAGAGGAAAATTAAATTACATTCGATGTAGTTTCGGTGTTGAGTGTATATTATCTTTCTTTTATTCTTGGAAATGGATAATATGTGCATGGTCTCTATGGTAACTCTCTATAAGCCAGAATATGTGATTAACCTCATTTTCCAACCATGCCAGAAAATAGGGAATTTATTTTATCAGGTTCATCACAATTGTCCTTTACTCGAATTCAGCTTTTGCTCCTAACCTGTTTTTGAAAGTTTGTTTCAGCTCAGGTACATACATATATAAATATTTTGGTCATTTGGATCAAACTGAATTCTCAGTGTTAAAATGAGGTATTATATTTGATGACCAGGAATATCCTTGGATAGTGCTGGTTGGTATTTATTAAACTCTTTCTAAAAGGTGTGAGTTTCATCTTCACAGAGGCATGCTAACTGTACTGAATTTATTGTTCATAGTGTGGATAGCTGCATCATTTTGTATTTCTTCTTAAGATTTGACATCAGAAATATTTAGGCATAAGATAGGGTTGCAAGTTTATGTTGACTTCTAAGCAAGGCCCAAGAACATTCAAAGCTTTTCTTCAGAGCTGCAGAGAAACCTATTGAGTCTTTTAAACAGGTCAATCTGATGTATAGCGAACCTTGTTTAATAGTGCGGTCTAGAGAACACTGTGTAATGGGGGGCTGCCACAGTTATTTATTAATTACACAACCTTCTGTTTGGTAGAATGCTTCATGTGACTCCAGACAGGCCCCTTAAATTAGATAGTAAAAAATGTTAAATCATTTGCAGATAATAAAATTGAGATATGGATAATTAGGTCAAAACCAGGATTACATTATTTGTCACTCTTGATATTAAGTCAGCGATAGATACTGTGATCATTGACCTCTAGGATTTCTGATTCAGGCTACAGGCAAGGTGATTGAACAGATAATAGTAAGGGTAACTGGAGCAGGTCCAGAGACGGGCACTTGCTAGACAGGAAGTTATTTTCTGTTCCTTCTCCTTTTCAGATTAGAGAGAAAGCACAGACAGGCTTAAAATTATTACATGTATAGAAATATAAAGCAAATTTATTTCATTCAGTTCAGTTCAGTCGCTGAGTCATGTCCAACTCTGCAACCCCATGAACCACAGCATGCCAGGCCTCCCTGTCCATCACGAACTTCCTGACTCCACCCAAAACCATGTCCATTGAGTCGGTGATGCCATCCAACCATCTCATCCTCTGTCGTCCTCCTCTCCTCCTGGCCCAATCTTTCCTAGCATCAGCGTCTTTTCAAATGAGTCACCTCTTCACATCAGGTGGCCAAAGTATTGGAGTTTCAGCTTCAACATCAGTCCTTCCAATGAACACTCAGGACTGATCTCCTTTAGGATGGACTGGTTGGATCTCCTTGCAGTCCAAGGGACTCTCAAGAGTCTTCTCCAACACCACAGTTCAAAAATATCAATTCTTCAGTGCTCAGCTTTCTTTATAGTCCAACTCTCACATCCATACATGACCACTGGAAAAGCCATAGCCTTGACTAGACGGACCTTTGTTGACAAAATAATGTTGCTGCTTTTTAATATGCTGTCTAAGTTGGTCATAAGTTTCCTTCCAAGAAGTAAGTGTCTTTTAATTTCATGGCTGCAGTCACCATCTGCAGTGATTTTGGAGCTCAAAAAGATCAAGTCTGACACTGTTTCCACTGTTCCCCCATCTATTTGCCACAAAGTGATGGGACTGGATGCCATGATCTTAGTTTTCTGAATGTTGAGCTTTAAACCAACTTTTTCACTCTCCTCTTTCACTTTCATCAAAAGGCTCCTTAGTTCTTCTTCACTTTCTGCCAGAAGGGTGGTGTCATCTGCATATCTGAGGTTATTGGTATTTCTCCCAGTAATCTTGATTCCAACTAGTGCTTCCTCCAGCCTAGCATTTCTCATGATGTTCTCTGCACATAAGTTAAATAAGCAGGGTGACAATATACAGCCTTGAGGGACTCCTTTTCCTATTTGGAACCAGTCTGTTGTTCCATGTCCAGTTCTAGCTGTTGCTTCCTGACCTGCATACAGGCTTCTCAAGAGGCAGGTCAGGTGGTCTGGTATTCCCATCTCTTTAAGAATTTTCCACAATTTATTGTGATCCACACAGTCAAAGGCTTTGGCATAGTCAATAAAGCAGAAATAGAAGTTTTTCTGGAACTCTCTTGCTTTTTTGACGATCCAGAGGATGTTGGCAATTTGATCTCTGGTTCCTCTGCCTTTTCTAAAACTAGCTTGAACATCTGGAAATTTACAGTTCACGTATTGCTGAAGCCTGGCTTGGAGAATTTTAAACATTACTTTACTAGCATGTGAGATGAGTGCAATTGTGCGGTAGTTTGAGCATTCTTTGGCATTGCCTTTCTTTGGGATTGGAATGAACACTGACCTTTTCCAGTCCTGTGGCCACTGCTGAGTTTTCCAGATTTGCTGACATATTGAGTACAACACTTTCACAGCATCATCTTTCAGGATTTGAAATAGCTCAACTGGAATTCCATCACCTCCACTAGCTTTGTTTGTAGTGATGCTTCCTAAGGCCCACTTGATTTCGCATTCCAGGATGTCTGGCTCTAAGTGAGTCATCACACCATCGTGATTATCTGGGTGATGAAGATCTTTTCTGTACAGTTCTTCTGTGTATTCTTGCCGCCTCTTCTTAATATCTTCTACTCTGTTAGGTCCCTACCATTTCTGTCTTTTATTGAGCCCATCTTTGCATGAAATGTTCCCTTGGTATCTCTAATTTTCTTGAAGAGATCTCTAGTCTTTCTCATTCTATTGTTTTCCTGTATTTCTTTGCATTGATCACTGAGGAAGGCTTTCTTATCTCTCCTTGCTATTCTTTGGAACTCTGCATTCAAATGGGTATATCTTTCCTTTTTTCCTTTGCTTTTCACTTCTCTTCTTTTCTCAGCTATTTGTAAGACCTCCTCAGACAGCTGTTTTGCTTTTTTGCATTTCTTTTTCTTGGGGATGGTCTTGACACATGTCTCCTGTACAGTGTCATGAACCTCCATCCATAGTTCATCAGGCATTCTGTCTATCAGATCTAGTCCTTTAAATCTTATTTCTCACTACCACTGTATAGTCATAAGGGATTTGATTTAGGTCATACCAGAATGGTCTAGTGGTTTTCTCCACTTTCTTTAATTTCAGTCTGAATCTGGCAATAAGGAGTTCATGATTTGAGCCACAGTCAGCTCCCAGTCTTGTTTTGCTGACTGTATAGAGCTTCTCCCATCTTTGGCTGCAAAGAATATAAGCAATCTGATTTTGGTGTCAACCATCTGGTGATGTCCAAGTGTAGAGTCTTCTCTTGTGTTGTTGGAAGAGGGTGTTTGCTATGACCAGTGCATTCTCTTGGCAGAACTCTATTAGCCTTTTCCCTGCTTAATTCTATACTCCAAGGCCAAATTTGCCTGTTACTCCAGGTGTTTCTTGACTTCCTACTTGTGCATTCCAGTCCCCTATAATGAAAAGGACATCTTTTTTGGGTGTTAGTTCTAGAAGGTCTTGTAGGTCTTCATAAAACTGTTCAACTTCAGCTTCTTCAGCATTACTGGTCGGGGCATAGACTTGAATTACCGTGATATTGAATGATTTGCCTTGGAAACAAGCAGAGATCATTCTGTCATTTTTGAAATTGCATCCAAGTATTGCATTTTGGACTCTCGTTGACTATGATGGCTACTCCATGTCTTCTAAGGTATTCTTGCCCACAGTAGTAGATAAAATGGTCATCTGAGTTAAATTCACCCATTCCAGTCCATCTTAGTTCACTGATTCCTAGAATGTTGATGTTCACTCTTGCCATCTCCTGTTTGACCACTTCTAATTTGCCCTGATTTATGGACCTAACATTCCAGATTCCTATGAAATATTGCTCTTTACAGCATCCATTCTTGCTTCTATCACCAGTCCCATTCACAACTGGGTGTTGTTTCTGCTTTGGCTCCATCCCTTCATTCATTCTGGAGTTATTTCTCCACTGATCTCCAGTAGCATATCAGGCACCTACTGACCTGGGGAGTTCATCTTTCAATGTCCTATGTTTTTTCCTTTTCACACTGTTCATGGGGTTCTCAAGGCAGGAATACTGAAGTGATTTGCCATTCCCTTCTCCAGTGGACCACATTCTGTCAGACCTCTCCACCATGACCCGTCCATCTTGGGTGGCCCCACATGGCATGGCTTAGTTCCATTGATTTAGACAAGGCTGTGGTCCATGTGATCAGACTGGCTAGTTGTCCGTGACTATAGTTTCAGACTGTCTGCCCCCAATCCCCTCTCTCAGTGCCTAATGTCTTACCTAGGTTTCTCTTACCTTGGACGTGGAGTCTCTCTTCACTGCTGCTCCAGCAAGGCGTAGCTGCCTCCGTTTACCTCAGACATGGGGTAGCTCCTCTCAGCCACCACCCCGATGGCAAAAAATAGCAAAAATTTGATATATGCTAATGTCTTCAGTGTGTGTGTGTGTGTATGTGTGTGTGTGTGTGTGTGTGTGTGTGTGTGCTTAGCTGTGTCTGACTCTTTTCCGACCCCATGGGCTGTAGCCCACCATGCTCCTCTATTTTCTCCAGGGGATCTTCCTGACCCACGAATCAAACCCACAACTCTTGTGTCTCCTGCATTGGCAGGCAGACTCTTTACCACTTGTACCACCTAGGAAGCCCCAATGTCTTTATTGTTTAATAAACTTTAATTCTGGAATGATTTAAAACGTACAGAAATGTTGCAAAGATAATACAGAGTTCGCAGAGATACCCCACCACAGTTCTCCCATTGTTAACATCTTACTGCCCCATAATACATTTGTCACAACTGAGAAACCAACGTCGCGTGTGTGCTGTGTTGCTTCAGTCATGTCCACCTCTTTGCATCTCTTTGTAGCCCGCCAGGCTCCTCTGTCCATAGAGTTCTCCAAGCAAGAATACTGGAGTGGGTTGCCATGCCCTCCTCCAGGGCGTCTTCCTGACCCAGAGATCGAACCTGCATCTCCTGTGGATCCTGCATCAGCAGTCAGATTCTTTACCACTAGCACCAGCTGGGAAGTCCAAGAAACCAGCATTGGTGCTTTGCTGTTAACCAGACTCCAGACTGTTCCTCACCTCCCCCCAGATTTCACTAGTTTTTCCCTCAATGAGCTCTTTCTTCTCCAAGATTCTGTCTAAGATGCAATAATCGGCATATCTCTTTAGTCTCTTCTGCTCTAGGCAGTGTCTTAGACCTTCCTTGTTTCTCATAATCTTGACAGTCTTGAGGAGCACTAGCCAGGTCTTCTGTAAAACGTCCCCCATCCTGTAGTATAGTCAGACTTTTTACATCTGTGCTTAATTGCTTGTCTTTGTAGCTTAGTGAATATGTGACCATTAATAGGAAGAATTTTTTCCACTAAAAGCAGTTCCCTGACTTATTACAATTTATTGCTAGAAAGCACACCCTCAAGTAATTCTTAAAAGTCAGTTTGCTTTAGGGACTTTGCTGGTGGTCCATGGTTAAGACCCCCCCCCCCCACTTCCAGTGCAAGGGATGCAGGTTTGATCTCTGGTTGGGAAGCTAAGATCCCACATGCCTCTTGGCCAAACAACCAAACCATAAAACAGAAGCAGTGTTGTGGCAAATTCAATAAAGACTTTTAAAATTATGCACATCAAAAAAGAAATCTTAAAAAAAATAAATTTCCTTTGCCCAAAGAATCATTATGATTATATGTTATGTTTCTCACCAAAGATGTAATATCAAAAATATAATATACTTTTAACTGATGTGTGAAGAACCTGCCTGCTAATGCAGGAGACTTAAGAGACGCGGGTTTGATCCCTGGGTCAGGAAGATCCCCTGGAGTAGGGCATGGCAACCCACTCTAGTATTCTCGCCTGGAGAATTCCATAGACAGAGGAGCCTGGCAGGCTACATACAGTTTGTAGGGTTGCTAAGAGTCAGACACGACTGACGTGACTTAGCACACACGATGTATCTCAAAGATAAGCTTTTATATTTATTTAAATTATGAGCTTCCCTGGTGACTCAGATGATAAAGAATCTGCCCGAAATGCAGGAGACTGGGTTTTGATCCCTAGGTCAGGAAGATCCCCTGGAGAAGGGAATGGCAACCCACTCCTGTATCCTTGCCTGGGAGACCCATGGACAGAAGAGCCTGGCTGGCTACAGTCCATGGGGATCACAAAGAGTCAGATATGACTGAGTGACTAACACACAATAATTTAAATTAAGAAAGTCAAATTCCAAGGCATAGAATTTTAGGTCCTCAAAGGACTATTGAGAGATAGTTATTCTAGCCTGGTTATTTCCAAACCAGGTTTCAGGCCACACTCCCCTGTGAGACTTTAACAATGCAGATTCCAAGGCCCTGCTTCTAGGGTGTATTATGGTGGAACAGGAAAAATGGGAATCCCAGCTGTTAAATATTTAAAGACCTTCCGTTTTAGGATTCAGGTTTTCTGCTATTTCTGCTGGGGATGGTGGGAGGGGGAACAGTTTCTCCTAATTCCCCTTGAGGGATATGTGCTAAAGAATATGTGGCAGTCTAGAGCGTTGGGCCTCCTCATGAGTTTATTATGCCCATCAGCCTCTGTGCATTCACACTCCCTTAAATTGCTGAAGGGGATGGTGTGGAGAAGTGAGAGGTGAGTGATGACTAGAAAATGATGTCTTAATGGGACAGAGACATGGTAAACCTTGAAAGGATAAAAACCACCCAGGAAATTGTACTCACTTTGCAATTTTATGGACAGCATTGACCGGAGGCTCCCTGATTTTCAAATTTCTAAAAAATGATTTATTCTTAAATTTATAATGTATCATGGTCTTTTTGGGGGTAGGTCTGCCTCTTCAGTATCCTTTTCTTATACCAACATCAATATCAATTGATTTTTCTTGCATGAGAGGCATCTTCAATGAGGAGTTTATATAAGGAATGATAAGGGAAGGTACCCAGACATTTTCCAGGAAGATTTTACTTGTCTCTACCAAAATTTTCCTTATTCATGATGCTAAACACTTAATCCAGGGTAACTGGGTCTCTCTCAAAACAGGAAGTAGGTTATGTTTAATCTTTTACAAATTAACAATATAAAAGTAGAATTAAGTCTTCTAATTATAGATATTTAGTAACTAATCATTTTGCTTTTAGCTAAAGTATTTTTCCATTTGTCTTCTCTTGGGTAATAGTGAGAACCAACTTCATGGTAAAATTCCATAAATAAAAAATTAGATTCCAATAAAAGTTATCAGTTGAAGAGACTTTCTGGAGATGAAGATAATAATTTCTTGTTGACAAGAAATGTCAAGCAGCCAAGGATATGTCAGAGCCATTGACTCTTTTAAAAATTCAGCAAGGATACACTAAAAGCGATAAGTGTATATCGCTGATAGATTTTGGTTCTAGTGATTTGGACTCCATTTTAAAGTTGTGGTAGACGTGCTTTTGGCTTTGTAAAAGTAGAAGGGAAAAACCTAAAATAAACAAATATCTCCTTTCTTCTTTATATTATTGCAAGTATATTCTACATTGATTTTAACTAAAATTAGACCCTGAAATTTAAATTGTGGTGATGTTTCCAAATTTTTTGTGTCCTTCCTTCCTTCTTTGAGCCAAATAATAACTTGATTCCTTAGTAAAAGTAGTCATAGGACCCAAATCAGCATTTCTGTAGAAAAGAATTTGTCAAAAATTTAAGATTTGGTTATACCAGTTTTTGTTGATAATTGAGAAATCCCCCAAAGATGTTACTATTTCCTATTGTTGAATGAATCCATACTGTTTCACAAGAGAAGTGTTTTGTGTTCCCCGTAACTAAACTAATGTCGTTTGTTTTCAACTCTGGCACAGATTCTGTGGCTTTTGTAGAACTCACTTAACCTTTCTTTGCTCTGGGTCTTCAAGCAAGTGGGAATATAATGAGCTGATAATCATCAACCTTACTCAAAGAATAACTCTACGGGGTATCCAAGAACATCAAATTACCTTAAAATGGTTATACAAATAATAAATGATTGTGTACTCCCCCCAAATCACTTATTTGTTAATTTGCAAGTTATTACTTTTGCTATCTTAAAGGATAGTTTGTGCAATAGCTAGCTTGCATAATTTTCTATTTAAATGCCTGTAATTAATGGTAGTAAAAATAGAAAATAATTAATGCTAATAATTCAGAGAATTACAGTTTTTGTAAATCTTTTCTCTACATAATTCAGTTTACCCATAATAATCTTTCTGTTAGTCCTTTAATAACTTAATTATTCTAAATAGTCTTATGACTTTATAAAGGCCCTTTCTTTGAAGGATTATAGGACTTCTATTTGAAGTCAGACCCCACTTTCCTGTCTAATTGCCTTTAGCGACCTGCTTTCACCAAAGATGAAAACGTTTCCATTTTCTTACTGCATTCTCCGCTCAGCTATAGAAAAGTCAGTAGTGGGCATGTTTTCAGAATGCCTGAAGTGGCACTCTTACGAGTTTCCTCCATTCAGCCTTTAAATGAAATACGTACTTCCAATATGCCCATCATAGGTATATTAACACTCACAGGCTCACATGTAGCCCCAAGTTTGGACAACCACAAAATCAGTTATGTGTATACACCTTGGAGACAGAGGATGTTGAATCTCCACAAATTTTTTGTTGAGCACCTTGTTGTACACACGGTGCTTATATATATATATGCAACTCATGTAAGTTTCTGTTGAAGTTGCAAGGAGCATATGTACATCATTAGCCACTTGGGACACACACTGCAGATACTTTTAAATCTCTAAGCCAATGTAGCACACACAATCGCTCATACTTCTCTGAACTTTTTGCTTATTTGTGCGTGGCACTTTCTCAACTAACCAGTTCTCTTCAAACCTAACCAAGCCCATTTCTATTTAGAAAGTTGTAGCAGAAGAGGGGGAAAAAAACGATGGCTAGAGAAGAAATTACAAGGCATAGATTGACTCGGATCTATGGTTTTAAAACTGTGTTCCACAGAAGGGTAAGTGGGCTGACCAGTGAGTGGGATGGGAGTGGGGGGCAGCTACTTCATTTACAGCTTGATTTTTGAGTTTGGTTATCTTTATCTAGGGTTTTTGAAAGACTTTCTTTGTCCTATTTGGTGTGTCTGTTTTGTCAAAATGTATTGATTTAATCCATTAATAGGCTAAATAGAGCCAGAGATGATAGGAAATGAGGACGTGTGTGTGTAAGATATATTGTATTTGTTTCTGATGTAGAATAGACCCAAAGTTAGTTGTACCTGAGATTTTAAAATAAAACTCTTGTTTCCCCTTGAAGGGGCAAATATCCCCTTCCCAAATGCCAATGAAACTGCATTTTCTACTTGGTAGTAAAGATGTTTGTTTTTCCATCTTTAAATCTATAACTTAATGTCCTTTCCGTGATTTGTAAATTCATCTTTTTACTTTTGTGATCAAAAGCACTATAAATATATTGTGTGAAGTACTGAAGGATAAACAAAGGAAAATATTCCCTGAGACCTCATAAGGATAAATAGGGCTGATAGGTAATAGCAAAAAAAAAAAAAAGAAAAGAATGTGATTATTGAGATGAATTATAAAGTAACTTCTTCAAATTGAATTAAATTTGATTTTATTTCCTTAACCATATCTTTTAAATAGAACTGCAATTTAAAAAAAAAATCTCTTGAAGTCATTAACATTTCTATGGACTAGTTTCAGAGTTTAAACAATGTTTAACTAGTGTGTACTGTGTTCCAGTTTAGGTCCCTGTATTTGGAGCATAATATTTGCCTGGCTGAAATGATTCAGATCAGTGGTTTTCAAACTCTTTTTCTTGGAAGTTTCTTTTAAAATGCCTTAGGGGCCAGCATGAGAGGCAAAGAAAACAAAGGGGCAGCGTTCCTGGCTCCCTTGTTTTAACCCAGGCAACCTCACATTTACCTCTTTTGTACATCAAGAGTTCTGCTTGGGATTTCAATTAAAAGGAATTCCATTCCTGAAGAGAAACAAAAAACCTTGAAAATCCTTGGCTTAGATCAAGCCCTACTCTGTTGCAAGATTGACTCCTAGAATTTCTTCCACACAGAATCTAAATTGTACATTTTTGTAAACTAGTTTTCATATCAAAACATGAAAATGAGCGGGCGAATGTATATCAGTGAACATGTACATTATGTGAATCTTTTAAAGTATCTTCATTTTTGTAGGTGTTCATTCAAACGTTGTATGCGTATTGCTAGGGGTACTGTACAAAATAGGAACATTCTCATTGTTAAGGCACTTGGGGGCAATTAAATATTAAGTGAGGAGAAATACAATGACCGTCAGCATGTGTATGAAAGCATGCTGAATGGTAACCTAATTGGGGAAGGAATGCTTAGAGAGTAAAGAGGCATAGAAGGGGTGGTACTTGAGATGTTACTTTATAAATTAAAAGTAATAGGTTAAATATTTTAATTAACATTCCTTGTGGGATACTTTAAATTATGGGAATAACAAGAGGTCACTCTAACAAATTTTGGGTTGAGTTTTCAAGGATAAATGCAAGCTAGTTGGTGGCAAGAGATAATAGAGGCCATGGTGGTGGTGATTCCATTTCAAGCGGTACAGGGAGGGCTCCATATAGGAACTAGATATATTGGGTTGAACTTCTATACCGCACTAAGAAACTTGAAACTTTCACAGGTAGGTATAAGGAAATAATGAAATGTGTTCATTTGAATGACATAGTCAGATTGGTGTCTTGGAAGATCGTCTGACTGCAGTGTGTACAGTAAATTATAAGGAAGCAAGAATGGGAATGAGGAAACAATTCAGACCAGTTGCGAAGATCCGAATGAGAAATGGTGATGGCTTCCACCGAGGCAGCAGTAGAGATGGGGAAGATGTGAACAGATTCACAGGGGACTAAGGAGCCTCATGAAGGGTTCCCAAGTGATTGGATGTGGGGGCTGAATGAGGGGCGAGAGTCAGTGAGGACTTCTCTGTTGGCGGATAGCCACTGTCATTTCCTGGGAGTTGGATGGAGGAGCATGGGTTTGGCATGGTGATTGAAGATGTTCTCTGAGTGTGTACGTGTGATCTAGACCTGGATCTGAAAGTGTGCAGGATGTAGGCAACACGCCCAGGAGTCCCTGTGTTCACATCTTTATCTACCACTTCCTGGCTAGGTAGCCTTGGACCTCTAAGCCTATTTCCTCATCTGTAATTTGGGGAAAATAATCCTGATACCTACCTTCTTGAGTTCTTGTGATATAGAGTTTAACAGGTAGTAGAAACTCCTTGAAAATGATTAAATACTGTAATTATTCGTCTTTCTCAGACCTTGGTCTCCTCATCCATAAACTTGTGAGGGTTCGGGAACTATGTTTGTGCTGGATTAGATGATTTCTGGGGTCCTTTCTAGCTGTAAAGTTTTTCATTCTAATGTGTCTGCTCTCTGTTTACATGTGTGTGAATAAAAACAGTTTTACTAAGAAATGTTAATCATTTCTAGGAACTTGCCACATCAGACTCAAATTCCCCAACAGCAGACTACAGGTGAGTACTAAAAAGTAGTGAGTTGATGTTTATGAATGAAGCTAACAGATTAAAAGATTGTTTTAGTAGTAGATAATTTATGAAGCTTTAGCGTGACCAAGTAAGGCAAAACAGTTGTGTCATTCTTTAATCAGAGTTAAAACCTCAGGATAATAGCTTAGATTATTGCATAGATTGGCATCGGAGTGATAAACACAGAGTAAATGATCTTAAAGCAAAAGCGTCCATGGAGGTCCTGTCTAATTAACGAAGACTGAATAAAATCCCCTTCCTTCAGCGAAGCTCCCTATTCTTCCCCTTGGTATGAAAGATTCTTAGCTTGGATGCTTCCAGGATTTGTCTTAGTAAGTGAGCAGCTTGAAACTGACTCTTACAAAAGAAAACCATTGTGACTAATCACTGAGGCTTCAGGGGGATAAAGGAGAAATGGTTGGCCTGGTTTTAATGCAGCTTTAAAAAGCTGTTTTAACATGACCAATGACAAGATGGCGGACAATTCTCCCTGGACTATTCTGTGCGCCTAAGACTTGCTTTCTTTAAGTTTATTTCTTTCAAGTGTCCCTAAAAATTTTCCACAGCCAATTATTTCATTCATCTCTGTACCAAGTAGATAACTTATTCATGATTGTCTTCTAATTAGTGGTTGATTCCTAGTACTAATTGCCAAGCAATCAGTAATGCCTTTGTAGCTCTTTTGGAAAAGCAAGAGAAGTTTTAAAACTGTAAGTTGGATGTGGAATCCTGAGTATGAATAGTGGTATTGTGGTGGGGAAGTTATTAAGTAAGTCTTGTTAAAACTTTAGGCACATATAGAACATCTGTGCATATTTTCATTCAAAAAATTATCTTCTCTATTAATGCTTTCGGGAATTTAAGGAGATTTTCGTTTGACAACTTTTCAAAGATTTGAGGCAAGTATAATGAAGTTGTTCATCAGATTTTAAGTATGAGATAACGTTTTTATGAATTTCCCCCACAATTTTCATTGCTTTGTTTTAATTAAATGTTAACATGTTTCAACAAGACTGTTCAATATATTGATGCAGTGATTCTGTGAGCATTCAGGTGATTGATGAAGGAACAAACTGCTATAAATGTGTGTTGTCTAAAGAGCAAAGAAATAAATGACTCCTTACTACCACTGATTTCATAACGTTTTTTTCAAGAGATAAAATTTTAAAAGGGTATTTCTACAATGGAAATGCTAGAACTTCTTCCTCATTAACCTCATAGGCTTCCATCTCTCCTAAGATGTCTTTCCTCTGTTTCTTGATTATTTCAGACAAGGAATGAACGAAGACAATATCTAAAAAAATAGTAAATAGTTCTTTTGAATATGTAAAAAATCTAGATTTTACTTCTTTCCCCTCCCATTGGGGGAAATAAGGAACCCTAAGTATATGATGTTAGATTTATTTAGTAGTTGTATAAATTTTTAGCAAGTAGACCTGTTAGCTTGCTACATTGTAGTAATAGGCACCATTTCCAAATAAAAAGACAATTTATGCCTGAGCAAGTGTTATAAGAGCCAATGAATTTCCCTAGGGGGATTTTAGGTTGTTCAGCCTAATTTTCTAAGTTATTTTTCTAAAGCCGGTTTGGGGAAATGCATTTTGCTTGAGTCAGGAAAGCTTTCATCTCCTTTTTAGTTAACACTATCGCCTATTATCTTCTTGTTTTCTTATATTTTTTTGTAATTTGGGGGATATTATTGCACCATCTCTTCTTGGTTATTTTCAACTTGTTCTCATTTTCAGTGAGTCCCCAAAGTACCTAAATGCTAAAGGAAGAGAAACCACCCTAGCATCTTTTATGATTGTGATAGATTGTTGTGTTTCTTCCTCTGATAAGTGTAACACCAAATAGACTTGTGCCTCCTGGAGAGAAGAGCTAAATGGGCACATTACATTCCTTATTTCCTTTCTATTCATTTGAATGAAAAAATAGTTGTTTCTCAATTTTAGTCCATTCTGTGTGCATACACGTAGATTCAGTGCTGTGGATGTGTCAGTGTAGCCATGGGCACGACACCTTTTCTGTCCCTCCATCCTGGTTGTCTTAGTATCACAAGGAGTCAACAACACATGTGCGGGGTTTACATAATTTGCTTTTTGCAAGTACCTCAAAGCATTATGTTGGTATCACAGTTTTCTTTATGAAGGTAATTTAAGCACAGTGTTTGTCTCTTGGATATCAAGATATTTTATTTGAGCTTCCTCTATGGAATTTGCCAATGGAGAGTATATTTTGAAGTTTGTTTTCTTTAGTTAGTTGTTTCCTCTTAAAAGATCATTAAAACTTTAAGAAATGAACTAACTGCTGGGGTTGTAATCCTGAACTTAAGTGCTAGCTCAGATAATAGAGCAGTTACGAGCTGATGGTAGTACTACTATTTAGTCCAGGCCCGAGCCAGCAGTTCTGATGTCCCTTCAGGTTCTCTCATTTTCTCTGCCTTTCCTACCCACGTGATTTTTTCTAAATAGCCGTGATTAAATGATGTAGTCATACATCCCACAGTCAAAACTCATTCTTTTTGTTTATTGTGGGAGGAATTTTCAGACCATACCTTTTGAGAAATATAAAACATTATAACTTTGACCCAAGAGTGAAAGTCGCTCAGTCGTTTCCGACTCTTTGCGACATAGTCCATGGAATTCTCTAGGCCAGAATACTGGAGTGGGTAGCCTTTTCCTTCTCCAGGAAGGAGAGGACTAATTTAGACTTTCCTCTTTTTGTTGTTGTTGTGGAAAACAAAGAAATAATGCAATGTAATTATGTTAAGAAGATAGAAAATTATGCCTTGCCATAATTTGTTTTGCTCACAGTCTAAAAGTTCTCCATGTCTAACTCACACTCATATTCATTCTTACACATTGCAGGTAAATGGTATTCCTGAAGAAAGAAAACTAACTGAAGCAATGAATCTGTAATCAGACAATATAGCACCTTTGTGTGTGTGAGTGCTCAGTCACTCAGTTGTGTCCAACTCTTTGGACCCCCATGGACTGTAGCCCACCAGGTTCCTTTGTCCATGGGATTTTCCAGGCAAGAATACTGGAGTGGGTTGCCATACCCTCCTCCAGGGAATCTTCCCGACCCAGGAATGGAACTCACATCTCCTGCATTGCAAGTGGATTCTTTACCACTTAAGCCACCTGGGAAGTCTTAATATAGCACTTTTATTTTTTTCTCTCTTCCAATAATGCATGAGCTTATCTGACATATGGTATGCATGTTGACAGTATTAAGTATATACCAAATAATACACAGTATAACATTCGTTTTACTAATTTTTTTTGTACTTAAGGCATTTTTGACAATTTGTAAAACATTGATGACTTTATATTTGTTACGATAAAAAGTGATCTTTAAAATAAATATTGTTAATGAAGCCTGATGTCTGGCAAAATTTGCTTCAGAAACTATTTGATTGCCTCCTGTATAGTAGGAATCTTTCATTGCTAGGAACAGGTTTTATTTATTTAATGAGATTTTTATCAAACACTTCCTGTAATATATAAATGTTTGCTTCTGTGTTCCAAGTGAGTAACACATTTACTTAAATATCGTTGTGGCCTGTAAAGCTTATTCTTTTATATACTACTTCTTGGAGTGATTTAGGGTAAATGTGGTTCTTTGGATCTGACAGTTCAGATCTACAGTTCATGAAGGGCTGCCCAGACTGCATACTTACCTTGATTCTATAATCACATATTTGGTTTTAGAAGCATGCCAGGAGTTGTCACTCCAAAAGAGAACAGTTAGTTACCTGCTGATAGTGACATGAATTAGCTCCCAAACCCCAGGATCTTCTGTGGTAACCCTACTTTCAAGGCTTAGCAGAGTGTCTTTATAACATATTGACCTGCTTCATGCATCGTGGACACTGTTAGATCAGCGTGTCCATCAGATAAGCTCATAGGCGTCTGAGAAACCTTGTGGTCTAGACCATCTGGAAAATCTTCTCTTAATCTGCTCTGGGCAGCTTTCTGTGTTACCTATTAATTAATTGCTCAGAGGTACACAAATGCTATGTAAATCTGATTCCAGGATCCGAAAAGATTCCCTGTCAGTCGTGTGCAATGACTTGTCTTCCACTTAGGGGGGCATACTCTATCATGTCCTTGACATTGAAACTTCTCCTCCCAGCCACACCTTCCTGGGACCTAACAGAGGATGTGGTGGTGGTGGTGGTTCAGTCACTAATCATGTCTGACTCTTACAACTCTATATGAACTACAGCCTGCCAGGCTCCTCTGTCCATGGGATTTTCCAGGCAAGCACGCTGGCGTGGGTTGCCATTTCCTTCTCCAGGGGATTTTCCCTACCCAGGGAATGAACCTGTATCTCCTGTGTCCCCTTCATTGGCAGGGGGATTCTTTAGCACTAGCACCACCTGGGAGGCCCTGAACACCCATGAGTCAGCTACAGTTTGTGTTACACTTATCCGTCCAATGGCTGGCAAAAGGGTAGGGTACATAAGGTTGAGTGTTCGCCAGAATCTAATGGACGGAAAAAGGCAGGGATGGTATTTTATTCACATTTCACAAAATTAAATGTTTTATTGAAACCTTCCTATGTTATTAGTAAATCTCATGTTTTAAAAGATTGTACTTGGACAACAAGGGTTTCCGTGGTTAGATCATCTCACTTTACATTCCATTAATAGGCTGCAGTTCATCGTAGGTAATTTATCACGTAGTTTTCATTATTGATGTTTATATTTGTTAATATCGTGGCAGCCATGGTGGCTTGCTGCTTGGATCTTCTTTCAGGAAAGAATTTGCTATGAGGAGAGTGGTTAGCTGAGAGCTTCCAGTTGTTAGCACCTTCAGGATCCGCCTTTGGCCTCTGAACAAAGGCAGAGCCTTCCTGGATAGCTGCCCTCCAGCCATGACTGAGCATGATCTGAGTCCTAGGACCTGGGCAGGGGTGTGTGTGTGTGTGTGTGTGTGTGTGTGTGTGTGTGTGTGCGTGTGTGCGCGCATGCGCTCAGTCATGTCTGACTCTTTGTGACCCCATGGACTGTTGCCCACCAGGCTCCTCTGTCCATGGGATTCTCCAGGCAAGAATACTGGAGTGGGAAATCTTTATTTTGGAGCTTTCTATTGGATTGGCTGTGACTTTGTCAGATGTTTCTTGTGGTCAGATGACCTCCTTCCCATCCTCCTTCCTCCCCATCCCCTTTCTTTTCAGAGATGTCAGATTCCCATCATTGGGTTGAAGATGTTCCCTGAGGTTGAAGATCTTCCCTGCCCAGTTCTGCTTCCATCCTCTCTTACCTTTCACAGCTTTGGTCCCAATAAACATTTGAACTTACAATTCTGTTTCAGCATCTATTTTCCAGAGGCTCCAACTGATCGTCATAATACTGCTTTACATTCCCAATCACAAATGTGGATCAATGGTTCAAAAATGGCTCACTGAAGGAAAAAAGTGATAAAAAAAAAATAAGCACCTTATGCCAATAGGTACACATACTATAATTCAAAACAATTCCATGAACGTAAGAAATGATTAGGGCTCCATTGAAAATATAGACTATAAGTCTCTACATATTGGAATTGAATACATGCTTTTTGGTGAGGATTTTACATAAAAGAAGCCCAAACAGAAAAGTGCAAGCCTTGAAAGTGGATTTTATTGGGTCAGAAATCTGTTCCCTAGTACTTCAATAGCTAGTTTGTTGTCTGTTTTGACTAATGTCTGTTTTTGCATCCTTTTCAAACAATACATACTTCCTTTTTAATAAACCAATTGGGGATGAAATGGATTGAATTTACAGATAAATTCAATACAGAAGTACTGAATTAGCTTGGTTCTCCCCCAAACAGGCCATTCATTTTGAGAGGTAATCCCAGGAAGCCAGAGTATAAAAGCAGAAAGGGTGAGAAGGTCAGAAAGACAATGAAGGATATGTCATTGAATCTGGCTATTCTTCTAGAAAGCATAACTCAGTCCTACTGGGATCCTCTAGTGAACTGTGTAGCATGGACCTAGGAATTTTCTCGCCACATGACAGAAGGTTTCGACTTCATTCACTGGTTTGCCATCTTGTAGTTGAGTTGCTCTGGGGGGATATTAACTCCCCTGCACTGGTGGGCTCCGGCTGGGTGAGATGCTGGTGCTCTGGAGAAAAACCTGGGGCAGAGCAGCTCAGAGGTGCTATGGACACTGGAGGTGAGAATCTTAGAAAGCTGAGTGAGCTATTAGCAAAATGTCTTGATCAAGGATTGTTGATAGTCAAGGGAATTATTATCACTAATACTTATTAGCTGACATTCCAGTCCACAGTCTTGCACGTATGCCAATTAACTTGTGGTATACATGAGCGTCATATGTAAGGGAGAATTACTTGATTGATTTTTGCTCTATCTTTGGGCTCTCATCCCTCAATTTTCATGTAGGATTGATTTTCATGTAGCGAAAAGATTATGTTGTGAATTGTGTTGATGTAACAAACATATCCCTGAAACCAATGTCTTAACACTGTGAAAGTTTACCGTTCAGTCACATCAGAGGCCACCACCCCTATGTCAGCCTTCCTCCATTGCATAGGCCATATGATTTGGAACACATGATATCCAGGACTTCTATAGAACAGGAAATTAAAGCTGAAAGGTCTTGTGGATTGTTTGTAAGAGATGGGCTTCGAAATGGCTTCCATTCCTCTTATCTATACTCTACTAGCTGCTGCTGCTGCTAAGTCACTTCAGTCGTGCCCGACTCTGTGCGACCCCATAGATGGCAGCCCACCAGGCTCCGCCATCCCTGGGATTCTCTAGGCAAGAATACTGGAGTGGGCTGCCATTTCCTTCTCCAATGCATGAAAGTGAAAAGGGAAAGTGAAGTCTCTCAGTCGTGTCCGACTCCTAGTGACCCCATGGACTGCGCCCACCAGGCTCCTCCGTCCATGGGATTTTCTAGGCAAGAGGACTGGAGTGGGGTGCCATTGCCTTCTCTGTCTCTACTGGATGGTAATATCTTATTACCCAGACATAATTGCCATGGACGCTGGGAAATACAGTCTTCATGTTTACTCAGAAAGAAAAATGGTGTGGTAAACACAAACATTGTCCCACAGATGTGCCCTGGACACAGCATGTGATTTAGTGCTTATGGACTAATAGCTGCATGTGAAAATGAAGAATGTACGCAGGTAAGCAGTTCTGTCATCCCGGTGACCTAATTTGTCAAATAGCATTTTTAATTCAGTGGGATTAAAAACAAGAAAGAAACTGCCTAGGTATAAAAATCAAGCTTAAAAAAAAAACATTTTGGAGAAATACTACATTGAATTATTGTAGAAAAACATGATTTTAAGTTCACAGTCCTTATCTGCTATTTCCAAATCCAAAGATATCAATTGTTTAAATAGCTTCATAGAAAATCCATTTAATGATAGAACTTGACCTGAACAAAAATAGGAATGCTTATCCTTCTTAATCCTACTTGGTATGAGTCTTTGCTATAGGAAGTTTAACATTTATTGTAGGGTATTGCCCTTACCCGTATTGACTATGTTACATAATATAAGGAACATACCTTATATTAATTGCACTTACAGAATCTTAAAATAATATTAAAATATACCTGTTCTCAAGAGTTTTCAGTAATGTATTGTGGACTTACATCAGTAATTTTATAAATAATATATTTAATGACTTTTGTATGACAAGCTTATTTTTATTGCCTAAATTTGGGGATCCATGTATGTGTCTAAAGCAAGTTAAGTACTAAAACAATAAGGCAAAGGTTGACATAAATTTGTCTAACAGAATAATATATTTTCCTGTTCCTTTTTTCCCCCTCAAACCATTTCAACATTTCTTATTGGATTTAGTATCAGCTCATTTCGTTCATTCATTCAGTGAATATTTACTTAGGACTTGTTATGTTCTGGGCATTGACTTATGCTTGGTAAATAAAATGGACATGATGTGTTACGAAAGACAATAAACAAAGTCTAGTACACTGTCTGGCGCTAGTTGGTGTTAAATAAATATTTGTTGAGGAAATTAATCTAATGTTAATAAGTAAAGGCTGTGAAGGTTAAAGGAGTGTTGCAATAGGGAATGAAGAAGCGAGATGCTTAGATTAAGTGATGAAAATAGGCCTAGCTAAAGAGAAAACATTTAAGATAAAATTGGAAAGACCACATGCCAATCATGCTTAGCATTTGGATCAGATGAAATAACATGAAAATGGACCCAGAACACCTTCTTATGCCAGAAAAAGTTTAACTGTCCAAAGAATAATGGAGGTTTACCAAAGAAAATTCAGGAGCCAGCTAGCAGGGGCTCACACTGGCTGAATATAGGACCATTTGGCTAACAAAATTAGTATAGTAATATAAACTATAGCTTAGAGTCCCTGAATCTATACTGATAAAAAGTGAGTGAATGCATGCATGCCTGAATGAATAAATGCCTCATCACAGTAGAATACCAACTAATGTAGAAGATAATGATGGCATTAGCAAATCATCATTTTGGAACCACCACAGAGGTAACTGCTTAACACAAGAATCATAGATAATTAAGATCTGGATACTAGAATTTCTAGGGTGTCATTGCTTCTGAGTCCTCCCAATGAACACAGCTAGAAAATATGTAAATGTATATATGTACACACAGACATTTTCTGTCTCTACAGTAAAATAGGATGTTTACGTAGTCTCAAAATATCTCCCTATAATGTAATGATTAAGTACTATATTAGTCTCCTAAAGCTGCTCTAATATAGTTTCAAAATCTGGGTGGCTTAAGACAATAGATTTTCTGTCTCACAGATCTGGAGACTAGCGGCTGAAGTCTGCATGCCGGCAGGGCCATGCTCCTTCCACAATCTTAGGGGAGAATCCTCTCCTGCCTCTTCCTAGTTTCTGGTAGTTTGCTGGCCATCTTGGCATTCCTTCCTTGCAGCTGCATCCCTTCAATCTCTGTCATCACATGGCATTCTCTCCCTGTGAGTCTGTGTCTCTTCTATTCTTATAAGGACACCAAATCGGGTTAAGGACTGACCCTATTTCAGTGTGACTTCTTAACTATTACATCTACAACAACCTTATTTCCAAATAAATTCACTTCTGAGGTGCTGGGCATTAGGACTTCACTGTAACTTTTTATTTCCCCACATTTAATGTGTTAATTGTCAAAATGCTTTCAAGAAGGTAATACCAAACTATGTTTGTTGTTGTCTAGTTGCTAAGTCGTGTCCAACTCTCTGCAACTCCATGAATTGTAGCTCACCAGGCTCCTCTGTCCTTGGGATTTCCCAGGCAAGAATACTGGAATGGGTTGCCATTTCCTTCTCCAGGATCTTTCTGACCCAGGGATCAAACCTGTGTTTCCTGCATTGGCAGGCAGGTTCTTTGCCACTAAGCCACCAGGGAAACACAGCCCAATACCAAGCTATACTCCAATAAGAAAAAAAAAAAGATGATAATATCAATTTATACACTAATCCATGCAAAGGCTGGTTAGCAAAGATGATAATAATGATAATATTCATTGCTACTATTGGTTCTAATTAATACATATTTTTTACACATAAGATTGCTTTATTGCAGCAAAATTTTGAAAGTATTTTTAATACTACAAATGAGAGATTGGATAAATAAATCGTGGCACTTTCCTACAACCATTTAAAATGAATGTAGATTGACAAAGCAATCTTCTTAAATTGTTTTTTTAATTTTGTATTGGAATATAGCAGATTATCAATGTTGTGATATTTTCAGGTGGACAGCAAAGAGACTAAGCCATACATATACACATATCCATTCTCCCAAACTCCCCTTCCATCCAGGCTGCCACATAACATTGAGCAGAATTCCTGTGCTATATGGTAGGACCTGTTGGTTATCCATTTAAATATGGTAGTGTGTATATGTTGGTTCTAAATTATCTAACAATTCCTTCCACCCATCCTTCCCCCCTGGCAACCTGTAAGTTTGTTTGCTAATTAATTAATATTTGTTTGATTATCATTAAAGATGAACATTTTTTACATAGTGTTCTGGCCATCTGGTTTTTTCTTCTTACTGTATAACAAAAACCACACATAGTATTAAATTTGCAGTCTTAACGGTTTCTAACTGTACAGTTCAATCATGTTAACTGTATTCACGTTGAAGTACAGCAGATTTCTGGAACTTTGTCATCTTCCAAAATTGAAACTGCACACTCATTAATCACTAATTTCTCCTCCCCCTTGTCTCAGTCTTTGGCAACTACCTTTCTACTTTCTGTTTCTATGATTTTTGACTATTTCATGTGAATGGAATCATATGGTATCTGTCCTTATATGATTGGCTTATTTCAGGTAGTCTAATGTCCTTGAATTTCCTTCTTGGTGTAGCATATGACAGGATTTCCTTCTTTTTTTAAGGTAGCCTAATATTTCATTGTATATTTATGTCACATTTTCTTTATCCATTCATCTGTTGATAGACATTTGATTTGCTTCTACCCCTTGGCTATTGAAAATAATAGAACAATGAATAAGTGAATATGGGTATGTAAATATCTCAATATCCTGCTTTGATCAATATATCTTAACAATAACCTTGGCAAAAAGCAGTAAGTTTACTGTAAAAAAAATTCTGGAAGACACTATTTTAACCAAGCTATTAAAGTTACCATCACCAGTAATTAATGGGACAAATTGATACCACATGCTTCCTGAAAGAATGCAACAAAAGAACCACCGTTTCTGTGATATTCTTGCCCAAAAATGCCTATCCTAAATCTAGACAAGAAGAAACATCTGATAACACCGAACTGAGGGACTTTCTATGAAATAACTGGCCCTCAAAAGTATCACGTTCATTGGTATGTGTGTGTGTGTATATATATATATGTATATATATATATCTGAGGAACTCGAGATTAAAAGAGACTAAAGAGACATTACAACCAAATGCAATGTGTATCTTGAGGTGGAATTCTCAACTCTTTAAGAAAATAAATTTTATAACTAGAGAGACAGATATATAGATAGAAATAAAAATTCAAGTGTGATAAAATATTGATGCTTCATAAATTTGAGTATGTGGTAAAGTTATACTGTATTTAAAATGCTTTGCAAATCTGAAATTATTTCAAAGTAAAAATTCTTAAAGATAGCACTAACTAAAATGTTAAGAAAGGATAAAAGAGAAAGGGGTTAATGTAGAAGAAAGAGGAGCAACTTTTGAGAATGCAAATGAGGAAGAAAAAACAGAACAATTTGTCTTTGAGAAATATTTTGTATATAGAACTGATGGGATTTGTTGATGACTTGAAAATGTGGGGAAAGTAGGAATGAAAACAATTTCCAGAGCTTTGTCCTAGTTCTTGGGTATATTTTTTATTTACTGAGCTTGAAAAGGTTGAGCAAAGAATATATGTCAAGGATAAAACCATGAGTTTAGTTTTGAATGTTTTTCCCCTAATTACAAAGGACAGACAGCTCTTACCAGTGCAAAGAGCAAGGTTAGACATGCTGTCTCAGGAATTTTCTATGCCATTTGCCAAATTTTTGTGTATATAAGTTGGTGGTAAGCCTCTGAAACAAATTCTGTTGGCTACCGCAGATAGTAAAACGTTAACTGGACATGTATACTAATGTGTGGTAATGTCTATTTCAGTGCAAAGTGTTCAAAGGTTCTGTTATGGATATAGATAATGAAGTCCAGGGGTCTTGTTTGAGGTGAATGTGTAACACAGGGCTATCTTAGACAAACCTCTAAAGAAGAACAAACACATTTCAAAAGTAAATAGCGATGGCTTAATTTGTCTGTGAGGATTCCTCATCTGTGAAAATTACTGAAAAATGGAAGTGAATAATTAAAATGGCTTCCTCTTGGTGTTCAGGGATCTGAATATTGAGATCATGAACCGCAGGCCAAACTAGGTAGTCAGGGTCATCTCAATGAATTCTTTATTGACTGTACATGGAATTCCTAGTGAGACACACCAGTGTTATTGGTGCTACAGCTATCAGGTAATCATGGATTAGATACACTTGTGAGGTGTTTCTTAAAAGACCTTGGATCTATCATGATGACAAATGCTGCATCAAGGTGACTCATAAGCCTATTTTGTGAGAAATGACAAGTGCCTAAATTCTTTTAAATGGGATAGAAGCTGTATGCTTCAACTAGATTATGCTAAGTATCTTGTTTCTTGATGTGTCCTATCTACTGCTACAGTTCTGCTGTGTAACAAATTACCCTCAAAATGATAAGCATTTGGGGGCTCACTTTGAGCCAACCATTTAGGCGGGGTTTTATGAGAAGTTTCTTCTAGTCTCAGTTAAATTTCCTCATGTGTTGGTTGTGGTGCTGATGGACTACTGATCTAGGATGGGCTCAACTGGTATGGTGGGAAAGCTTGGTTTCCTCCAAGTTTATTTCGTTTAATTGGGCATTTTCATTCATGGGCATTTTCTCATAGCAAGGCAGAGACACAAAAAGGTTAGCAGAAAATCTACTTCTTTCAAGCCACACTTTGTGACACAGTTCCTAATATGTCATTTGTCAAAGTGAGTAAACTGACTGAGCCCTAAATCAGAGTAGGAAAAGAATATGATAACCCCTATAACATTACAGGCATACTAAATAATGGTGAAGTTATTAACTGGGGTGATGAATATAATCAGTCTACCATAGTCTGCACACTGGCCCTGATTATTTATGTTCCTTTCACATGCAAACTATACCAAACCCCTTTCCAGTCTCCAAATTCCCATCCTAATACAGCAACAGACTTAAAGTACAAGATTTTATGATCTACATCAGAAGTAGATGCTTCTCCTTGGGTGTGGCCCCTCTTGATATGAAGATATACTAAACTGAATAATCAGCCTCATTTCCGTAGTTTCGAATAGAATGATAAGATAGAGACTTGATAAATACAATTGGTACTTCTTTTTAAAAGAGGGAAGCATTGGAAATGTATAATAATCAATGGTTTGTTTTCAATTGCTATATAGAAATTATCATACACTTAATAGCTTAGAATAACACAATTATCTCACAGTTTCCATGAGTCAAGAATCTGAGTATGGATTAGGTGAGTCCTCTGCCCAGGGTCTCACCAGGCTGAACTCAGGGTACTGGCCTGGCTATGATCTCATTGAGACTCAGGGTGCTCTTCCAAGCTCATGGGTTGCTGGAAGAATTCAGTTCCTTGTGGTCATAGTACTGAAATCCCTGCTCTCTTGGTGGTTATAGGTTGGAGACCACTCTCATTTCCTCAATTTTACTTTCTCACTTCCTTGCCCTTTGAATAATTATTCACAATGTGGTATTTCCTTTTTCAAGGTCAGCAGGAGAACCTCTCTCATTTTGAATCTCTCTCTTTAGGAATGGCTCAGACATTATTTTAAGGGATCACTTAATTAGGTCAGACTTAAGGACAATCATTTTTTCAATGAACTCAAAGTCACCAAATCACACCCTTTTGTAGTCCCCTCTATACTCGATGAGAGGGGACTATACAGGTTATACTTATACCACGTATGAATAATGGAAGTTATCTTAAAATTCTACCTATTACAGTCCTTCCACTAGTTCCCAAAGATTCATATCCTTTCCAAACATGTGCTCCTTTCCTAGGGGCAATATTACCAGGAATATCATCCTATTATAGAATCTGTTTAAAGTAAAAAAGAAAAAAGAAAAAAATCTCGTCTAAGTTTGAATTTCATGATATTATCAGCTCCAAGTCCAAAACTTCATTATCAAACATTATTTTAAAAAGATGCAAATAAGGCTCCTGGATGTCATCCATTAAGTGAAGTTCTTGAAGTCTGATTTCCCTTAAACTAAGACGCTGTGAAACTAAAGAAACAAGTTGTTTTCCCCCAACACACCTTGGCTACAATGGTGAGAGAAGTGTAGGATAACAGTTATCAACATTCTGGCTCAAAAGGGTGAGAAAATAGTAGATTAAAAGGAAACATTGGTCCATTAACAGTCCTGAAATCCAGCTGGGCAAATGTTTTTTCTTATATTAGGTTTCAAGGCTTGGGAAAAATCGTATGTGACTCTTTGTTCCATCAGAAGACACTCATTGGAGTTACTCATTCTAATTTCATGAAAGATATTTGAATCACTTATTCTAATTTTATGAAAGATAGCATGTATTATTCGGAGAAGGCAATGGCAACCCACTCCAGTACTCTTGCCTGGAAAACCCCATGGATGGAGGAGCCTGGTAGGCTGCAGTCCATGGGGTCACTAGGAGTCGGACATGACTAAGGACTTCACTTTCACTTTTCACTTTCATGCACTGGAGAAGGAAATGGCAACCCACTCCGGTGTTCTTGCCTGGGGAATCTCAGGGACGGGGGAGCCTGGTGGGCTGCTGTCTATGGGGTCGCACAGAGTCAGACACGACTGAAGCGACTTAGCAGCAGCAACAACATGGATATCAGCTTCAGTAGACAAAAGCCAGATCCCTAGACTTTTTTGAGGTAATTCCTTCTCTATCCTTGATAAAGATATCCTCTCTATCTTATTTCCTGCTGAGATGGCCGGGCGCCTTTATGTTTCTTTGAGGCCCTGTGGTTTGATTGGAAAGATCTGGGAGGCACACCCTTAGTCTCTTGCAACAGTCATTTATGTGACTGCATACATTTAAATGTTTTTAAATTTTTTCTTTTTTAGGAAAGCAAAGGGTGGTGTACAGTATAGGAGAGCCCAAGACTTGGAAGTAGACACATGCATTTAACTCTGTTTTTACTCCCCTCACTAGCTGTGTGAGGTTCTGTGAAATAGGCTGTGGGTCTGTTTCCTTAACCATAAAAAGGGCAGGATGAGCATCCTCTGGGCTGGGGAGAGGATGATTGTCATGTAGTGGTAAAGAGTATAGAAACTGGTTCCCTGATTTCAAATCCCAGCTCAGCCACCTATTAGCCATGGGAGCTCAATTTCCTTTTTAAATTTTTTTTTCTTTGCCATCTTTAAAAGAAAAAACTTATTTTTAAAAATTTGTCTGAGCTGATTCTTATTGCTGTGCATAAAGAAAGTGAAGTCGCTCAGTCATGTCTGACTCTTTGCAACCCCATGGACTATAGCCCACCAGGCTTCTCCATCCATGGAATTTTCCAGGCATGAGTACTGGAGTGGGTTGCCATTTCCTTCTCCAGGGGATCTTCCCGACCCAGGGATTGAGCCCGGGTCTCCCGCATTGCAGGCAGACGTTTTACCATCTGAGCCACCAGGGAATCCCCCATTGCTGTGCGTAAGCATTCCCTAATGGTGGTGAGTGGGGCTCCTCTCTAGCTGTGGCGTACATTGAGGCGGCTTCTGGACCACGGGCTCTAGGGAGCATAGTTACGGTGTATAGGCTAGTTGCCCCGTGGCAGGTGGAAGGAACCTTCCTGGACCAGGGGCTGAACCTATATCCCTGCATTGTCAGGTGGATTCTTAACCACTGGACTACCAGGGAAGTCCTGTGACCTCAGTTTTCTCACTTGAAGGGACAATAGGATATGCCAGTAATACAGACTTTAGAGGGCCAATTGTGTGAATCAGAGACGTTTGACCATTTGGCTCATCCACCTTTGTCCTTATACCACACTTTTGGTAGCCATTTCTGTCTCTAGGCTTTTTTTTTTTTGACACCTAGAGAGGCTAGAATTTCCAAAGTTAACTTTTAGTATATATTGTATATAATATTTCTTTCCTCAACTTCTCCTTGCTGTCACATTTAACTGGAGGCAAACCAGGAGTATCTTCAACAATTTTTCTTGAAAATCTCCTTATCTATGTATGCAAATTTATTGCTGTGAGTTCCCTTTTCCACATTAGGGCAGGATACAATTTTTCTAAGCTTTCTGATAATATACAACAAGAATATATCTTCCTATAATTTCAAATAATCAATTCCTTATTATTTTTTTGAGCTCTCTGTAAATCCAGATTTATAGTATCTGTAAATAGTAGTATCTGTAAATCCAGATTTCTACTAAAAATCAGTTCCAGGAAACTGAGTCTTTTCCTATCATGTTCCTCATAATTCTTTCTGCCTAGAAAAAACTTTAAGCAGAGTTCTATACCCAGTTTTTCAAAGATGAGGATGTAATTAACGTATTTCCAGCTAAACAATAGCTGAGGGAGGCCTTTTTTTCCCTTAACCATTAAATATGCTTAATGGTGGCTCAGTGGTAAAGATCACTCCTGCCAATACAGGAGACATGGAGTTCAATCCCTGGGTCAGGAAGATCCCCTGGAGAAGGAAACTCGCTCCAGTGTTCTTGCCTGGGAAATCCCATGGACTGAGGAGCCTAGTGGGCTGCAGTCCATTTGTTCACAAAGACTCAGACACAACTTAGCAGCTGAACATGCACACATGTAAGAAAGCTTAAGGGAATCCTTCGGGGTGTAGTGAAAGGACATTCAACAGTAACTTGAAGCCATATAAAGAAATAATGATCTCCAATAAAGCTAAATGCAAGGGCAAATTTAAAAGCCAGAGTTACTGTAGTTTTGGTTTGTAACATAACTACGCTTTTTAGTTTTTACATGATCTAAAGAAAAATGCATAAAAATAATTATGTAAATCTGTTATGTGACATAATAGACAAGAACATAATTTGTGAGCACTGCTATATAGTAGCAGAATTTTTGTATGCTATTGAAGGTGGTATCAATTCAAATTTAAATGTCAAGTTTGAGTTCTCTAGGGTGTGTGTGTGTGCATGAGTGTGTGTGTGTTTGTGTGTTGGGAGTTTAGTCCTATCTGACTCTTTGCAACCCCATGGATTGTAGCCTGCCATACTGCTCTGTCCATGGAATTTTCCAGGCAAGTATACTGGAGGGAGTTAACATGCCCTTCTCCAGGGGATCTACTCAACCCAGGGATCAAATCCAGGTCTCCTGCATTGTAGACAGATTCTTTACTGTCTGAGCCACTAGGAAAGTTATGAGTCCTATGGTAACTACAAGGAAATATTTATAGAATGTACACAAAGGAAATGAGAAAAAAATTAAAGAATTTCACTGCAAAAAATCAACTAAGCACTGAGGAAGGCAGTGATGGAAGAATGAGGGGATAAAAGGTACATGAAATGTTTAAAACAGTCCATCCTAAAGGAAATCAGTCCTGAATATTCATTGGAAGGACTGATGCTGAGGCTGAACCTCCAATACTTTGGCCACCTGATGCAAAGAGCTGACTCATTAGAAAAGACCCTGTTGCTGGGAAAAATTGAGGGCAGGAGATAAAGGGGATGACAGAGGATGAGATGGTTGGATGGCATCACTGACTCAATGCACACGAGTTTGAGCAAGCTCTGGGAGATAGTGAAGGATGGGGAAGCTTGGTGTGCTGCAGTCCATGGGGTCGCCAAGAGTTGGACTGACTGACTGACTGAAAAACAACAAATATCTAAAACAGTGAACAAAATGTCACAAGTAAGTGCTTTTATAAGTAATTGCTTTAAAAGTAAGTGGATTACACTCTTCAATCAAAAGTCAGAGATAGGCAGAATGAAAAAAATTATTCAACTCTATATTGTATACAAAAAACTCACTTCAGATCTAATGACACACACAGGTAGAAAGTTGTCAATTAATTTTCAGTCCAGGTGCCATGAATATTTAATGGGGAAAAGGAGAGTCTTTGCAATAAATTGTGCTGGGGAAACTGGATGTTCACCTGCAAAAGAAGGAAGTTGAACTCTTACTTACCACATACAAAAATTACTTCAAAATGGATCAAAGACCTGTAACAGGAAGTATATTTTCATTAGATTTAGCACTATATTATTTTATAACATATTATGACATAATATATAACGGAGCCTCTATAATTAAAAATACATAGGGCTGTTGCATAAGTAGTTAATGATATAGAGGGAAAAGTACATAAATTGTTACATACACATGAATGAATTTAGTATACATCATCAGTTCAGTTCAGTTGCTCAGTCGTGTCCGACTCTTTGTGACCCCTTGAATCGGAGCATGCCAGGCCTCCCTGTCCATCACCAACTCTCGGAGTCTACCCAAACCCATGTTCATTGAGTCAGTGATGCCATCCAGCCATCTCATCCTCTGTCATCCCCTTCTCCTCCTGCCTCCAATCCTTCCCAGCATTAGGGTCTTTTCCAATGAGTCAACTCTTCGAATGAGGTGGCCAAAGTATTGGAGTTTCAGCTTCAACATCAGTCCTTCCAATGAACACTCAGGACTGATCTCCTCTAGGATGGACTGGTTGGATCTCCTTGCAGTCCAAGGGACTCTCAAGAGTCTTCTCCAACACCACAGTTCAAAAGCATCAATTCTTCGGCACCCAGCTTTCTTCACCGTTCAACTCTCATGTCCATACATGACCACTGGAAAAACCATGGCCTTGATTAGACGGATTTTTGTTGGCAAAGTAATGTCTCTGCTTTTCAATATGCTCTCTAGATTGATCATATCTTTCCTTCCAAGGAGTAAGCGTCTTTTAATTTCATGGCTGCAGTCACTATCTGCAGTGATTTTGGAGCCCAAAAAGATCAAGTCTGACACTGTTTCCCCATCTATTTCCCATGAAGTGATGGGACCAGATGTCATGATCTTAGTTTTCTGAATGTTGAGCTTTAAGCCAATTTTTTCACTCTCCTCTTTCACTATCATTAAGAGGCTTTTTAATTCCTCTTCACTTTCTGCCATAAGGATGGTGTCATCTGCATATCTGAGGTTATTGATACTTCTGGCAATCTTGATTCCAGCTTGTGTTTCTTTCAGCCCAGCATTTCTCATGATGTATTCTGCATATAAGTTAAATAAGCAGGGTGACAATATACAGCCTTGACAGACTCCTTTTCCTATTAGGAACCAGTCTGTTGTTCCATGTCCAGTTCTAACTGTTGCTTCCTGACCTGCATACAGGTTTATCAAGAGACAGGTCAGGTGGTCTGATATTCCCATCTCTTGAAGAATTTTCCACAGTTTATTGTGATCCACACAGTCAAAGGCTTTGGCATAGTCAATAAAGCAGAAATAGATGCTTTTCTGGAACTCTCTTGCTTTTTTGATGATCCAGAGGATGTTGGCAATTTGATCTCTGGTTCCTCTTCCTTTTCTAAAACCAGCTTGAACATCTGGAAGTTCACAGTTCACATATTGCTGAAGCCTGGCTTGGAGAATTTGGAGCATTACTTTACTAGCGTTGGAGATGAGTGCAACTGTGCAGTAATTTGAGCATTCTTTGGCATTGCCTTTCTTTGGGATTGGAATGAACACTGACCTTTTCCAGTCCTGTGGCCATTGCTGAGTTTTCCATATTTGCTAGCATATTGAGTGCGGCACTTCCACAGCATCATCTTTCAGGATTTGAAATAGCTCAACTGGAATTCCATCACCTCCACTAGCTTTGTTCGTAGTGATGCTTTCTAAGGCCCACTTGACTTCACATTCCAGGATGTCTGCCTCTGGGTGAGTGATCACACCATCGTGATCATCTGCGTCATGAAGATCTTTCTTGTATAGTTCTTTTGTGTATTCTTGCCACCTCTACTTAATATCTTCTGCTTCTGTTAGGTCCATACCATTTCTGTCCTTTATTGAGCCCATCTTTGCATGAAATGTTCCCTTGGTATCTCTAATTTTCTTGAACAGATCTCTAATCTTTCCCATTCTATTGTTTTCCTCTATTTCTTTGCCTTGATCTCTGAGGAAGGCTTTCTTCTCTCTCCTTGCTATTCTTTGGAACTCTGCATTCAGAAGGGAATATCTTTCCTTTTCTCCTTTGCTTTTCACTTCTCTTCTTTTCACAGCCATTTGTAAGGCCTCCTCAGACAGCCATTTTGTTTTTTTACATTTCTTTTCCATGGGAATGGTCTTAATCCCTGTCCTCTGTACAATGTCACAAACCTCCGTCCATAGTTCATCAGGCACTCTGTCTATCAGATCTAGTTCCTTAAATCTATTTCTCACTTCCACTGTATAATCATAAGGGATTTAATTTAGGTTATACCTGACTGGTCTAGTGGTTTACTCCACTTTCTTCAATTTAAATCTGAATTTGGCAATAAGGAGTTCATGATCTGAGCCATAGTCAGCTCCCGTTCTTGTTTTTGCTGACTGTATAGAGCTTCTCCATCTTTGGCTGCAATGAATAAAATCAATCTGATTTCGGTGTTGACCATCTGGTGATGTCTATTTGTAGAGTCTTCTCTTGTGTGTATAGATAACATCTAAAGTCAATGATGGAAAAAGTGGACTATTCAACAAATAGTACTGGCAAGTAGGGAGTCATTTGAAACAAAATTAAGTTGGAGCCCCTTTTCATGTCGTACTAAGTAGTAGGAAAAAAATACAAGGGATTTCCTTTATTAGTTTGGCATGGATAGATCTTCTTTATTCAAAATCCAAAATTCACAAAAGAAAAGACTGACAAAATTTTATATGCTTATAAAACGTCTACAAAACAAAAACAGCATAAGCAAAGCAAAAGACAGACTGAGAAAATTATCTGTGTATTACATCATACGAATGTGTGAGAATTCCTTGAAGTTGATGAGAAAAAGACCTACAATACATAAATGAGCAAACTGTATACTCAAATGAGTCACAGCAATTGAATTAGTAATCGCTTTTAAATATATGACTAGATGGGACTTTCCTGGTGGCTTAGACTGTAAGGAATCTGTCTGCAAAGCAGGAGACCCAGGTTCAATCCCTGGGTGGGGAATATCCTCTGGATAAGGTAATGGCTACCCACTCCAGTGTTCTGGCCTGGAGAATTCCATGGACAGAGGAGCCTAGAGGGCAACAGTCCTGGGGTTGCAAAGACTTGGACACAACTAAGTGACTAATGTTTTCACTTCTTTTTCATACTGTATCTGGGGTGTAGGCTGTGGGAGACAAGCATTGATGCGTTGTTGGTTTACGTGTAAATTGTGAGGGTCCCTAGGGAAAGCAATCTTGCTGTAAATATCAAAATTGAAAATGCATATACCCTGTGACCCAGTCATCCCACATCTGGGAACTTAACTTTTATGCATCGATTCCTACTGGTAGAATCATTTCAGTTCAGTCACTTAGTCATGTCCAGCTCTTTGCAACCCCATGGTCTGCAGCATGCCAAGCTTCCCTATCCATCACCATCTCCTGGAGCTTGCTCAAACTCATCCATTTAGTCAGTAATGCCATCCAACTATCTCATCCTCTGTCATCCCCTTCTCCTCCTGCCTTCAATATTTCCCAGCATCAGGGTCTTTTCCATGAGTAGAATATGACATATAAATTAGTCTATTCACTATAAGTATTATTTGTAATAGTAATTTGTTGAAACTAATTAGTAAGAGAATGGAGGGAGTCAATAAAGGAATGGTAGATTTCTGTAGCCATATAACCCTACTGAGGAGCTACAAATAGTGGGAAAGCTATACATGAATAGGGATAGATCTGCAAGGACTATTGCTAAGTGGAAAAAAAAATACAGAAACCTGGATAGTATATTTTATGTTAGAGAAATGGAAATATGTATTTCCTTGTGCTACATTAAGGGATTTTGAAAGAACACATGAAAAGCTAGTGAAAGTGGCTGCATGTAATGGGGGAGGGGCTGCCATGAGAATCAGATGAGGAAGAGTGGAGGTAGAAATATTGTACTGGCCAAAAAAGTTTGTTTGGGTTTTTTGCCGTCTTACCAAAAACCCTGAGCGAACTTCTTGACCAACCCTAGAAAACTTTTCTTTTCTTTTCTTTATTTTTTTTAAATTTTTGAGCCATCTAAATATATTCTGTATTCAAAAATAAATAAATAAAAATAAATAATGCAGGAAGTTGACCTTGAGGGAAGACTTTGGGGACATGGCTGGCCCCAGTACGCATTCCTCTTTTGGTTATTGCCACGTATCTCGCCTGGTATTTTAAAGATGAGCAGAATGCTGAGAGAGAGGCTTCCCAACCCTCTGGTGTCTTCTTTCTGATATCCCCTTATAACTCCATTGGTATTTTCAAAGCTAACGCCTTGCCAAAGATGAAGTGTACACATGTTTCATGCAGGAAGTGATGGGCAATTTTAATTTTTGTTCCAATAATATGCCTGTTCCTTTTACATGTCTCTACTCAGATAAAATTAGAATTCTGAGAAAAGAAAGATAACCTCTGGTCTGGTAAAAAGAGGATATCAAAGGTTTAAATCTGTAGAAAAGAAAGAAATTTGGATGACTCTAATATATTAGAGGAAAATAAATCACAGCAATAGAAAGTAATCAAATAATATAAAACAGGATGGAAGTAGCAAGACTAAAAAAATTATAGTTAGTAGTATAAGCAAGAAAGTGTAAAACCCCTCTGACAATATCTGGCCTATAGCTATTCTGTTTGGTTGATTCAGAGTGCAAATTTAAACAGTACCTGGCAGGGGACCAGGGTTAAAGAAACATTTTCTCTGTGTCTTGAAAAACAAAAGAACTATCATTCTGGCACCAGGAGGAATGGCTCAGGGGAGTAAAGACCACGCCAAGATGCTCCTCAGGAACAAACTTGGAATTTGCTCTTAATCACAAAAAATGGGCCATTGAGGACCCAAGTTTCTGCTCCATATAGCACAGACTCAAGAGTTTTATTCTATAAAATGTTTAAGGAAGGTGTAACCAAAAGCCCACTGTGGCACATTGGGGAAAAAAAGGAAAAGGAAAACCTCAATAAAGCTCCCATAGAATGACCAGCTTTGAGCACTGTTGCTTCCCTATGTACCCTCCAAGTTAAACTGTTTATGTAATGTAGCCAAAGTAATGAAATGAAGTGATTTGGAATCACAAACGACACACCAGTCATAAATGGGAGAAAATCTTGCTTTAAAAAGTAAAACTGTAAGAGTTTTTCATATAAGAATATTAAAAGCAGGTTTATTTATTTTTAAAATATTTTTTAATTTGCTTTTTAAGTTATTTATGGCATTTCTTTTGACCAAGAGAAATACTCTTCTTTTTTTAAAAAAAAATAAATTAGTATTCCAGTCATGATGGGATACTTCAATGCTGGGAAAGATTGAAGGCAGAAGGAGCAGAGGGTTACAGAGAATGAGATGATTGGATGGCAACACCGATTCAATGGACATGAACTTGGGCAAACTCCAGGAGATGGTGAGGGACAGGGAAGCCTGGTGTGCTGGAGTCTCAAAGAGTTGGACATGACTCGGCAAGTGAACAACAATCTCAATCGTGGGCTTCCAAGGTGTCTTGGGGGTAAAGAATCTGCTTGCCCATGCAGGAGACTCAGGTTTGATCCTTGGGTTGGGGAGATCCCCTGGAGAAGGAAATGGCAATCCACTCCATTATTTTGCCTGGGAAAATCCCACAGGCAGAGGATCCTGGTGGGCTACAGTCCATGGGGTGGAAAAAGACTCAGACATAACTTAGGTACTAAACAACAACATCAATGATCCTAATCCTTTGCATTTCACTTTCTTCTTTGGGTTATATGTTTAAGCTATTCTTTCTGTATTAGAGATTACATTAAAACTAAGTTGTATTTTTCCCTTTATTCTCTTGCTTATGTAAAATTCTATGTTCACTATATTAAGAACTACCCTGTATAAGACTCTATTTCCAACTTTTTGTTCCACTCTTTTGCTTGTAGCACATGAATTTAATTATAATCTTCTGGGGTTTCTTCATTACTGTTGACTTCAAATACTTCCCTCATTATTTGCTGTGGTTGCCCTGGAGGTGTACTGTTCGAGTCTCCCCTCAAAACCTACATGGGATGAACCAGGACACAGGAAGAGGAGCTGCCATCTTGGAAGGGGCAAAAGAACCTGATCAGCAGTAGGAGGTGGGGCTCTTTTTCCACAATGGCAGATAGAAAGGATGAGTGTGAAGCCAAAGTGATCCACTCGGGTTCCACTCATTGCTCCCTTGTCTTATTGTAACTGTGAATGAACAAGTGCACCAAGCCCCACCTAATAAGAGTATGATTGCCAAGAACTGAGGCCCTGCCAGCAGGGGAGTTTGGATCACAACTCCAGGTAAGCCACCGAGAACTGCGTGGCTAAGGGCAAAAGAGATTTAGAATTGATGATGGAGAGGGCAGATGTGAGCATAAGCTGTGGCCCAAAGTCTAACTGCCGACATAAGGCTAACTGTAATGGGTCCTGTTCACTTCGGTTTTGAAAATTTGTCATCAGAAAAAGTGGCCCATTGACATTATGTAGGACAAATGTGTAGATGTGTAGGATTTGTGTCCATGACCAATGGTGAACTGCGATGGTTGTGGAGGTTCACTGTTCACACCTCCCTTCTAGAGAACCCGATGCGAAGAAAGTCCTAGTGGATGGTCTGCAAATACAGCACCTATGAACCTGCCACATTGTTCAGGCTGAGGTCTTCATTTCCCTGGGCTGCCCCGAGCCAATAGTGAGCATGATGGAGGTCCATTTGCCAAGCTATTCCCCCCTCAAGCAGAATTCCTCTGAATAGGGGATCTTTGACCCGGGGCTCCTCAAAACACCCAGTTGAGACTTCCTTAGTGTTTCATACATGCTAACACTCCTCTTACTCAACTTTCTATTCCTTCCCCTTTCCTTTCACAAATATCACAAATACATCATTATTTGAGGGAAAGAGAGAGTAATTAAAATGGTATAAATTAGATTACCGAGAGAAGGGCAAGCATTTAGTCCCATATGGATAAAGGAAATGAGTAGGCATTTTATTAACGAAAAAATTGAAAAATGAAAATAAATAATTGTGACTTAAAGGCAAAAAAAACACACCTTCTCTCGAAGAATTCTTTAGCCATGTATGAATTTGTGTTCTAAGTCCTTTCAGTTGTGTCTGACTCTTTGTGACTCTATGAACTGTAGCCTGTCAGGCTCCTCTGTCCATGGGATTTCCCAGGCAAGAATGCTAGAGTGGCTTGTCATTTCCTTCTCCAGGGCATCTTCCCAATCCCGGGACAGAGCCTGTGTCTCTTATGGCTCCTGAGTTGGTAGGTGGGTTCTTTACCACTAGCGCCACATGGGAAGCCCATGTACGAGTTTCCCAGAGTTTAAATATGATCTTCTCAGAGAGCCCTTTTCTGACCTTTGCATGGATGAGACCTCTGTAATATTGCCTCCTTTTAAAAAATATGGAAAAGGGAATGAGGAGGGAAGCAGTGTACCCTCCTATCTTGAGGGTCTGCTCAATACCTCCTCCAAGTGCCATGTTCTTCTTATTCCTCTCTTCTCTGTCAAGGGTCACTTCTTACTGGGATATAGATTGGGAATTCATGAGGTAGAGTCCCTCTAAGGACGATACTGCTATTTCTCTCTAGGTCCCTGTGTGTAAATGGGGGTTGGGCATGGGGCAGATCCTACTCTCCTTTCAGTCAGCAACATATCAGGTTGTTGTTGCATGCTTAGTTGCTCGGTCATTCCTGACTCTTGGTAAACCCATAGACTGTAGCCCGTCAGGCTCCTCTGTCCTCGGGATTCTCCAGGCAAGAACACTGGAGTGCATTGCCATTTCCTCTTCCAGGGGATCTTGCCAACCCAGGGATCAAGCCTGGGTCTCCTGTATTGCAGGCAGATACTTTACTAAGCCACCTAGTTGTTAGGGTGTCTCAAGTTTTTCTAAAGGGCCAGGAAAATCAAAGCGATGAGAAACAGAAGACTTTTCTTGACTACTCCAGCCTCCTCTGGGATACAGGGAAAAGGGAGCAGTTGAGACTGCATTCTAGTGGGGAGAGTGTGTTTTAAACTGAAGCCACTCGGCTGGGGCCAGATATGGTCAAAGCAGCGGCATGACGATGTTGCAGTGAGAAACAAGTCACAGAAGAGGTCACTGCCCTTTCTGGAGGGCGAATGTGTACCAACCTCTTGACACTGTGGGCTGGCACCTGGTCCTCGGAGCAGTAACCTCCAAAGGGAAACAAAACTGGGAATTAGAAAAGGAACCAGCACAGAGACTACTGGAATTTTTGGTAAAGGAAGGAAAAAAAAAAGAAACCAGTATTGACCGAGAAGGAAGAAGCAATGTAGAGGGAAAGGAAGAGAACTCTCAGCCTTGTTTGTATGAAGAGTTAAATGGAGAACTGTGAACGTTTGCAGGATATTTTATGAGCTACTCTGGGTATGCCTCTGTCGCTATGCTGGCGGGCGTGGTCGGAAGACACTTTATGACCGCCACATTGCCTTGTTTCAAAAACGGCTGTAAGATGGCTCAAAGCGCTAGGCAAAATGGAGTCAGATAATATCAAGGGAATGGCTATTGCCTGAAGAATCCCATGGACAGAGGAGTCCAGTAGGCTACAGTCCACGGGGTTGCATAGAGTTGGACACGATTGAGTGACTAACAATTTCACTTTCGACATCATTTGAAATAGCTGAGAGGGGCATAAAGGGGCCAAGAATGGGCTGGCATAAGTAATGAAGACCAAAGTGTCCTGTATTCTGGGATGGAGCACAAACTTAACTCTAGGTTTTATCGGCAAGTTTGAAAAGCCAACTCACAGTGTTCTTAAGATAGTTTCAAGTGAACTAACTGTTCAGGAGAAGCACAAATATCCAAGTGCGAAGGGCAGAATGAAATAACTCTTGAGAGTCCACATAAAGAGGCCATTGTACAATATAAGCAACAACATTCTTACAGGGACACAAAGATAAATTTCATGTAACCATTTTGCAGAATGTCCTGCAATGCTGACCAAGGATGATGCAAACCAAAGGTGAACCTGAGGGTACAAAAAGAATTTTCTGGGTGCCTGCCTGACTTTAATTCTGAGGTACATTTGAAAGGATCTGAGGAAATAGTAAAAACCAAATTCCTTTATACATTTGGCCCAAGGTAAACCCATAGCTGATAGATATTAAGCAGCTAGAAGTTCAAAACTGGACTTCCATGTGGAGTTCTACTATTTCAGAGATCTAGGGGGGAAGTGGAGAAGGCAATGGCACCCCACTCCAGTCCTCTGGCCTGGAAAATCCCATGGATGGAGGAGCCTGGTGGGCTGCAATCCATGGGGTCCCTAGGAGTCCGACAGGACTGATCAACTTCATTTTCACTTTTCACTTTCATGCATTGGAGAAGAAAATGGCAACTCACTCCAGTGTTCTTGCCTGGAGAATCCCAGGGACAGGGGAGTTGGACAGGACTGAAGCGACTTACTGGGCGAAGTAGTAACACAATGGAACATTGAGTAAGTGTAGGAGTGACACCTTTTGGGTAAATTTAGCAGTCTCAATAATCAGGAGTTTCTGAGGGAGTACTCTAGTGTTTGGCCAAGATTCTCTTTAGGAAAAAAAAAAAAAAAGCGGAATATGTACTCTCAGACAGATGGGCCATTTAGGTTCCAAATTTCTGCTCAGTATAACCTAGTCTTAATTAATATTAGTCTGGAAAATGTGTAAGAAAAGCAAACTAAACATTGTGGCCATTAAAATTAATCCCCCCTCCCCTAACTCCTGAAAAACATCCATAGAAAGCCTGGCTTTGAGTCCTGTGATTTCCTGATGTTCTTCCAAGTTAAATGATTTTCATAATGTACATCAAGGTATCTGAATGAAGTGGCTTCTGTATAGAATTAATCAGGAGCCAACTGAAATTCAGAAAATACCTTGTTTTTTTTTTTAACTTTAGGAGCTATATATATACGAGGACATTACATTTTTGTCCAATACTCATGTTCTAAAATTTTCTGGCTTGTAGTTTTCCTTTATAATATCTTCTGGCATATTGGTTTGACATGTCTATGTAATGGAATGTAACAATTCTGGCTTTATCTTTTGCTTAGATCTTAGTAGATCTTTGCTCATCTTGATATATTTACTTTCCATAGGGAATAATCTCTGTCTTCTATTATAAGTTAATCACTGAAAGGATATTGCCTATACGTTTCAAATATACATAATGGCCCATCTCTGGGAACCCTGCCTACCAGGTAATGAGAATTTAGCTAAAGTGCTTTTGATTGGCTCACTGGAAACATCCTGACCAGGCCCACCTGTGAACAGTTAAAGGAAGGGGAAATTAACACATCCCTTCTGGGGTTTGGGTGGAGCCAGGACTTTAACCCCACCCCCTTCAGTATAAAAGAGGCCTGAGTTCTAACCAGGAGGATTGTTTTTGGGGATATTAGCCCACCATGTTCTCAGTCTGCTGGTTTTCCGAATAAAGTTGCTATTATGTGCCCAACAACTCTTGATTTACTTGCCTGGCTTTGGTAAGAAGTATGAACTTGGCTTTGGTTAATAAATTTACAAAGCCAGTCTGGAGCCTCAGTTGGGGAATTTTCAGGTAAGGCCTTAACCAGGCCTACTTGTACTGAGGGGCTTCCTTTCAAGATTACCAAAATGGAACTGGCGGCCCCAGGACTTGGCAGTGGAGCCAGGAATCCATATCTAGGTACTGATGGACTCAGTACAGTAGGGTAAGTCACTCCGGTATGTGAAAATGCGGGAAGTTCTTTCTCTTCCATTTTGGGTTTTCTCCTCTGGAATAAACCAAACTTGTTTTCTGTTTGAGTGGGGTGCATATGTGAACCTCAGTCATGTCTGACTCTTTGCAACCCTGTGGACTGTAGCCCACCAGGCTCATCTGTCCATGGAATTCTCCAGGCAAGAATACTGGAGTGGGTTGCCATGACCTCCTCCAGGGGATCTACTTGAACCAGGTTTCGAACTTGCGTCTCTTTCTTCTCCTGCATTGGCAGGCATGTTCTTTACCACTAGCACCACCTGGGAAGCATCCTGTTGGAAAGAGAAAATAGTTCTGATTTGTGAACAGGCATTTTGTTTCTTTGGATGCTAGCATGTGTATGCCGTTTATGTTTGTTGTATTTCTGTCTTTTAAAAATGGGGAATGTTTCCACTATTCCTAGAGCAAGTTCTCTGAAGCACATTTTGGGTAAGTGATTACAGCTATGAACCCACGGCTGAGAGGAAGGTTTTTGTTGTAACATTGTGTGGCAACAGTACTGATCAAGTACTTGCTGATCAAGTTCATCACCTGTGGCTTTTTGGGTCAGTGGTGTGGATCCAGCAGCTCGCCGAGGAGTCATATTGCCTCGGGATTAATCAATCTTGTGTAACGTAAAACCCTGAGACCAAATTTGAGGGTTTATTTAGGGTTTTCTGTTTGGTCTTCGGGTTTTTCATTTTGTCATGATGCCATTTTTTATCTACAGAATAATATCAAATGGAAGAAAGGAACAACAGCAACAACAAAAAACCTATCTGATCTTGTCTGAAAGTGGGATATTCTCAGGGAGAAGAGAAAGTTTCCACTTGGTTCCTAAAATCACCGAAAACCGTATCCCAGAATTCAGCCTGGTTGGCTAACGTCAAGGGAAAAAGGCATCCTTTTAATGGTTAGAGATGATCAATTGCTGTTTATGGTTTTATAGTGGCCTTTGAATGGCTCTATAGCTATTCTTTGAAGAAACAGGGAAGAAGAATTATGAAATGCTCTATGTGCAGCATTTGTCTTATTACACAGGGTGGAGAAAAGCCAGACAGTCATCACCTTCATGGTAGAAGAATAAGTGAAGTGAAGTCGCTCAGTCATGTCCAACTCTTTGCGACCCCATGGACTGTAGCCTATAAGGCTCCTCTGTCCATGGAATTTTCCAGGCAAGAGTACTGGAGTGGGTTGCCATTTCCTTCTCCAGGGGATCTTCTTGACCCAGGGATCGAACCCAGGTCTCCCGCATTGCAGGCAGACGCTTTACCATCTGAGCCACCAGGGAAGCCCCAAGGGAAAATCTGTCGTATAAGAAAGAAAGAAAGGAGATGAGGGTGAGGATATGTTGCTCCAAGCTCCGGCTGAGCTGACCGTCCCAGCTCCTCCAGCTGTTATGCCAACATACCCACCCCTTCCAGGGCCTCTGGTTCTTTGTTGCTGGCATTTAGTTGCTCAGTTGTGTCTGACTCTTTGCAACACCATCAACTGTAGTCCTTCCAGGCTCCCCCATCAATGGGTTCTTCCAGGCAAGAATACTGGAGTGGGTTTCACTTCCTTTTCCTGGGGATCTTTCCAACCTAGGTGTTGAACTCACATCTCCTACATTGGCAGGCAGACTCTTTACCACTGGGCCACCAAGGAAGCCCTGCCTCCTGATCCTGTCCAGTCCCAGTTCCCTATACTGGGGATTAGGAAGTGGTCAGACTGGTTACACCTCCTCATAGGGACAATTAGAAGATCCTGTGTTAGTTCCTAGGGCACAGAGACCTACTCTGGCATCACCTTTAAATGCACAAGGCACTCAGTTTGAACCAGGAGCCGTTTTGGAGCAGGGCAGTTTCCCTTGCGCTGATATTCTGTAGGAGGTCTTAATACAAATAGCAGGCACTCGGGTTTCTAGGAATCCATGGTCATTTCTCATTCTCAGACTTGTTTAATTGGAAAGATGGCAGCCCTCCTTAGAGGGGGATATGCTTACAGGAGCTGAAAGGATAACGGTCATTGATAAGGCCAGGGAAGAAGTGTACCAGCTCCACCGGATAGACCCAAATGGCATGCTGGAAGCACGCTTGCCAGTACCCACAACTGAGCCAATCGGAACCCCAGTGAGTGAGGAATGCCCTTATTAGAGCTCTGCCATAAGTTCATCTTGGCAGGGCTTTGAAAAGAGGTACCAGAGCAAAAGGGTTTGAACAAAATTCAGGAGATTCATCAAAACACAAAGATGCCTCATTTTTTTTTAAAGCCAGCATAAAGCACTTTTATTGCAACAATAAAACTTGAAACTCATATGTACGTGTGTTGTGGGCGGAAAATGTGTGTGTGCATGCGTGCACTGGCGCATCCTCGGTCATATCTGACTCTCTGCAATCCCATGGACTGTAGCCTGCCAGCCTCCTCTGTCCATGGGATTCTCCAGGTGAGAATATTGGAGTGGGTTGCCATCTTCCCGACTCAGGGATTGAACCCACGTCTCCTGCGGAGGCAGGTGGATTCTTTACCAAGGTGCCACCTGGGAAGCCTCTGTGGACAGGGGGAATCGGCAGCAATTGCTCTCACCAAATCGCTACACAGGAGAGCAAAAGGGTGGGCAGGAAGGAGAAGCCAGGGAACTCTGAGATCAGTAGGGGTTGCCGAGCCTAAGAACCAAGAGATGCCGAAGCTGTGATGACCATCATTTTCTTAAGACAACAGGATTTATCACGATGGCTGGACTTTCACAGTGTTAAGTGTCTACAACAACACCCTCAATTTAGCTTTCAATTGAAGTTTTTAAAATTTCAGAAGAGGTGGTGCCTGGATGGTTATGCGATTATAAGGGTCATGAATATTCATTAGAAGAACAAGGCTATGAAGAAGGCTTCAGAGATCCCTGCTGGCTTGGGGACAGATACAGGGGACGGTGGGGGTGGGACAGTGAGGCAAAGACTCTCCCCCTTCCCATTTTAGTTTTGGGTTGGGCTTCTAATTCAACCCAAAGACATCTCTAAACTTGGAGAATAATTTGGCCTGCAAAAGCATCTCAAATCTATTGTGACTTTGCAGTACAACAGCAACAAGAATATTTAGTATGTAATAAAGCTTTCATCCAAAAAAATAAGATATAGATTCTTATATCACCTCCCCCCAGCCCCATACACACACATGTATACCAATTCCTGTTCTAAAGTTAACCCATAACTTGTGCTATTAATACTTGTCTAAAACCTAACTGGATACCTAGATCCAAAAGACTGAAACTCAATCTTCACCTCAAAATGAAAACAAACTAAAACGAGTAATGAGATTTATGGCCCACAGTTCAGGTCAACACCCATGTGAGGAGAAAAGGGATGAGCAAAGCTAGTGACAGAACACAGTCAACCAGGGAAGATGTTTATACAAAGAGTAGTGGAACATCAGGAAAAGCTACCTGCAGACTCACTGTGCATAGCTAGAGGAGCAAGATCCTTCTATGGCACATCCAAGAGTGGGGAGCCCAGGAAGGAGACCTTTCCAGTCATTCCAGTTTTAGAAGCTCCCACACAGACCAGATAGCCACTTGGGGCAGTGATGCCTGGATGCTCAGTGGCACTGTAGGCATAGTCTGGGGAGACAGCTTGGCCCTGTGACCCAAACACATCTGAGCGACCCTTTCATTCCAGCTTCGGATCACATCTTGCTCACTCAGCACCCAGCACAACCTTAAAGGACTTACTTCTTTCTTGGGAGGCATCAGATTTCTTTCCATCCTCAAGTGCCTCATGTAGTACACCACGCAGGCCTGGCTGCTTTTGGGGAAGGAGGGCCGAACTCCAGGAGATGGCCTCCACCTGCACCCCCATTGTGTCAAGGCGCAGGCACACTGGGTGGGTTGGTGCTGCAAAGGGCCACATGGCCCAAGAACAGACCTGCAGGCAGTTCCACTGCTCTGCCTCACCTCTGAATATGTGAAAAGTATTGATCAGGCTACAGACACTATCCTGATATATTTCCCAAGACCCCTGAAAATACGAGAATGGTAAATTTGACTGCTCTTTTGTGGAAAGAATCTCAGATATCAGGAGAAAGTTGCAAACGTTAAATGGTGCATTTGGAGTGAACCGTTCTCAGTTGGCAGATGTTGCTTTTAAAATATTCAACAACAGGCAACAAAGACTGCAAAAAGAAAATGCAAAGCTAAATGCCATTTTTTTCTTTCATTACTTTCTAAACGCGAAGTGTAGTTGATTTACAATGTTGTGTTGGTTTCAGGTGTATAGCAGTGATTCAGTTATACACACACAGTCACATACACATATGTATTCTTTTTCAGATTCTTTTCCCTTATAGATAATTACAAAATAAAAAGTATAGTTATAGTTCCCTGTGCTATACAGTAGCTCTTTGTTGGTTATCTATTTTATATAGTCTGTATATATGTAAATCCTAACTTCCTAATTTATCCCTTCCCCTCCCCTTTCGCTTTGGTAACCGTGTTTGTTTTTCATGTGTGCGGGTCTATTTCTGTTTTGTATATAAGTTCATTTGTATCTTTTTCTTTCTGAATTCCATATATAGGTTATAATATTTGTATTTCTCTGTCTGTTGTAGATCAGTTAGTGTGATAATCCCTAGATTCATCCTTATTGCTGCAAATGGCATTATTTCATTGTTTTTTCATGGCTGAGTAATATTCCGCTGGGCTTCCCTGGTGGCTCAAAGTTAAAGAACCTGCCTGCAAGTGTAGGAGATGTGGGTTCAGTCCTGGGGTTGGGAAGATGCCCTGGAGAAGGAAATAGCAACCACTCCAGTATTCTTGCCTGAGAAAGCCCATGGGCAGAGGAAACTGATTGGCTACAGTCCATAGGGTTGCAAAGACTCAAACATGGTGGAAAGACAGCAGCCTACAAAAGACCATCTAGGAAATCACTCAGAATTGCATGAAATGTGCTTAAAAGTGACTGAAGACTGCTGTCAGACCTCCCTAGATGAGGACTCAACACAAAGGAACCTGCCCCACTGGGGACTGGCAAGTAGACTTTACTCAAATGCCTTCAGCTGCAGGAAATTTCATATACTTGCCAGTATTTTGGGTACTTTTTCAGGCTGGTGGAGGCATATCCCATCTAGACAGAAAAAGGCTTTGAAGTGGTTAAAAGTCCTGCCTAGGGAAATTATTCCCCAATTTGGATTGCCTCACGCCCTTCAAAATGACAGTGGGACTGCTTTTGTCGCCAGTATAATTAAACAGGTGTCTAAAGCATTGCAAATTAATTGGAAACTATGTTCATCTCAGAGACCACAATCAATAGAAAAAAAACCAAGAAAATGAATCATCTGTTAAAAAACAGCATTGCTTAAATGTCAGGAGACTAATTTAACTTGGGGTAAGGCCTTGACAATGGCCCTGTTATGAATCAGAGTGGCTCCTAGAAGTGGGCTTAAATTAAGCCCCTTTGGAATATGGTATGTATGGTCAGCCATTCCAGGTGTCAGCTGGGTGGGAGAGTCTCTAAATGCTCTAAAGACCTAGAAAATGCCAATTATGTTGAAACCTTGGACCCTATAACAACCCCTGCTCATGAGTTTGCTTCCACCAGAAGTAGCCTTTCCAACCGAAGTTGCTTTACATCCTTTCTGACCTGGAGACTGAGTCCTTCTTAATACGTGGAGAGAATAAGGGCTTGGACATCAGTTGACTGCAAGGTGGACAGGGCCACTCATGCTATTGTTTACCATGCATTCATCTGTCAAGTTGGCAGGAGTAAACCATGGATTCATCACACTGGGATAAAAAGCACTACCACTATCGTCCAAAAATGACCCTATTTCTGAGAGGCCTGGAGAGCGGTGGGTTTGTCAACTCTTAGAAGACTTTACCTTGCTCTCTCAAAAAAGAGCCAAGTGTTCATTATAATTTCACTGTAGCTAGAGAAGTGTCAGCATATTTAACTTTGTCCAAATAAATGGCATAGAAATTTATATATGTTGGGAACAGGAACCAAAACCCCAAGTTCGATTAAATTAGAGAATGAAGTGCTAAGGGCTTTAACTGGGTTCAGATAGTTATAGATGAAAAAGGAAATAGGATGGTACTAATGATCAAACACCCAAAAAAGATGTCCTTTTCATTATAGGGGACTGGAATGCAAAAGTAGGAAGTCAAGAAACACCTGGAGTAACAGGCAAATTTGGCCTTGGAGTACAGAATGAAGCAGGGCAAAGGCCAATAGAGTTCTGCCAAAAGAACGCACTGGTCACAGCAAACACCCTCTTCCAACAACACAAGAGAAGACTCTACACATGGACATCAAAAGATGGTCAACACTGAAATCAGATTGATTATATTCTTTGCAGCCAAAGGTGGAGAAGCTCTATATAGTCAGCAAAAACAAGACTGGGACCTGACTGTGGCTCAGATCATGAGCTCCTTATTGTCAAATTCAGACTTAAACTGAAGTGGAGAAAACCACTAGGCCATTCAGGTTGACCTAAATCAAATCCTTTGTGACTATACAGTGGAAGTGAAAAATAGATTTAAGGGACTAGATCTGATAGACAGAGTGCCTGATGAACTATGGATGGAGGTTCGTGACATTGTACAGGAGACAAGAATCAAGACCATCCCCAAGAAAAAGAAATGCAATAAAGCAAAATGGCTGTCTGAGAGGCCTTACAAATAGCTGAGAAAAGAAGGGACGTGAAAAGCAAAGGAGAAAAGGAAAGATATTCCCATCTGAATGCAGAGTTCCAAAGAATAACAAGGAGAGATAAGAAAGCCTTCCTCAGTGATCAATGCAGAGAAAAAGAGGAGAACAATAGAATGGAAAAGACTAGAGATCTCTTCAAGAAAATTAGAGATACCAAGGGAACATTTCATGCAAAGATGGGCTCAATAAAGGACAGAAATGGTAGGGACCTAACAGAAGCAGAAGATATTAAGCAGAGGTGGCAAGAATACACAGAAGAACTATACAAAAAAGATCTTCATGACCCAGATAATCACTATGGTGTGATCACTCACTTAGAGCCAGACATCCTGGAATCTGAAGTCAAATGGGCCTTAGTAACCATCACTATGAACCAAGCTAGTGGAGGTGATGGAATTCCAGTTGAGCTATTTCAAATCCTGAAAGATGATGCTGTGAAAGTGCTGCACTCAATATGCCAGCAAATTAGGAAAACTCAGCAGTGGCCACAGGACTGGAAAAGGTCAGTGTTCATTCCAATCTCAAAGAAAGGCAATGCCAAAGAATGCTCAAACTACTGCACAATTGCACTCATCTCAAATGCTAGTAAAGTAATTCTAGTAAAGTAAAATTCTCCAAGCCAGGCTTCAGCAATACAGGGACCGTGAACTTCCAGATGTTCAAGCTGGTTTTAGAAAAGGCAGAGGAACCAGAGATCAAATTGCCAACATCCGATGGATCATCAAAAAGGCAAGAGAGTTCCAGAAAAACATCTATTTCTGCTTTTTGACTATGCCAAAGCCTTTGACTATGTGGATCACAATAAATTGTGGAAAATTCTGAAAGAGATGGGCATACCAGACCACCTGACCTGTCTCTTGAGAAATCTGTATGCAGATCAGGAAGCAATAGTTAGATCTGGACATGGAACAACAGACTGGTTCCAAATAGGAAAAGGAGTCCGTCAAGGCTATATATATTGTCACCCTGATTATTTAACTTATATGAAGAATACATCATGAGAAACGCTGGCCTGGAGAAGCCCAGGCTCAAATCAAGATTACCGGGAGAAATATCAATAATCTCAGATATGCAGATGACACCACCCTTATGGCAGAAAGTGAAGAGGAACTAAAGAACCTCTTGCTGAAAGTGAAAGAGGAGAGTGAAAAAGTTGGCTGAAAGCTCAACATTCAGAAAACTAAGATCATGGTATCCGGTCCCATCACTTCATGGGAAATAATGGGGAAACAGTGGAAACAGTGACAGAATTTTTCTGGGCTCCAAAATCACTGCAGATGGTGATTGCAGCCATGAAATTAAAAGATGCTTATTCCTTGGAAGGAAAGTTATGACCAACCTAGACAGCACATTAAAAAGCAGAGATGTTACTTTGCCATCAAAGGTCTGTCTAATCAAGGCTATGGTTTTTCCAGTGGTCATGTATGGATGTGAGAGTTGGACTATAAAGAAAGCTGAGTGCAGAAGAATTGATGCTTTTGAACTGTGATGTTGGAAAAGACTGTTCATAGTCCCTTGGACTGCAAGGAGATCCAACCAGTCCATCCTATAGGAGATCAGTCCTGGGTGTTCACTGGAAGGACTGATGTTGAAGCTGAAACTGCAATACTTTGGCCACCTGATGTGAAGAGCTGACTCATTTGAAATATGCTGATGCTGGGAAAGATTGAAGGCAGGTGGAGAAGGGGACAACAGAGGATGAGATGGTTGGATGGCATCACCAACTCAATGGACATGGGTTTGGGTAGACTCTGGCAGATGGTGATGGACAGGGAGACCTGGTGTGCTGTAGTTCAAGGGGTCGCAAAGAGTCAGACATGAGTGAGTGACTGAACTGAACTGAACTGATCAAAAGATTCTAAGGAATATTATCTGTTCAAGGTTGATCAACTCCATTCTGTAATCACCTCTTTGTCATCTCTCTTCAGCTGGAATTAGAGAAATCTTTGTCCCTTTTCCCACAGAATTCTGAAATGGATCATTGACAGTGGAAAACTGTAATAGAGAAAAAACTTTGTATTCTATTACAAATTAACCACTAAAGGGATATTGCCTAAGCCTAAATTATATATAATGGTGCATCGCTGGGAACCTTGCCTCCCAGGAAGTGAGTGTTGAGTTAAAATAGCTTTGTCCAGCTCACAGGAAACATGCTGGAAAGGCCCACCTGTGAACAGTCTAAGGCAGTAAGAAATTAACACATCCTTTCTAGGATTTCACCTCCCCCACCCTGTTTTAATATAAAAAAAAGAGCCTGAATTCTTGGTTTTTTTTTTAAACATTTCTCAGAACTTTAATGGGTTACAGAATGGAGCAGAGGGGTGTTCTTAGAGGAATGGACTATGCAGGTTTCAGTGAGGCATGGAGACCCTGGGAAGTCACTCTCCCTCTGTCACAATGTAAATACCTTCTTTTCCTGATGATCTCCATATTCCTTTTCACCTCTCTCTGAACTTAAAAAAAAAACACTTTTGTATTGGAGTATAGTTGACTAACAATGTTTTGATAATTTCAGGTGAACAGCAAAGGGACTCAGCCATGTATATACACGTATCCACTCTCCCCCAGACTCCCCTCCCATCCAGGCTGCCACATAACGTTTAGCAGAGTTTCCAGTGCTATAGAGTAGGTGCTTGTTAGTTATCCATTTTAAATACTGCAGTGCGTACCTGTCCATCCCAATTCCCTAACTGTCCCTTCCCCCTATCAAAGAAGCCTGAGTTTTAAATCAGAGAAGATGTTTTTTTGTGACATTAGTTCATCTTCTCACTCTGCTGGCTTTCCAAATAAAATCACTATTCCTTACCCTAGCAACTCATCTCTCAATTAATTGACTTGTTGCATGGTGAGCAGTATGAGCTTGGACTTCTTAATGTACATTTTCTACCTCTTCTTTTGTATGTCTTTAAATCCTCTAATCACCTTAAATATCTTTTGATATATGGAGTTGTTATTCAGTCACTTGATCATGTCCAACACTTTGCAACCCCATGTACTGCATCACGCCAGGCCTCCCTGTCCATCACTATCAAATTCATGTTCATTGAGTTGGTGATGGCATCCAACCATTTCATCCCCTATTGTCCCCTTCTCCTCCTGCCCTCAATCTTTCTCAGCATCAGGGTCTTTTCCAATGAACTGGCTCTTTGCATCAGGTGGCCAAAGTACTGGAGCTTTAGCATTAGTCCTTCCAACAAATATTCAGGGTTGATTTCCTTTAGGATTGATTGGTTTGATCTTGCAATCCAAGGGTCTCTCAAGAGTCTTTTCCAGCACCACAGTTCGAAAGCATCAGTTCTTTGGTGCTCAGCCTTCTTTATGGTCCAACTCTCACGCCTGTATGTGACTACAGGCAAAACCATAGCTTTGACTATGTGGACCTTTGTTGGCAAAGCGATGTCTCTGCTTTTTAATAGGCTGTCTAGGAACAAGCACCTTTTAATTTCATGGCTGCAATCACCATCTACAGTGATTTTGGAGTCCAAGAAAATAAAATCTATCACTATTTCCATTTTTTCCCCATCTATTTGCCATGAAGCAGTGGGATTATATCCCATGATCTTAGTTTTTTTGAATGAGTTTTAAGCCAGCTTTTTCACCCTCCTTTCACCTTCATCAAGAGGCTCTTTAGTTCCTCTTTGCTTTCTGCCATTGTGGTGGTGTCATCTGCATATTTGAGTTTACTAATATTTCTCCTGGCAATCTTGATTCCAGTTTGTGCTTCATCCAGCCCAGCATTTCGCTTCCAGCCTGGCATTTCACACCCAACCCAATATTCTGCATATAAGTTAAATAAACAGAATGACAATATACAGTCTTGAGTAAGAAAGGGAATTTATTGCCCCCACTCAGACTCAGGTTCAATCCCTGGGTTTGGTAAGATCCCCTGGGGAAATGTAGGAAATGGCAACCCACTCCAGTATTCTTACCTGGAGAATCCCATGGATAGAGGAGTCTGGTGGGCTACAGTCCATAGGGTTGCAAAGAGTCAGACACGACTGAGTGATTATCCACGCACATACACACTCCCATAATTAAGCAGTTATTTCAGGACTATTCAAAGACTATGTCTATCTTTTCTTAGCAATGTGAAATCAAATATTACCTTATTCTAATATTTTCTGAATTAAAATGTTTTATATTCTATTAATCTATATATTCCACATTGACAGCTAGAGCTTAATGTGTCTATACATCCAAATGTTTCAGTACAGTTCCTACTCCTTCCATTGTTTGTGTGTGTCCCTTCCATTATCCTATTTAAATTCTTTTTTGGATAGCTATGCCCATACATTACTTTTCTACAGTTTCCCTTTAAAAGTTCATAATCTCTAAGTGCTCCAGCTCTATTTCCCTTGTGTGTGAATGTGTTTTGAAAGTGCTGGACCTTTTGGCCTTCGGGTAAAATGTTTTTCCATTATTTTTTCTTACTAATAGTGTCCTGAGGTGAGGGTGGGATGGAAGGAGGTGAGGTGGGTTCTTAATTCTAGTTTACCCTCTCTACATCAGAGATGGCTGTCACTGTTTTTCTCCTGCATCACTTAGGAAAAGACTCTTCACACTACTCCAAACCTATCTAGTCTAGTCTCAGAGAGTACAGTATGATCCTTTTAAATAGGGCTTCCCTGGTGGCTCAAATGGTGAAGAGTCTGCCTGCAATGCAGGAGACCTGGGTTCAGTCTCTGAGTCAGGAAGATCCCCTGGAGAAGGGAATGACAAACCATCTCAAAGATCATGAAGACCTTGTACAAAGCCTGGCAGACATCTGAAATTTTTCCAACATTGATTCTCAGCCTAGCCACATTCTACAATATGTGGCTGCAGAATACATAAGGACTACCAATCTTCATCTACCTTATGAGATGTTAATCTCATTGACCGGACTCTGATTTAATGAAAGAGAAAGGAAGAAGAAAATGATCTAGATAAAGATAAAGGCAAAACCAGATACTTCCAAATTCTAGAGGAGAAATAATAAGAGCCTGAACAGAGGTGGTGGCATTGAGAGAAGAGAAATACGAAGACTGAAAAGGGTTTAAGAAATGGGCTGCATGGAATGTATGAGAAAGATACAAGAGACGAGAATGATTCCTAGATTTTCCACTGGGGAGAAATAAGGATGGTGCTACCTTCCACTGAAGGAGGCAACACAGGAGAAAGTGTTGGCTGGTTTTCTGAGGGGAGGTGAGGAGAATATAGATGATGCCCTCAGTTTTATTTACCTTGTCTGGAGAATCCCATGGACAGAGGAGCCTGGTGGACCACAGTTCATGGGGTCACAGAGTTAGACATGACTGAGTGACTCACACTGATCCTATGATTTATGAGACAAAACAAAACATACTGACCTAGTTATGAAAAAACTATGGTAAAAAATCAAGTACTTTGATTAGAAAGAGAGTAAAGAAAGCTAAGAATTTAAGAAACAAAAAAGACCCACAACTACCAGATAACCTTTTTATTTTCAGCGTAAGATGGTATAAGCCTTTAATATAACATATGTTTATAATATAGAAGATATTTTAAATTTGAAAATAAAAAATGCAAAAGTTTCTCTTTGTTGGTTTACCTCGAATTTGGAGAAAGAATCTTGGTACCGTTTTTTCTTAAGATGTAAAAATGTCAGATTTTTTTCCATTATGATGTTTAGTAAAATTTTATCTTTGAATCCTCTAAAGACAAAGCATTTCATTTTATCCTGTTTCATAGTTCCCCAAATTCTTCATAATGGATAAGATACTTGTATAACTTTTATATTTTAAAGCAACTATTCCTGGTGTTACCTAAAATTCAGGTATTCCATTTTGTCATATTTAGGTTTTGGTACCATATTGAATGGCAGCCATGTAACTTGCATTTTCCCCTCATAGTTCACTCATCCTGTCACTATTAAAATAAAAAGGAAAATGAATAGTGCTTTTACATTTTATAAAATTTAAAATGAGAAAAAGTTTTCTAGAATTTATTCTTCAACCCTATAATTTTGGGAATGTAGGTGCCAGCTGTTCCTTGTGTAGAAGCCACTTCTAGTGTAAGGAAATGAACCAGGATAAATGTTGCCAAATACATTTCTCCGAATCTTAGCTATCCTGAGAATGGACAAATCGAGTCATATAGTCAATCAGGTTTGAATGTCTTTGCAGAGAAATATTCAAACTGGGAAGATGAGTTGAATAGCCAATCAAAACAGGCCATCTTTATTTCAGTCTTTGAAACCAAGCTTAACAGTCATTTTCTCTTGAATTATGTAAAAATTTTAATGTCTTTCGACAGTTCTAAAGAACTCTAAGTACAATGCCATCTAACCTCTTTTTATATAGCAGGCTCCCATATGGTACAGTCAGTTTATCAAAGAAAACACTCACTTGTCCATAAGATAAGCCACCAAACACTCCCAGTTTATGATATCAATGACTGTATTCATCCTATATCAAACTTTAGGATCTCCTCAATCAATCAGTATATCATTTTCTTATAATGAACAGGACATTGGTATATTTCTGAGTTGGTTACATTAGAATTCTCAATGTAATAAGCACAAATATAATTAGCTGGCCATATCTTGACACACTGAGGGAGATAAGTTTTCCTCATTAGCCTTCTCTTTTCAAAGCTTATTTTTTTGGCATGTAATTTCTGCTACATTCAATAGATATGATTTTAAAACTTACCATCTGTTACATGTTCTGATGTAATTTTTTCACTAAATATATATCTGAATTTCACAGCATTTATTATTTAATAAGTTTTCATTAAAGCCCTGTTGAAATTTCAGGCTTTCATTTAATCCATTAATCTGAGTTTTACTTATACTGGCACCCACATATACCTTCTTATGTACTGGCAATAGTTTTTAGTAGAGTTGATTTCATAATGGTTTTTGAAGTAGTATTTTTAAGTAGTTTTATGACACAGTCACATTTTGTCTGAACACAGAAGAATATTTTTTTACTTCCACAAAAAGCACAATCTCTTTTTAAAATACATAGCCTTCCTAGTTTATCTTTTCATTTTCTGCTTTTGGTAGAGATAGGATTCCAAATAATTCCCTCTACTATGACAAATATAATAGCATAAGTACAATGACAAATTGCAATTGACATTTTCCCCAGCATTTCTTGCTTTATGCAAGAAAATGAAAAATAGTAGAATGCACAGCAAGTGAGAGCCTGTTCTACCATTATGGCTAGGACCCATGTATGCAAGTGGTTTCTATCCAGGCCGCAAAAACCCTTGGGCTCACTTGTTCAGTCCTCTCAGACTCTTTGCAGCCCCATGGACTGTAGCCCACCAGGCTCCTCTGCACATGGAATTTTCCAGGCAAGAATACTGGAGTGGGTTGCCATCTCCTACACCAGGGGATGGATCTTCCTGATCCAGGGATCGAACCTACGTCTCTTGCATCTACTGCTTTGGCAAGCAGATTCTTTACCACTAGTGCCACCTGGGAAGCCACACAAAGACCCTTGCTTGCTGCAGAGTCACAGGTTACGTGCCATGTGACTATTTGCACTCACTCTTTATCTGACCACATAGTGAGTTAAGTTTTTTATAACATTATTCAAATCAACATCCTAAAACTCAAATAAAGCATATTTTCCCCCTCTTGTCCAAATCACTAAGAAGGCAGTTGGGAAAATAATTTTCCTTTTCATCATTTTGCAGGGCTACCCACCTGCCCTGTATGGGATTAGTACTTGATACTATTTGTGTAGCTTTTATTAATTAGCTCATTCGGCAAATAATTACGAAGTATTGTTCTAGGAGCTGTGGATACCATAGGGAGTAAAACAAAAACCTCCTTCTCGAAAGATTATGTTCTAAGGAGGGGTGAGATGGAAGCTGAAAAGCATCGGTATGTAAAAAGAGTAAGTATGGCAGAACCTCAAAGAGAAAAGAAGCCAACTAGTACCATAATCCAAGAAAGAGCCAGTGGACTTCTAGAACAGGGTGATCACATTGGAAATGATGAGAAGTGGTTGAATTACTGAATTATGAGTGTATTTTGAAGATGAAAATGACAGGATTTACTAAAGTATAAAACAAAAAGTAGAAGTCAAAGTTTTTTGAACAATGTAGTTGCCATTTACTGAGAAAGACAGTGGGTGTTCCTGTGCGTGCTGTAACTACTGAAGCCCATGCATCTAGAGGCTCTGCTCTGCCCTAAGAGAAGCCACGACAACGAGAAGCCCAGACACTCCCTAGGGAAAGCCTGCATGCAGCCATGAAGAGCCAGGGCAGCAGAAAGGAAACATTTGTGGCAGTAGTGAAGCTTAATTTTAGACCTGTTAAGTTTGAGATGTCTTTTGAATATTCAAATAGAGATATTCAGGTATCTAGATTTGAATCGCAGGGACGACGTTCAGACTAAAGACATAAATTTGGTTGGTAGACATCCAAATACATCCAAATATAATGTTTAAAGCCATCTGACTATTTATACTCACTCCTTAAGTAATATCATCTGAAGTTCTGAGGACTGAGCTTTGGAGAACTGCAGTTTTGAGACTGACAGAATGGAGAGGATCTAGTATCCAGGACTGTGAAGGGATGGCTACTGAGGTAGTGGGAAGACAGGAAACGGTGACATCTTGGAATCATAGTGGAGGAGATGGCAATAAACCGACTGTGTCCAACATAGGTTAAGGAGGGTGGAAACTAAGAACTGATCAATACATTTAGCAATATGGAGGCTCTTGTTGATCTTGACAAGGGGCAATTCAGGTCTGTAGGAGAAGATAAATGAAGCAGTAGCTTTGGGAATGCCAGAGATAGAGGAATTTTGTTTTTAAAATGGGAGAAGTAAAACCAGAACTCCTTAACTGATGGTCAAGCATTTCTATACTTGACATATATATATATTTGTGTATAGCACGTGACTATATCCATCTTGACACTGGAGTTGCAATCTTACTGAAGGAGTGGAAAAAAATAATAATATAATGGAACCAGGTAATTAATGCTAGAATAGTTGAAAAGAATATAAACTGTTGGTTTCACAGAGGATGTGGAGTTTAAATTCTATGTTAAAAAAAGTTGGATTTAGGTGGCCTAAAAGAGTGAGAACTAAGGAACAGTACATTTGGGGAACAGAAAGACTGGTCTGGCTGGAATTCATATAAAGAAGAGATAAATATGGAGAACTTTCACCATCAGCTGAATTCTGGTTTATGATTTTGGCAGTGGAGATTTTAAAAAATTAATCCATTTGTGATAGCTGTAAAGTTAAGAAAAAATTCTTTTATGATCCCTTTTAGCAGTTTTCATTATTAAAAAATTCTCTCAGGGGGCTTCCTTGGTGGTCCAGTGGTTGGGAATCCGTGAGCCAATTCACGGGACTTGGGTTCAACACCTGGTCTGGGAAGATTTCAGATGCTATGGAGCAACTAAGCCTGTGTGCCCCAACTACTGAGGCTGGGAGGCACCGCAAGAGAAGCCGCCACAATGAGAAGTCCACACACTGCAAGGGGGAGTAGTTCCTGCTGACCGCAGCTAGATAAGAGACCTGGTGAAGCACTGAAGACCCAGCATAGCCAAAAAGAAATGAAGTTAAAAAACAATTCTCTCAAATAGCTTCTGTGGACTAGGACCACTAGGTATTAGTGTGTGCATACGAAGTTGCTTCAGTCGTGTCCAACTCTTTGCGACCCCATGGACTGCAGCCCACCAGGCTTCTCTGTCCATGGGATTCTCCAGACAAGAATACTGGAGTGGGTTGCCATGCCCTCCTCCAGGGGATCTCCCAGACCCAGGGATCGAACCTGCACCCCCTGAATTGATAGGTGGATACTTCCCCATTAGTGCCACCTGGGAAGCCCAGGTTTTAGTGAGCAAATGATAATACAATCTGCTGAATTTCAAAATATTATAATTACTTTTAAGGATGAAGATTTTTGTTTGCACATGACAATCACTTCCAGGCAAGCATTTCCTTTTAAAATGTCGATTTGCTCCATTTTTATACTTTAGAATGGTATTTTAAAAAGTGTTTTGTAAATAATTTTGTATAAAAATAAACTTTGTATAAAAACAGGGAGAGTTTTACTTTTTAAATTCAGATCCATTTTGTCTTTCTTCTTGAACTGCTGTTGCTAAAACTTCCAAAATATGTTGAATAAAAGTGGCAGGGAATGGACATCCTTGTCTTGTCCCCAGTCTTAGAGGGAATGCTTTCAGCTTTTCACCACGGAGAATGATGCTAGCTGTGGTTTTGTTGTAAATGGTCTTTATTATATTAAGTTCCCTTTATGCCCACTTTCTGGAGAGTTTTATCATAAATGAGTATTGAGTTTTGTCAAAGTTTTTTCTCTATCTATTGAGATGATCATATGGTTTTTATTCTTCAACTTGTTAGTATGGTGTATCACACTGACTGACTTGCAGATATTGAAGAATCCTTGCATTTCTGGGATAAATCCTACTTGATCAAGGTGTATGTTCCTTTTAATGTCTTGGTGGATTTGGTTTGCTAGGATTTCATTGAGGATTTTTGCCTGTAAGTTGATCAGTGATACTGGCCTGTAATTTTCTTTCTTTCATGGTATGTTTGTTTAGTTTTGGTATCAGGGTGTTAATGCTTTTCTAAATGTTTCATACAATTCACCTTTGAGACCATCTGGTCCTGGACTCTTGTTTGGAAGTATTTTTAATTACATAAATTTAAATCTTATTTCTTAATCTATTCAATAATTTGCACCTCATAATATATTCAACTCTACTTTTAGAAAATAGTCTCTTACTTATACTATCTTATCAATCTAACTTTTAACAAGTTTTATAATTGTAATGTGTGGCATATAAGACACTAGAAGGGATTTCACTAAAATATCAGAATGGATTTAAAGGTGCTTTTCAAGCATGAGTATTTAGAATTTTTGGTGTCAAAATCAATTCTGCAGGTAACTACCCAAGTTGTTTTAATCAAGAGAAGCTGTTGAGTCCCATTTTGTAGGTCAAAATGACAGTGTATTAGTGATTCAATACTGTGCTCAACAAAAAAAATTCCAATTTGGCTCTCCAGCTTACTAGATTGTCCCTCCCATTTTTATCCATCTGAAGTGAAAGAGGCATTCTCCTAGAAGTTGCATGTTCCTTGACAAACTGTCTTTTATTAAGTCTGTTTTATGAAGGTTCTACCCTAGGTCCTATGGTCTATTTAATAGGCTTAATAGTTTACACATGTATTGAATATTTTTACAATCTAGTTAAAAAAATATAATAAACACATATATGCTTATTGTTAATTTTGCAATGCTTAAAAGCTTCCTAACATTTGAAATAATATTCACCCATTTAAAAAATTTTAACTGGCAACTTGTCTTACAATGGAATGACAGGATAGAAATGTAGTTTTATACTAAAACCTAGAGTAATAGGATTCACTTCATAGGTAAAGTGAATGGCTTTATGTGAAGGCTCTGAATTTTTAATTTTTTATTGAATGATAATTGCTTTACCGAATTTTGTTTTCTGTCAAACCTCAACATGAATCAGCCATAGGTATACATATATCCCCTCCCTTTTGAACCTCTCTCCCCTCTCCCTCCCCATCCCACCCGTCTAGGTTGATGCAGAGCCCCTGTTGGAGTTTTCTTAGCCAGACAGCAAACTCCCGTTGGCTATCTATTTTACATATGGTAATGTAAGTTTCCCTGTTACTCTTTCCATACATCGCACCCTCTCCTCTCCTCTCCCTGTGTCCACAAGCCTATTCTGTATGTCTGTTTCTCCATTGCTGCCCTGTGAGTAAATTCTTTAGTACCATTTTTCTAGATTCTGTATATATGCATTAGAATACAATATTTCTCTTTCTGACTTACTTCACTCTGTGTAATAGGTTCATCCACCCCTTAGAACTGACTCAAAGGCATTCCTTTTTATGGCTAAGTAATATTCCATTGTGCATATGTACCAGAACTTCTTTATCCATTCAACTGTTGATGGACATGTAGGTTGCTTCCATGTTCTATTGTAAATAGTGCTGCAATGAACAATGGGATACATGTGTCTTTTTCAATTTTGGTTTCTTCAGGGTATATATGCCTAGGAGTGAGATTGCTGGGTCATATGGTGGTTTTATTCCTAGTTTTTAAAGGAATCTCCACACCATCTTCAACGTTGGCTTTATCAATTTATATTCCCACCAACAGTGCAAGAGCAGTCCCTTTTCCCCACACCCTCTCCAGCATTTATTGCTTGTTGACTTCTTGATGATGGCCATTCTAACTGGTGTGAGGTGATGTCTTATTATACTTCTGATTTGCATTTCTCTAATAGTGAGCAGTGTAGAGTGTCTTTTCATGTGTTTGTTAACCACCTGTATGTCTTTGGGGAAGTGTCTGTCTTTTTCTGGTATTGAGTTGTATGAGCTGCTTGTGTATTTTGGAAATTAATCCTTTGTCAGTTGTTTCATTTGCTATCATTTTCTCCCATTCTGAGGGTTGTCTTTTCACCTCACTTATAGTTTCCTTTGCTGTGCAGAAGCTTTTAAGTTTAATCAGGTCCCACTCGTTTACTTTTGTTTTTATTTCTTTTACTCTAGGAGGAGGGTCATAGAGGTCATCTTGCTTTATGTTGAGTGTTCTGCCTATGTTTTCCTCTAAGAGTTTTATAGTTTCTGGTCTTACATTTAAGTCTTTAATCCATTTTGAGTTTGTGTATGGTGTTAGAAAGTGTTCAAATTTCTTTCACATGTAGCTACCCAGTTTTCCCAGCACTATTTATTGAAGAGGCTGTCTTTGCCCCATTGTATATTCTTGCCTCCTTTGTCAAAAATAAAGTACCCATAGGTGCATGGGTTTATTTCTGGGCTTTCTATCTTGTTCCATTGGTCTATATTTCTGTGTTCATGCCAGTACCATACTTTCTTGATGACTGTAGGTTTGTAGTATAATTTGAAGTCAGGAAGCTTGATTCCTCCAGTTCCATTCTTCTTTCTCAAGACCGCTTTGGCCATTCAAGGTCTTTTGTGTTTCCATATGAATTGTAAAGTTTTTTGTTCTAGTTCTGTGAAAAATGTCATTGGTAATTTGATAGGGATCACAATGAGTCTGTAGATTGCTAGTATTGGTAGTGTAGTCATTTTCACAACATTGATTCTTCCTACCCAGGAACATGGGATAGCTCTCCATCTGTTTATGTCATCTTTGATTTCTTTCATTAGTGTCTTATAATTTTCTGTGTATAGTTTTTTTGTCTCCTTAGATAAGTTTATTCTTAGATCTTTTTCTTGCAATGGTGAATGGGACTGATTCCTTACTTTCTTTCTGATTTTTTCATTGTTAGTATATAGAAATACAAGTGACTTCTGTGCATTGATTTTGTATCCTGCAACTTTGCTAAATTCACTGATTAGCTCTAGTAATTTTCTGATACTGTCTTTCAGGTTTTCTATGTACAGTATCATGTCATCTGGAAACAGTGAAAGCTTTACTTCTTTTCCAATCTGGATGGAAAAGAGACCATATCACATATGGTCTCTACTATGTTGAGGTAGGGCTCTTCTATGCCCATTTTTTGAAGAGCTTTAATCATAAATGGGTGCTGAATTTTATCAAAGGCTTTTTCTGCATCTACTGAGATTATCACATGGCTTTTATCTTTCAATTTGTTAATATGGTGTATCACAAAGCTCTGAATTTTTAATGCTATTTTGGCTATTCATACAAATGGGAAGGTTTGACAAAAGCAACAGGGGAGGGCTGGGGTAGACTGAGTAATTTATAGAAACTCTTGAGTTTCAGAGAACCTGTGATTTTCTCTAAATTTTAGCATATCTAAATATTCCTTTAAACATCTTTCTCTGAAGAATGGTATGACTGAGTAATGCAGATAATCATTATGTGAGTCAATGCAGAAAAAAATATTAAAACATACCATACATAGACACTAACATTGTGGCAACTTAGAGCACAATAACCTCTTATCCATAAAGACTCATTAAGAAAATAAATACAAATAGAATATTTTAATTATAAATGTATATTTTAATTACTTAAATTTTTATCTGTCACTGTTTTGTTTTATATATACATTAAATGAAAACATGTGATGAAGAAATAGGGCTCACCAGTTAAGTTTTAGGCTTGAGTTCAAATAGGGAAGAAAACTTATATTCACTTGGGTATCATTATTAGAAGATATAAATGCTTCTAAAAAACAAATACTGGTCATCTTTTTTTTTTTTCAGTTGTTTCATCAGGAAGAATCTTTCTCAGGTGATAAAACTTACAAGCTAAATTAAAATGCACTCTACTCATTGGCAAGCCACACTAGCAAGAATAATGTGATCACAGTACTTGGAAGTTTTTGATTTATAACTATACTATTCTCTACTTATAAGCCTGCAGTCTAGAAAGCAGAGCAATGAATCATTACAATTGTCTATCTGGGAAATGTCAAAAGACTAAGTAAGGGCAGAAGAAGAGACAAAAAGAAAGAACACACATCTGTTTGAGAGACACTCCTCAATTAATGGAAATACATCACTAGCACATAAATCCAGTGCTAAAGAAATAGTTCAATTTTTTTAAATCCTCAAGTAACATTACTAATAAAACAATGTTTTAACTCATGAGCAGAAAGAGCAGATTATCCTCTAAAGCACTGATAACTAAATTATTTTTTAACTATCACTGTGTCTTACCCATATATGCTAAGAGGTTAAAAAAGTAAATTTAAACTGAGGAAATGAATTAGACATTTGAACCAATCATTAATGGATCCAGCTTTTTAAAAAACCACAGTTTAATTGATACTTTACAATACAAAAATAAGCATCCACAGAACGTTTATTTACTGTTTAAATTATCCCATATTTTCATATACCATGAACAAAAAATATTTTACCCCACACTCAGTAACAGCAAACAAGTGCAATTTTTAAAACATTAAAATCTGTAATCAAATCTGTACAACAGATAAATAAATTTATACCTCTAACAGTTAAGCCTGTAACAAAACCAAAAACAAACATTGCCCAAGGTGACCAGTTTAGTTAAAATTCTACTTATGGTTATACATCTCAAACATATCTTGACTCTTTACTATACTGCACACATTTAGATTGATAAATATTTTTTTAAAAATAGGAGGGAGTAACAGGAAATACCAAAATGGTTATAAAGAGCTTCCAAACATTGGAAATAATATACAAAAACTAATTAGATGGGGGAAAGCATATGTGATGAATCCACAGGGTAAGGTATTATACTGGTGTAGCTTAAGGAAAGGAAACAGGTGAATGTTTGGACTGGAAAGAAAATTTGGCCTTTTTATAAAAAGCTACAATAGCATCAATGACAAAACCCTGTCATGGAGCCTAGAATAACTCTGGGACAAAGTGTACAAAGATTTAGGCTTATATACCTGAAAACCACAGTTAGGAGGAAAAATCATATCAGGAAACATAATATCAGAACATTAACAATAAAAGACATACTGTTTGTCATTCCACCTCATTGCACATATAAGAAAACAACACTGCAATCTTCTTTGAGTAAGAAAAGTTTTCGATGAAGTAGGAAGTTCCACAATGAATATAGGTGCATACAATTTTTATTACCATAAATTAAGTAAATATCAAAACACTCAGTGGTGTTACTAAGCTAATTATCTGTATTTTTTACTGGGAAGGTAATTATTTCCCTGCCTTCATATGTTAAATTAAAATCACTTATAAATGGAAATGCAGATCCAGTAGAAAAGACTTTTCACATGCAATCCTACACGATGCACTTTGCTTCAATTTCTTCAGCATTTCACATTGTATATGTACATTTCCAAAATATACAGCCACACATGTTCAGCAGATGTCACGGAGCTATCTTCTTGCCACACAAATTTTTTTTTACATATACATTTACAATACATCTCCAGATAGATGCTGTTCTCCTCTGGGTAGATTCAAAGTTAATCTCAAGAGTTTTAAGTTTTTAGAATCCTAATGTCTTGATTTATCTTGAATGGATGATAAGATGAGGAGTCCACAAAAAAAGGCAGCTATACATGCCAATCTTTTCAACAGAGATGAGTTATCTTTAGGAATAATAATCTGTGCAAGATCATTAGTGATCTGAGAAATTTCATGTGCCACACAAACAAATATGAAAGTGCTGACAATAATGTTGAGCATAGGGTTTCCAGGTATGAGGACCAAGATACCCCTTGTGTCTGCTGCCAGCCATATGTGATACTGGCAAATAAACAGCTGGAAGGAAAAATATTTCAAGTTAGATATTTTCAGAAAGTCCATAAATATATTATAGATTTTTACAATTCAAACATATGGTAGCATAGTTGCTTCACTATTGGCCTTGAAAAGTCTATTGTCAAAATGCCTATACCACAAAGTAAACTATAGATTCAATGCAATACCTATCGAGTTATCAATGCCATTTTTTTGCAGATTTAGAACAACAAAAAAATCTTAAAAACTGTATGGAAACCAAAAGACCCCAAAAAGACACAGCAATCTTAAGAAAAATGGAACTGGGGAATCAGGCGCCCCAATTTCAGACTATACTACAAAGATACAATAATCAAAACAGTATGACACTGACACAGAAATAAAATGACAGTGGCACAAGAACAGAAATATGCACCCGTGGAACATGACAGAAAACCTAGAGGTAAACCCACACCTACCGCCACCTAATCTATGACAGAGGAGGCAAGAACACACAATGGAGAGAAGAGAGCCTCTTGAGTCAGTGGTGCTAGGAAATCCGGACAGCTCCGTGTAAAAGGATGAAATTAGAACACAAAAATAACCTCAAAATGGATTAAAGGCCTAAATGTTAAGACCAAACACTATAAAATTCTTGTAGGAAAACACAGCAAAAATACTTTGACATAAATCACAGCAAGATCTTTTTTAATCCACCTCCTATAGTAATGAAATTAGAAACAAAAATAAACAAATGTGACCTAATTAAACTTAAAAGCTGTTGCACAGCAAAGGAAATCATAAACAAAATGAAAAGACAACCTACAGGATTGGAGAAAATATTCGCAAATGAAGCAACTGACAAGGGATTAATCTCCAAAATGTACAAACAGCTCATGCAGCTCAGTATCAAAAAGCAACCCAATCAAAACATAGGCAGGAGATCTAAACAGACATTTCTCCAAAGAAGATATACAGCTGGCTAAAATACACATGAAAAGATGTTCAACATCACTAATTATTAGAGAAATGCAAATCAAAAACTACCATGAGGTATCAGCTCACAACAGTCAGAATGGCCATCATCAAAAAAATATATAAACAATAGATACTGGAGAGAGTATGGAGAAAAGTGAACTCCCCTACACTGTTGGTGGAAATGTAAACTAGGTATAGCCACTATGGAGGAAGTATGAAGGTTTCTTAAAACACTAAAAACAGAGCTGCCATATGATCCAGCAATCCCACTCCTGAGCATATATCCAGAGAAAACCATAATTTGAGAAGATACATGCACACCAATATTCAGCACTATTTACAATACCCAGGACATGGAAGCAACCTAAATGTCCAACAGAGGAATGGATAAAGAAGATGTGGTCCGTATTTACAATGGAACATTGCTCAGCCATATAAAAGAATGAAATAACACCATTTGCTGCAACACAGATGGACACGGATTGATACTGAGTGAAGTCAAGGGCAAAGAACTTCATTATATATAATGAACTTATATATAAAACGGAAACAGAGTTACACATGTAGAAAACAAACTTACAGTTACCAGGGGGTAAAGAGGGTGTGGGGATGCATTGGAAGATTGGGACTGACATACATCCACTACTATATATAAAACAGATAACAAATAACTGCCATATAGTGGAACCCTACTCAATACTCCATAATGACCTATGTGGGAAAAGAATCTACTCTAAAAGAGCGGATCTGTGAATAACTGATTCATTTTGCTGTATACTTGAAGCTAATACAATATGGTAAATCAACTATATTCCAATACAATTTTTTAAAAAATCCCACAAGCAACTCAGTCAAAGAATGGCAGAAGCTCTAATAGATGTTTCTTCAAAGGAGACATACTGAGGGCCAAAAAGTACATGAAAAGATGTTCAACATCACTAATTACCAGAAAAATGCAAATCAAAACTACTATGAGGGAGACCTGGAGGAAAAACTGGTGTTGAAAGCATGGAGACCGCCGGAAGGAGCTGGAGTGAGCTACGGCTGCAACGGCGGGTGTCTGCAGAGGCGCGGGCCCGCCGCAGAAACGAGGGGCCGTTGTCAGGTGGTGGGTGAAGGGCGCGGCCCCCACAGCAGCCTCTTGCTCCACGTGCTGGCCCATGCCTGGCCTCCTCCGCCTCCAGGAGAGTGTGCCCCAGCTGCCACTGCTTCAGGAGTGTCAACCACCATCTCGGTAGGCCCCAGGAGCAGATGCCAGCAGGTTGCCCACATGCAGAAGCGGGGCTGAAACCACAGCTGGGCCCCAGGGGCCAAGGAACTTAGGAAGCAGGACTGAATTCTCTCCCTGCGGCTGTGTGAGCCATGGATTTACACCTCCACTGGCAGCTCTGTACATTCAGCACCTGTGGGACATACAGACAACAGGTGCTTCTGCCGCTGGGCGGGCTCTGCCCTTAGCAGCTGTGGGCTCTGTGGGCACGGGTGCGTGAGGGCTGGGCTAGGGCAGGGTGTGGGATGCCTCCACAGCTCCCACACTGGAGGCGTGAGTACTGCGGTCCTGGGACCTGACTGGACCCAGATCCTGCACTGGTGGCCTTGTGAAGACAACACCCAGGGACGCCAAGGCCATGGCTGACATTCCCACTGCCGAGGCAGAGCCAAGGACAGTGCCAACAACAATGCATTCTGTGAGCCCTGACACTTGAAAGGTGACACAACAGAGCACACTCACCAGTGAACAGCTCCCACAAGGAAAACTCAGTGGCTGCTCTCCCAGTGGGAGAGCTCTAATCACATTGACCTCACACTGCAGCTCAGAAATGAGCTCAGAAAGGCATCTGGGGGCCTCTACGCCAACAACTAGGAAACAGATCCTGCCCCTGAAAGGGCAGCGACAACTACAGAGCAAGGAGGAGGCCCAGCTCAATATCCAATGCAGGCTCTCGCACCGCAAGTCATGCCCCCTACCCACAGGATAACGGCCAGTATACACTGAGCAGGAGGTGGCAGGCAACCGTACTGAAAAGAGCGCTTGCACCAAAAAATACCAAACCCACGCAGGCTACATAGGGATGCACCAACGGGAAAATAGACCTTCAAGACCATAGCAGATGATTGTTCCTCCTAAACTCAGCAAGAGAAATATGCAAAATGAAGAAGCAGAGGAACCACTTCCAATTAAAATTATGAAAAGAATTCCCCTGAAAGAACAAGCAATAAAACAGACCTCTTCAGTCTAAAAGATACTGAGTTTAAAAAGGAGACAGTGAAAATACTGAAGGAATGAAGACAGGCCGTGGACAGAAACGCAAATTATTGTAAAAAGGGACTAGAAGCTATGAGGAGGAGCCAAGAAAAATTAGAAGATTCATTTGCATAGACAAAAGGTGAACTAACTGCAATGAAGAGCAGAATGGATAGAGCAGAAGAATGAATAAGTGATCTAGAAGACAGAATAATGGAAATCACCCAATTAGAACAGTGGAGAGAAAGCCAAATGAAAAAAAAAAAATGAAAGCAATGTAACAGACTTATACCAATCCAAAAGTAGGAATTTCAGAAGGAGGAGAGAGAGAAAAGGGGATTAAAAATGTATTTGAAGAAATTATGGCTAAAAACCGCCCAAACCTAAAGAAGGAAGCAGAGATATCTCAGGTACAGGAAGTACACAGGGTCCTAAACAAGATGAACCCAAACAGACCTATTCCAAGACATAATTAAAATGGCAAAAGTTAAAGAGAAGATTCTAAAGGCTTGTAAGAGAAAAGCAAAGAATCAATTACAAGGGAACCCCTATAAGGTTATCAGGTCATTTCTCTACAGAAATGCTGCAGGTTAGAAGGGAGTGGCAAGGTATAGTAAAAGTCTTGTAAGGCAAAGTCCTGTAATGTAGGATACTTTACCCAGCAAGATTATAAATTTAGAATAAAAGGAGAGGGAAAGAATTTCTCAGATAAGCAAAAACTAAAAGAATACAGCAACACTAAACCCATCCTAAAGGAAATATTGAAAGAGGAATATAAAAGAAATAGAAAAGAGGAAATAAATAGGGAAAAGAGGAATAGAAATAAATGAAATAAATAGAAAAGAGGAATCTATAGGGAAGAAAAATATCACAACTGAAATGTACATCTCTTAAAAAAATAAAAAAATAAAAGTACATCTCTTAAATAAGCCAGTATAAAGATTTAAAAAAAATTAAAAATTGTGTGAAAGCGATGATGACCACAATGGACAGCAACAGATTGAACATGAAGATGTAAAGAAGGACATCATAAAATGTAGGGGAGGAGAGTAAGAAAATGTAGACTTGTTTTTTAGAAAGTGTGTGAGCCCATATGACTACCACCAGTCTAAACCAAGTAGATATGGGGAGAAGTTAACATACTTGAAAACGAGAAATGGCAAATCAAAACATAATAGTTTGACGAAAACCAAGAAGAGGAGAACATAAGTATAATACAAAAGAAAACTATCAAACCGCAAAAGCAAAAACAAAAAGAGACAAAGAAGAAATATAAAACCAACAAGAAGACGAGGTTTAAAATGGCAATAAGTAATATATCTATCAATAATTACTTTAAATGTTAGTGGACTAAATGCTCTAAATGCTCCAATCAAAATACACAGAGTGGCAGATTGGATTAGAAAACAATATGCTGCCCTCAAAAGACCCACTTTATGGCAAAGGACACTCAAAGATTAAAAGCGAGGGGATGTAAAAAGATATTCCATGCAAACAGAAATGACTAGAGTCACAATACTCATATGAGACAAGACAGACTTTAAAACAAAGATATAAAGAAAGATAAAGAAGCATACTGTATAATGATAAAAGGACCACTGCAAGGAGATACTAACAAACATAAAGGTAGAAACTGACAGGAATACAAAAATTATAAGCCTTTAACACCCCAGGCACATCAATGGACAGATCTTTGAGAGAGAAGAAAATCGATAAGGCAACAGAAATGTTAAATGATACAACAGAATAGTCAGACTTAAATGATACCTTAAGGACATTACACTTAAAAAAAGCAGAATACGCATTCTTTTCAAGTGTCCATATGATCCAGTAATTCTACACCTTGGCATATAGCTGGAGAAAATGATAATTCAAAAATATCTAGTCTTCTCTGCAGTACTATTTACAATCACCAAGACACAGAGGCAACCTAATGTCCATTGGCAGGTGAAAGGATAAAGGTGTGTGTGTGTGTGTGTGTGTGTGTGTGTGTGTGTGTGTGTACGGAACGTCAGTCATAAAAAAGAATGAAATAATGTCATTTGCAGCAATATAGACAGACCTAGAAATTTTCATAATAAGTGAAGTAAGCCAGACAAAGATAAGTATCATATGATATCACTAATATGGAGAATCTTATAAACAAAACAAAGCAAAATGAATGAACTTAATTCCAAGATAGAAAGAGACTCACAGATAGAGAAAACAAACTTATGGTTAGTTACCAATGGGAAAATGGGGAGGTGATAAATTAGCAGGTTGGGATTAACACACTATTATATGTAAAATAGATAGCCAACAAGAACCTAATAAATAGCACAAGGAACTCTACTCAATATCTTGTAATAAGGGAAGAGAATCTGAAAAAGAATGTGTAATTGAATCACACAGAAGTCTTTCCCATCTTAAAGACAATTTAATACACATTATAACTCTAAAATGTATCTTTTATGATTAAATAAATTCTACTATTTAAAAATGTTCTATTTCAATAATAAAACTCAGAATACACTGAATATATTTCATAGCTACTTTAAACTGATTTTGAGGATAAATTCATATTAGTTACTGCACACAAAATAATGAGTTTAAAAATTTTCCCCAAACTTTCAATAAGAGTGAATTTTATTATGATAAGCATCGATAAACTAAATTCCAGCAATATTTAATTACAAATGAACAACAAATCAAAATCCTCTCAGCTTGATTTCATTTATGTCTATTCACAAATTTCATTTGTATCTATTTCATTTTTTTTCTCTTTCTATTTCCACATCTTGGCTGTACTTGAAAATTTAAGACAAGATAAATATGTGAAAGTCATCTGTATCTAGCCATTTAAATAAGACTTTCAAAATATTCTACATACTGCTTTTGAAGTTCAAAGTTTCTTGCTTATAATTTCATAAACATAGCTTTGGTTTAAAAAAAAGTCAGCTGCACACCTATGTATACACTTATATACACAGCTCCGTTCAACACTGGGTAGTGTAAGACAGATCAAAATATTAGTGCACCAACCTCCAAGGAAATTTTTCCAAACCAAGCAAAAAATGAACTGTACACTGAACGAGCATACCCAGGGATATTCCTTATTAGGATGAAGGCTAAAATCTAAAGAAAAAACACACAGGCAAATATTAATAATCTGCTTATTAAAAGAATTTTGCTTTCTTTCAAGTGATAACTTTATTGTTTATGTTACTGAACTTAATCATGGAGTTGTTTTTTTTTTTCCCCTCAATAGATGAAGTATTTGCAAGTTATTTTTGATCTAGAGTCTACTCAAACTGGATTTCTGAGCATGTGGTCTACATAGTGCAAACAAGGGCAGGTTTTATATGGCTGGACAGTTTTATTTTATATGTATTAGAAAAAATATAAACTCATCTTGCGGACCTTTGTGTAGAAAGAAATGCTATATTTATGTATCAAAATTAATAAAATTCCATGATATGATTTTGCTTCTTCTATAAAGTATTCACTCTGTTGGAAGCTGCCCACCCCCATCTTTTTGCTCTCTTCAAGGCTCCTTCTACTGACAGCAATGTAAATGTGGGAAAAAATAACTAAGGAAAGATGAATATGTGGCATATAGTGACTAGAAGTAAAAGTGATATGGCTCAGCGGGGTTTATGTTAGCGTTATTCTATGTGCAGTCACTCTCTCCCTTAGCTACTCTTACATTGTTCTGTATTGGTGTAATGTTAGTGGAACGGCTCCCTTCCTTTCATGTTGCTACAGAAATGACATCAGATACGAAATACAAAATGTTACTTGTAAGCACGCTGCTGCTGCTGCTGCTGCTAAGTCGCTTCAGTCATGTCCGACTCTGTGCGACCCCATGGACCCCACCAGGGTCCCCCGTCCATGGGATTTTCCAGGCAAGACTACTAGAGTGGGGTGCCATTGCCTTCTCCGTGAAAGCATGACTTCTGTAGAAGTCCTGAAAACGCTATATTAATATAGTTCAATTTTTAAAATGTCATTATCAATTGTGTTTGGAGAGTTGTTTATATGCTTAGTTCTACTGACTATATAGAGGTTTAAGATGGATGAAATAGTTTCTTCATTGAAGAGAACTTAAAAACCTAAAAGATCCTCCAGAAATCCTCCCTGTTCCTTTCTGTTGAGCCATACATTTTTTTAGGCTTTGGCTTACACGTAACTTTCTCCAAGAACCCTACTCTGATATCAAGATGGATTAAGAAGAAATTCCAACTGTTCTAAAGTGCTCCATAGTTAACCCTCACCACACTAATTACAACAATGCCCTATGATTACCTGCAACCACAGGTGTCTCTGTAAAATGTAAATCTGATTAGGCTGCTCCAAGCAGCCTCTGCCCACCTCCCAGTCACTGCCACAGTTTTTAGACACTGGCTCTCTTGAGTTCCAGCTCCAATGGCTTTCTTCAAGTTTCCTGAATGGGAATATACTCTTTTCTACCCACAGAGCCTAGGTTCTCATGCCTCCAATCTTAGCTTAATTTTTCCACCCCCCCTTTGGCTGTACCTTATGGCAATCAGAACTTCCCTGAGCAGGGATCAAACTTGCACCCCCTGCAGTGGGAATCACAGAGTCTTAACTGCTGGACCACCAGGGAAGCTCCTCTCAGCTTAATTTTATCAGGGAAACCATCTTTGAACCCTAACCACCTTCACTCCAACTCCAACTAGGTCACACACCCTTACTGTATTCCCTTGTAGCATCATGAACTTCTGTTTATGATTACTTGGTGATTCTATGATTACTGTCTGCAACCGAAGAATACAGGCTCTGTGAGGGTAGGGACCTCGTCTGCTTTGGTCATCACTACATCCCTCAGCATAACATCTAGCACACAGAAGTATCAAAGACTTGTTAAATGAATTTTAAAAACTGTTAAATGAATAAATGTTCATCCATATTTCTACTGGACTATGAGTTCTGAGGGCAGGAACTACATGCACTTCTGACCTGTAGCATGGTTCCTGACACACAGAAGGCCATTCATAAGGCCCAAAACAAGTAAACGAAGAAATCTGAATAAATACATGATGAAAAAGCAAACAGGAGAAATGAATTAACATTTTCCAAGTGCTTATCAAGTGATAGATAAACACCAATCATTTCTATACATTTAATAATAACATTTAATAACCACCCCCTTTAAAAGACATTTTAGTATCTCTTACAGTAGAGGAAGGCAGGGCTCAGAAAGATATACTACATTTAATAGATTTCGATCTAAAAGCTGTCTCTAAAGACTCCTTGTTCTAATCAAAATTTAAGAAAAATTTCTCTAAACAAAGATAATTACCTGTACCACGGAAACGGATGGGTGGAGCTCATTGCACTCTGCTTTGTTTTTACAACTGCTGGCCCAGATGGAATAGGTCTAAAACAAAAAATTTACAGAACACTTCACAAAAACAGTTATGCCTTAAAAAGGCAGCACTCAATTTTAAGAAGTTTCTTTATTTATAACATATTTCATTAATTTTTTTAAAGATTTTTTTTTTTTTTTAGATGTGGACCATTCTAAAAGCCTTTACTGAATTTATTACAATATTGCTTTTGTTTTATGTTTTGACTTTTTTGGCCAGGAGCCATGTGGGATCTTAGCTGCCGGACCAAGGATCAAAGCAGGACCTCCTGCATTGGAAGGCAAAGTGCTAACCACTGGACTGCCAGGGAAGTCTGACATTACACTTCATTATGCTATTTAAAAAAGCTCAGTAAAAACTGTACACAGGTTTGCTCCTCATTCATTTTGGTAAGCTCAAGTATAATAAAGTAGAGGGAGAGGAGCATAAGTCTGTATTTTTCCTGAAATAGTGATCATAATCCAGTGATGGCTCTTTCTTTTAAATATCTTATATTTTTTCCCAAACTTAAAACAACTTTAAAAATTCCTATTTCACTGAGATCTCAAGTTATTCTTCATATTTAACCTATATGTTTATATTCTCTTTAACATTTATGTTCAATTTAAAATGAGAAAAAGGTATTTCAAAAGTGAAAGATTTATTAAAAACAAATTATTAAATTCCTTTCTCTTCAAGTTAATTTTCTGCACCATTTGGGATTTTGGAAATTTAGAAGATTACATGTGAAACTTACCAAGAAAGAAACTACTGAAATAAATAATAGAAAATTTGAAATTTTGCTTGAAAAAAGAGGTTCACCCTTTCCTTCAGAAAGTATTTGGCGCTTCTGTAAAGCCAGATAAATGAAAGCAAACAACATTCCATGAAAGACTACCTGAAAAATAAGGGGGGAAAACCTGTTTTAAATATCTACTTTTCAATAAATAGAAAATATACTTGGTAAAGGAGCACAATATGTATAGAAGTATATAGATTAAAAGCTTAAAGGTCCAAAGTTTCTATGAAGAACCTGAACATCAATAAATAAGTCAATGATCATTGGAAACAATCTGCAACAGATAAGCAAACATCTCTTGCAATGACAAGATAAGCTGGTTTACTTCAAGTAGTCTCAGCAGCAAGTAAAGAAATAAAGACATTTTATATATCTGGATAAAACTATAATTTGAAAAGATACATGCACCCCCACGTTCACTGAAGCACTATTTACATTAGCCAGGACATGGAAGCAACCTAAACATCCATCAATGGGTGAATGGACAAAGCAGATGTGGTACATATATATAATGGAACATTACTCAGCCATAAAAAAGAATGAGAAATGCCACTTGTAGTAATAGTAATTCTTGCCTGGGAAATCCCACGGACAGAGGAGCCTGGTGGGCTACAGGCCATGGGGTCTCAAAGGAGTCGGAAACGACTTAGAGACTAAACAACAACAACAACAAGCCCTGGGAACAGGCTGCCAAACTGCTATGATACTCCTGACTTTAAACCTTTCCCAACACTTAAGAATTTTCATTTAAAAACTGAAATATTGTAAATCAAGTATACTTCAATTAAAAAAATAATTTTTAGAGACTAGATGAATCAAAACAATAACAATAAATGTTAAGATAACCTGTGTAAAAATAAAAAAGTATTTTGCTCACTGCAAAAAAAATCAAAGAAAAGAAAACCAAGGGTTGGGCTGAGTTTCTTTGATTTACCAAATCATCATGTTTCCTTATTCCAAAACTAAATAAAAACATTACATTTTTCCGAATAATAAAAGTATTACGTGAAATGGCAAAAGAGCACAAGGTAAATACATACATAACGGTCTAACCTCCATCTGAACCACCATTCATATACATTGCCTTTCAGTTCAAAACACTTGGACAATGGCCAGAGAGAAAAGATCTTCTCAAATGCACCCTGAGAAGAGGAATTCAGAAAATAAATTAAGACAGTATAAGTCAATACTGGCTTTTCCAATTCTATTATAAACTGTAATTTTCTAAAGTTAAGATTATATTAAGATTGTTCATAATTTAAAAATTCTATTTATTTCATATCAAAATGGCATTTCATTTGAAAAGAAATTTATTCTACTAATGGGTAGTAAAGATGACAAAACATTTTTGTTAACTTACTTTCATAGCACATGAAAGGCTACTGAGACTGCAAAATCAAAGAACAAAACAAAACAAACTCCAAGTTGGTAATTGGAAAGTTATTCCATTTAATCTAGTGTACAAAAGGGCTACTATTTAATGATCAAAACACAAAACTACAAATTACTTCAGCCAATATGGTATCAATAACCTAAACGATGATGGTTAAAGTTGTAGTTTTTCTTTATGTAATGTCCTTAATAATCAATCTATAATGGACCATATGAATTAAAAGAATCCTCTGAATTAGTCACCTTACTCAATCAACTATACCCAAATGCCATTATAAGACTTTGAAACAAAGCTTACAACTTTACTCTGGTCAAGTTAGTGAATGTACCTTCTTACTGATCTGACAGTCTGGAAAATCTGAGAGTGAAGGGGCAGAAGTCTTGGGTACATTTCTGTACATTAATGAAGTCTTTCAAAAAAGAGAACAAAACATTCAATCTCCAGACTAAAGAATGACAACAAACTCTATTATGGAAACTCCATTATTACACATGATGCCATGGCATTAACAAAAAAATGTGTAACTTCCGTTTTTTAAAAGGCTAATAAAAATATCAAAGTAAAACATGAAAACAGTATTATGTTTTAGGTAATAACAAATCTTTAGGTCAGAAGAAGTTTATTATTTTAATAAAATGCAATATTCTCCATTTAGTCACAGGATTTAAAATGCTAGTCACTTATAAAAATAGGTTCTATCAAGGTCTATGCCTCAAGATGATTATTACCAAGACCTGCAATATAAGGTGTATACTGATTACATCACATTCCTAGATTTCACCAATATGTATTAGAGATACAGGATTCCACAGATCATGTATCAAGTTTATTTCTCATCAAAATTTATTTTTTACGTAATCAATAAGCAAGTATTTAATGATCACCCATTTGTGAAAGACATTGGGCTGTACTGGACTGTATACATTTTTTTTTCTTATCCAGTAGTCAATACTGATTCAAAGCTAAATCTTAATTCTTTTTATGAACTCCTGGTCTGTCTTCCTTTCCCTCCCTCAGAGGAACCAGGGAGTGTTGGGGATTTTAATTAATTGTCAAGTAGTGTGACACTTAACTGGCTATTTCTTTAACATTTGCCTATTGTTTCCTTATTACTTTACATGTTTCCTGCAAAAAAACCTTAGAAGTCAGGCAAACATAAAATACTTTATTTCTAAGAATGAAAATAAACAGGAAAGCCTATAGGAAAAAAGAAAGAAAGAAAGAAAAGCCCTCTGTAGGAGTTTACACACACACACACACACAATGCCCATATGGCATTTTCATCTGGTAGAGTCAGACACAGACAGTGTTGGAGATGGGAGCAAACCACAGAATATGTCACAACTAAATGCATTTAAATTAAAATACTGTTATAAATATCACGCTGCCCAAATAGTGAAGTCTGTCTGATGGACTGACCGGAAGGTAGCAGTTTTGCCATCTTGCAAAAACAGTTGAGAAAATCTCAACCATCAAAATAGGGGGATAAAAGGTTAGAGATAGATACTACATATAAACAAGCCCCCCTGCCCCTACGGTGGCTTTATTAACAGCCAAAAGTTTGCTCTATGAAGTTACGGGAAAAGTCAAGTAACACTTTGATGCCATGAATAATGCACAAACCAAGTTGCAAATTCTGTCAAGAGAATTTTGATCTTCACTTAGTGTCTTATAAGAGGCGTTCAATAAAAGTTTGATTGATCAAAGTCAAGTAAAATGGATTCTGAACAATTGCCAGAGGAAGAGCTTTAAATTGCTCTTACAACAAAAACAGAGGTAACAAAAGTAGATAGGTCTCAAAAGAACTACACTGGGTAGTCAACTACAGAGTGACACTTTTATTACAGTCATTAAAAAATGAAGCTTAAAAGAAAAGCTCTGATACTTCTCTCATACTTTAACAGATTTGAACTTTAGAATAAAATACAACAAAATATAAACCAAAAAGGACAATACAAACCTGAGAATATGCCAAAAAACATATACACAACAGCAAGAAGGCTAGTTTCAACAGTAAGCCAAAATGCCACAAACAATTTCCTAAGAGAGAAAATATTTAATTTACTAAGAAATGTAAACTTACATTAGAAAACATGTTAGATACTCTCCATTTAACATATTAATACCTTGCATAGCTCTTTATAATAATTTAAGGCTGCCTACAGGATACACAAAAGATACCTAAGTAGTATAAATTACAAGTGGGACACAAAGGAAGAAAAGGAGGAGCATCCTTACTAGGAATGAGGCTACAACATTAATCTGATACCCCACATACCTGATATTTAGCCACTATAAATGCGTTTGGAAATACATCTCAGATTCAATTATACTATTCATTATTGAAAGTTATAACAAAACTTGGAACAACAGGTTCAATGTAATTCTAGCAAACACTCATGTTTCATAACTTAGGTAATAATGCTGAAACATCACAGTTTTAAGGAGAGAGCTTAAGAACTTCCCAGTGGAGTAGTTTAATCATAAGATGTATTTTAACATATGCATATTTTAAGTTATGTGTTCACAGTTTATACATATTATCATTTTATGAATGTGCAGGGTTTGTGTTGAGGAATTAAACTACAGAGACTCTCCAAGACACAATGGACTTTATTGAAGCCTGGAGCTTAAACTCCTTCCTGAAAAATTATTTGGTATTATAATAGAAGTCAACAGAAAGTATTTTTTTTTATATATAATATTTGATTGAAAGACCTAAAAGACATTATTAAAGATAAAAAAAAAAATTCTTTTTCAAAAAAAAAAAACAAAAACACCAGGCTTTAATTTTAATGACATGATCTTGAAAGAGAAAAGCACTAGGATCAATGACTGTGACCTTACTTTGAACATTCATGAGACCTAGCTGTGTAAAATCTGAAGAGGACGCCTGCTGGGCACTTACGTTTCCTTAAACATAAAACAGGCTGATAATAACTGCTTAAAGGGTTGTTTAGAAGATAAGCTATGTCAGTGATTTTTAAGCTTGTGTGACGCAAAAAGCCTTTTTGCAAATGAATGTCTACTCAAAAGTCTCCATGAGTGTGCACACACGCACGCACACACACCACACACACACACACACACACACACACACACACACACACACACACACACACACACACACACACACACACACACACACACACACACACACACACACACGAGATCAAGTAAACCAGAGCTGCCAAGACTGAAGCAGGATGTGTGGCCCTCTGGCTCGCTCCATTCTGGCTGCGTACAAGAGAGTCTGATAGCGGCTGTACTAGCTGATATGTAAAATGGCTTTGAAAGTTTCACTTTAAAAAGAGAAAACATAATATAAATGCAAACTGTTGTTCCTCACTGTTAATACTACTCGAACCACGTAACTAACATTCTAGAAACATAATTTAAGAACAAATTTTCAAGATGTCAATGCTACATATAAACTGTCAATACGTCTCAATAAAAATAATAGCCTTTACAAACTAAAAAGAAACTTGCACTGGAAGAATATATTTATTAACATTAGTAAGAAAATATATTTACCATTTGCTTTTTTTTGGATTATTTGTGGCCATAGTGCTAAAGTAACATATATGACCATGAACCATACAGTGACCAAGGGGACAAAGTAATAGAACTGATAAGGCCGATCCATGACTATGCACAACACCACGACCAGGAAATTGAGACGAAATAAGACCTAAAAAGGAGAAGAAAATGGTTTTCATTCTAGGTATGCATGAAAAAGTAGACAGATTCTCTCTGACAGAGTATAAATGTTTAAATAATAACTGTACAAGTGCCATTTACTAATCCTTAAAAAATCATATTTGTTCTAAAATCATTGTAAAGAGCTGAACAGAAAATACTTATGCATCATTTTATTATCAGATTCCAGCAAAGCACCAACCTGAGCTGTCCTCTGGCTACAAGTATCATCATCTTGTTAAATGCAGGAAAAGAATCATAAACCTCCGTCCTAGAGCTACAGTTCATAAACAAAGATTAGATTATCTCAGTGAAAGAGTGTCCATTTGATCTCCGTTTGATGTTGATTTATCCCATTTGGTAATAAGTTGAAAGTTTTAATAGATACAAAATAATGTTACTCAAATTAAAAAGGGTCTTTGAAAAACTCAAGTATCTTTGGGACTTTGATAACCAGTCATTTCAGATGGTGGGATGTCAAAGAACACAGAATTTGAGCAGATTAATATGAGAGCTTTATCACTTACTATGTGACCTTTTTAAGTGAAAGTCACTCAGCCATGTCTGACTCTTTAGTCCCCAGGGACTGTACAGTCCATGGAATTCTCCAGGCTAGAATACTGGAGTTGGTAAGTCGTTCCCTTCTCCAGGGGATCTTCTGAACCCAGGGATCGAACCCAGGTCTCCTGCATTGCAGGTGGATTCTTTACCACCTGAGCCACAAGGGAAGGCCAAGAATACTGGAGTGGGTAGCTTATCCCTTCTCCAGCAGAGTTTCCTGACCCAGGAGTCAAACCAGGGTATCCTGCATTGCAGGCAGATTCTTTACCAGCTGAGCTATCAGGGAAGCTTAAGCAAATTATTTAACCTCTCTGAGCTTCAGTGTCCTTGTCTGTAAACATAAAGATCATAACTCAGGGTTGTAATGAAGGGTAAATAAAATAATGCTTACAAACTGCCTAGCACAATGTAGAAACTTAATAAATCTTAATACTCTTCTTAGAGAGAGAAAACATAGCAGATTATAACAATCCCAGGTAACTGTACATTTCTACAAAACTAAAGTGAATTAGCAATGTTTTCCCTTTTGTACATCTATTACACATTCCTCTTAATTCTATTTTTCCATCCCTCAGTAATAAATTGTCTTCAATTATTAACCACAGAACATGGAAATAACACAACTGTAAAGTGCTATTTCACAAATTCAAATTACTTCAAATTATTCATGGCCATATTTCTATTTTCTCAACAGTCAGGCACAAAAGCACATGGAAATGAGAGAAAAAGAATAACAATGCATTTCTACCTGACATACTCTGTGGATTCCGAAGTCTCCTTTGATCCAAAAGTATGAGAAATGCCCATACCCTGTCTGAAATAGGTACGCAGCAACCAGAACCCGAATGTGCATGTACACAGGCAGAAACTGTGGACAAAGACAGACAGGTCAAATGCACGTTGACGTTAACTATACCTAAATAACTAGAACTAGGACATTTCACTGTTATCATTCGGTGTTAGCTCAATGGGAAGATTTATTCTCAAAAATTAGGCATCATAGCAGACTAAAAAAAAAAAAGCAGACTCCGGAATCTGAGAGACCTAGATTCCAATTCTGGTTCTAACACTTAGTTACGTGGCTTTAGAGTTTTCTAAACTGCAAAATGAAACTATCTTCTTGTTCCTCAAAGGGTTTTGTGAGAAAAGAATGACAATAAATGTGAAGTGCTTCATACACTTCATTCAATTTGAATTAAATATATGATATCCATAATTATTAATCATCATATATGCTGGACATGAGGTCACTCTGGAGTTCACATTTTCTCAATAAGAAGATTGAAAAAAAACAAACAAAATCCTACATTTTTGGCCCCCTTAAACATATGGAATTTAGACTTGTAAATAAAATTATCACATGATTACTTATTGTTTAGCAAAAATTACACATTTAAAAAACATATGCAAACATAATTCAGAAATATTATTTCCCTCCTAATCTTCTTTTATAAAACAATTGTATTTTTCCCTCCTCCTTCGATGTTTCATCTTTACCATGATTTTTCAAAGCATCACATCTTCACTCTGTCTAAGCTGAACAAAATACATTTCTCATCTATATTGTATGGGAGTCACTGGAAATATTATTTCATTTACAAGTCCTAATTCTCTTAACCTTAAATCACCGTCGTTGCACCTCTCCAGGATGTATTAGTCCCTTAGTTGTCTAGTCACTATTTCACAATACAGGCGGTGTGCTGCCTTTTAAAATGATCTTTAAAAGACTTGTTCAGTGACATGCAACATGTGTAATAATAAGGCCATTCTTTTAGAAGTAATGACTAAATCTATGTAAACATTTTTTTTTGTTTGTTTGTTTCTATTTGGTTGACTCATCTGATCATCTCTGTAATTATCCAGCATTAGCACTGGTTATGGCCACTTTAGCTAAGTGTTTCTTCCCCAAGTGATACTTTGCAGGATAAAATAACTGAGCAGATGCCTTAAACAGATTTAATAAGGCCTTGAACATATGCATCTTTTGTATGTATCCTTGAATGCATCCTTGAACATTTATCTTTTCTGAGGGATAACATTTTTTTCTGGAAGGAAACCCCTGATTATAATAAATTGTAAGTTCTTCAATATAGCCTCCACTTGAGCCAAACTGTTAGATTCTCTGTCTCCCAGACTGGTCCTTTTTGTGTTTTTCTGCCACCTCCCCTTTGTTTATCTGCTCATTTTACCCTGGAATGTTCTCCTAGCCACATGTTATTTATACAGACCCTATTCTTCTCGAGAGCCCTGGTGAAATTTTCCAGTCTTTTACTCTCAGATGAGTCATTTCTTCTTCCTTTGAGGTCTTTTAGCACAAACATCTATGTATCAGATTTTTTATTTATTGCTCTTCCTCATTAGTTCTTTTTAAATGTCTTATCATTAGACTGGAAATTTTCAGTGCAGCTATTAACATATTAGAATTATGGGGATGAAGGTGGGAATATGGGGTTGAAAGAGCCTTAAAACTGTTCTAATCCAAACCTGTATCTTTACCTCTTTCTTGAATGCACTTTAAAATATTTCCTTCAAGTACTTGAGAACCTTTTAATAGTGGAAAGCATACAAATTCTCAAGGCATTCCATTCTATTTTCAGATGGTCATTAATTGCTATAAAGTTCCTTGTCATGAAAAACTGAAATCAAACTAAGTAAAAGCTACCAATTTGAGCTCTCTAGGGCAGTGCTGTGCAATGAAATAAAATGTGAGCCATGTGGCAAATTTTTAATGTGGCTGCCAGACATTTAAACAGTTAAAAGAAATAAGTGAAATTGATTTTAATAAACAAATTGTATTCAACTCAATATATCCAAAATATTATATCATCCCAGCATATACTGAGACATATATTTTTTTCATATGAGGTTTGTGAACTTTGCATGCATTTATCAAAATGAATCATACTTAATCTGATACATACTTCACATTTCATAACATCTCCATTCTGACTGCACTTCAACTGCTCAATGGTCACCAAAACGGACAGTTTAGCTCTAGAGCCATATGCATGCCCTTTATCACCTTTAAATCTGATAGTTTTGTAAGCATTTATAAACAGAGGTTAAACTGAGGCTAATCATTCCCAATTATGTAAACCACTCTTCATGAAACATGCTTTTGAGCCCCTTCAAGAATGGGTCTGGACCTACAATGTTGAGACTTAGTTATATTTAAACAGGAAATATAACCATTTACATGGAATCAAACACTATCACGACAATTTGCCAGGTTTCTACCAATGCTGCATTATTGCAAATGTTAGGTAATACTTCTGACTTCTTAAAGATAAAGCCAGTAGAAGAGCTGCAAGAATAGTACAGCAAACACCTACTTACTATACTGAACTAATAAAAAGCATGTTGCTGACCACACGACACCATCCCTGGAAATTTCGGCAACTACCAGTACCACCTAAGAAAGAACAGTTTCTTACATGAGTGTGTTATCATTATAACAAACACCCATGAAATTTAATATGAATATAATAGCATCCACTGTACGATCCATATACAAATTTCTTTGATTGTCCCAGAGATATTCTTTATTATTAATTTCTTTTTAATTTAGGAACCTTAAGAATCATACACTGCATGTAGTTTTTATTCCTCTTTAGCCTCCTTTAATCTGAACTGTTTTCCTTTTTTATCTTTCAGGAGTCAAATATTACAACAAAATGTTAGTATTAAAAGTGTATTTAGTATCCAACTTCTTTAGAATTAATAATGAGGCTGACTGCTGGTTCTGTTCTTTTTCGAGCCTCACAAATTTTCCCGTAAGACCTTTAATTCAGGTCCCTTCAGGGAAGTTATTTACAAACTCTCAAAGAAGACAAAGTCACAATGGAACACAAAGTCATCTACCGTATACACCTAACTTGCTGCACATCCCACACCTCACAGTATTTTATCTATATCTGATATAAGTTATGTTTTAGAGGAATTTTTACACCAACAATTGGAATCTGCCAGTCCACTTGGATTATTTTAATAATTCTCTGTAATTTTTTACATAGTTTCTATTTTACTATAAAAAACACGGCACAACTAAAGCTTGACATATTTTACTCAAAATAGAAAACACTAATATAAGGTAATAAAATAATCATGACAATTAAAAAGTTATTAATGACGGTAATTCCACAAATATCCAAGAATCAAGTCCCAAAATATGTCATAACCCATGCTGATAATGCTTTGCCAAATGTAGATACAGGTAATTTTTAACCACAAAATTCTATACAAAAGAACAAGGGTATGTGAATCATAACAAATGATCTTTATATCTTTCCAGAATATAGATATTTTTAAATTGTAATTTAGAATGAATTGGGATGTAGTCTAAGACGTAGTAGAACGTTAACTTGGCAAATGATTATAATAGAATGCCAAACTGCTTTCATCTCTTTATGATCCAAATCCTTTCTGGAATCACTGAACTGAAAAACTGACTCTGCCATTAATAGTTTCTGATTTGGGTTTTGTGTTTTTTTTTAAACAGTACTATTATTCTTTAATATGTCAGCAATTAATTATGTCTTTAAGTGGCATTTTCTTAAAACAAACTCCTTTCCACATCCTCTCAAACCTTTCCCCACGACCCCTCCAAATTAATCTAATCTTTCTTCACGTGTCAGAGCTCTTTGTATGACTCGATATTCGTCTTTACTTACTTTTTAGACGACTTGCTAAATTTATCCTACAAATTCTGAACCAGGCTTATAAACTAATCCTTACTATCTTCATGTTTTCTTTGCTTTGGATCTCTTTTCCTGTCTCGGCTCTTCCACGATTCCTTGAACTTACCAGGTCCCCTTCCTGCAGTGTCACGGGGATTTTACTGCTGCCACAAATATACATATTATAGCTGTACAACTTCAGTTTTAAAAGTTATACTTCTGCCTCTGCCTTTTACCCTTTAAACAAGTCATTCATAAAATTACCAGCAATTTTTGAAAATCAAGAGACTTAATGAAGAATAACATTAGTATTTTCTAATTGTTAAGAGATATCTGATGAACCCCAGTATTATTTAACTGCTTCTATGGAAATTTCAAAACACTTCTTTCTGGCAAGTCTCCCCTATTATCTCAACATAATATTGATTCTATGTTAAATTACTGTTTATACACATGTGCTTTATACAAGCAAATAAAATAAAAACCAGTTCATGTTCAATAGTTTCCAAATTATGAAAGAATCTGTTAAATTTCTGAAATATATTTTATAGAAATCAAATAAAAACAAATTTTATAGAAATCAATTTGTACCTTCACTTAAAAAGTGTGAAAAGGGGTTATTAGATACCTAGGTTCACTCTTAAAAACTTGTTTTAACTGTAGCTCTAATGTTACAATTCTGAATACATTTTTTTCTATCCCTACTAAATCTCAAGTGTCCCTAGTTAATGAGAATCCTAAGTCTAAAAGACTTAAAAAGACACCTACTGTTGAGGGAAAAATGACTCTGGCCAGGTACAGAGGGCACCAGGTGAGCTAAGGAAGGGTCCTCCATCTCATGGGAGCAGAAGTGCTTAGGAGGTGTGGAACAGAATGCATGGTCAGCAACAGCAGATCATCAGTATCTGAGGATTCTGAATACTGGGGCAAGAGAGTTCTACATTTTTAAACTTTAGAAGCATAAAAATGGTTGTTCAAACTTGCTAAGATACAATGAAGGGCAGCCTATAAAATATAATCATCTCATCTGATTTCCTTTAATAGTAACTTGCCTATTCTAAATCCTTTGCAACTGAGTATCATCCAGAAATTAGTTTTCTAACAGGATGAGATTAAACAATACCCTTGGATGATTGTTCCTACTATATTAAAATTAATGTCAGGTAAATACAAAGAAATTATTGCCTTATCTTTTAAAAAATAAGTATTTTGCTTTTAAGTGTATACATTCTCAGATCAGGTGCTAGGAGAGAAATGGGAAGACAGAAAGATTGGGTGGAAAATAAGATGGGTCTCTAAATGGCAGAGAATACAAAACACAAAGAGCTGGTGCCCTAAAAGAAACATTAAAGTGACATTATTTCCTACATTTTCTGAACTTAAATTCGAAATACTTACTGTACTTGCTCCAGAGATATGATAAATCAAAATCACAAGTTGCATCCAGCCTTTCCATTCATCTGTTTGTTCTCTATTTAATACTTTAGTCTGTGCAAAATAATCAATATTTGTTTTAAAACATCATGAAGCTATTATTTAGACAGAATATATTAAGTATGTTAAAATTTTTCTTATAGGATAGAAATTAATGCTTCTTTCAAAAGAACCTTGGGGAAAAAACTGTTAAAGACTGTCATTTAATTTCTTGATGAAAGAGATAAGCAACTATTTAAGTATAATATGAATTAAAAAAATATGAAAGAGATTTTAAATATTTAAGTTGATACTTCTGGCTTCATATTATTTTTTAAACTGTGACAGATGTGTTTATACATCTAAAAAATGGCATTTTATAATTTTAAGAAAATCTTAGAATTTCAGTTAGAAAAAAATAGTTCTTTTACACTGTACTGTGAAGAATAAAGCTCCATTATCATACTTTATTTTCTCTAGAATATTCCCACTGGAGATGAAGAACTGATTAATCATCCCCATATGAAAGTTATTTCTTACAAAAGAATTTATTAATTCAAATAAATCATGACTTATAAAGGAGTTACATTTATATTCCAAGCAATTACAGCAAAGCTAAAAAAGGCATTCAGAACACCTTTAACAGTGCCCACATTATTATGTAAGTTCTGATTTGTGTGTGCACGCCTGAGTGTATAAATATATACATAGAAAAAGTGTTTATTAGAGTAATTATATACTTTTAACTTATAAAAGATAATGGTATTTTATGTTTGTGGACCATCATGAAGTTGGGAGCATCTCTCCTTTCTCCATCCTCAGGCAGGCAAAATAACACCAAGCCACGATATCTTTTTCACAGTCACTATTTTCTAACTTTTCAACAATCTTTATGAAACTGAACTTTCTCCAAACTGTTTCAAAGAAATAACAGTTAAGAGTCCACTAAGTGAAGTACAACTGCAATATTCCTTCATCCTCTTCTATATACGTTAATGTCTGTATATGATGGCATGATAAATGATATTCATTTTTTAATCCAGACTTTATAATGAGATGAGAAGGACAACATGAACTAAGAAGAAAATGATTCTTACCTCCTTGGTATTTTCATTGTAAAATACTCCCAAAACCAAGATGTAGATAATTGGAATAAAGAAAGTTGAATGTGTATAAAATTTGTTTTCCTTCATAAATAGATTTGCCCGGTCACACATATAGAAATAAGCCATAATCAGGCCAAGTTTGCAGAAAGACTGTAAAAGTATTTCTAATGGAGACACAGGGGGATTGATAATATTTTTCTTTTCTTCTCCACTTTCCAAATCAGTACAAGGCTTATTCTTCCGATGGGCATTACGATGAATTATATAAAAAATTAAATATCCAATAATAGATAAAGTGAAAAAGCAAGCAGCTAGCTTCTGTATGAGAGTAACAGGAGGCCGAGGTTGACAACAGGAACCATCTACAGGCTTCAAAATCTTATTGCAATACACGTTCATAAGAATCATTGCACTCTGTGAACAAATCAAGTGATTTCGTTATTATCTTGTCAGTAATGTATTTCCCATTAGATTTTCTCCTGTGAGTACAACTGACTTTTTAGCACTGAAACCAAAATGCTTTTGTACTTTTTACTACCATTTCCCAAACAATCATGTAAATAATGATAGTCCTTAAATCTGTAAATAACTAGGTTGAGGGTTTTTCAAACTTCTTGAGTTATGACCCATAGTGAAAAGTTCATTTTATAATGTGACTCAGAATATATATACATATAGGAAACAATACTCATCCTTACTACTTGGAATGCATCTGAGTTTTTTCTATTCTATTCTTTAAAAAAAGAAAAAAATACGATTTCATGACTGTTAACGGGCCATGACTTTTGGTTACAAAAACACTGACAGATGTGAAGGACCAAAGAATTTTAATTAACAGATGTTCAATACAGAAGATACCAAGATACTTAAGATATACTTCCAGTCTTTAGATATGAAAAAAGAATGTAGAGTAACTGCCACCAAAAATGATTAACTCTTAGCTAGCAATATTTATAATATGCCTTTCATTTGGTTTACAAGTTTATGGACCACTTGGGATTCAATAGTTTTAGTTTTTCTAACTTGAAGTGTACAATCTTCAACATAGTTTTATCATAACAAAATATTCTAGGCAAGCTATCAGGAGCGTTTCTAGCTGAAGGTTCAGTCAAATTTAGTTTTACAAAAACTTCATCATTCTAAAAACCTTTAGAACTCTAAGATGATTATACTACTTAAGCCTAAAGCATTCAAAGTATTCAGCCATTTAGAAAATCTCATTCTCTCAGCTTTAAGAATTTAGAAGATTCTGAGCCTGGAACTCTTGCAGACACTAGTCTACAAACTCCATCCCAAGGTTCATAACCAGTTCCAGGAGTCCACAAAGCCCTTGAAAAAATATGAGGAAGTGTTGTGTGTGTACGCAAATATGCATTTTTCTGCAGGAGAGGAAGAGAACAACTACTTTTTATCAGATACAAGGGTTATGTGATACTCAAAAAGATTCAGGACCACTGCTTTATCTGTTGCACTATGTGTGAAAATTTATAATTATCCTGTTCTCTTTTGTATTTAAACTAAAATCCATTCCCACCCATCAGTCTGAAGTTGTTCAGTATCTACTCTGTACCATGACTAATGCTTAGGGTATCAGAATTAGAAGGAAGTAATAAAAAATTGTTCTCCATGTTAAAATATGCTCTTCGCAGAAGCTTAATTTTAAGGTTTAAGGCAAAGAGAACATGAGGCAGCAGTTTTCAAACGTGAGTGTAATGAGGACTTAAAAGCATTTTATGAAACGAGGTATAATTATTAAGAGTAACTAGCACTGACTAAATGAAGTCACATTTCCTCTCTTCCATAACCTTCTTCTTTAGAGTATACGAAAATTCTTACATATTCAGCTAGGTGACGGAAAAGTCAAATTATTTCTAGATCTATGTCTAGACAGAAAAACTGAAAATAACTGACTGCAATTTAATTAATTATTTATTACCATGTTATAGTGATAAACAGCTACAGGTTAGATATTATGGTCCCTACTGACAGATACAAGAATTCTTACAGTTTCTCTGCTTGATTCAGGAAGATGTAAGCCATCCAAAGATTCCATGATGGTTTCTTGAGCAATCAATTTGGAAACACTGAACACTTTAACATTTGATTTAGAATTTCTGGTGCTGCTATTCAAAATACTGACTGCAGCTTCATTGTAGGCATCTATCTTCTCATTAGTGATCATTTTCCTGTTTTCACTTAATAGATCTTCATAAACAGGATCTGCACATGAAACATATTTTTAAAAATACACTTCTAAGTCCCTACTGGTAGAAATTATAATCGTGCAAGTTAGTTAACTGCGTTTCATATTTTGTTGTTAAAATTGAGAATTCCAAGCACCTAATGATTCAGTTTTTAAAAATAGTTGACCAGGATTTTGTAATAGACTTCTTAGCTTATATTCAAAGTTTGAATCAATCTATACCTCTCTTCAAATTAAAACACTTTTATACCTCTTCTCTCTTAGGTACACAGCTTTTAGGAAACATTTTTATGTTCTAGCATGTCTTAAGAGTTTGAAGATTTTGGATGCTGGATTATATCAGGTAACGAGAATTCAAAACGGGATTATAGAAGATCGCCTAATTAAGAACAGCAGTCAATCTTTTTTTTTCCTCCTGTTGCTGCTTAATTTTTGCAAACGTAATTCACACAATTAGGAGATAATATTACTAATGAGCAAAGCTTTTTACCACTTACCATAATCATTTAAATTTAACTTTTTCTCACTTTAGTAAGAGAAAGGTTAATGAGTCTGTAAATGAAATAAGGATTTTGGAAGAGATTCTTACCATCCTTGTTATTTCTCTCAGTTTGACATTAAACTTGGAAATAATCATAAGAGTTTCTGGCAAACAACTTAAATTGCTAAAATACCCAAGGTATTTCATATTGTGCAGGGCGTTAAATAATGGACATTCAATAAACTGAAGTGAGTTGATCTAATTTCCCAATCACAATAAAAACTTGATAAGAAATAAAATCAAAGGCAAGCATCTAATTTGCCTTTAGGACTTATTCTCTTATATTCTAGTCTAACTGTTGAGACTCCTCAGAGAATTTATTTTTTATTAATTTTTTACTTATTATATTTATTTGTCTGTTTGTTCCTTAAGCTCAAAACAGGAAACCAAATAGCTCAAGTTTACTCTAATTTTGCAAATCTTATTTCAAAATTTATTCTCACAGAGTAGTAATTTTGCTTCTTGAAATAGATAATAGAAATCCAAGCCTCAAAACACATACAAATGACATTTTTTCATTACTTTTACCTTGTAAGACCCAATAAACATCACTAGTCTTTGCCAGTTTTTCTAAAAGTGGTGCTATGGAGGTAATATTCACTTTATATTGGGAAAGCGCTTCGTTGCTGCCATTGTGAATCTTGATAGACCACTAAAGGAAGTAAAAATTAATCATTAATTCAGTATTTATCACAGGAAAATGAAAGAATATAATTTCCTCTATTGTAAAAAGAGGTTATTATTTTAACAAAATTTCCATTTTTATTCAATATTAGAATAAAATATGGTCAATTATTTCATGAAATACATGAAGGCAGTTACAAGGAGCTGATAAAAAATTAGACTTTCAATGTATAACATTTAAGAAAAAAGAATTTAATTTTAGATATAAAAATAATACTGACATTTACCATCAAATTTCCTAAGTTCATTCAATCTTTTTTATTAAAATTATCAGTCTAATTAATTATAAGAGAAATAAGAATTAAAGTATAAGTATAATCAAGAATTCTATTTAGCATGTTAATTTTTTCTTAGCGTGTTCTTAAGTATATGAAACAAAAATCATCTATGTAAGAATACAGATAATAACTTACTGTGGCAGCTCCTGCTACAATCACATGGGGCTTTGCAACAGAATCCTGAAGAAAGAAAAATCTTTATAATAGTGTTTATAGTCAGTTCAGGAGATTAATACAAGTAATATTACTTAATTTTTTTCCCCTTAAGTTCTTCTTCCATTCAAATGCATTTTAATTTTCTAGGGTTCCTTATTAGATTCTTGTTACAACAAGATGGACATCCTATGTTTAAAACCTTACATGGTTGTATGACTACACAGGATGGCATGAAGCTTGCATGGCTAATTCTTTGGTGTTCTTTAAGATAAAACTCAACACTCAGAAAACTAAGATCATGACATCTGGTCCCATCACTTCATGGCAAATAGATGGGGAAACAGTGGAAACAGCGAGAGACTTTATTTTTTGGGGCTCCAAAATCACTGCAGATGGTGACTGCAGCCATGAAATTAAAAGCTGCTTGCTCCTTGGAAGAAAAGGTATGACCAACCTAGACAGCAAATTAAAAAGCAGAGACATTATTTTGTCAATAAAGGTCTGCCTAGTCAAAGCTTTGGTTTTTCCAGTAGTCATGTATGGATGTGAGAGTGGGACTATAAAGAAAGCTGAATGCTGAAGAATTGACGCTTTTGAACTGTGGTGCTGGAGAAGACTCTTGAGAGTCCCTTGGACTGCAAGGAGATCCAGCCAGTCCATCTGAAAGGAAATCAGTCCTGAATATTCATTGGAAGGATTGGTGCTGAAGCTGAAACTCCAATACATTGGCCACCTGATGTGAAGAGCTGACTCACTGGAAAAGAATCTGATGGTGGGAAAGATTGAAGGTGGGAAGAGAAGGGGACGACAGAGGATGAGATGGTTGGATGGCATCACCAACTCAATGGACATAAGTTTGAGTAAACTCCTGGAGCTGGATTTGGACAGGGAGGCCTGGAGTGCTGCAGTCCATGGGGTCACAAAGAGTTGGACACGACAGAGCGACTGAACTGAACTGAAGATAAAACCCAAACCGAAAAAACACTACTAAAATCTAACATGGCCTAATATTATTCTGAATTCTGAGAAAATCGTGTAAAGATCTAGTATATTATGTCAGCCAATTAAAAGTAAATCTTTGGAAGCCTACGGGGTACACAGTTACAGTGTTAAATAAAAGCAGGGCTCTAAGGAGACAAGATCTTTTGGGAAAGCCAGTCTGGTATGTATTGAACAAAGTTAACTGACTATTATAGACCACAATGTGGGAAAAAACAAGGAGAAATTTGGTAGAAATCCTCACCTAATGCAAATTATATTATTTATAATACTACCAATTATGTAGCGCTCCCCAGTTGGTTCAGTGGCAAAGAATCCACCTGCCAAAGGAGAGCCCTGGGTTGGGAAGATCCTCTGCAGGAGGAAATGACAACACAGTCCAGCATTCTTGCCTGGAAAATCCCACGGACAGAAGCCTGGCGGGCTGTGGTCCACAGGGTCACAAAGACACACCTGAGCACACACGCCCCCACACACCAAATACTTGGTGATGTACCAAGTATTTCTCTTAAATTAGCTCATTTTAATACAGATTCTTGCCACTGTGAGACAGGCAGGGAGATATACATATGTATACATATACATATGTCTATATTATTAAAAAAAAAAAAGGCTATAGACTCAGGTGTATAGGTATTACTGAGGCCTGGCAGAGACAGAACCAGAGCTTAAGTCTCTGACTACTGAGTTTAACGCACTTTTCACAACACAGAAGACCTGATATTATGATCATGTGCACAGGAAACGATTAAAAGTAATAAATCCGAAAACGTCCAAGCTGTATACAAAAAGAGATGTGACAGTTACTATCTCATTATGAAGGTAAAACATGCTAAGCATAGAGAACTATGAAAGCAGAGAAATGTAATAATAAAATTAGTCTATTTCCTATTAGATACTCCAGTTTCCAGGCTAGCATGCTCCATTTTATATTGCTATTTTACCGAAACGTTTTCCTCCTCTGTAGGTGGCTTCCTTCCTCACTCTTCACAGCAGCTATCCCAAATCATACTAAATATTTTTCTTACAGAGGTCCCTCCTGCTCTCCTCCTCACTTCTGGCACAAAGCCTAATCCTCAAACTTCACAGGGAAAATAGAACTCATCTGGTCTGTGTGGTCTTGTCTTCCTTGCTCCATGCTCACAACTTTATCCATATATTCACATAGTCTATCATCTGATAGATGAAGAGTAAACCAAACATGTCCCTAGTCTACTTAGTGGCTAACCTGTTACTCTGAATCTGTATCTCTTCCCATTTTACATCTGGAGCTATGTCTGTAAGTTATCTTCTCAAACTCTGGAATTATCCCTTTCATCCTCTTCTCTTCATCCTTCTCTCAATCCACAAAATGTCAAATCATCTTTATTCTCAAAAACGTTCCTTCAATTGTGTCTCACTCTCAAATGCTTCCCGTTCACTCTTGACCAACAGATGCCTCGGAAGGGCGTTCGGCTTTCACTGTGCTAATTTCTTTCTCATTTATGTATCAATTTATCATGTTTTGATTTTGAGTTAATAATCCATGACAACTTCCCTCAGAGCCCATTAATGAATTCTGAATTGCCAAGTCCTGTAGTTTCGGTCTATCCTATATAGTTCCTAAAGTGACACTACTATCCACTTTTAAAACTCTTTTCTTCCCTCTGTGTTATATTACAGTCATTCTTCTGCTTTTGTTGCCTTACCTCTTTTATTGCCTTCTCTAGGAATCTTTTCTATTTCATTCCTACATTCTCTTGTTTAATCTACATTTGCTGTCTATTCAATTATTTCCATTCAAGTCGCTTCAAATATCACCCCACTTTATACCAAGACTCCCCAAACCCATCTAAGTAACTCAGACCTAATGCTTACCACTCATCTACAGAAATAAGTCTAAATTGCTGGTTTCCTTAATTACTCATATCTGCCAGTCATCTAGAAGCTCTTTGAGGAGAGGAACTCTATTACGTTAATTGAAGTATCAACAGTGTTTAGCCTGAGGCCTAAAATATGACATGATTTATAAATATCTGTTGGATAACAGTGGAGTTATTTAAATTCAACTTTGCGTTTATGCCTACAGGTAAGGTCATTTAAGTTCACATCTTCCTAATCTGATGTTCTTCTTCTCTCCTCTGTAAAGCTTTCCTAGATCTTCACCTATACTCTAAACAGCTCTCATCCAAAGCGCCTCTATCCATGGTGCTTTCATAGTTCTCTGTGGCCAAATCTACTGTTACCCTTCATTTTATCATGTCATCATTCATAAGAAAGTCTAGTCTACCTTCTAGATTGCACACTCCTCAAGGGCTGAGACTGGAGCTAATTCCCAGCCACATTCCTAATACCGAGAACAAAGCTAGTTTTAGTACAGACATAATAAAAATATGTATTCTCAGGATTTAGCAGCTTACTATGGAAACAGTAAAAATATACATGAATGTATGCATACAAACATACTCCCTGAATAATTAAAACCAGTCAACTTAATCAATCTCAGGTAATTACATGACCATTTATCCAAATAAGCTGAATATTTCCTCTCCCCTAAGAATCAAAAGGAGTTTTACAATAGAACCTAAAGCTCCAAAATCAAGTTTTAGCAAATTATAAGAACAGAAGATCTCAATACACAAGATATCTTCAGCTTAGTCATAACAAAAGTTTTTGTGATCTTGCCCTAATTCTAAATTATGTTACACTGATGTTGTTTAATTGTGAATTTCTACAACTTTAATGCATATACTTTCAGGTTCAGCATAAATATAAATCATGTGTTTAAATCATCTGAAATATACACATAACATTATTCTTATTTCTGGACATTTAAAAACATATTAATAAAAACAAAATAAAATTATGTGAGATCCAAATTTTCCATAAAGTTGAATTCTAAAAGTTGTCTGTATGTTTGCTTTTTGAAAACTTAAACGATTTCTCAAAGAAACAAAGTTAAAAATGTTGACTGGTTCTCACTGGATCCTACAACATTCTATTTAATGTGTTACAGTTGCTGTATTAAAACACTTATTGTGAAAAGAAGCAAAGAAAAATACCATTGCAACACAAGTAATTAAGCAAAACAAGGTCAACAAAGTCAAATATTGTTTTATCCATTCCAAATGCAAATACCTCTGGGAAAGGATACAGATTTAATTAAAAGACTGACAAGGAGATGTATGGAGACACTGTGGGAATTCTAAAGTGGGCTTGTGAGACGTTAGGGGTTTTCTGAGGTTAACAGCACTCTTATCTTATATCTAATTATCTCCTAACATTATGAGCCAAAACACACGAGGCTTGACTTTTAGGTCACAAATGTAATAATAAAAGGGAATAAGGATATTAAAAAAAAATTTTTTTTTCCAGAAGTATCAGGACATAAGTTTGAAGAACAAAGTGGAAAAATGCTCACGAAAATGTGTATTGTGATAAAAAGATTATCTGAGTTTGAATTAACTGAGCTATGGCAACCTACTCCAGTATTTCTTCCCTGGAAAATGCCATGGATAGCAGAGCCGAGCAGGCTACAGTCCGTAGGATCGCAAAGAGGTGGCCATGACCGAGCACGCAAACACACACAACAGTCACAGAAAGCTTTAAACCAAGAAAGCTTCAAAGCGGTAAAGCATGGTATAAGCCTAATCACCACAGGGTTAGAATGGTAACGTCCAGAGACACAGGATCAAAACTTTGTTTTCTCCATAAAGTGACAATCAATCTAGCATGGTTGAAATCGAGAAGGTTGGTATAAAGTAGAGAGTAGGACAGATGAGTGTAGGAGAAGGAGCTTTCAAAATTTGACTGCTCAAAACCAGCAAGGCCATATTTTCAAATACAGACCTCAGTCCACACTTTGATACACTGTTTCATAGAACCATTAACCTCTGGATGCCACAGAAAATCCTAAGAGAGAAATGTAAGAAAAGAAGTCAAAGAAAATACTATGTCCACCATTCAAAACAAACTTTAACACATCTCTTACAGAGTAGTTAAAAGCAAAACACTGCCTTATCTACACTATCTCCACCTCTCACCCCAGTGTGACAAGTCTCACAATAGTTCTCTGTATGTCCACTTTTGCTGTTCTCTAGAATATTTCCGCACATTTTCAACAGAGTAATGTTTTAGATTTTAAAATCCGTTCTTGCCACATCCCTGCTTAAGTATTTAAGAATTTTCAATCAACTGCCCTGAAGATAAGTTTCAAAGTCCTTAAAATTCCAAGAAGTTGCAGGTCCGGCCTCTGCCTAGATAGTCTGCCTTTTTTCTGCCACTTTCCCGCTTGTTCTGAGTACACTTTTAGTTCTCCTTCAGCTCTTGGAATGCTCTATGCGTTCCTTTTTCTCCAGGGCTTTGTTCCTGTTCCTTCCACCTATAAGGTTCATAAGCTCTCTCCCACAGTCTACCTAGCCCCTATTTACCCTTGAGGCCTCGGGTAAAGCATCACTTCCTCAAGGAGGAAACCTACTTTTAATTCCCTGTTTTATACATTTATGATGTCCTACTTTTTCCTTTTTGCCATCCTTAGCTTCCCTGGTGGCTCAGACAGTAAAGAATCTGTCTGCAATGCAGGAGACCTGGGTTCGATCCCTGGGTAGGGAAGATCCCCTGGAGAAGAGAATGGCAACCCACTCCAGCATTCTTCCCTAGAGAATTCCATGGACAGAGGAGCTACACAGTCCAGGGGGTTGCAAAGAGTCAGACACAACTGAGTGACTAACACTCTAACACTTAATCCCACGTTTAAATGCTCACAGAAATGTGAGCAAGCTCACTCTTAATGACTTGTAAGCTCCATTAGACAGATTAGAACATTGCTGTCTTGATCCCCATCTGTTTTCTCAGGACCTAGAAGGCACTGGGAATTCAGAAAATTCATATAATGTTCTCTTAGGAAGAGTAATCCCGAATACACACTGGTTTCAAATTAACATACAAGACTATTTTTTCCTGGATAAAAATCTAAGAGACCAAATTTTCTGTTACACAAAACAGTGCGTGCATTACATTATCTTACTCCACCTATCTTCTCTCAATACACTACATGTACATGTAAATTAACCAACGAATAGTTTCAACATCATTTAACACTGAGCTTACTACTATATGAACTTACCACTTTAACGGATGCAATCTTGTCTTCAAAAGGAATGTTTTCATGCTACCATAATGGGGGAGAGACGACAGAAAAATATTAATGTATAGATTAATTTTATGTAAATAATTCCTCCTTTAGCTGCTTTTGTTGATTCATTTATACACCATACCCCCAATTATCTACATTCAACCCAAAGGGGAAAAGACCTGCATAGACTACCCCAAAATAAGTGATACTATCTTAAAAAAACTTTTTGTGATCTTCAACATCTTAGAGGTAGGTTAAGGATAAAACTCCCACTATGAATAAGCAGGTATGTGAACATGCCTACATAAGTTATCTTTTTGTCAAGCTTCCCACGATTCCAGTTTAGTCCGAGTATTATTATCCATGACAGAGACCAGTTGCTGCCCTGTAGTTCCCCAAATCCCTCCCAGTTAGACAGGACCCCGTGACTAGTTCCGGCCAGTGTACTGTGACTAGATGTAATGTGGGTCACTTCCAGGCTGAAGTTCCCAGGGCAATTCTGCTCATCTGGTGTAACCTGACACAGGGACTGAGGAGGCTGAATGTCCCAAATGGAACAACCAGCAAACAGTAAAAGTTCCAACAGCAAAGGTCCCTGAATGACTGCAGGGAGCAAAGCCCTGTGCCCCAGGTGGCGAGGACAAGAAGCGCTAAGCACTAAGGCTGTGACACGGATTTACTGCTGCAGCAACAGCCGGTCCACCCTCACTACACTGGCGAAGGCCCTGCCTAAGACACATGGGACCCTATCAAAGATTTCACTTTGAAGACGGTAAAGAGTCTAGTTGTAGAAAAAAATTAAAATCCAAAGACTATAACTTCTGGTTAACTATTTCATAAAAAGAAAAAAAAGTCATTTCATAGTTAAATATTCAGGATGGAACAGGGGTGGTTAATAAGAAGCTGACTGTCTTCCTAAAATCAAGGTTGAAACATTTTCATTAATTTAACTAGACAGATATTACTTATTTTTATTAAGAAATAAAGTTTACATTTATCAACAGGCTAAATTTTAAAATTCTTGTTAGTCCTGTTTAAGCATCTTTTCCCAAAAAGGCTTTAAAAAAAAAAAAAATCAAGTCGACTTACAGTGTTGTTTGTTTCAGGTGTATAGCAAAGTGAATCAATTACACATATACACTTATCCACTCTTTTTTTAGTCATACATTGTATATATAGTAGTATGTATATGCTAATCCCAATATTCCAATTTATTCCTCCTCCCTCTTATTCCCTGGTAACCATAAGTTCGTTTTCTACATCTGCGACTCTACTTCTGTGTTTTAAATAAGTTCACTTGTATTCTTTTTTCCCAAAAGGACTTTTGAGACCATTAATTCAATAGTACCTGTGGTGGTTTAGTCGCTAAGTCATGTTTGACTGTTGCGACCCTACGGGCAGCAGCCCACCAGGCTCCTCTGTCCATGGGATTTTCCCAGGCAAGAGTACTGGAGTGGGTTGCCATTTCCTTTTCCAGTATTTCAAGGTATGTTACATGAGAAGAGCTTCCTTGGTCCAATAAGTCTGGGAAGTAGAGTCAGAGAGAATCACATGGGTGATTCTCCTCTTCTTGTCCCATCCTAACCTTTAAAAAATTCTCCCTCCAAGATACAGTGCGTCATTAAGTATTTCTCCTTTTGGCATGGCACAGTTAATTCAGTCAATTCAATCTCTTCATTTCTTTTATTATTTTAATTTAACATCTGCTATATACAAAATAACATATCATATACATGTAAGTCACCATAGTAAAAATAAGCGCTCATGAATCCATGGCACAAATCAGTATTACCAACACACGAAATGAGCTATGTTGGCTTCTCCCTCCCTTGGGTGGCTAAACTCCTTGCTTCACCTAAGAAGAACAATCATCTTAAATTTTATTTTGCTTTCTATTTTATTATACCGCTTTGTCACACATATATGCATCTTTAAATAATACACTGTTCAACGTTGTTGGCTTTCACTCCATTTTAATTTTGAAACATTTCAGACTTACAGCAAAACTGACATCCTTTACCAATTGTTAGTATTTCCTACACTAATTTCACGTGTCTCTGTACACCATATATATAGTTTTTCTTCTTTGCTGAACCATGTAAAAGTAAACTGCAGACATAATAACATTTCACCCTTAAATATTTAAAACACCTATCTTTGAAGACTATGGACATTCTCTTGTATAACTGCAATACTGCAGTCCCAAAGAAATTGACAGTGATAAAATATTATCAAATCTAATAATACAGTGCATGTTCAACGTTCCCTAATAAAGTCTTTGCTACAGTTCTTATATTTTAACCTAGAATTCAATAAAAACCACGTATTATGTACGTGGCTGAAGACAAGACGGTGGAGAACACAGACCTTGATCCCACCTCCTCTCATGAGAGCACCCAAATGACAACTGCTAAACAACCATGGATAAAAAGACGGGAACGTTTCAAAAAAGATGCTCTACATCCAAAGACAAAAGAAGCCCAACAAGACAGTAAGAGAGCCACACTTGTGACATAATCAAATCCCACATCCTGACCCACAAAGGGGAGAATAATTATATCACAGACATTCTCACACAGGAGAGAGTTCTGAGCCCCAGGCCAGGCTCCCCAGCGTAGGGGTCTGGCATTGAGAGGAGGAGCATCCAGAGCATTTGGCTTTCACAGCAAAGGGGCTGGGTATAGGAGTTCCACAGGACTGGGGGAGAGACTCCACACGTGGAGGGTGCACGCAAGGTCCTATGAGAACAGAGACACAGAGCAAAAGCAAGGAATTCAAAGGAGACTGGGCTGGACCTATCTGCTGGTCTTGGAGGGTGTCCTGTGGAGGCATGGGGCAGCTGTGGGTCTCTCTAGTGTCATAAAAGCTGGCAGTGGGAATAATGGGGAGTGTTCCTCTACTTGAACTCTTGTAAGAGGCAGACATCTTATGTGGGTAATTAACAGCAAGACCACGCCCTGCCCAACAGCCTGTAGGCGCCAAAGTTGGAGTGCCTCAGGCCAAACAGTCCACAGGGCAGGAATACAGCCCCACTCATTAGCAGTTCCGCTCAGTTCAGTCACTCAGTTGTGTCCAACTCTTTGCAACCCCATGGTCTGCAACATGCCAGGCGTCCCTGTCCATCACCAACTCCCAGAGCTTACTCAAACTCATGTCCATCAAGTTGGTGATGCCATCCAACCATCTCATCTTCTGTTGTCCCCTTCTCCTCTGGCCTTCAATCTTTCCCAGCATCAGGGTCTTTTCCAATGAGTCAGTTCTTCACATCAGGTGGCCAAAGTATTGGCCACTCATTAGCAGACAGGCTGCCTAAAGACTTTCTGAGCCCATGGTCGCCTATAGACATGGCCCTTGACACAGCCCTGCCCACCAGAGAACCAAGACCCAGCTCCATTCACCAGCGGGCAAGAAGCAGCCTCTCCTACCAGGAAGCCTTCACAAGCCTCTAGGACAGGCTCACCCACCAGGGGGCAGACACTGGCCTCTCACCAGAAAGCCTGTACAAGACTCTAGACCAGATTTACCCACCAGAGGGCAGACACCTGAAGCAAGAAAACTACCATACAGCACCCTATGGAACTGAGTCTGCAAACTCAGTCAGAACCGACCTTGGGACCAGCTGGTCACTGGACCTTGGGTAATAAGAGGGAAATGTACTGCTTGGACCCACAGAGCATCCCCTATTGGAGGAAACTTCTCCAAAGTTGAGAAACATAATTAAGCTTCCACATACATAAAAATACAAATAGAAATTTAGACAAAATGTGGTTGCAGAGGAACATGTTCCAGAGGAAGGCAAAAGAAAAGACACCCCAAATGACAACTAATGGCATGAAGACTGGCAATCTATCCGAGAAAAGAGTTAACAGTAATGGATGCACAGAGTAGGAAGGTACAAGAAGTTTATAGAAGAGTCAGAAAATACCAAGAACAACCAAAGAGATGAAGAATACAACAACTGAAATGAAAATACATGAGAAAGACTCAACAGCAAAATAAATGAGGCAGATGAATGGATAAGACATTCACTGAAGACAGACTGCTGGAAACTACTGCTATGGAAGAGAATAAAGAAAACAGGATGAAAAGAAAAAAGGACAATTAAAGAGATTTCTGAGACTCTGTAAAATACACCAACAATAACATAATAGGGGTCCCAGAAGGAGGAGAGAAAGGGCCTAAAAAATATTTGAAGAGACAGTAGCTGAAAACTTCCCTAACATGAGAAAAGAAACAGTCAACAAAGCCCAGGAAGCACAAAGTCCCATATAGGAGTAACCCAAGGAGGAACAGGCCCAGAAGCACAGTAATAAAACTAATAAAAATTAAAGACCAAAGTGAAAACATTAAAAGCAATGAAGGAAAAGCAACAAATAACCAACAAGGGAATCCCTATTAAGGCCTAAATTGTACTGGCCAGAATTGAGTGGCATGATATATTTAAAGTGATGAAAGGGAAGAAACTACAATGAAAAAGTACCCTACCCAGCGAAGGCCTTGTTCAGATTTGTTTGAGAAATCAGAATTTTACAGATAAGCAAAAACTAAAATAATTCAGCACCACCAAATCAAATGCTAAACGAACTGCTCTACATGAAAAAGAAACACTAAAATTACAAAATGGAAAGCTCACTGGATAAATCAAACATATAGTAAAGGAAACTACCCTCAGACAAATATAATATATAAACCAGTAACTGTGAGAGGTACAAAGTACAAATTCAGGATATTTGAAATGCATTTGAAATTAAGAGATCAGCAGAGTAAATTAAACAATCGTGTATACATATTTAACATTGTATGTGTGTGTGTGTGTGTGTGTGTGTGTGTATAGAGATTGCTATATCAAAACCTCATGGTAACCACAAGCCAAAGAACTATAAAAGATATACATAAAAAATAGAAAAAAAAAAAAATCCAAGCACAGCACTAAACACGGTCATCAAATCAGAAGAAAACAAAAGAAGGAAGAAGAAAATGACCCTACAAAACCAAATCCAAAACAGCAGCTTCAGCTGCATGCAAGAAATTCTGGTACAGTCTTTTTTCATTTTTATTCTGTTACAAATATTTTCTAATTTTCCTTGTTATGGCTTCTTAGATACACCCATCATTTAAAAGGGGTCATTTAATTTCCAAATACATGGGCTTTTTGAAAATATCTTTGATATTAATTTCTTATTTTGATATTAATTTCTCATTTAAATCCTTTCTTCTCCGCAATCACCCTCTGTGTTTTTTGTCTTCTGACTTTATTGAGGCTTTCAATGGCTTAAGCCAAAGATCTCTCTTGGTAAATGTCACAATGCAGTTGAAAATGTGTGGGTTATTTTTAAATATCTTTTTTGATATTGATTTCTAACATAATTCCACAGTGATAAGAGAACAGTCTCTGTATGATCTCAATACCTTTAGACCATGAAATTTTTGTCATCCCAGTCCTTACTATTAACATTTGTATTTTTCTTTCAGTCTTACTTCACTTAATATGATAAACTCTAGCTGCATCCATGTTGCTGCAAACAGCATTATTTTGTTCCTTTCTGTAGCTAAGTACTATGCCACTGTATATATGTACCACATCTTTACCCATTCATCTGTCGATGGCCATTTAGGTTGTTCCCAAGTTTTAGTTATTGGGAACAGTGCTGCTATGACAGGTGCATGTATGTTTCTGAATTATAGTTTTGTCTGATAGAACACACCCTCACACCCTACACAAAAATAAACTCAAAATGGCTTAAAGACTTAAACATAATGATACCCTAAAACTCTATGATACCATAAAACTACTAGAACATAGGCAAAACCTTCTCTGACACAAATCTTATCAATATTTCCTAGCTCAGTATCCCAAGGAAATAGAAATAGAAACAAAAATAAATAAATGGGACCTAGTCAAACTTGGGGCTTCCCAGGTAGCTCAGGTGGTCAAGAATCTGCCTGCAATGCAAGAGACCCTGGTTGGATTCCTGGGTCGGAAAATTCCCCTGGAGAAAGGTTAGGTTACCCACTCCAGTATTCTTGGGCTTCGCTGGTGACTCAGATAGTAAACAATCCACCAGCAATGTAGGAGCCCTGGGTTCGATTCCTGGGTTGAGAAGAGCCCCTGGAGGAGGGCATGGCAATCCATTCAGTATTCTTGCCTGGGAGAATCCCAATGGACAGAGAAGCCTGATGACATTCAGTCCATGGGGTTGCGAAGAGTTGGACAGGACTGAGCAACTAAGCGCAGCACAGCACAATCAGACTTTCAAGCTTTTGCACAGTAAAGGAAACCATAAACAAAATGAAAAGACAGTGCTACAAGACAAGGGCTTAGTCTCCAAAATATATACACAACTCATACAATTCAGCAACAACAACAACGAAACACCAAATAATCCAATCAAAAAATGGGCAGAAGACCTTAATAGACATCTCTCCAAAGAACACAAACCGATGGCCAGTAGGCACATGAAAAGATGCTCAGTGTCATTAGTTACTAGAAACTACAGTGAGGCCCCAGCCTACACCAGTCAGACGGCCATCATTAAAATGTCTACAAATAACAAATGCTGGAGAGGGTGTGCAGAAAAGGGAACCCTCCTACATTGTGGGAATGTAAGTTGGTACAGCCACTATGGAGAGTCCTCAGAAAACTAAATTGTCTTTTAATAAAATTTTGTGAGCTTTCTGCATACAGATGTAGGCTTATTTACTAGCTTTATTCCTATGTACTGTGTTTTCTTTATTATTATTATTGCACAGAGTATATTTTAAATAACATTTTTGAACTCTATTCCTGACAAGTAGATATGCAATTAATTTTTAACAGCTTTGTGACTCAGTACAATCAATTTTCATGTATTTTTATCTTATAAATAGCTATATTATTAAACATTTTTATTTTATCTAGTAAATTTTCTATAGGTTCTTTGGGATTTTCTATGTAGAATAACTGTATAATAAAATATCAAGTTATTTCTTTCCAATCCTTACATCTTCAAAGTACCACCTTTCCTTGGCTGCGAGAGAAAGAGTTAGTTACCCAGTCATATCATCTGACTCTTTGCTACCCTATGGACTGCAGACCACCAGGCTCCTCTATCCATGGGATTCTCCAGGCAAGAATACTGGAGTGGGTTGCCATTTCCTCTTCCAGGGGATCTTCCCAACCCAGGGATTGAACCTGGGTCTCCCTAAGGATCTCTAATACAATACTGAATAGAAGCAGCAATAACAAACATCTTGAGTTTAATGGAAATATGTCTACCATCTTACCACTGGAATATTTATTGTAGGCTTTTAGACTTTTTATCAGAATAAGAACATAAAGGAGCTTACTTACCTAAAAGAGAGTGATGATACCAACTCCTTGATACTGTTAGGACTTGGTTAATGGACCAATGTGTGATCAAAAAAAGGATTTCATGTGTGCTTTGAAAGATATGCTCTGATATCTTAGCTTATTCTTTAAGTATTGAGTTATAAGTTTATAAATTCAGCATACTAACAGCCTATATTGCTTATTTGCTTGCACTATCATTAATTACATGAGCAGTGAATAATTCTCCCACTTTGGTAGAGTTAATCTGAAATCAGTCTGAAAAATCTATGTTTAGCTGACAAGTTTAGACTACTTATATTTATTTTGATAATGTTTCCATCTTAATTTTTGATTTCTAGCTCCCTCACACATCTGTATATTTTTATATAAAAATAAAATTAAACATTGATTTTAACATATAATATAAATGTATATATATGTATTCACATGTGTGTATCAGAGTACACACACATGTGTGTGCTTATGTATGTATGTTTATGTATTATATTTGATATTAGATGAGTTTGGTTTCATTTAATTTTTTTCTTTTTCTGGTTTGGAATTACCCACCCTAATTCTATCCTTTCAGTCCTTGACCTTGGAATAAAGGGCATCTTTAACTTAAGCTCTAAGTTAAGATGATACCTTAAAGTGTAAAGAGGATATTAGAACACTTTAATTGTGATCATCTCTCTCTGACTTATATGCTATGTCAGTTCTTTAGTACTGTGTTTTTGTAAAGTGTAAAAAGATATTATTTAACATAGTTTGTTTAGATTCATTACGATTTTCTTTAACCATTAATTTAGATCTTTTTTTTTTTCTGAATTATTTCCCTCCTTCTTGAAGTTTATTCTTTGGAAAACTCTTTAGTCTAAGTTTATATGGCAGTAAACCCTCATAGTTGTTTTTTATTTAAAAATGTCCTATAATTCAAGAATAGAGGAACTCGTATGTTAGGGATACAATTCTAGGTTAAAACTTACTTTCTATCAGAACTTTAAAGCTATTAGTCTACTGTCCTCTGGCTACCAATATTACTGTTGAGAAATATGCTGGCTCAGAGCTTTGTTTGCTACGTACAGGGCACTGTAGCTACAGGCGTCTATCTGCAGGGCAACCCAAATCTCTTGCATGCTGGCTGTTATTGTTCCCATTACTGGATTTGCCTCACAGTTTGTTTCTTTTTGGGGGGATATGTCCTCCATTTCAAAGTCTAGAGATACATCAACAAGTATTTTTTAATCTAGGATCTAGTTGATTTGAGGTGGAAGAGGCCCCCAGAGTATCTAGCTTGCCCTCTGGCTGGAAGTAACACAAACAGCTTTCTTCATTGCAAGACTTTTCAAGTTTTTAATATCCTAACCTAAACTGAAACTATCTAAGAGGAGGATATGATATCTGCCTCTGCCCAAACTTATTTGACCAGAGCTTCTTACAGAACCAGTCTTCCACAATATACAATTTGAAAAAAATAAATCCTGCTCTAAAGCTTCTTTTTAAAAAAATTTTCCTCAATACAGAAAAGAAATTCAAAAATATTATCTTCAGTACTCCTATTCCACTTAAAGAATCCCATTACCAGGCTAAAAAATAATTAAGCAATTTTCACAACATGCCAGGCTATGTTGTGAAATATTTATTAGAAACATATTTAAAAAATAATGACTATACACAATCTCTGTCCTCAGGTGTTCAGAGAGAAGAGAATAAGTAAAATACAATTTAGCAAATGCTCCACCAGTAGGTTGAACTAGTTTCACAATCACTGTCTCTTTAAAACTATAACAAACTGTCTTTTCAAAATGTATATAAAATAAAATGCATCTCATTTGATAATTGTGGGATAACTAGGAACCTCTAGAAAATAAAAATCGGAAACCTAGTGCTCAGGAATAACATACCATATTGTAGCTACTTCTGGCCATGGACTAAACCATTATAGATTTTTTTCAACTAACTGTTGCCAAATGCATTATTCCAATTTTCAAATCCTCTATTCTAAGCCTAGAAACAGTAAAACTATTTTTTTTTAATTCAGAAATCTATTTTTTAAATGCTTACTGAAGTTTTTTACTTTAAACTGTAAGAATCTCAAGTCATTAAACAGTTTCAAATCTTCTGTATAGTTTTGTATGTATAAATACAAATGTAAAATACATTTATAGATATCAAATAAAATGAAAAGTTGACTTTGTTATCTTCTATTATTTAGCTTTAAAATCTATACTAGCTTTTCCTAGTAGACAAAATCACTACTAGCCTCTTCTTACAAGAGTTCCTAAGGACTTAGCATCCATTACCATCATCATGATGAGGCTAGTTAGTTAGCTGTGAAGTCCCTGATTTTTCAGTTTCCTACCACTGGACAAGGTGATGTGTACAGGCAGATTTTTATCGTAAATTAACGAGCTACTACCCTTACAATTCTGAACTTTCTTGTACTTTACTTTTTTCTTCTTGTTATTCCCCACTTGCAACCATATGCAATTAGAGAGAAATGAGAACTTCAGATCACTTAAAAATGTATTAAGCAGAAAGATACAATGAAATAGTTCACAAAAATTAATTAACAAATTTTTAAATATATTTAGAAAGATACACATCCTTGTTATTTTTTTAAAAGATACTTTTTTAAAATAAGAAATTAAAAAGAGCAGAAATTTGTCACACTGTCATTTTAACTATATAGCATGAATGTCCAGTGCCAGAAAGGTTACAGAAAATTAGGTTCCAATGGACATTGCTAATTACAGTATAGACTGAAAGAATTGAACAATATAATCAATAATTTTTAAAGTACTATATTCTTTAACCTAATATTTGCATTGTAGAGATTCTATCCTAAGGAAATAATTTAAAAAGCAAAGTTTTCACACAAAAATGTAATAAAAATATCCTTTTTAAAATCACAAAATATTAAAAATTAGAAAACTACAAAAAGTTAAAAAAAAAGGGAAGATTATCTAAGATTACATCATATCCACTCACTAGCATGTTGCCATTATGAAGATACTTACACTGATTTATAATAATATGGTAAATTATGATAAGTGGTGGCAAAGAAGATATCAAATTGTACATGCTAATCTATTACAATTTTTTTTTTAAAAAGAGACTGAAAAGAAATACAGCAAAATATTAAAAGGAGGATAAGGGATATTTCTTCTTTATTCTTTCTAGAAAAATTTTTTTAAAGTTTTTCCATGGAAAGAATTTTAGTATTTCTGAAAACAAAAAGTTTAAGTCAATTAAAGGTTTGCCAATACTTTACCCACCACTTCTTCTTATGGCTCCATAATGGCAAACTGTTCCCCGCCACCTTTCCCAAAACCAAACAAATTTTATAGTTTTTTTTGTTAATGTGAAAGGACACATTCCTTCTATAACTATGCAGTTGCCTAAATTCTAAAACAATACCCTAATGAAATGAATAGACAGATTTTACCTTATTTCCTTCTTCTTTGAATTGAGGATTAATTATTTTCACAAAAGAATAAAATAATTGACGAATTCTGGAATCTCCAATAAATGCAATATGTTTATCTACAAGGCAGTTCTTTGCTTCACTGAAATCAACAAGGAAACATCAATTAGGATACAGAAAATCAGCACAGGTATCTTTAAAGCACATAATTTGTGAAGAAAGTAGTATAGGATTATTATATACAGTTATGTTGTTGATTTAGAAATAGGTGGCCAGGTTTGTTTAACCTACCAGTTCGTGTATGATTGATTAATTCTATTAAGTGTTTCATTTGTACTCGAACCACAGTAAGTGCTTAATACCCACTCTCTCAGAAAAACTGCACAAGGTAGCTATCCAAGAGCCAAAGCAAAAGTCCTTCACTCATAGGCTATTGCCCTTGGCCCCTGGTTTTCTCTCACTTGAGATAAAGTAGATTGGTCCAAAGCTTTCCCTAATGCTTTATAGCAAGAATATTCCTTTGGACTCACCCCCACTCCTGCCCTGTCACATAGAGAAGTACCACCTACCACTTTCTTTGCTCTATTAACACTTCTCTACCAGATACTAAGACCCATCTTAGAAAAGAAGAAAAAAAAAAATAAATGAAGAAACTTTACCTGATTTTGTATTTATGCATCATACAGCTGTGAGGCTGCCAAACTCTCTCTCCAAGAAATCTGCCACTTGAGAGAAGGTATTCACATGAATCATTGCCTGTAATAATTAAACACAATAATGTTGTTAACAATAGTTACATTTTTATATGTTTGTTGTCTGACGCCACTTTATCCTTGGAGATGAGAGAGTACAGAGTTTTCTACACTTCACTGTACCTTCTAGGTACATATGACTCATCCATGAGAAACACAGTAACTATTAATATATTAATATTGAAAACGATAAGAGACACCAGTACAGATAATTTACCTAGAATATACTTCATCCCAGTGCTACGTTAATGCTTTGGCAGTTCCTTCTACTGCAAGTTTTCCCTCCAAGGACATCTTGCCTCAAAATAGCCTTTATATCTGTTTATCATTTCTACTTCTAGTTGGGAAACAAAAGTTTAAGGGATAAAAGAGAAGACTTTGGAAGTGACTTCCTATTCAACTATTACAGTACTTCGTGCATTAGTACATCAGAAACCTGGTAAATATTCAAGTATTTTATAAATCTATGCCCTAATTTTCACAACTTCCCTGGGAGGAAGTGGGCTATATCCCTACTCTGTAAATGTGCAGAGAAAGACTTATTAAAAACTTCTTAAAATGCATAATAAAATGTCATCCGTTTACAACCTCACAGACTTGAAACACTGTTAGTCAAAAGATGGCTGAAGATATACATGATCAATTATCAATAATAAATGCTATTATTAATATCCATCCTCTATTTCTTTCAATTGTCTCTTGCCTCCATCATTAGGATGACAGCAAACTCCTCCCACTGTGGTTGGGAGAAGTTGCAAATAGAAAATTCCATTATCTGCAAACCCCCTCACTCCTGCATAAACTGGGACAGATGGTTACCCTACTTCCTTTGGCCATTTTACTGTACATTACCTTAATGTACATGACCAATGTATGTGGTTAAAAAGGGGGGTTGGAGGCATTAGAGAAGTTCAAATATATCAAATGGACGAGGGAAAATGAGATGTGTACATTAACTGTGGGGTTACAGTTAATGTGCTTTTAAATTTGATCTCCAGTTCTTTAACAGTCAACAGCAATCTCTAAAATAGTTAAGGTAGGGAGGGAGAATCTGGTAAAAAGAATACTACAGAACAAAACGGTGGAGACAGGAAAGAGCCAAAGATATTTTAAGTAGAACACATCTCTTTTCTCAATCCAGTTCTCCATTCATCTGGACAACACGCAGATAAAAGGTGATACAAACACAAGGCAAGTAGCATAAATAATGAAAATGTTGATATCACAGTGTCATAGATTCGAAAACAGAACAGGGAAGAAAGTGAAAATAGTACACTGTTTTGTTGGTGAAAACTGGATAAGGAAAGCAGACGATAAATTATTATATTTTTGTATTTACAGATGTAGCCTAAGCAGTTTTTTCTGTATTTTAAAGATTTTTTAATAACATCTCTCTAAGGAAAATATAAATAATCAGTTCTTAATTCTTTTCAATTATCAGAAACTAATGCTAGTTCTAAAAACCGAAATTAAGTTACATAAACAATCACGGAGGAGTAAAGAAAGGACTACAGAAACACAATTATTTCCTAAAAACAGCACTGCTGCTGCACTTCTTAAATAATGGTCATATACTAAAATCCTATTAAAAACCCAGTAAATGTTTAAAATTAGGATGAAGATTCCATATTTACAGCACTTCTACCTCTTTAAATACATCTATTAAACCAAGCAAAAAGTTGGTAATACGTTTATATTATTAAAAAGTTATATAAGAAGTTTTAAACAACTGGCATTCTGTAAAGTTTTCCCTTCTTCTTCTTCTTCTTGTTACTTGACTTCTGTTTCTTAATAGAAGTTGGATCAATCTTCAGTGTGTTAGATTATGCTATTTGTTTAACCATCTCTACAGGTTACTGATATGATTTTGTGGAGATGGAAGTGCCACACCAGTGTCTTAAAATAAATAACCAATTTTCTTCACCAGAAAATGTGTGTTAAAATGCCAAATCCTTCTTTCCTTCTTCAATATTACTACTCAGACATTATTTTTCAGTAGTTCAGCTGGTAGAAAACAAAAGCTTTAATCTCAAGACCCCACATTAGAAAAACCTCATACCAAGACAGATTTAAAGTTGTCACTAGCCAAAAGACATTATAAACACTGTATTTTAAAAACTAGCTGGTCTTTCTGGGGAAAATATCCTTAATATAAATGCTAGTAAATGGTGACTCTTCATAATATATTCTATGATGCAAGTTAAAATAAAAAAAAAAAAACCTTGTATCTGAAACAGTCTCTGGATCTTATCAGTTAAAGTGAAAATCGCTCACTCGTGTCCGACTCTTCGGGACCCCATGGACTGAGGCCTGCCAGGCTCCTTTGTCCATGGACTTTTCCAGGCCAGAATACTGGAGTGGGTTGCCATTCCTTTCTCTAGGGGATCTTCCTGACTCAGGGATCAAACCCAGGTCTCCTGCATTGCAGGTGGATTTTCTACCGTCTCAGCCACCAGGGAAGCCAGTTAAGGTCTACTCAAAACACAGAAACTACACCAGCTACTTTAGTAGAGAGAATGTAATATGAATAACTGTTAGGAAAGTAAAAGAATTGCTAAGTAAATAACTGAAAAGGTTAGGAGGACACAGACTTTTACATATTTGTCAGCAAAATAATAAAAATAGTAGCACTAGTAAATATTATAATAGCTGATTAAAAATAAATTAACTTGTCCTAAAAAAAAAAAACTCCACAAAAATTCTAGACTCTAAAACTAGTTCTCCTTTCCTGGGAAACAGACAGTTTTAAAATAAAATCACTAAATGTAAATCTAAATGTTAAATTAATGTGACACATTTATATTATTGTATATACTAGCTACATGTTAAATATGCTGGCACATGATTTTCCTTTCAAAATTTACCCAGAAGAACCCCAAACTAAAGAAAACAAAATAGTGCAGTCATTATTTTCAATTGCTTCATATAATTTTGATAGCTACCTTAATACAACCAGTGAGATGAAAGTTGCCAAGTGCTCAGATAAATCAAGACAGGAACAGAATTTGAAAAAAAAAGCAACTAATGGGATAGAATTATCTACTTCAGCTATCTCTCATACAAAGATTATCTAGATGAATGGCTATCTTCCCGTGATTCTGTTATCTTAAGCTTAAGCATTCTGGTTTGTCAATCTAAAGTCTCAGGTTTTTATGCATGATTTTTCTATAATAGAAAGATACTAAGAGCAAACAAAGTAAGTAAAAAGGTAAACAAGTTAAAAAAAAAAAACCTGAAAAACAAAATGTAACAACTAAAGAAAACACCTGACCTGCTAAATAAACTGAGGCTTATATTTTTCATTGAATAGAATACCTTTGGCACATTGCACCTTTAGACTAAATCATCTTGACAAAGCTATATGTTTGTTACTATCAACCATGAAGATATCAGATCATAAAGTTTACAATGTGATTTGCAGAATATTTTATTTGCCCCAAATTTAGCAAGTTATACTTCTGTCTGTGTTGAAAAATCACCATTTACAATTTTCTTTAGATAAGCTAGGAGTGTCTCTTTATAAGCAGTGTCATGTAGATCAGGATTTTTCTAGCAGCCAAAGGAGGAAAAGCCTGAGAGACCTAGCGCTGTTTCTTGTTTTAATTTCTGAAGCTTTGAACTCATTTTTTCCAAACCACACAAATAATGCAAGTATTATTTCATATTTGCATTAAATATGCCTATGACAGAAAGGAATTGGAATTCAACAAAACTAAGACATTTGAAGTAAGTTAACTTTCTCAATTAAAAAATCTAAATTTAACCAGATTGGAACTTAAGGCTACTGATACCGGCTTATCTCAGAAATGATGTTTTTAGTCTGTAATCACAATATTAACAGATATCTTGTGATTCCATAATGGTAAAATTTAGAAAAAAATGTAACTAAAAGAATAACTACTTATTAAAATGTCAGTTTTTATATTATGTGAAATAATATTAATAATGTAAAAAAAAAACTACTTTCTAAAATTAAAGATCAGAACATGCTCTTAGAACATGAAATTCAATTAAAACCAAAAGAACCAAATGCAGGGAAGCAAAGAGAAGGAAACAAGAACTTCAAAAATCTGTTTATCCAATAATTGTTACGGAGTTCTTACTATGTGTTAAGCTCAATGATTTAAGGATGAATAAAATACCCCTGGAAACTCAAAGTTTGTGTGGGGAAGTCGGATACAAATTATTATAATACAGCATAATAAGTATGTACTAGTGACTGTAGAAACACTGAATTCCTAATTTCTCTTTCTATGCTGGTGACATCTGAACCAGGATTTGAAGGAACAAGTAAACAGGTCAGATTTTGAAGTTTTAGACATGTAACTTCTAGAAAATCACCATTTATTGGAAAATGAATAAGACAATTCTTGGCTAGCACTGTGAGGTTGAATTAGTATTTCTAAGTGATTTAACCCATGTTCTGATAGAAAAAGCTTTCTCACTCCTTTTATACATTACTACTGTCTAAGAGGCTCCAGAAAGGCAGAAGATAACATAATGGTATGAGACAGGACTAACAGGGTTTTAAATCCTAGCTCAGTCAGACTAACTGTGTGTCTTTAGGCAACTTAACCTCTCATGCCTCATCTTTAAAATGTAAATGATACTGCAATTCTCTGAATCTAAGACCACTGATTATAAAATACACCATTATGTAACAGTAGGAAAAATGTTATCAATTAAACTTTGACATGCAATCAAAGTTTTAAAAACTCATCTTGATTACAGATATTAAAAATGGTGGGGGCGAGAAGTGGGAAGATTGAAATCTAGTAATTGTATCTATGCATAGACTGGTTGCAAAAACAAAATGAGTTAAGATTTAAAATCCTTAGTAGAATAGCACCTGGCATATAATAAGTGCTCAATGGTAGCATGTAGTTTTGCCAAGCTTTGCTTTCTGTAGTGTGCAATTTTTTACTTTCTTTAGTTTGCAAAACAAGAGATACTGAAACTGTGTATTTCAACTGCACTCACTCTCCCGGCCTGAGGCAAACCCATACTCACACACTGGAGATGTTAATACACAGCCTAAACCTCTATGTGTAATATAAGGTCCTTTCTTACTCTAAAGAATTATGATGCTGTAATCCAAGTGTTTGATTATCCTTGTCTGAAAAGCATTGCATCTTACTGTTTCACACTGCTAAAGCATGAGGCTGGCTAGAAAGTTTCTGGTAAGATCTTTTTTTCCCCCAAAGAGTCTCTGGCTCAAGTTCCTGATATTCCGCTTGGGCATGTACACACACCAGGTGTACTGCTTCACACTCAAGACACTGAAGCACCTACAGAAGGTGATGATGAGCTTCTGGAGGAGGCTTTGTAAACAATCCCAGATTGCTACACTGACTCATAAGGAAGGTTCCATCTGACATTCTACTTTCCCTGCTGATGACAGATCTTGAAAGGATGAAATTTATAATCTAAATATAGCAATTAGGATCCACGTTTCTCAAAAGATAAAAGCACAATTAAAAAAGGGAGGTGGGGGGACTAGATGTTTAACTTATATGAGGACCATAGCACACAGTTATAAAAGTTATCTCCACTATCACAGACATAAACTTTAGTTAGATTACTATCCTCTTATAACAAAACAGCATAAAATGTCACTGGGCAGAAAATTTTCTTTTAAATGAATGCATCAAATTGCTAGCTTTATTTTGTATGTGAAAGTGTTGGAGTTCTCTTACAGCAATAGCAGATGAACCAAGGTCTTGCCAGGTCATGTGACTGTGATCTATGGGAAGCTGGAGGAGAAAGGCCCAGGGGGTATAAGCAACTTATCTTTTTCAATTGATTCCGTGTATTTATATAAAGGGCTATTCATCCAGTACAGTACTAGAATATAAGATTTTTAATTCTCAAGCATTGCAGAAAACAAAGCAGCACAACTGATCAAAATCATCCTAAAATGAGAAGAGAGTGCAGGTTCCAGCGCTCCCCTTACTAGATGTTTTACCAAAGTAGGTGTGAAGCTAAACGGGAAACGCCTTAAATGCGCACCTATTACACATTACCTCTTGACCAGTTAGCTCTTGACAATCACCAAGAGCTGTCCAGGTAATGGCTTCAAAACTCTAAGGACCACAAACAAGAGATCCTATCTTTGCTAATTTCCTTCAGCCTGTCAACCTCTATCCTAGTGACATTCTTCAGACAAAATTAAGGGGGAAAAAAAAAATCAATCAAGGACCAGTAAATATCCCTTGATTACTGAAGAATAACACGTTCTGAAATAATGAGGTTCCTATTTCCTTACTCTCTGCACCAATTTCAAAACCCACAGCGAAGGCCTCCTCTCAGACTGCTTCCAACTTGCTTTCATTGCCCACCTCAACTCCTGTCAACCCGTAAGTTCTCTTCTAACATGGGCACCAGTGGCTTCCCTTGGTCAAACGAGTGCTGCAACCAGACCCCCTTCAAACGCTTCTGAACCACAAAGCCGGGGTGACACCTCCTCCATTCGGCCAAGGGCATCTTTTGCCAGCTGTCAACTCGGCGGCAGAAGAAAATGGGGCGGCCCTCGCCGCTGTCCAACAGCTTGGCCCCGCCGTTCCAGGGCGGAGAGCGGATACAACGAGCGCTGAAAAGCCGGGCACCTAAGGCGCAGAAGTGGGCGACCCACTGGCGCGGAGGTGCCCCGGGCCGGGCGGCCTCGCCTCCGGCGCCCTGGGCTGGCCCCGAGGCCCGCCTGCTCGGCCCGCGCGCGCGCCCCGGGCCTGCCGCGTCTCCCCGGCCAGGCCGCGCCGAGCCGGGCCCCGGCTGCCCCCGGGCCGGCCGACTCCCGCTCGCGGGGTGGGGGG
>ML661346.1:5706200-5952873 GCA_007570785.1 Antilocapra americana | reverse complement strand
CTGCTCCCTAAACCTGCCCAGCAGGATGCGGAGGCCACCCTGGTGTCACCGGGCCTTGCCGTCAGGCTCTCTGGTCAGTCTGGATGCCCCCCAGCTGCTTGCCAGGTGTAGACACTGCTGGCAGCCTTGGCACCCAACCTACCTGTGTGACCAGTCTTAACTCACTGCTCAGAAGCCCATTTGTCTTGAAAACTGGGGGGGGGGGGGGAGTCCTGGGTTTACCCAGTTCCAGTGAGTGCAAGAATATTAAAGTACAGACAGGGTGCTTCCTTGCTCAGTGGCTTCAGTCAAGCCCAACTCGTCGAGACCCCCATGAACTTGACACGAGGGTTGGCTGGGTGGTTGGGCCAGACGTCAAAATGTGTTCTCGGGACCATCGTTCATGCTCCTGAAGTTGTGGTTATCAAATGTGGGAGCACTCCTTTGCCTTTGTTAAACGCTCCTTATTCCCCCATTTTATTTGTTTATTTCGTTTTCTGGGTTCCCCTGGGCTGCCTTCCATGTGGGAATGGTTATTTATATTTGCTTCCTTTTCTACTTGAGTGAGTTACTGACTAGAGTGTTTCCAGGTGTCCTTTGCAGCTTTCCCATTTAGCCATTCCTGAACTTGTATTTATAGGTCCCTCTGAAAGTGATAGAATGTTAGATATGACAAGACTGTAGACATCTTGTCATCCCAGTTCTTTTCATCCAAGGGCTCTTTTTATTATGTTTTTATTTTTGGACCCCATATCTTGAAAGATTATTGTCACTTAAATGAAATCACATACATCACTGTCATGGATGTAATGCTAATAAGCAATAAAGCTAAATAAGTGTACAACCACTAGGCACTGTTCCCTGGAAACGGTTGCTTAATTTTGGCTGTCTTTCTTCTGATCCAAGGTTGATCACGTGCTGGGAGAATTAAATCAGATATTGCAAAAATACAGATAAACAACTCTGCTAACATTATACGGTCTACCAAATCACATCTTAGAAATTTCTATGATGTGATCAACAGCAAATTAGAATTTCTGATCAGCATGTGATAACCAGTGTTAGCCTGCAGGGTTGATTTAATGCCTGCCAAAAGTAAAGAAACTTGACATTTTATTTAATTGCAATTTCCAGAAGGCTTTCTGAAATGTTGTAAATAGCTTGTGGCCCCCCTTCCTTCCTTCCAGTTTAGTTAAGCCACTCAGTTGTGTCCAACTCTTCGTGACCCCGTGGACCGCAGCATGCCAGGCTTCCCTGTCCATCACCAACTCCCGGAGCCATACTCAAACTCGGCCTTTGAGATGGTGATACCATCCAACCATCTCATCCTCTGTCATCCCCTTCTCCTCCTGCCTTCAATCTTTCCCAGAACCAGGGTCTTTTCCAGTGAGTGAGTTCTCACATCAGGTGGCCAAAGTATTGGAGTTTCAGCTTCAGCATCAGTCCTTCCAGTGAATATTCAGGACCGATTTCCTTTCTGATGGATTGGTTGGATATCCTTGTAGTCCAAGGGACTCTCAAGAGTCTTCTCCACACCACAGTTCAAAAGCATTAATTCTTTGGTGCTCAGCTCTCTTTATAGTCCAACTCTCACATCCATACATGACTACCAGAAAAGCCAGAGCCTTAACTAGATGGATCTTTTTTGGCAGAGTAACGTCTCTGCTTTTTAATATACTGTCTAGATTGGTCATAACGTTTTTCCAAGGAGCAAGAGTCTATTAATTTCATGGCAACAGTCACCATCTGCAGTGATTTTGGAGCCCCCAAAATAGTCTCTCATAAATTCTGTTGTTTTCTCATCTATTTGCCATGAAGTGATGGGACCAGATGCCATGATCTTAGTTTTCTGAATGTTGAGTTTTAAGCCAACTTTTTCACTCTCCTCTTTCACCTTCATCAAGAGGCTCTTTAGTTCTTCAGTTTCTCTCTTAAGTGTTGTGTCATCTGCATATCCTTCCCTCCAGTTTAAAGCTAATCCTTCTCTGCTCTGAATCTCTTCCTGTCCCCCTTTCTTGGGAGTGTTTAACTCTCCATCTAGTTTCTTCTCTGACAAGCTCTAGGAAGAATAGTGTTGACTTTTCAGTCTTCACTTGCTCTACTCCCATTCTCCCTTCTAAATAACTCTCAAATATGTTGCCTCCTCTCCATTCCCTTGTTGTTGCCTTGCTTAAAGCATGATATCTTGCTGGAAACTTTTTATCCTTTAAACTTTTCTCCTTCATGTCTGGCTCAAAAATTCGATCTAACAGCTTCCTGCCGTTCCTCTAACCAGAGTGAGCTTTCTTAAATGTAATAATGCTAAAAACTAGTTAGTGGCTCCATGTTTATTTGCACAATGTTAACTCATGCTCGGCAGATTACCTCAATGCTAATACTATGATAAAAAAATATGATCTAATAGGAGACAAAATGAAAAATACTGACCACACTTTATTCCTTCCCTTCTATTTTCTTCTCCTTTGTAACCAAATATCTATTTCCTGTTGTACCACAGGAGGTCATGAGGATAAAGAAGAGAGGAAACAGGTTTGAAAAGGACCAGCGCCATAGGAGAAGCACAGTTCTGAGGTGGGAATATTTTGATACAAACTGTTCCTGCTCTACTGTGTCCATTTTGTTGGGATTTTCAAATTTGGGTATAATTGACAGTTGGCATTGTATTAGTTTCTAGTGTACAATGTGATTTGGTATTTGTATATACTGCAAAATCATAACTGGTTAACATTTGTCACCGTGCATACATACATAAAGAACCTGCCTACAGTATAAGAGATATGGAGATGTGAGTTCAATACCTGGATTGGGAAGGAAATGGCAACCTACTCCAGTATTCTTGCCCAGAAAAATCCCAGCAGTAGAGCCTGGCAAGCTATAGTTCATGGGGTCACAAAAGAGTTGGACATGACTGAGTGACTAAACAACAGCAACACACATACATGATGACAGGATTTTTTTCCTTGTGATTAGAACTTTTAAGATCTAGTCTCTTAGCAACTTCCAAATATGCAATATGATGTAATTAACTATACTTCCATTCTGACTTAAGAAATTCTTTCTCTTCTTTTCCCAAATTTTTTTCTCTTCTTTCCTCTGTGTCCTTGATTGTTATCAGTAAAATTTCATTTGAGAATCTAGTATCATAAGTTTCCCTTCTTTATTTTAACCTATAAACTGCTCCTTCTTCACTGTTTAACCAGCGTGTAAGCTCAAATACTACCTATTTAAAGCACCTTCCTTAATTCACCACAGAATCTCTTCTCCCTTAACTGTCAAACTTGTGGCCTGATCTTTTTTCAGCTATTTATTGGTTCTTTAAATTGTTGAAAACTGACTTCTACTCCTATTTCTTTACCTATACTACTTTCTTTAGCTCTCATATTGTCCAGCCATACTAAAGTACAAGCCAGAAAACATTATGTATGTGTTGCATTTTTCTTACTATTATCGTTATTCCCTTAGCATGAATCCTTTTTCTCCTCTACCTCATATTCTACTTATTTAAAATCTTTCTTCTCCCCCCGCCTTAAGCCTTAGTAAGGTATAATTGACAAATAAAATTGTTTATAGGGTACAAAGTAATGATTTGATATAACGATACTTTGTGAAATGATTAACACAATCAGAAGAACTTTCTCCTGTAAAGACCTGCAATATTTGGCCTCTTCGCCAAGGCTCCTTGTGGGAATACGACTCTTTCCCTGCACTGGGTTTGTCATAGTACTTTTGTTTCTGTGTATGTTTCAATGTGCATTCAGCACCAGACAGTGCCCAGTCAGAGTAGGTATTATATCTTCCTTCCTTGTGCATGTTGTGTTTATTGGGAAATTATCAGTTCTTTTGGACTGTATCCCACTGTGCCTTGTAATCTACTCAATTATTGTGTTTATCTCCCTCTTCTTCATTCCTTTCCCTCCAGATTTTGTGCATTGGGGCACAGGGAATTAGTACTTTTTGTTTTATTTGTAGGGAAAACTTGTGAAAGACTTAGAAATAGACCAAGATATTAGGGTTGTCTTCAATGGGAAATTGGGCATTGTCCAGATTATCTGATTCTGTCCGGTTTCTGAGTCTTTTATTGTCTTTGAATTATTTTGCATTGCTGTAAGTTATATAATACTCATAGTAATGCAAATGATTCTTGTCCATAGAAATGCAAATTGTATCTCATTGGGATTCAGTTGATTATTGCTCTGTGGATATTGAGAAGTTTTGAAGTTTTACATTTGTTAAGCAAATTTATTTCACCATTCCTAATGTCCAGATATATGTGATTCTTTGAATTATCTTTTGAACCAATTGTAATATCTTTCTGGTTCGTTCATTAATTAATGAATTAAATTAAAGCTTTGACACATGTTAATTTTATGTCTGTATGAAAGTCATGCTATAGTCTCTTCTAAAAATTATCTTTTAATACATGAATATGCCTTGAAGTTACTAAATATTAATATTTCTTAAGTTCAGATTGAGGATCATTTTAATGAAGAACACTGGAAAAAATTGAGACACCTTTCTTAGAATTTTTAAGACTATAGGATACAGATGTATTTTCCAAAGTGAATTTGGCTTGTTTGAACAAATGAACAGTTTCCTATACAAGACTGAAACACTTGTTTTTACCACAGTGGATTTTAATATTGACCTTTTTTATTTTTTGACTGAATGTACCCAAAACAAAAGCCAAATATCTGATTTGTGTGTATTCAAATATCAAAGAAAACTAATACAAAATAGTAAGAAATTGTGAAGTATTACATCATTATTTTATTACATGCTTTTAGTTTTTAGTTTAGGCTTTTTTTTTTTCTAAGTCTGGAAGATTTCATCTTAAAAATTATACAGTTCTCAGTAATCATTTGGAAATTGTACAAAGTAAATGTTTATACACGATGTTGTAGTCTTCAATATCATGTAAGAAACATATCCTGAATTGACAATCTATTCATTCCTGACATTCTTGTCTTCAGATTGGGAAACAGCTGGAAGTCAACTTTAAAATCTCAGGTCCTTTCTAAATTCTCTGTTTATACCAATTATATTTTGGTTCTCATACCATTTCAGCATCTCTTTGAACTTTTCTTCTGCTACCAGTTGTAGTGTTTTCCAAAGTTATCTGTACTATTGAGAAAGCTCTTCATTCCCTACCCTGGTAGAATCATTCAATTCACTGTTTGAAAAGGTGAAAGCAGAAGAGATAGGGGACAAACTGTGGACAGATCAGAGACGTTTTAGTAGTAAAACCTGACAGAATATGCCAGTGGATTGCTTGTGGGAAGATAAAGGAGGAGGAGAATCAAGAGTGACTTCTGTTTCTGCTTGAGCAACTGGTGGCTTCAAGGATCACTTACCTACGTGGGAAAGATCGTCAGAACAGTTCTTCAGTTTCTTCTTTATTTACATCAAAGCCCAGACAATCTAATACATATTAAATTTTCATATTGGAAATTCTGCCCTACGCCTCTGCCCTCAGTACCCTTTCTCCAGGACAGAAACATGTATCATCAACTTTATTCCCAAATTACACAGGTTTTTCTCAGGTGAAATCAATGTTTCCTATCAGCAGTTAACAAATAGAGACAAAGATGATAGTATAACGATAATTTTGTCCTGAGTCTTAGTCAGTGGCTGAGACAAATTCTCCTTCCTGTAGAGTAGTTGTTTTAAATTAGCTGGAAATTCACAGTTCACCGCTTTTAAAAAATCACACAGGGAAGGCAAATATGAATATCTCCCCTTTGTTTCTAAGGTGAAGGATGTTAACCATTGATCAGATCAGAGTGGGGCGACTTGAAAAGAAGAAAAAAAATTCTAAATGACCTGCCTGGTTTCACACAGCCTTCTGGCCCAAGTGGTACTGACATTTTCATTAAACAGGTTAAGGAAAACAGTAGAGGTTAATTGACTTAGTGGTGTTTCGGCTGAAACAGACAAAATGGCCCAAGGCCTCAGGTAAGTCTATTGTTGGCAGTGTCCTGGCCTTCCACTTTACACACTCTCACCTTTGAAGGTCCATAAACAAATTAGGATAGCTTCATGTATAATGCTGTGGAGCTCACAGAGTTGTGTGAAAATGTATTAGGTAATGTCTGTAAAGCACTTTAAATGATTTATTCTTTAGCCAGATTTTCCTAAGGGATACTTTGTCTCACACGCTTCTAATTGCCATCTAGCTAGATGATAAAGAGCAGTCTTCAACTAAATACTTAGTGGGTTGTAGGAGATGACTCATAGCTCTTTTACTCTGTGCACACAGAATATAAACTTACATTTCCCATCATGGAATTCTGCTTTTCTAACTAGCATATTTTTTGAGGTGACATTTAGATATCATTTTTGGTTTGCAGAAGTGGCAGGTATAACTTTGTGATTGTTAGTGGAAAGTTTTTACTATGGGAGTAGAATAATGTAGTTTTGAAAAAAAACAACAAGAAAAGCGTAGGCTTTGAAAGAACATTCAGGGTTTGACACCCGGATCCACCATTTACTAGCTAAACAATGTGGCAAATTGTTTTACCTGTTGAACTTCAACTTTCTTACTTGTAAAAAGAGGATAATAAGACCTATCACTCAAGGTTGTTTTTATGACTAAGCGAGTAATGTATAGTGTTTGACACTTAGGTGATGCATAATAAAAGATCTTTTCTTCCTTCAAAGTTCACTGTCACTGGTAAATTTGCCAGAAGTTTTCTTTTTTTTCTTTTTTTTTTTCCAGAAGTTTTCTTAAATTTGTTCTCTACTGGTTAGCGTATGTGTCCTGGAGACTGAGTGTTTAATTAATAGAAATAGCCAAGTCAAACATAGATACACTCCTTTAGATAATTAATCTTTAGTCTGTTAAATAATATTCCAGTATGATAATGAGAGGTCCTGTCACCCATCTTTTGCCTTATTTGTAAATTTTTAATAATTTTTGATTAACAGTTCATTCTTTTGGTCATACATAACCTTTAGAGATTTATTCTTGATCTCACACACAAAAGGCTGGATTCATTATGCTTTGGAGTGGTTGTTTACATAGTTCAGCCAAAGGTATTAACTGTCTGTAAGCCTCCTTGGGTGTTCAGTACTGAGCAACTGTAGAGCCAAAGAATTAAATTCTGCTGAGTTTTTTCATTAAGAAATGTAAGATTCAAATAATTTAAAGGATCTATTATTTTCTTCTATCCCAAGATTAGAAAACCAAGCCCAAGAAAACCTATTTCACTCACGGCTTGTAGATTCTGGTGAACTCTTTTCCGCTTTATGTTCCAAATATGCTAAGGTTCCTGGCCAGCAGTAAGTCTTGTTGCTTCTGACTTGTGGGGCTTAAACCTTAAAATAGCTATCAGGCTAGTTTTTTTAGGTAGAATTGTAGGCATTGCTTTCACATATAAAAATACAACATTTGCTTGTTAATGATGGATTTCCATATCTGATTGTAATTTATTTTCAAATATGACTCCCAGGTATGACTCTGTATGATGATGTAAAAATCTTCAGTGTTCGGGTGCAAGACATAATGTTTTAATAAGAATTCGATACCTGGTGGAAGGAAGAGGAACCTTCCAACAGAGATCAAATTGCCAACATCCGCTGGATCATTGAACAAACAAGGGAGTTCCAGAAAAACATCTATTTCTACTTTATTGACTGTGCCAAAGCCTTTGACTGTGTAGATCACAATAAACTGTGGAAAATTCTTAGAGATGTAAATACCAGACCACCTGACCCGCCTCTTGAGAAATCTGTATGCAGGTCAGGAAGCACCAGTTAGAACTGGATGTGGAACAACAGACTGATTTCAAGTAGGAGGAATATGTCAAGGCTGTATATTATCACCCTGCTTATTTAACTTATATGCAGAGTATGTCACGGGAAATGCTGGACTGGATGAAGCACAAACTGGAATCAAGATTGCCAGGAGAAATATCAATAACCTCAGATATGCAGATGACACCACCCTTATGGCAGAAAGCAAAGAAGAACTAAAGAACCTCTTGATGAAAGTGAAAGAGGAGAGTGAAAAAGTTGGCTTAAAGCTTAACGTTCAGAAAACTAAGATCAGGGCATCTGGTCCCATCACTTCATGGCAAATAGATGGGGAAACAGTGGAAACAGTGAGAGACTTTATTTTGAGGGGCTCCAAAATCAGTGCAAATGGTGATTGCAGCCATGAAATTAAAAGATGGCTACTTCTTGGAAGAAAAGTTATGACCAACCTAGACAGCATATTAAAAAGCAGAGACATTACTTTGCCAACAAAGGTCCATCTAGTCAAAGCTTTGGTTTTTCCAGTGTTCATGTATGGATGTGAGAGTTGGACTATAAAGAAAGCTGAGTGCCGAAGAATTGATGCTTTTGAACTGTGGTGTTGGAGAAGACTCTTGAGAGTCCCGTGGACAACAAGATCAAACCAGTCCATCCTAAAGGAAATCAGTCCTGAATATTTATTGGAAGGACTGATGTTGAAGCTGAAACTCCAATACTTTGGCCACCTGATGCGAAGGACTCACTCATTGGAAGAGACCCTGATGCTGGGAAAGATTGGGGGCAGGAGGAGAAGGGGATGACAGAGGATGAGATGGTTGGATGGCATCACCAACTCAATGGACATGAGTTTGAGTAAACTCTGGGAGTTGGTGATGGAGGCCTGGCATGCTGAGGTTCATGGGGCCGCAAAGAGTTGGACATGACTGAGTGACTGAACTGAACTGAAAGACAGCTTCCTTTTGACCTATGCAAGTAACTTTGGAGACTCAGTAAAGATATTTGGTTCTAAATTCTGAAGGAGGCAGTGAAAGTTAGGAGCCATTTTTTAAAATGTTTCATTTGATGTTGAAAGTTACATTTGATGTTGAGAGTTAGAGAGCTAGACATAAATTATTAATGCCAAGTAAAGGACTTCTTCGCACAGGCATCAGAAAACAGGCAGTTATCAAATAAATGCTGTCAGTATTCCAAACCAAATAAGTATAGTTAAAATTCCCATATCAATTCATTTAGCTTTATGTACATATTTCTTGTTCTGCCACATCTTGGGTCATCAGTCTGCTTTCATGAAGTCATCTCACTCTGAAAAAAGAAAAGAGTCTTGAAAATCTCAACTCATTCCCAAATATATCTGACAGTTGTGCAAGCAATGTCATCTTTATGCTCCACAGTTGTTACTCATGAGCCTATTCATTGAACTATCATCAATTAAGAATACAAATTATATTCTTTCCCATGAAATTATGAGATTGTCCTTTGTTGAATATTAAAATTTTAACCTGTGAGCCTTTTGACAAGCATCAGAAGATAATAGGGGTCATCTGTCAATGAGACTAAATGATTATGGTTAATATATTGTGGTAACAGTGTCAAAGCTGAAGACAGTAAACTTCTTTACTGAATGTAGTATGTAATTTTTTGTAAGTATTTGATCAGTATTTTTCCTGGGAGTAAGAACATATTGTAGACAATGACAGCACTGACAAATCTCCAGGACCTTCCAATTCATTTTATAATGCATACAGTCTCCAAAACATATATGTGAATAATATTTTGTCTATAAAATTTACCCTTTAATTTGACCACTCTTTTGATTGGTTCTTACACTACAGTTGAGCTAATCTAGAAATACAGAACATGTTAAGAAAACAATTTGGGGGCATCACCTCTTTTTATAAGGCAAAAGGATAAATCTTCATGAATTTCCAGGGATCTATGGCGAATTTCAAAGAAGTTTTATTTGTAATGAAAATCCTGAAAATTTTATTTTTCTGAATATGAGATATTGTGGGAAAGCAAAATCAAGAGAGTTATTAGAGGACATTAGATAATTTATTAAGATAGGATCGGATGTGCCTGAGAAACAGTAAGTTGGCTAACTGTTAAGCAAACTGACAATACAATACAATATTCTAAATAATAAGAAAGTAACACAGATGAAAGGAATCTTAGCTTTTAAGAAATGAGGAATGTTATGTTTTTGTTGCCTAATAATAAAGTACTTGACAAAATCATCAAAAAACACAGAAAACTGTTCTGTTAGGATGTGGAATTTCCAAAATGCAGACAGATCACATAGAATGTACAAGAGTAGCTACTTACTACCCCTTGTAAAGAGAAGACTAAAGAGTTCAAGGTAAATTTGGACTTTTAATATATAGAAAATAAAATTATATATTTACATTAGAATTCTATTATTAAAATTCTATTATTTACATTAATATTATATTTAGCAGTAAAGGATTCATGAATTCCCTGCCCTACTTTTTAAATTTTCTTATAAATAAACCCATCAAGACTGACTGAACTTTGTCAAAATTTGAATCCATTTCATTATTTCTGGTTTGAGACAAATATAGTTTTTTTCCTGTCAGTGTATGTAATTTTCTATATTCAAGATTTTTCTTACACAATCCTTTTTTGTATTAAGGAAAAACCAGAGTTTTAGAGACAAGACTACTCTCCTTTTCTTGAAAACAAAAACGCATATCACTGTCTTAGGTTCAGTTGAATTTTCTGCTACTGTTGCTTTAGCAGTCTTTGACTACCTATGCAGTTCATGATTTTCAGTCAAATTAACTGACTTCTATTTCATAGAGAAAACTGGAAAGGAGTGTCAAAGAATCTCATACACATCAAATTAACAAAACTCATAAATGCACACATAAAACCCTTTACAGTCCCCTCCATCCATTTTCACCTTCATAAATTAGCAAAATAAATATAATCACTACCATGGCCAACACAGTTAGCCACTATAAGAAACAAACACACACATACATATATATGTTGGGTGACCACATTTCAATTTAATATTTCACTCAGAGATTTTCTAGGTGTCCAAGGTTATGCATTAAAGAACTTGGTTTAAGAATGTGTTGTGTGCTTCAGTCATGTCCGACTCTGCTACCCTATGGATGATATCCCACCAGGCTCCTCTGTCCATGAGACTCTCCAGGCAAGAGTACTGGAGTGGGTTTCCTTCTCCATGAGTTAAGAATGGTCCAGATTCTACTTTTAGAACTAACCAATGAATTTGGTACAGTTGCAGGATACAAAGTTAATACATAGAAATCTTTTTCATGCAAAAGATCAGAAAGAGAAATTAAGGAAACAATCCCATTTACCACTGCAAGAAAAAGAATGAAATGCCTAGGAATAAATCTACCTACAGAGACAAAAGACCTGTATGCAGAAAATGATAAGATGTAGAGGAAAGAAATCAAAGATGACACAAACAGATGGAAAGATATATCATATTCTTGGACTGGAAGAACCAATATTGTGAAAATGACTGTACTACCCCCCAAAATCTACAGATTCAGTTCAATCCCTGTCAATTTCCAGTGGCACTTTTCACAGAATTAAGACAAAAAACTTACAATTTTCATGGAAATGCAAAATTTTCTGGATAACCAAAGCAATCTTAGATAGAAAAACAGAGTGGGAGGAATCAGGCTCCCTGACTTCAGACTATACTTACAATCTACAGTTATCTAGATAGTATGATACTGGCACAAAAACAGAAATATAGATCAATGGAACAAGATAACAAGAGAAAGCCCAGAGATAAACGCATGCACCTATGGCCACCTAATCTGTGCCAAAGAAGGCAAGAATATACAATGGAGAAAAGACAGTCTCTTTACCAAGTGATGCTGGGAAAACTAGAGAGCTACATCTGTATTCTAAAGGAATGCAATCAGAACACTCTCCTAACATCATACAAAAAATAAACTCAAAGCAGAGCAAAGGAAGCTACAAACAAGATGAAAGACAAGAATGGGAGAAAATATTTGCACGTGAAGCAACTAATAAGGGGTTAATCTCCAAAATATACAAACAGTTCAATATATTAAAAAAAAATGAGTGGAAGAACTAAATAGACTTTTCTCCAAAAAAGACATATAGATGGCCAACAAACACATGAAAAAAAGGTTCAGCATTACTAATTGTTAGAAAATTGCAAATCAAAACTACATTGAAGTATCATCTCACCCTGGTCAGAATGCCCGTCATCAAGAAAAGATGCAAACAATAAATGCTGGAGAGGGAGGTGTGGAGAAAAGGGAACCCTTTTATACTATACATGGAAATATAAATTGATCCAACCACTATGGAGAACAGTATGAAGATTCATTAAAATACAAAAAATAGAACTACCACATGACCCAGCAATCCCATTCCTGGGCATAAACGCAGAGAAAAATCATAGTTCAGAAAGGCACTTGTATCCCAGTGTTCATTGCAGCACTGTTTACAATAACCAGGATGTGAAAGGAATGCCCGTGTCCACCAGCACAGGGGTAGATAAGATGTGGTACGATGGGATATACAATGTAGTACTACTAACCCTCAACAAGGAATGAAAGTGCGCCATTTGCAGAGATGTGTCTAGACCTTCACTCTCACACAGAGCGAAGTAAATCAGAGAAAAGCAAATCACTTACACGTGGAATCTAGAAAAATGACATTTTTGCAAAGCAGCAATAGAGACACAGGAGATAGAAAATAAATGTATGGATACTAAGGAGGGAAGTGGGGGTAGGATGAACTGGGGGATTGGGATTGACGTATATGCACTTCTGTGTCTAAAATGGGCTTCCCAGGTGGCTCAGTGGTAAAGAATCCACCTACCAATGCAGGAGACAGAGGAGTTGCAGACTCGATCCCTGGGTCAGGAAGATCCCTGGAAGAGGAAATGGCAACCCACTCCAGTATTCTTGCCTAGAAAATTCCATGGGCAGAGACGCCTGGCAAGTTACAGTCCACGGGGTCGCAAAGAATCAGATGTGACTGAGCATGCTTATGTATAAAATAGATAACTGATGAGAACCTGTTGTATAGCACAAGGAACTCAGTGCTCTGTGGGGACCTGAATGGGAGGGAAATCATAATCTAAGCTTTCAGGGTTAAATAAGGATCCTAAGTTGGTATGTAACTATTTAGAAAATCACTGATCAGAATTATAATTTAAGAATTTATGTAGACCATTTGTATTTACATAGCTTAATGGTTGGGACTGAGAACTGAGATCCTCTATTTCAGTTTGACCTAATGTTTGTTCCAGGACATTGTTGTCCAGGAATATAAACGCTGTGGCCAATTAACAACTTCACTCTTTGCTTCAGGAAATTCCTGGAAAGCGATTTATCTATATAGTTTGTCCATCTGGCCAGACAGCTCTATCTCCTGTCAGGATAATAGACTGCTCGCTTGGCCAAATAGGTAGCTAATGAAAAACATTATTAAGACTCATGTCAAGAAGCTGACTTTCCTTTGTCTCTCAGTCCTAAACTGTTGTGTCAAGGACTGTCCTTCCTTCAACCATTTAAGCCTAGATACCCAAGTCCTTCCCCAGTCTCCCCATTTGAGACATCCTTAGAATCTCTCGAGGTAGTGTTCTCCCTTACTGCTGTGGGCCTAATAAAATTAATTTTGATTAATAAACAGAAACTATGAGTTTAATAAATGTGCATTGCTTTAAGCGGAGAAGTCTGTGCTAATATTGTCATTCAGCAATAGTAAACTCATAAGACCACATTGATAAAACCAAGGGAGCATCATTGCTGTTTTCAAACCAAAAGTTATTAAACTAGCCTAGTTTATGAAAGATTAAACCTTATTATATGAACTTAAGTTTTTATATCAACCTGCTTCTGATATTGAGCTTTCTGTAAGATTCATTTTAAAACCTAGTTTTACAGTTTTGATTTCTTTATTTCCTGAAAAATATGGGAATAATAGAGTTCTATAAGTGCTTATTTTTCTTTATGAGCCAATTAGAATGGCGCTATTTGTATTTGAGAGACTTTATAGTTTATGTATTCTAGAGACAGGAAAACATCAAAAATGGTGAGAGGCCAAGGTCTTTCTCAGTGATATACACAGACTTGCTGAGAGACTGCAGCTTAAGTTCTACAGCATCAATCATAGATTAACATTAAATGCAGAACCATAAATACTCATTAAAGCAGATCTCAAGGGATGTTCTACTTACAGAGAGCATAAAATGGTTTCTTGACTGAGTACACTTCACGTATACTCCTCAAACAAACAAATGCTAGCAAACCAGACTCTTTATCATCTCTTGCCTGTTGGTTCCCCATTATATTCTGAGTGAGATCATCTAATAATGAGATCATAAAAGCAGATTCCCAAATGCCATTGTTACAATGAGGAAAAAAGTGTCAACTATGCATAAATGAACACAAGATGCTTTCTTGACTATGAAATCAAGACTGTCCCCAGTGGTCCAATGTATCAACTTGATCCATGGGTGCAGCTGTTAAGTTAGACGAGACTTGACTAGATGAATAGACTTGGCCAAGAACCAGGAAAAAGAAACAAAAAGTGTCTATGGTTTACTCAAGAACAATGATTTAGGCTGTTTTGATATCAAAGAATTTACACGGGGAGTAGGATGGGCAAAGGGGCCATGTTAACTGAAAGCCTTGAGTGTTAAAAAGTACAAGTGTATCTTTGCTGAATGTGTTAAACTCTGCTTCTTTTTTAAAAGGTAAAATTACAGCTTTCATACAGATATAAAAATGAGTTGATGTTAAAGATTTAATTAGGGCTTCCCTGGTAGCTCAGCTAGTAAAGAATCCACCTGCCTCAGAATCAGAGTTCCTCACCTAACTGTTCCCCGTTATATTCTGACTGAGATCACCTAATGATGAGATCATAAAAGGCAGATTCCCAAATACCATTGTTACCAATGAGGAAAAAATTGTTGACTGTGCATAAAGGTACATAAGATGCCTTCTTGACTATGAAATCAAGACGGTTCCAGTGGTCCAGTGTATCAGGTTGGTCCATGGGCGCAGCTGTGGGGTTAGACAAGGCATGAATAGATGAGTAGACTTGGCCAAGAACCGGAAAAAAAGAAACAAAACAAAGAGTATCTATGGTTTACTCAGGAACAATGATTTAGGCTATTTTCATATCAAAGAATTTACACGGGGAGTAGGATGGGCAAGCCATGTTGACTGATAGCCTTGAGTGTTAAAAAGTACAAGTGTATCTTTGCTGAATGTGTTAAACTCTGCTTCTTTCTTAAAAGGTAAAATTACAGCTTTCACACAGATATAAGAATAAGTAGATGTTAAAATTTTAATTTAACTCATTAATGGGAAACTGTTGAGGTATTATAAGTTCAAGGTAGAATTTAAGAAAAAGACATTTGCAAATCAGGAATATTGAAATAAATGTGCAAATCAAAGTAATACTGGCCTCAAGGGGACAGATGGGAAGGGAAGAAAGTTAGTTGACTCTCCACCAGGTGGAACTTGCACAATTACAGACAATAATTATTGTGCGTTGTTACCAGTTATCTACAATTTACAGTGCTGTAAGATAACTCAGGAATAGTAAAAGGCTAGAATCAGGTACCTGGCAAGATGTGATCTAAATAATACATACTCTTTTACACTTAAGCATAATTTTTTCCCTACTGTGAGCTTGACTGGCTTAGTAATGGGAAAAGGAGGCAGGGCAGACTTGAGATCTGCTCTGGGAGTAGAAACTGTGCAAAGGGTAGTTGCTCAGATGTAGTAGTGCGTGGAAAGGAGAAGTCAAAGATAATTCATTACATGTGTGGTTTTTGCCACAGTGTTCAGTGGTTGCTTCCCAGGGGCAGGGATAATAACCTGTAGGGTGTCCGGGTCAATGAAAGGAAAACTGAGGTATCTATTTGAGGAAGGGGTCATTTTAGAAACTCACATTTTGTGATGATAAAGAGGTCTTTTGGTAGTGATGGGGAGGATTGCATTATGCTGAGACCCACCCTTTTTAAGGCCACATGACATAGTCACGCAGCCTAAGTGAGAATGGTGTGCTTACTCTGCCTGGAAGCTCCTGGGTAAATCCTTTAGCTTCCTTTTCTGGAATTGACTCAGAGTATATCACCTTTTTTGGTGCACTTGGTCAGGAATCACTTGTGGACCTACAAAAAACTTAAGTGAGAATTTAGTAAATTCCTAAAGGGAGTCACAGGAGTCAATGCTCATTTCTTTTTCCCCAGTGTGAATTTATTTGATAAGAGAATATTCTAAGGGAGAAAAAAAGTAGGGGGAACTGAAGACATATTACCCTTTCTTCTAAAAGTTTGAGGGAAAAGGCAATTCTATGACCAAGGATCTTTTTCATATTTAAAATATGAAGAACACTAGGTTCTTTGTATATAACCATATGACTGTTTGCTTAGCTTACTGGTCCTTTGAAACTCAGTTTTAAAACCAACGGCTGCTCTAAACTTGCTATTCTGGTTTCCCAACATTCCGAAATTTCACCTTAAATTAACATTTATTTTCTGTTTATCCAGTATATGAATATGAGGTACTACATATCTTTGTTCCTTAAGGAAGGAAGGAAGGAAGAAAGGAAAGGAGCAATGATAGTAATAGGGAAAGAGAGAAAAATAGGAAAAATATGTGTGTTGGGGGTGCAACACTGATTCTAGTTGCGGTTTGATCACCAACTTGCTACAGCAGAGCTAGTCTGGTCTGGTCACTACTGTAGATTAGGATCTCCTTGTTTTGAGGACTGAGCAGCACCACACCACAGCTTTCCTTAAACTTCATTGTTTCTTTCATACCTCCAGTTAGTCTGTATGGTTCAATGCCTCATATGTGCGGATTCATGTACAGGAGGCTAGGGATATGCTAGTGAATTAAGACATCTTTGCCCTGTTTAGAGATTTGCTTTTATGGGAGGTACTGAAAAATAAACACACGTAAGTAAAAGAAAGTTTAATATAGGATGCTAAGTAAAGGAGACCTTTCTCGTTACTCCTGTATTCATGACTTAGAAGCCAAGTGAAAATGACTCAGTTGTGTCTGACTCTTTGCGACCCCATGGACTATATAGTCGCTGGAATTCTCCATGTCAGAATGCTGGGGTGTTTAATCTTTCCCTTCTCCAGGGGATCTTCCCAACCCAGGGATCGAATCCAGGTCTCCAGCATTGCAAGCAGATTCTTTACCAGCTGAGCCACAAGGGAAACCCAAGAATTCTGGGCTTTCTCCAGTGTATCTTCGCAACCCAGGAATTGAACCAGGGACTCCTGTATTGCAGAGATTTTTTACCAATTGAGCTATCAGGGAAGCCAAATCTGAGGTCAAAAAAATGTATTGAGTGCTTCAGATTCTAAAGACCAACAGCAGAGAACTGGGGACAGACATCCCATCAAGGCTTGGTCTGCTCCCCTTTCAGTCTCTCTTAGAGAGGATTAAAGAGGAATGGAGAGAGAAAGACAGAAGCAGCTGTCTAAAGTGAGAGTGATTGGCATTTTCTTCTCTTCTCCTTGGTGGAGTTGAGGAGGTATCTCCTAAAAGTCAAGTGAGTGTTTGTTAACTCCAAGAGCCAAGTAAGAGGAGCTGTACAAAAGCTGCTTGTAGAGGTTGGGGGCATCTGCAAGAAAGTGAGACTGCATCTTGTTTTGTATTGGATCATCGACTTATGCATGCTGTTGATCAGCCTCTGTGTCACTTTAACATAGAAGGGAAAAAATTGGAAACAAATGACAGAACAGAGAGAGGAAGTAGGCTGCCCTTGAACCTTTACATGGCAACGATATGAGAATTCTGCAGTTCAAGAAGACACATTAAACTGTAAGATGGACTCAGGCTGACCTTCTGATATCTCACCTGGTGAGCAGGTTTTGACACCAGGAGCTTTGTGATATACCACTAGAATAGCTGCTATGGGAAGGTTGGAAGACGTGAGCTGGAGGGGGACTAAGTGAAGGATCTCTCTGGGGTTTCTGAAGAACCAGCAGTTGGAGACTTTTTGCAAGGAGAGCGTGAAGGCTAATGGTCCTTACCCAGAGAGACACCTCAGTGACCAAGCGAGAACCACTGACAAGCAGCCTGTTCCCCAAGATCTTGGCCATCTTTCCTGTATTTTTTTTACCCCCTTTCACTCTCAATTCCAGAAGCCCTAATATTGGTAGAAATGGAGAGGAATTGTGAAGGAACATCCTGAGGAGGAGAATGAGACTTAAAAATGAACTAGACCGAGTTTTAATAACTGGAAGCCACCCAGCATCTTTGAGAGCTGCCTGAGTTATTGTTAAGAGGCAGGAAAGGAAAATTGAACAGTGCAAGGTTGAAGCCAATGATTGGAAAAAAAGAAAACTTCTTTCATGCTTATGCTGCTATAGAGTTCAGACTGTAAATAAAACTTACAAAGAAAGGGGGATAGTTTTGTTTGGTGTTTATGCTGTGAAGAAAATAGAGTAATGAGTAGAAGGTAACTATGAAGATGAGTTTGGGTAGGAGGCCACTTTAGCTATGGTAGTCTAGGAAGCCTCTTTGGGTTGAGAATTTCCACGATGAGAAAGAGCCGTTTATTCCAAACTCAGGGGCAAAAGTATAAAATGACTCACGGTAAGATTAAAAAAAAAAAAAAATCTATGTGGCTAGAGTTTAGATAGTTAGACGCTGATAGAAGATGCTTCTGGTAAAACCGGCAGAAAACCAAGTAACAGAAGGCCTTGTAGGCCATGGTAAAATATTGTGAGAGCAATTTTGCTAAGAAAAAAATAATAAAATTAAAAAAAAAAACATCGCATGCAGTTGAAAGACAAAAAATAAATAAATAAATAAAATTGTCAAACATTTTCTTGTATTATAGAAGACTGAATTTGTTAACATAGTTGTATTTGATGGGTTCCACATACCATATAGTTCTAAATAATTCTGGTCTCAGAAGTAAGAAAATATAAATATATCTTAGATTTGTTCTCTTATGACCATAATGCTGCTCCTTTTTAAAGATAGTTATAAAAAATTCATTTCTGCTATTGGATCTTGCATCTCATTCAACTCTTCATTGTTGAATTCTTGGCCATCATGGGGGTGCACATACTTAAGTAGTTATGACTGATAACTAGCTTCCCTTGTGGTTCAGATGGTAAAGAGTCTGCCTGCAATGCGGGAGACCCAGGTTTGATCCCTGGATTGGGAAGATCCCCTGGAGAAGGAAATGGCAACCCACTCCAGTACTCTTGCCTGGAAAATCCCATGGATGGAGGAGCGTGGTAGGCTACAGTCCATGGGGTCACATAGAGTGGGACACGACTGAGCGACTTCACTTTCTTTCTTTGCTAGAAGACGGAAATGATGGGTCTAGGCTTTGTAAATAATTCATATTAATCATGCCCAAAGAAAAAAAGAACAAACTATTAATTTGATAGCAAATGGAAAATGTGTGGAAAATAATGAAATCACGGCAGCTAAAAGTTCTCCTCTTTGATGTGTAAGATTTAACTCTCAGAAGAGTAAACCTTTTCCTCTTGGACTTAGCTATAAATCCCAGAGATGGACTCTTTCCCAGGAACCATGCCTGTTGTATCTCATTAGAGCCAGTTCTTCCATAACCACATTAAAGAAGGCACGGACTGGAAAGAGGGTGTGCTCAGCCTTCTAGCAGCAATGTTCTGGGCTTCTTCTCTAATATGAACTGAATGGATGGCAAAACCCACCACAATATTGTAAAGTAATTAGCCTCCAATGAAAACAAAAACAAAAACAACTTCTATCTGCTACACTTATCAAATAGTCACTCTGAATCCAACATGATACTTTCTAGTTAATCCTGGAACATTAACTATCACAGCTGTCTCATGGAAGAAACAGAGAAACATTTCTGTCAGTATAGAAATAACTGTAAAGCTCATGATAAACGAAGACTTGTGAATAGTATATCAGTTATTGCAGTCATCATTGTAGCAGTATATTTCCTTGGGTTCTTATGGGAAATTACTTTCTTTGGCACATTCTTGGGAATTATTTCCTGTGTTCCTTAGCTCTGCAGGATGACATCCTAAACTGATGATGCAGTTCTGTTGTTTTGTTAGTGTGCTCCAGAACTGCTCTGAGGGCTCCTTGTTTGAATGCGTATTGCCTTCTCTTTGAGTATCACCTGAGAATATGATTTATGGTTTAGTCTTAATGTTTTCCAAAAAGCACTTGATGAATAAGAAAGAAGCTGGTTCTGGTGGAAAAGGTAATGAACAGCAGAGCTGGTAATCCTTGTTCTAGTTTGTGATCCCACTGTTAAATATATGACCTGTGGCAAGTTACTTTATCTACATAATAGCATTTGTTTCTTTTACCTGTAGCTTATTTTTAAAAATCCCCTTCAGTTTATATTTTCTATTATCCTGAGGTTCTTCAGCATTTAGTAAATATTAATTCTGTAACTAAAAATCCTGTTGGGGAAACAAAATTGAAGTACAGGAATTATGGAAAATATATAATCAATTATTCACATATAGTATGTTAATAGGGGATATTGGTTGCATGCAACAGGAGTCCACTGATTAAGCAAAAACTGAGGTGGTTGCAAAAGCTATCAGGGACTCTCACAAGCAATTTGAGGCTAGGTCAGGGACCCGGCTTGGGAAAAGGGAGGATTCCAGGGAACTCTGTAGAGCAGAGAAGTGGGAAATACAGTCTTGTCAGGATTCTGCTGTTATATTGTCACCCTAAATATAACTGTCAACCATTTGTTTTATTCTTGCATTACTTGTTCATAATATAGGATGAAAGCATTCAGTGGGCTGATGTTAGGTCGTGAGCCCACCCTCAGGGTGTATTTAGAGATAGGAGCCTGACAGACAGGCACAGTTATTCACTAACTGTGATAAATACACAAAGAAGAGAAATCATTTGCTAAAAGGATGTTAGAGTGCTATTAAGAAGTAGGATGTGCTTAGTTGCTCAGTCGTATCTGACTCTTTGCCACCCCATGGCCTGTAGCCTGTCCGGCTCCTCTGTCTGTGGAATTCTCCAGGCAAGAATACTGCAGTGGGTTGCCATGCCCTCCTCAAAGGGATCGTCCAAACCCAGGGATCAAACCCAGATCTCCCACATTGCAGGTGGATTCTTTTACTGTCTGAGCCACCAGGGAAGCTTAAGAATACTGGAGTGGGTAGCCTTTCCCGTCTCCAGGGGATCTTTCCAACTGAGAAATTGAACCGAGGTCTTCTGGCTTGCAGGCAGATATTTTACCAGCTGAGCTACCAGGGAAGCCCAAGAAGTAGGTTGGCTAATGACAAATGTCCGCTATGTATTAAATTGCTGAGGCTAGAGAAGCTAGTTCAGTTTATACTGGAGATATTGAGAGAGTTTATAGAAAAGGTTGGATACATAGATGTCGAGATGAAGTCCATGAAGGGAGATTTAGAATGTTTCACCAAAGAATCAAACACAAAGAAAAACATGCAGAAGCCATCAGAATTCAGTCTGTGTGATTTTCAGTATTGTATCTAGTCCACTACATTGCATCTTTTAGTTCTCAGAAGGGCTTTATGGTCCCTTGTGGGAAAAGGAACAGTGTAACTCTTGACACAATCTATTCTCTGAACCTAGCAAAAATGGATCTTCTTATCAGAGATCACTTGTTTTCCAAAGCTCTGCTAAAAATACAGTTATATTTTCCCAGGGCACTGAGGAGTTTATGGTTCCTCAATTTTCCCATCCATTCAGAAGATATGTCATCCCCTATGTTATAAAAATAATAAACACAAAAGTATATGTAAAAAGAGCTAACGCTGGTGCCATTCAGTTGCTAACTCATGTTGGACTCTTCGTGACCCCACGGACTATATAGCATGCAAGTCCCTCTGTCCATGGGATTTCCCAGGCAAGAATACTGGAGTGGGTTGCCATTACCTTCTCCAGAGGTTGCCATTACCTTCTTCCTGACTCAGGGATTGAACCTGTGTCTCTCGCTTGGCAGGCAGATTCTTTACCACAGAGCCACCTGGGAAGCCCTAAAAGAGCTAATACAAGAGAGAAGAAATCATACACATTTATTGTGGCTATCATTTGTTATTGTGTAACATTTTTTTCTTCTCCCTTTTGACGAAGATTTTGCTGGTTAATTGAAATAGGGTGGTTTGCATGGTAATATTGCTCACATTTCTGGTGACAGACGCATACATACTCTTCCCACAAGACTCTATGGCTGTGCACGGCAGGGCCTTCCTTTAACCAGTCTCAAAGGCTACTGATGACCAGTAGGCCTACACCTAAGACTTCTGTAGCTAAGACTGTTTATGTTTAAATTTTTAACTCTCCTTTGACCATAACGTGGCTAGATCTTATTTCATTTTTCATAAATAAAAATGAAACCTTTTGTGACAGCAACTCGACAACAGACAAGGACCCTGATTGTTTGTGTCTCAACACAATTTCAAATAGACACCTAAAACATACTTCAAATATAACATTTTCATGACTGAACTTGGGGATTCCTCTATGCTGAGCACACATATTAGGGACTCAGTAAATATTGGTTGATTTAATTCAATATACACCTGGAAACGGATAAAGAGGTGCTTCTTCGTGTTGGCTGTCATGAAATTACATTACGGTTGTTTGTGGTAGTCCTGTGAAGCAGGGCTTTCACTTTCCCCTAGAAATAGTTAGAAAAGCAAACAACTATCTAGATAACATGGGTAAACACTAATAAAATATGTTTACAGTATCCTCCCTTGATGACGAATTTGTACATCTGTCTGCTTTTAGATGTTCAAGGAAGAGAAAAATTGCAGAGGAAATAAAAACTTGTGTATTTTCCTATCAAAACTGGTGAAGGTAAGCGTGTGCAGTAAATTGGGAAAAGCCTGTAAAAGTCTGGGACATATATATATATATATATTTTGGAATGTTATCTTTTATGTATTAGCTTGCTGTTCTGGTGGCTCAGATGGTAAAGCGTCTGCCTACAATGCAAGAGATCCGGGTTCAATCCCTGGGTCAGGAAGATCACCTGGAGAAGGGAATGGCAACCCACTCCAGTATTCTTGCCTGGAGAATCCCATGGACAGAGGAACCTGGTAGGCTAAAGTCCATGGGATCGCAGAGTCAGACACGACTGAGTGACTTCACTTTCTTTCTTTGCTGTTCTTGGTGGCAAAATAGGGGCAAAGATTATTGACTATCCCTTTTTTAATTTTGTTTTTCTTGCTGAAAGTGACAATTAACAACTGACACAAGTGGGATGAAGAAACCATGAAAGTGCATTTTCCCCCAAGTAGATGTGAAGAATATATTCTGTTTGTAATACATTTCTGCCCATAGGGCTGACTAGGATGCCAGTAGTTGTGGGCTGCTAAGGTTAACTCTGATGCACGGAAAGAGTAGAAATGTGAAGACAGATCCAGGCTGTGAGAGGTGTGGTGTCAGGGCCAAGCCAGCAGCTGGCTTTGCAGACACCTCACAGAACCCTGTGAGGGGGCTTTATTTTGGTGAATTTATCACAGTAAGTGATCTGGCTCTGACTTGTCTAGGCTTGAAGCCCTGAAGCTTTAGTCATTTCATGAAATGGATGCATTTCTTAGGGAGGGTTTCATGTAAACCATGTTCACAAGGTTGATATCCAAAATTTAGTGCCAATCAATGTATTAATTTTTAATGGGAAGTGGCATTGTCATACTAGTTAGAAAGCTATCGTCTCTGATCTTTCTTTAGGTAATTGAACATGAGATGTAAGATTATAACCTGAAGCTTATTTGATGAATGTGAAATGAGAACAAAGGGAATTGGTTAAAGAAACCATTCCTTAACTGTTAATGCATTCAGAACACAGTCAACTTAACTGGCCTGAGAGCTTTTCTTCTCTCTTTTATATCTCTTCTCATTAGTCATTGTGTCCTAAGCTTGCTTAACCATTTAGGGTTCATAGTCCCTCATTTCGCAGTCTCAGGGAAAACTGTAATCCTTCATGTACTGACTCCAGGAGAATTTTACTTTTAACTTTAACTGGTTATCATTTGAGCTTCCCTGGTGGCTCAGACAGTAAAGAATCCTCCTGCAATGTGGGAGACCTGGGTTTGATCCCTGGGATGGGAAGATCCCCTGGAGGAGGGAAAGGCTAAAGTGTTGAGTGTTAGTCACTCAGTCATGGCTGAAGCTTTGCGACCCCGTGGACCATAGCCTGCCAGAGAATCCTCTGTCCATGGGATTCTCCAGGCTGGAATACGGGAGTGGGTAGTTACTCCCTTCTCCAGGGGATCTTCCCAACCCAGGAATTGAACCTGGGTCTACTGCATTGCAGGCAGATTCTCTGAGCCACCAGGGAATATCATTTATAAAGTAAAATGTAAATGAAGATTACAAGTGCAGTTTTTAAAACTTATGTATAGGTTACACATAGATGTCACAAGTATTACCAGAATACCTGCGAGTTAAGCAAATTAAGTAATACGGAACTTCTGAAAAAACGAGTTGACTATTCTCCACTATTAAAGAAAACTAGGAAGCGATTTGTCCAATCTCAGTTTTTGTTAAGTGGGATTTCCTGAGGATGTTCAAGGTAAAACGATTGGTTACAGAGGAGTCTCTATCTGAGCGGAGGCAAGCATGGTCCAGTTTGAAGAAGAATCCTTTACTCAGGTAAAGGGGAGAGGAGTGAGCTTATATTTCTGAGAAGAAAAGCAAGAAAAAGGGAACCTGTTTGTTGGGAGGGAAGGTTTTCCAAATGCAGTGGGAAGGACACACGCTTTGAAGTCACACAGACTTGTGCTTGAATCCCATCTTATCACTTACCAATAGGGTAATAGTCGGCAGTTGCACAGCTTCTCTGCTTGAGTCTTATCAGTATAATGAGGGAGGAAGACGTCTAGGTTACAGCATTTATTATGACATGATAAATGGTAAATGAAGTCACACAAGCAAAGTGCCTAAACCACCGTGGTGTTCAAATGCTAGTTTCCGTCTCTTCCTAACCCGTGATGTTTAATTGTAACCAGATTAAAAAAGAGGACTTCCAGGATAAGACCTTTTTATTCTAGTTGATTGAAAGTTTCTCTTCTCTTAATGTGATCACCCTGGTAAAAAAAAAAAAAAACAAAAAAACAAAACCAAAAACTAGAGAAGAGCTCTTTCACGCCTTGTCTGCAGACATCCCTGCCGGCAGTCTCTTTCCCTGATTCGCTTAGTGTTCTTACCCTTGCTGTGATCACCCATAAGAGAGGAGATTGGTTCAATTTGGCGATGAGAAGGATATTTCACTGTCCCACAGTGGCAGTAATGACCCGTCTGCCCTTGGGGAGAGAGATAATAACGGTTACTGAGTTGGTTGAAAGTTTCATCTATATAGTTTTGTCCTTTTCCACTTTTATCCATTTAATATAAAGCTTTTTCTTTTTTAAAATTTCTTCTTCTTCTTTTTTTCAAAATACTTAATGGCATTCAAAGCTGGGGTCTGGAAGTAGTTCATTTCATACATTATTATATTCTCATTTGTTTTTCAGATCTTTCAAAACTGGTCTGGTTATCTTAGCTTTTTCTTTTTTCTTTAGAATTAAGTAACTTGTGGAGCCTTTGGTTCTTAGACTTCTTTATCTTCTGTATGTGCTCTGAATGCCATAAATACAATATTATAGTGAATCAACATTTTTTTCACCATAGAGAATCAGATCTAGTCTCACGAAACTCGTTTTTCAAATGTAAGAGCCAACGCTATGATTACCTGCAGGCCCAGGGCATGAAATGAGAATAGGAAAACAAGGGTATAAAATAAGGCAGATTGTTTTCTAACAGGAATATAGACATATAATTAAAAGGATTTTCAAGTCACGGGCACAGCCGAGATTTGACTGTATCCAGGAGGGCAAGGGACACAATGAATGCCTTGTTTCTTTAGCTAACAGTGAAAAACATCTCATTAAAAAAGTACATTTTCAACAGTAATGTCCTAAACTGCAAAGCCAATCATCTAAACAGAAGATACATGGGCAAATGTGGTTACTAGATACCTGTAAAGAAATCTAATTTGGAAAAAATGCTTATTTCTTGATTTTTTGCAGTTACTAAAGAGACCTCAAAGAATATATATTTGTAGTTGAATTTAAGTTGTAGAAAACTCTGGTAAAGTTTTTCAAGTTGTTTTTATATAATGCACTGAGTGAATCAGAGGTGAGAAATGTTCTAAATCAATAACCAGCATTCGTATGTGACTTTTATATAATTTTTCAAGAGGAGATCTGGAGAACCAGTGCATTGTAACTTCTAGTCAAGCCCAGACACTTGTCACCTTGTTCTCTCAAGAGAAGGGCTGAACACATGGGGATGACAAAAGGCTACCCACTTGGCGGAGTTTATTGATTTTCGCATGTTATTTTCCCTTCTGCTTGCCTCTCCCACTAATTTCTCACTCCCTGCTATTTCTTTCACTGCCAGCATGGCAGAGAAAAAAAAAATGTGGTTATTGGTACATATTGGAGCGTACTGTACATATTGGAACTTTGAGCAAGTTCCTATTTCTGTTCACAGTGCTAGAGTGCATACAGTGTGGAAGTGCTTCTGCAGTCCTAATGGTCTCGTGGTCAGAAAATGACTGATATCCAGCTGAATTCTGAAATTGTTATTTAGAATGACCTTTAAACGCATTTGCTTTACTGATAATTAAAATTTAAATTAGATTTCAGAAAGCCAGCAAAACGAGATGGTTAAGGCATAAGCCCTGGAACAGAATCTTGATTCTACATCTTATTAAGTATGTAACATTGAGTAAAGGACTAAACCTCTTTGTGCCTTCCTTTCCTGATTTGTATAATGAGGATAATCCTGGTGTCTACCATATAGGCTTGTTGTGGGTCAAATATATTGATATGTAAAGTATTTAGAGTATGCTTGGATCATGATGCATACAGTCTAAGTGTTTACTCTCACCGGGCCACAATCCCTTATTTGCAATTCTAAAATTGAAAACCTAAAAAAAATTGGCGCCCATTGTAGTGAACTCATTAAGTGGTAAGATCGGACTGGAAATGATCTGTGGCAACTTACAGGTTCACTTTTTCCCTACTTTGTGTAAATACAGTTGTCCCTTGGTATCTGCAGAGTACTAGTTTCAGGCCCTGATGTGAATACCAAAATTCTTGGCTGCTTAAGTCTCTAATATAAAATGGGGTAGTACTTGCATATAACCTACACATATCTCCCAGTACTTAAAATCATCACTAGATTACTTATAGTACCTAACCTATGTAAATACTGTACATATAGTTACCATCCTGTGGTAAAGTCAAGCTTTTATTTTTGGAACTTTCTAGATTTTTTTAAAGAATATTGTTAGTTTGTAATTGATTGGATCCCCAGATGCAGAACCCATGGATAAAGAGGGCTTATATGTTAATGACTGAAGAATTATTAATATGTTGGATTAAAAGCAACTGACAGCATCTCCAAGGTTGTTACATAAGATAGCCATGAGTTTCGAAACCTGACACATTCTGAATTCCAAAAATATCAAGTCCCAGGGGTTTTGCAGGGGGATAGTCAATCTGTGTAGCTATTATTTCAAGTGGTAGAGAAGTCGATGCAATCTTGTTTTTGATTTGTTGGGCGCAAAACAAATAATTTGAAAATGTAGGAACTTCCTTTTTGAAAAATGTATTTATTGAAGTACGGTTGATTTACAATGTTGTATTAATACCTGTTGTACAGCAAAGTGATCAGCTGTGCATGTATATACATTCTTTTTCATATTCATTGCAGCTTATCACAGGGTATGAATATATTGATAGTTCCCTGTGCCATGCTGTAGGACCTTGTTGTCTATCCATTCTATATGTAATAGTTTGCATCTGCTAATCCCAAACTCCCAACCCATCCCTCCCCTATTTCCCTTCCCCTTGGCAACCATAAGTCTGTTCTTTATGTCTGTGAGTCTGTTTCTTTTTTGTAGATAAGTTCATTTGTGTCATATTTTAGATTGAAAATGTGGAAGTTTTCATAACTCAGTAGAGTTACATGACACAGTGATACATGAGATTGGGGAATGGATATTCTGGTTAATCAAATATTCTAATTAGTGTATAGTTGCTATATATATGTGTATATATATATGTGTGTGTGTGTATATATATATGTGTGTGTGTGTGTGTGTGTGTGTGTGTGTATATAATACCCATGGATATTATAAATTTAAAAAAATATTTATTTACTTTTTGACTGCATCTGGTATTAGTTGTAGCATCTGGACTCCAGAGTGTGGTCTTCAGTAATTGTGACATATGGGTTCTCTAGTTGTGGCACGTGAGCTTTGTTGCTCCATGATATATGGGATCTTAGTTCCTGGATCAGGGATCGAACCCATGTCTCCTGCACTGCAAGATGAATTCTTAACCACTTAAATTTTTTAAGTTTGTATTAGGTGTTCAATAAATGCAGCCTGTGTTTATTGAGTCCTTTCTTGTGCCAAATACTGTGTTAAGCAATTTACATGGATTTTTATTTACTCTTCTCAACAACCCTCTAAAGCAAGTTTGATCACCATCTCACTTTAGACAAAAATTAAGAGGTCACACAGGTGGTTAGTGAAACTCTAACCTAAGTCTGGGCACTCTAGAACCTGTGCCCTTATCTATGAATTGATTATTCTTTGGTGATTTTAAATTTGTCACCCTGACATTCTTGTGTTCCAAAGACATCATTAGGAACACTAATAATAGCATTTATTATGCCTTTACTATATCCAGTTGTGGTACAACTAGAATCATAACTCAGCTGTGAATGAGTGCCAGTTATAAGTGTTGATTCAAAACATCTCAACAAACATTGTTTCTTCATATTTATTTAGTCATTAGATTCATTACTGTGTGATTTATGATTCAGAATTAAAGATGAATAAAACATAGGTAGTCTTTTTAAGAGATTATAATTCCAGGGTAAGTGGTTCCCCACAGGTTAATAGATATACTTAACTTTTTATTTCAATTTAGAGTTAATAATGAGCTAGTTCACATAAAATATAAAAACTTAGAGGTGTATAGGTCTATTATTCCCCAACAAATCTTTATGTAATAATTTTCATATGTATTACCTCTATATGTATTATAAATCTCACAAGAAAATCTCATAAATTTTTACCTAAACACCTGGGTATATTTTAACACATATAATTTTAAAGAAATTAAGTGAGGAAATAATATTTTATATTAGCGCAGATATTTAATTTATATCAAAATATTTTTATTCCATTTTGAAGGTCTGAATTATTCATTTCCCTTCAGCCTGAAGAATTTTATTTAGCATTTCAGCATATCGGTTTGGTGACAAATTTTCTTAGTTTTCTTTTATTTGAAAACATTATTTCACCTTAGTTTTTGAAAGATGTGTTTGCTACATATGGAATTCTGGATTGACAGTTTGTTCTTTCAACACCCTAAAGATACTTTGATGAAATTCTGGCCTCCGCAGTTTAGGTTGAAAAGTTTGTAATCATCAGAATCATTTTCTCCTGTGTAACTGTGTCATTTTTTTTTCTGACGGCTTGCAAGATTTTTCTTTTTCTTTGATTTTCAGCAGTTAGATTATTATGTTCCTACATGGAGCTTTTTTTTTTTTTTTAATATTTATCATGTTCTGGATTCACCAAGCTTTTATTTTTAGGCATTTCACCAAATTTGGAAAAATTTTGGCTATTTCTTCAAATACTTTTTTGGCCATACTTCTTCATACCCTAGGCTTCCAATTACACACGTGTTAGATCTTTTGACATTGAGGCTCTATTAATTTTCTTCTAATTTTATTGGTTTATTTTTCGAATTGGATAATTTCTGTTGTATCATCAAGCTGTTTTCTCTGTCATCTCTATTATTCAAGCCCATCCAACTGAGATTTCATTTTCAGTTTTAGAATTTATTAGTTTCTTTTGCATAATTTCTGTATCTTCAATAAGATTCCCTAACTTTTCATTCATTACCATACCATTTTTCTTTACCACAATGAGTATAGTTATAATACCTATTCTAAAAATCCTTACCTGTGTTAAAATTAAGTATAAAATGGAGCCCAGACTTAAAAATTTCTTGAGTAGACAAGACCAATTAAATCATAAAAGTGTAACTTGATTTAGACTATTTTGCAAAACAAGTGAAATTTAACTTGATTCACTTCTTGTAAATGCTTCTGACAATTATAAAAGAAACGTAAGTTGTCTTCCTAAAACTGGTATCAGATAATCCTTTTAACAAATTCCCTGTAATATGGAAACCCCCATTGTAATAATTATCAATCAGTTTTACTTTATAAGCTGCCCTAAATGTCATACCCTGAGCTTCATATTAGTTTTAAATTTGAAAACTCCCAGTTCACAAACTATTCTTAAATGTACAATAAACTCTGACTAAATACTATTTTTAGTCAGTATAGATCTATCGATCAGGGACTAGATCTGATAGGCAGAGTGCCTGATGAACTATGGATGGAGATTCGTGACATTGTACAGGAGACAGGGATCAAGACCATACCCAAGATAAAGAAATGCAAAGCAGCAAAATGGCTGTCTGAGGGGGTCTTACAGCTGAGAAAAGAAGAGAAGCTAAAGGCAAAGGAGAAAAAAGAAAGATATACCCATTTGAATGCAGAATTCCAAAGAACAGCAAGGAGAGATAAGAAAGCCTTCCTCAGTGATCAGTGCAAAGAAATAGAGGAAAACAATAGAATGGGAAAGACTAGCAATCTCTTCAAGAAAATTAGAGATACCAAGTGAATATTTCATGCAAAGATGGGCTCAATAAAAGACAGAAATGGTATGGACCTAACAGAAGCAAAAGATATTAAGAAGAGGTGACAAGAATACACAGAAGAACTATACAAAAAGGATCTTCACAATGCAGATAATCACGATGGTATAATCACTCACCTAGAGCAAGACACCCTGGAATGTGAAGTTAAGTGAGCCTCAGGAAGCATCACTATGAACAAAGCTAGTGGAGGTGATGGAATTACAGTTGAGCTATTTCAAATTCTAAAAGATGTTGCTGTGAAAGTGCTGCACTCAATATGCAAGCAAATTTGGAAAACTCAGCAGTGGGCACAGGACTGGAAAAGGTCAGTTTTCATTCCAATCCCAAAGAAAGGCAATGCCAAAGAATGCTCAAACCACTGCACAATTGCACTTATCTCACACCCTAGTAAAGTAATGCTCAAAATTCTCCAAGCCAGGCTTCCTTCCAGATGTTCAAGCTGGTTTTAGAAAAGGTAGAGGAACCAGAGATCAAACTGCCAACATCCATTAGACTAATGAGAAAGCAAGAGAGTTCCAGAAAAACATCTATTTCTGCTTTATTGACTATGCCAAAGCCTTTGACTGTGTGGATCACAATAAACTGTGGAAAATTCTTCAAGAAATGGGAATACCAGACCATCTGACCTGCCTCTTGAAATCTGTATGCAGGTCAGGAAGCACCAGTAAGAACTGGACATGGAACAATAGACTGGTTCCAAATTGGGAAAGGAGTACATCAAGGCTGTATATTGTCACTCTGCTTATTTAACTTACATGCAGAGTACATCATGAGAAACACTGGGCTGGATGAAGCACAAGCTGGAATCAAGATTGCTGGGAGAAATATCAATAACCTCATATATGCAGATGACACTACCCTAATGGCAGAAAGTGAAGAAGAACTAAAGAGCCTCTTGATAAAAAGTGAAAGAGGAGAGTGAAAAAGTTGGTTTAAAGCTCAACATTCAGGAAACTAAGATCATGGCATCTGGTCCCATCACTTCATGGCAAATAGATGGGGAAACAGTGGCTGACTTTATTTTGAGGGGCTCCAAGATCAGTGCAGATGGTGACTGCAGCCATGAAATTAAAAGATGCTTACTCCTTGGAAGAAAAGTTATGACCACCTAGGCATCATATTAAAAAGTAGAGACATGACTTTGCCAACAAAGATCCATCTAATCAAGGCTCTGGTTTTTCCAGTAGTCATGTATGGATGTGAGAGTTGGACTATAAAGAAAGCTGAGCACTAGAATTGATGCTTTTGAACTGTGGTGTTGGAGAAGACTCTTGAGAGTCCCTTGGACTGCAAGGAGATCCAACCAGTCCATCCTAAAGGAGGTCAGTCCTGAATATTCGTTGGAAGGACTGATGTTGAAACTGAAACTCCAGTACTTGGCCACCCGATGTAAGGAACTGACTCATTTAAAAAGACCCTGATGCTGGGAAAGATTGAGGGCAGGAGGAAAAGGGGATGACAGAGGATGAGTTGGTTGGATGGCATCACCGAATCAATGGACGTGAGTTTGAGTAAACTCTGGGAGTTTTTGATGGACAGGGAGGCCTGGTGTGCTGCAGTCCCTGGGGTCACAAAGAGTCAAAGACAACTGAGTGACTGAACTGAACCCTTTTTTGAGAATTAACAGATTCCTTCTGTTGATCTTAGTTCTACCCAGAAATAGTATAGTACATATAAACGTATTTATTGATATTGCTGTTGATGGCTATCAAGATGTTTCTTCTACTGAATATGATTTTTAAAGTAATGATTAACAAAATATTTTCCTCTTTATCCTTGCCTAAGTGTAGGCACACTGTAAGTATATCTACTAAGTGTCAGAACAGGAACTAATTATTTCTGCCTACTCACTGTCATTGATACTTTGACAATTATCAAAAGTCTTGATATTTCATTATAATCCACATAAGTGATAAGCATTTCCTTTAAAACAGAGCCTTCAGCTTTACTTGGAGAATTATGGAAATAGCTGTGACATTTAAAAAATTGTTTTCAATAATATTTGTAATGGGGAAATTTATGACCTCAGGACAAACAATGGAGATGACTGTCTGTATTTTCAATGCAATTTTAGAGCCTTTGGGGATTTATTTGAACCTATATGGATATGTAACTTTGTCTCTAACTAAGCTGTTTTACAACTTTGTACAAAGTTGTATAAAATGGATGCATGCTAAGTTGCTTCAGTTGTGTCCACTGTTTGTGACCCCATGGACTGTAGCTTGTCAGGTTCCTCTGTATATAGGATTCTCTAGGCAAGAATATTGGAATGAGTTGCCAAATCCTCCTCCAGGGGATCTTCCTGATCCAGGGATTGAACCCACACCTCTTAAGTCTCCTGTGTTGGCAGGCGAGTTCTTTATCAATAGCGCCATAATGCAAATAATTCTTGTCTGTACACACTTTAAAAATTTTTTTCTGATAGAAGGAAAACATTTTCCTCCTGTGGGAAAACCAGTTTTGCAAATTCATCTCAGTATTACAGATACAGCAGTATGTCGTCTTTGAGATCCCCTTTTGAACCCATTGAAATGGGTCCCTCATTTAATTAATGAGTTAAGTAACATCTTTGACGTGTGTTAATTTTACGTTTGTATGAATGACATTTGATCTTCTTTTGCAAATTATCATCTAACCTAATGCTCCCTTGGGCTTGTCATTTATGGAAACTCTTAACAGAAAGTGAAATCATGTGTAGATGGAATTTAGGCAGATTTGAATGCGTGTAATGGTGGTCAATGAAAGTATGAAAGACAAAGAGCTTGTTTCTTTCCCCAGGCTTGAGATACAGACCCACTCAGCACAGGAAATAGGTCCTTAAGATTATAGAGATTTCTCGGGGGCGGGGGGGGGGGGAGGGTTTGTTGTCGCCTTAATTTGTTTACCTTAGTAGTACCTATACAGAAATCTTTTTGCATTAAATCTGTTATACACACTGCAGTTATTTTTAATATGATTTTTGTTGTACTCTCTATTTCAAAGTCTGGTTTGTTTCTTTATTTCAAAGATTGGTTTAGTAACTAAAACTGCCCACACTTCTGATAACAATTACCAATAAAGAGGAACATGTATTATTATATATTTACAAATATTCAGAATATGGAGAGTCTCTTAAGCCACTTATGTCTACGGCCATACCACCCTGAACGCGCCCGATCTCGTCTGATCTTAAGCCACTTACAAAGTAAAATCCTTCTCAGTACTCTACCCCTTCATCGGCACCAGAAATGCAAGGAGTAATTTCCCCATTATTAATCCTACCCTAGTTGTCCAGGATTTTGTCTCCCCTGTCGTTGGTTTTCCTGGGGATTCAGTGGTAAAGAATCTGCCTCCAGAGCAGGAGATGCAAGAGATGCATGTTTGACTGCTGGGTCAGAACATGGACAGAGGAGCCTGGCAGGCTACAGTCCATGGGGTCACAAAGAGTTGGACCCTACTGAGCAACTAACCACATATGCATGCATCTTGGATTTAAGAGGGTCTGAAACATTATAGTCAGGAGGAAGATTTCCTGTATGGGTTATTCAAACAATAAAATCCTGTAGTCCAGAAGGCATCATCAAGGCTCAATGAACCACTGGGTTCTAAAGTCCTTGCTTGTTGCTAAGGAGAGGATCACCTGGAGTTGTGTGACTTTCTTACTCAAGTGAAGGCTCCAGCTTATTCAGCTTGCATTCACCATCTGGGCACTTGATTGGTGCTCTTGGCGCAGTGGTTCTTAATTAGACCTACCTACTGGTTTCTTCCCAGGTTGCAAGCTGTCTTCTTGGGCTCCAAATTTCCCAGGGTTCCTTTTGTTACCCTCTCTCATTTCGTCACCTCTTTTCAACTTCCTTTCTGTCAGGAATAAGGGGAAGGTGGGGGCAGATCTATCCCTCTCTATTTGGACTTCCCTTACAGGCAGTTTTTCTTTCCTTGTTTAGTTCTCTTGTTTTTCTCTCATAGTAAATTTTGATGCTTCATTACCTTTAGAGGTTGAATCATTAACAAGCAAAATATTAGTTCTCTTTCTTAATATTCAAACCCTGCCTCTAGGCAAGGAAAAATATTTGTATTCCATTATTCTCTACATGAAAGAAAAAAAATTAAATAGTTTAAGTTTGTACATTATAATAGTCATAAAATTGGAGTCTTGCCACAGAAAAATATTTGATTAGGATGCTTTTAGGAGGTATAAACATTGATATTGGAGCAGACAAGCTCCCTTCATTATGCTTTCTCTTAGGTTCAGAATATTGAAGAAATACTGTACCGGTCTACAATCCCTTTAGAAACCACTGGAGTTTGATATCTGTTTGGAGTTGAAAAATTCTTAGATTTTTAGAATGATAATATAAATTCATATAAATTTATTATGTAACTTCTTTCAGAAGGGCCTGGGATAGCACTGGTTACTCAGAAATATATATATTTTTTGCCATCAGTGAGTGAAAAAATGAATATTCACATTCCATAGGATAAAGTCCTTAAATGGTCTCCTGTCATGTCAGAATATCTTTTCCTACTAAAAATTTCAGATCAGATTATGTTTTGGTGCTAAATAAATTAAAAACTTACCTCAGACTTGTCAAAACTTTCTGGATTTTGCAATCTTGAATAGAAGATGTAGGCTTATATTTCTTTAATTTTAAGATGTTATCAATTTCAAATGATAGTTTTGAAAGCTCCCAAATGAATGTTTTATTTACTATTATTCCATGTGTTTTTACCATTTTTTTGCTATCTTAGTTATATATACCTGATTTTATTATATTGTGGGCAGTGAACATGACATCATATTTTTTTTGGTTTTGTGTTTGTATTTTTGAAACTTCCTTTGTGGGTAGCATGTGGTTATTTATCATAAATTGCTTACTTATATTTAAAAAGTGTTTATTCTCTGAGTGTGTGCATATGTATTCATGTATATGTATATACTGATCTCTTTCCCTCTGTCTATATATGTATGTGTATGTATAGAAATGTCTAAGTAGATACACATGTACATATTTATATATATTAGCAAATGTTGTTATATTATTCAGACATTGTCCACCACACTAATTTCGAATCTGCTTGATCTATTGCTATCTGAAATAGGCATCTTAAAAATTCCTACTATTTTTGGAAGCCTGTTAGTTTCTCTTTCCAATTCTGAATTTTTTCTTTTCATTCTGATACGTGTTATATTGTTTGGTGATTATGTATTTTATGGCTTTTATGTGAATGAAGCCATTCTTTCATTTCTTAATGACCTTTGCCTTCAGTTCTTTTTTTGATCAGACTCTATTAGGTTTCATTTTATTAGAAGTATCCTGGCATTTTGTTGTTGTTAAATAGAGCTTGATTAGTTTAAATCTGTTTTTGAAAATTTAATCCATTCATATTTGTTATAATTACTAGTATATTTAGAATTATTTCTGCTCTCTGATATGAATTTTCAAATTATTATAGTTCTTGTTTCTCTCTCCACCCCATTTCCTCTTATTTTACATATATTTCTCTAGGTTAGGGCTTGGTAAACTACAGCCTGCAGGCAAATCCAGTGCAGTATGAATCAAGTTCAGTCATTAATTTATATCTGGGGGGTGTCTGTGGCTCCTTTTGTGTGACAGCAACAGGGTTGAGTAATTGTGACGGACACCCTGTGGCTTGCAAGATCAAGAATATATACTCTTCAGTACCTTACTGATATAAATTGCAGAACTCTGCCTTAAGTAATTGTTGGGTAGATCTTTGCTCTTTAATGACATTAAACAATGTGCTGCCTTATTTCCAAGTTCTAGGTAATATTTTTGCCTAAAGTAACAACTTTTTTTTTCATTTTTGATTACTTACAAATAAGCAGTTTATAGATTTTTGACATGTTCTTTCTGAATTTCTATGAAAGTCATGTTTCTTACTTCTTTTTGATATTGACCCTGGTTATATTGGCTTCTTCTACTTCTCCATTATGAAGGCTGCATTTTCCTTTTTGTAATTGATAGCTGTTTTGGAGGGAGATATTGGATTCTATCAATATCCATTCTTCAGAAAACCCAGAAACCTTAGCATCTATTGACTACTCCCACCTGAATCAGCTCCTGTATGGCTGTTGCCATATGTTAATTTTCTATTTCTATCTCTTTTCCAGTACTTGTTAATAGGAATTCTACTAAGAAAGTAGTAGAATTATCATCCCTTTTAAGTATGTGTATATGTGTGTATCACCTCAGGCATTTCTGTTTCATTCACTGAGTTTTAATCAGTTCCTATTTGGACTTCCTAGGTGGTGCTAGTGATAAAGAATCTGCCTGCCAATGCAGGAGACAGCAGACACACGTTTGATCCCTGGGTCAGAAAGATCCCCTGGAGAAGGGAATGGCTATGCACTACAGTATTCTTGCCTGGGAAATCTCATGGACAGAGGAGCCAGGCAGGCTACAGTCCATGGGGTTGCAAAGAGTCAGACACGACTGAGTGACTAGTATTACCGCTACTACTATCATTATTTTAATGCTCAAATTGTTTAATATGGCCAGTATGAACCTCTGCAAAGCTGGCTCTTATGTCCTTTTACTATGCCCAATTATTCTTCTGATCTGTACCCAGATAAACCACCCATTATGTAACTGGCCCACACCCTGCCCCGTTATTCTTTAAGTACCTTCTTTTATTCTGGCACACCAAGATATTCCAGGACCATCTTGTACTTGTCTTGCCTCCATCCTGGAATCAGTTATTTCCCCAAGGACTTTAGGTCCCTTTAGAGGAAGATGGAATTTTGAAACTAATATCTGGGCACTCACTTATGTTCACTGTTAGTTACTAGAGTGTCATTGCTTCTAGATGCTCTCCAAAGGAGGTACAAAATATATATGTGCATATAGATGTATGTATACACATATTATGATACATACATATCTATGTCTATATATCTATCCAGAGAAATGTATAAAGTATGTTTAAACATGAGTTCACACTGATATCTCCAATTCCAATTTAACAGCTCAAGCTTCTTTCTAGCCATCCTCCTTTTCTTATTTGTAACTCACTTCTCCAACACTGAAAAATCTGGCTCACAGTATCATTAGTTATCTTTATAGTGTCGGTTATTTATTTACTTAGGCCCTGACACATGGCTTGTGGGATCTTAGTTCCTTGCCCAGGAACCCAGGCCCACAGCAATAAAAGCACAAGTCCTGACCACTGGCCCACCAGGGAATTCCCCTACTGTCTTTGATATAGTTACTTCTTTCCTCAGTCTTTCTGTATATAACTAATCTCCTGACCACAGGAGCCATATATTTGGCCTTTGCTCCATCATCAGCCCTTCATCACTCCCTTTTCCATCACCCTCACTCATGTCTACTTGGCATTTGTCCCTACTGACACCTCCTTGAATCGGTTGCTTGCTGCATGGCCCAGCACCTCTTCACCTCCAGCCTCCTGTGCTTCTGGCTATGCTACCATTTCCTCAGAAAGTGGAAGAAACCTATTAAGAAGAGGAAGAAGAGAAGACACAAAGAATTTTTCTTTTTATCCTTCATGGTCTGAAATGTTTGTTTCTAGGCCTGTTGTTTTTTTTTTTCCCTGAATTGCTTTTTTTCTGGTAGCAGTGATGAACTCTTTGGACAAAAGAATCCTGTCACATAGATCTTAGAAATTCTTTGTCTCTATTTCTCCAACCATAGCTGTTCCTTTTTGTCTTTCTTCTCTTCCTTAGGAAGATTCATTGTCAGACATTAGAACTTCTGAATCTATTTTCTGTGTCTTTTAAAATTTTCTCCAGAGTTTATATCTCATTACCTCTGTATTATGTCCTGGAAGAAGTCCACAGAAGTATATTCCAGCTTACCAACTTACTTGAAGTAGATCCGGTATGTTAGTCAGTCTGTTTATTTGTATATGGCTTCTCTAGGGGCCCGTTGGTAAAGTATCTGCCTACCAATGCAGGAGAGACAGGTTCAGTCCCTGGGTTGGGAAGATCCCCTGGAGAAGGAAATGGCAACCCACTCCAGTATTCTTGCCTGGGAAACCCCATGGACAGAGGAGCCTGCTGGACTGCAGTCCATGGGGTCGCAAAAGTGTCAGACATGACTTAGTGACTAAACAACAACAAGATTTATTAGTGAGTACATTTTTCAGTTGATAGACCTTTAACTGACTATTTTCTTACTATTAGTTTTGCTTCATAACCACTTTTTCTTGTTTTTATGTATTTTATTGAATTTCCTGTTTTGTTTCTCCTCTAGTATTAAATAGTCTTTGAAGACGGTTCCGTTAATTCATCTCCTTAAGTCCGAGTTCTTTCTTGTGAGTTGAATGACTGAGCTTGATGACAGTCTTTCATGGTGTTGCCGTGGGATTAGTAAATCGTATTTGGATATTCATCTCCGGTGACAGAATTCTTCTGCATGTATGCCAAGCAGTGACAGTTGCCTGCTTGTCCAAAATGGCTTCCAGTGGGGGTGATGCTGTTCTCTTAACACCACATAACGTGGCTACAGCAAGGGCAGCATTTTCTCTCAGGATGGCTGTCTTGACGTCTTAGCTCAGCTGTGGCGTGCACCAGATATAAAGGTCCCAAAGCTTTCCTGCCTATAATAACTTCTAATTGTGATGGCTTCCCACACAATGGATGCCTCTTATACTTATTCCTGTGATTTTGGCTCACTGCTATGGCTGCCAGTCTTTCTTTTAGCACTACCCCCCAAGTTCATCAGTTCAGTTCAGTTCAGTCGCTCAGTCGGGTCTGACTCTTTGCGACCCCAGGGACTGCAGCACGCCAGGCTTCCCTGTCCGTCACTAACTCCCAGAGCTTGCTCAAACTCATGTCCATTGAGTCGGTTATTCCATCCAACCAACTCATCCTTTGTTGTCCCCTTTTCCTCCTGCCTTCAGTCTTTCCCAGCATCAGGGTCCTTTCTAATGAGTCAGCTGTTTGCATCAGGTGGTCAAGGAGCTTCAACTTGAGGTGGCCAAGGAGCTTTAGCTTCAGCATTAGTTCTTCCAATGAAAATTCAGGACTGATTTCCTTTAGGATGGACTGGTTTGATCTTGTTGTCCATGGGACTCTCAAGAGTCTTCTCCAACACCACAGTTCAAAAGCATAAATTATTCAGCACGCAGCTTTCTTTATGGTCCAACTCTCACATCCATACATGACTACTGGAAAAACCATAGCTTTGACTATACAGACCTTTGTCAGTAAAGTAATGTCTCTGCTTTTCAATATGCTGTCTAGGTTGGTCATGGCTTTTCTTCCAAGGAGCAAGTGTCTTTTAAATTCATGGCTGCAGTCACCATCTGCAGTGATTTTGGAGCCCGAGAAAATAAAGTCTGTCACTGTTTTCATTGTTTATACAAGTTCATGCCCACCAAGAATTCCTTTTCTTGTTAAGAATTAATTTCTTTCTTTTCTCTCTCCTTCTTTCCTTCTTATCTTTGTTCCTTCTTCCCTCCCTCCCTCTCTTCCTCTCTTTTTCCTCCTCCTTCTTCTCCTCTCTCTTCCTTCCTTGTTCTTTATTCTCTGGTTTTGTGTGTTAGTCTGCATCTTAGAACCAAAATCTGTAAATGAAATTTAGTACCATTTTTGTTAATGAGTTTATATAAACATTGCATTTTGTATCTTCTCCTTCTTTAAGATAGAGTTATAATGCTTCTTTGTATTTGGAGTCTAAAGACTTTTCTGAGTCATTCTCATCAATGGGCACTCAAATGTAGCACCATGTGGAAAACACACTTCCTAGGATAGTGACTTCTTTAGTATGTTTAGGCTTGATACAGTGACACTATAGTGTGGAAGAGCACTGGGATTTTGTCTGTATTTTCTATTTGATTAAGTTCATGTTTTCTTTTTATCTTTAATTGACTTAAGTATTTCTGGAAGTTAAATAATTTCTCTTGAAAGTCAGCCAAAGATTTTTAATAGCTAGCTATTTGGAGGCCTGACTGTGGTTCTTTGTAATCATGTGTTGTTTGTAGCAGTCTTTCCCCACTTTGAGAATTTGGTGATCTATTAAAAAGATCTGGTAATTTCCAGTGCCTTTAATTGCTTTACCTGACTTCTGCCAGGTATCCTCTCTCACAATACTGTTTCATTTCAGTGGTTTCATAACATAATCATTTTGAAAGCATGTTAAGTGAAAATTTGAAATCTGAATTTAAGTCTGTGTGTAACAGTATTGCATGTGACACTATTGCTAAAAACAGGGTCACAACTCAATGACAAACTCCTTTACTGGGATGTTTGTGCATGGACGTTGGCATCACAATGTATCCATCAAAGTTCTTGGGACACAAAGTATGAAAAAGTTTTGCTTTAGTCAAAAAATATGGTATTCTTATTAATAAATATCTAACACACTGAGTTAGAGAATAGAAACAGAAAGGATATAATAGGGTAAAAGCAACTAACTTGGTCTCTGTGTCAGGTAGGTCTCCTCTGATAACATGGAAAAGGAGAGATAATTCCAAATAGCTTAAGAAAAAGAATATATTGACTCATGTAACAGAAAATCTAGGGGTTTGATACAGGACTTAAAATGCTATCATCAGGACCTGGTTTTGGCATCTCTCTTCATTCAGCTACCCTGTGTGTTGGCTTCATTCTCAGGCTGGCTAAGCCTAACCTCTCCAGTGTTCAAGACCAGAGGAAATGGGAGAAAGTGTCCTTTGGAAAATCCTGGGATCCACCGCAATGGGACCAATTTGGATCATATGGTCTCTGACCCAGTCTCCTGGGGGATCTTTTGCTCTGATTGACTAGGCATCAGGATGGCATGCCACGAAAAAATACACAGATTGAGACTCAGAGGGAAGATAAATAGTTTGCCAAGGAAAACTGTGCAATTTAACTTGAAGCAGCATGGCGTGATATTGGTTGGGTAGTCAACAACAACGTGTCTTACGGATATGGTCGAATATCGAAGACAGAGAAAATAGATAAATAGGCTAAAAACTCCCAACTGTAGCAAGTAAAGGTAGCCCTGAGTTTCTATTTGATTACAGTTTATTAAATTATAAAGATTTTTAAAGGTCTCTAATTAGTGCTCTGTCATCAGTCTTACGTATTATTTCTGTTCTTATGTATAGACTAATTTATTTATTTAGAATTAAACTAAACAGGAGAAAGAAAGAAATAGAAATATATAGGAGTAAATTAGAAATTCATTAAATTATCCAAGTACACTTAAGGCTCTTTTTACTTATTATGATGACCTGGATCACTTTAATTGCATTGTTCCACTTGGCTCTAGTGTGTAGGTAAATAGTAGTAAAAAAATATTTGTTTGCTAGCAATCTAGGGGTAAACCAAACTATATTGTTTGCTGTTCCCGTAAATCCCAGATACAGTGCTCTAGGTTCTGGTCAGAACTCAGTTATTCTTGTTTACTGACTCACACAGTAGTATAAATATATGTAAAATATGATTGTAGTGTGGCATTCTAGCCTCAAAACTGATTTACTACACCTTCCTCTGAGATCTTAACACAGTCAAAAATAGAACAGTGAGAAAATAAGCAGCTCCTCCCTCTCTTAACCAGCAACAGGCTTACCGTTCACTCTGCCTCCTGCATCCACCCAGTGCGACCAGATAAACACATAGAAGTGAGTTGTTCCCCACTTGGGTCATAATGTCATAACTGTGCTTGAATGTTATCTGTCTTTCAGCTTCACAAAGGCTTTTGCAATGATAAATGTAAGGTGTGGTCTGTCTGAAGGCTGTTTGCGTTATGGAAGGAAATTCTTGAGGGCTCTAAAGAAGCCTTAGCAGCAGTAATTGGAATTGGTAGGAGGAGAGAGTCTCTGAGAGTGAGGGGAGATGTTCTATCCCCACATTTTTGGTGGAGCAGAAAATGTAAACCAGGTGTTTTTTCACAGTGTTTCTGCTTATAGATTTAACCTGGCTGTCTCCAAGTGCATCCTGGGCGCGCGCGTGTGTGTGTGTGTATGAGACCTAAAGACACTAGAGCCCTTCCCTCTTCCAGTTCATGAGAAGTGAATAAATAAAGACTTGGCAGCCATCTCACAGAGGCTGCTGACACCTGCTTCGGACAAATCCCAGGGCACTGTGCTTTCGGTCTTCACTCCATGTTCTGCACGAAGGACTGAACTTTGTTTATCCTTTTCCTCCATCCAGCTAAAGAGATTATATTTCATGGCCAGCTGGTTCCCTTTGAGGCTGACTTTGGCTCCTTAAATATGATACTTGTCCAGATAAATGTTTCAGTTATTTAACAAAGGACATAAAAACCCACCTTTTCCTGATAGCTTTTTTCCACTTTTTATTAGTCTAATAGAGATCATTCGTGTTTGTTGACAAAATTATTTGGTTTTGTTCCCCCAGGAACAGTACTAAAAAGACTAAATATTTTATTACTGTAAAAGAAATTCTTTCTATTTTATTAGTATTTGTAGCACTGTCCTCTTGAGGCTGTGACTGTGATCACAGTAGGTCTAAAGTTATTGGCTTTTATTTAATGTAAGTATTCTAAACTACTTTTTCTTTTGGGGGGCATTTCCTTTTGGTGTATTTCCCCTTAGTGGTATGTAGTATATTCCATACTCAACTCACCTACTAAGATGAGAGTGCTTAGAATTAAAAACTTAAAGTCATAATAAAAATATTAAGTATACTTGTTTCTGAGGATCCACAGAGGTTTTCCAAACCCTGCAGTGAGTACCCATAATGTCTATTGCAGGGCCTTGCACATAATTTGCATTCTGTCTTGCTTGTTATTTGAGTGAAAAAGATGTAAATAGTTTGAATTATCTGTGTAACTATCCTCAAATCATAATATCAATGCTCTTCATAAATCTTCTGTTGTGGGTTATTTTGATGCTTTCGCTGCTCATTTTCACAGAGCACTAACCCGTCAGCATAGGCTCGATCCTCATGAATGCAGTGGACTCAGCTGTGACAAAGCTTCAGACTGTTTCATTACAGCCCGTTTGCCTGGTTTCACATTAAAAAGGAAGCGTAGAAGAGTAAGTCCCTGAAGATCAGAAGCAGCCACCATGAACTAAGCTAAATGAGACACCTCTGATTTTTTTGGGCATGACTGTAAAACCAGAGATACCACAGTTTTGTAGGGAGAATGTACAGCAGGATGGAGTCAGGTTATCTAGGTTTAAGAACCAGGTCTTCCCAATCACTACTGTGTACTTTTGGATAAATTCTTTAACGTCTCTAGGCCTTAGTTTCCTTGCTTGTAAAATGGAGATAATAATAGTATTTAACTCATAGGATTGATGTGAGGATTAAATGAAATCATGCTACTAAAGGGCATGGAACAGAGTCTGGCACTAAATGAACACTCAACAAATGTTAGCTGTTAAGTCCTGTCTGCCACAACTACTCCTTGACTCTGAACTACTAAAGCTCTTGGAATCTGCAGTGCTCGTTTTGGCACTTGATCATGCATTAATTCATCCATCACCATCTATTGAGTGATTTTAATCCCCTTTATATTGCTGAACACGGCTCACAGTGTTCAAGATAGCAGATTGCCTAGTGGTGCTGCTCAGGTTAAACAAATCTCTGATAAATATTTACTCGCAACTCTAGGTCAATCCTAGATGAGGATGGGATGGTTAATTGGCATCACTGCGTCAATGGACGTGAATTTGGGCAAACTCTGAGAGAGAGGGAGGGACAGGGAGGTCTGCTGTGCTGCATTCCACGGGGTTGCAAAGAGTCGGACACGTTTTAGTGACTGAATAACAACTAGGTTAGTACTAAAAAAGCTAAAGGAATGTGATACCCTGTTCATGGAGAAAAAGTGTCTCGCTTATGGAAGCCCTGCTTTCTTCCTCATTGCTAGAATATCCAGTTTAATTATGGGAACCTACGCCCTGAGAATGACACAGATAACAGAATGTAAGTATAGAAGAGTCTAGAAACCTTACACATTGTGAGAGATTGTGGAAAGGACTGGGTAGTGCAGCGGATAAGAACCTTTCTTTGATGTTAGGCACTATTGGAGAGGTTTGCTCTTTTTAGATTACTGTTTACAGTCAAGTTTTAATCTTTGAGTTCCTGAGGCTGGACTGGGGTTAGTTACCATCAAGAGTTACCCATTTTAGAAGCCCTTCCTCTCGCAGCTACTGTGGCTTTTTTCTAAGTCAGTTTCACCGTCCTTGCCATTTTTTCTCTCCTCAAAGAGTTCTTCCTAGAGGTTCCTAAGGTTTTATGAGCTTCTTGGGAGTGCCGACCAGTTTTCCAGAGGGCTTCAGTGTTGCTAAATCCTGAGTCAAACTCTCTGCCCTTTCCCCCAGGCTTAATAGGCTCTAGAGCAGTGGAACAGAAACACATAGGAAATAGGGACTAACAAACTGTAAGGAGACAAGGGGCCCTATCTTGAGCATGTACTTGGTTTGAAGACCAACTCTAGAGCTGTGCTGCTAACCCTGCCCTCAATTTTAAACTGCCCTGGATATTGAGGATTCACTCTGTCTCTCTCAAGTGATTTTTAAAATTCAGTTTACTTTAAATGTGAAAGATGGTGGTTTTCTATAAAATGAAAAATTGCCATATTTATACTATATTTGGTTTGGAGACTGAGTGTATAGATATGTGGACCAAAACTGTCTGTGAAAGCACCCCAAACTGTTTTTTCTCATGATCTGATGTTGGGCATTACTGAATTTTGCACTTAGAAAGCTATTACTTTGATTTTATGTTCATTTTCGTTTCTAAAATCAGAGATGGGTGCCATTTCAGACTGTTATTTGCAAGCATTTCCCCACAGATTTTCTTGGCCCTGCAAGCGTTCTACTATCCTGACTGACTGTGACTATCATGGCGGCTCAACTCTGTGTTCTGGATGTTTTGCTAACAATTCAAACTTGCTGTTTTCCCATCACAATTATATTCTCCATTATTTTTCATTTTGTCTTGTTTTTTAGCAATAGTTGTCATTCATGTAATTGTAGGATATTTGTTAGATGTAAACTCTTAGTCTTGCCTGGAAATATCAAATATTTAAAACACTGTATTCTTTGGAAGCACACGAGGAATAATATTTTAACACATAGCTTTTATTCACTGAGCTGACATTAAGCTAAGGTAATTTTGTTCCATGTTGTGTAATGTTCTCACTTGTGATGATTCCTGCAGTTATCTCATTTTGTTTTTTAATCACAACAACTAAAGGGCAACAAACAGCTGCTGGAGTTAGCGTTGTCAGACATTTTAGGTAGTTTTTCCTTTTGCATGAAACAGTTCTGTTGAAAATACTAAATTGTGTATATGTTGAGATTGCCACCCGCTGGTGAAATAGAGAATTTCCATTTTAATGAGTAATTTAAGAAAACATATTTGTTTTCTGTTTCTGAAGTATGAATTTATATGTTTAGGTTTAAAAATATATATTTTTAACTTTGCTAGAAGAATAAATATTTTTATTATTATGGAACATTTTAAAACTCTACTGGAAAAAATTTAAAACTCTATCATTTGAAACCATTTAAAAATCTTTATTTACATCTCTTGTGGCCCCTACAAAGGGGAGAAGAGAAAAAAAAAAAAAGCCCAAAACTCAGAATATGCCTAAGTGTTGTCAGTGGTTGCTGTTGACTACTAAGATTAAGAGGGAATAAAATAAATGTTGTTGTTTCTTTGCATTTGTATGGAGTTATATTTTCTCCCCCTACGCAAAGCTTGTATTGCTTTAAAAGAAAAATATAAATCTGAAGAAGAAAAATAGCTATGTGCTAGTGTACATAAATCTAAATGTTAAGTCTCACAAGGGCACTTGATAGAGTGTTTAAAAAAAAAAAGCGCCACCCTAAATCAATGCCACATTTAACTAAAAAGATACAAAAGGAACAAAAGCCTGGAGATTGAACTGCAGCTTTCATCACTCCACTAGCACAAATTTTAAATTCAAATGCACACATAAGAATTTATTATGTGATAAAGATGCCATTTCAAATTCATGTGCAAGGGTACCTCCCGTCATTTGCCAAATATATTCCAGATGTGAAAAATTAAAAATATGCAATGACATAAATTAAAAAATATAAATTAACATTTAGGCTAAGTAAAACACAAAGGAAAAATTATAAAGGAGAATGTTGAAAATATCTGTGTATAAGTATCACCAGAAAAACAAATGATAAACTAGGAAAAATATTTAGAGCTTACAGAACCAACAAGTAAAATAAGACTTTTTAAAAAAGGCCTGTGAGTATTTGAAAAGAATATTAAGCTCATTACTAATCAAAGGATTATGTATGTTTTGAAAACTGAAAAGTTTAACTATAAAATTGGCCAAGATTTAAAAAATGTTATTATACTTGGTGTTTTCTGATAAATGTTTTCCTTTTCTGATAAAGCTTTCAAATATCTGACATGTTAACTGTGTTGCTTAGTAGATGGAAGATGATACAGACAAAAGTACTCCATATTATAAAACTCTACTTCTGTTTAAAATTATTCCTTAAAAAAGTATTTAATAATATGGAAAAACACTCATCTAGAATTTAGATTACAAATAGGGTTTACGTAATAACATAGTTTTATCTATATCTATCTCTCCATAAGGATATTATTTCAGAGTTTTAATAGTGATTACCATACTACCAGAGTTATTGGTGATAATTTCCTTCTTCATTTCTTTCTGTATTTTTAAAATTTTTTGAAAACAGTAAAATTGCAAATACATGAAGTGCTTCTTAAAATTCCTTTAAAATTAGGGTATGAAATAATACATGTAGTTTGATTACTAGTTTAATAAAATATGTTATATGTACCTATGTATGTTCATAACTATAGATTAAAATTATTTGAGAGCTTAATAGTGGCTATTTGTATGGTTATTTCTATATTTCCTAGTTAGAAGTGATTATATTCTTTTATTATTCATTTTGTAAATATTTTGCTTCTGATAAACAAAGATGTACGTTTCATATATATACATATAATATTTGATCTTCCCAGGTGGAGCAGTGGTAAAGAATCCACCTGGCAATGCAGGAAATGCAAGAGATGAGGGTTCAGTTCCTGGGTCAGGAAGATCTCCTGTAGAAGGAAATGGCAACCCACTCCAATAATCTTGCTTGGGAAATCTGATAGCCAGTGGAGCATGGTGGACTCCAGTCCATGGGGTTGCAAGAGTCAGACATGACTTAGTGACTAAACCACCATTATACCTCAATAAAACTGTTAAAAAAAGAATACATACAACTCTTGTCCTTTCTTTCTAAAAAGAAAATTTAATACTTAAAACATTCAGTGTTTACCTTTTACTAGCTCAATATTTATTTCATCCATTTATTGATATATAGATTACTCAAGATATTTAAAATATTCCCTCATTGGCATTTGGCACTGCAAGGAATCAGCATTTTAAACCAGTCTACACAAATTTGGATCTGTACATTATCTTCTATAGTGGGATGGTGGGGGGGAGTAGAGTAAAATATTTCCATTTATCAAGATAGGTTAGTCCCTTAAAGGAAATTAGCATCATGTACAAGGAGCTGACTGCTTTGTGGAAATATTCAACTATCATTTCATCAAAAGAAAATAATTTCTTATGATTAATAAACTTCAGCAAGGAAATATGATAAGACTTTTCAGGAGGAAACTTCTTACCCAGATATTAGAATATCTCATTAATATGAACTTGGCTTCAGCAGTAATATTACTGATTATGTGGACTGTTAAATAGTCCATCTGTAATGCAAATATAACTCTAGAAACCTGACATCAATGAATTTTCATCAAGCAACTTCAGAACTAAATTAAGTAAAACTCTTGATTCGATACAGCCATTCTTTTCTGATAAAGCTTCCAAATATCTGGCATCCTAAAAGTCTGTTGCTAGGTACGTGAAAGATGATGCAAAGGAAAATATGGTCTCAGTCATTTTTTAATAAAGGAAACTATGCAGCTCTCCTGTGTGACTGCACACAGCCTGACTGGCAGGTAACACTAATCTGTGTCCAGAGGTACAACAACGCATTTGCCAGGCCTGCTGAGCTGTTTGGAGATCTTTTGCCCAGACTCTGCTGTGGAACAGCTGGCTGTGTCGTCTGTTCCACCTTACTTGCAAGGCTGTCTCACTCTGAAGCCCTACCAGCTAATATTAAAATAGTAATGCATGGCATAGACCTAGAGAATGAATGAAAATACTCATCCCCAAGGCATCTCATGAGTTGATTATAATAAACATTGCTTAATTATTTATTACTAGTTGCTTTATAAATTACTCTGGTTTTGCTGAAGGGTATAAACTGTGAGATGGGAGTGAAGAGCTAGAGAGATGAAATTGTCAGGGGATCTGTGGTTAAGGGTTTCATATAACACACAAATGCCTTTTGACTTTACCCTGTAAATAACCGTGGAAACAGAAATCTTTTGAAGGGGAACTGAAAGGTCAGATCTGTATTTTCTCTGTTTGATGGAGAATGAATTTGAGGGAGTCAGGAAAAGAGGCAGGTAGACTTTAAGGTGAAAGACTATGAAAGGCCGCACCACAGATAAAAGAGGAGGAAGCACCAAAATATTTAAAAGAGAAAGCATGTAGGAAGAACATTTAGAAGGATTTAGTAGTTGAGGGAATATGGAGGCCAGAGGTAAAGCAGAAGAAAGAATGAGTTTTCTTCCTTATATAACTGGGTAGATGGTAACATCCTTAAATAATACTGGAATGACAGGTGCTGATGCTGATTAGAATGGGAAACATAAGTGGCTGGTTGACCCACTTTCCTAATGGATACATGCAGTCATTCAGGAATTTTACAAGAGCAAATTGTATGGACAGACATATAATAAACAATGACAGTAAAATTACAGACAAAGCCCTCCGACTAAATCACAAAAAGCCTGGAAAACATAAGAACCTTTTTATGATGCTGATGTTAGAGACGTGGACAAAGATGGAACAATTAAATCACATTAATTGTATTTGTTATGTTGCAATGGGAATGATTTTGCTTGCTGTCATAATGAGCTCTGCTATAATAGGCATTCGCCTTGTATCCCACCTATTCATTTATTAGAATGAGGTTTTATTTGTTCCCCCCTTTTACAAAGTAAATACACAATAAGATCAAATAAATTTTGATGATTGCCAACAGATGGTGAGGGGCTCAAACTCAGACCATCTGATCTTTTGGTTTTCAGTTCTTTCCGGCTGTTCTTTCTACTTAATTACCTTCCCCTCACTTCCTAATCCCTTCCCTGTAACTCTACACCAAGATTGGGTCTAGCACTCTGTTAATTTTCTGCAGCCTATACAGCTTTCTGATGAGATATTGGGTCTTAGTATCTGTGTTGCTAATATATCTAAACAGTCTGGTTGTAGCAAGAAAACCTTTCAATCCTGCTTGAACCGTGCCTTTTCTCAATTTATTAATTCAATTTAATGTTAAGAGTTTAGAACTTATGTTTGATTCACTTCACATCTGACACAATGGATCAACCACCAGTAATTTTATGCAATCAAAGAACTATTTTAATTGACCTGTCTTTTGAACCCTTCTCATGAGACATGTATTTTTTTTCAGTCACTGAAATAGCCTTACTAGAGTGATATATGTGTTTTAGTGAGAAATTACCTTTATTACATGAATGCATCTATGCATCTTTTGTGAATGAAGGAGAGAAAGTATTGTGTAATAGGTATTTTAATGATAGTTCAAGGAAATGCATAAAGGGTAGGAATTTATGGATACTTCTGAGGTAATTTACTATAGACTATGTGTATTTATAGAATCCATGTCTAGATAAAACCTCTCTTTTCTTTTGATAGGTATGTTTAAATGTCCAGTTCAATATAAGGAGGCTGTTTTCATGTTCAGCAGTCCCTAATAGCACTTCTTTACTGAGGTAACCTAATAGAATTCTGTTGATTGAAATTCCTGCTTTATAAATGTGTCCGCGTGTTTCTGTCATGTTTAACAGTAGTTTGTTTAACCGAATGCTTGCTCACTAGATACAGAAATTACACACCAAAAACTACATATGGTTAAGCATTTGTAATAAAGCTTAGTTTTAAAGACATCATCTATATTTTTTGAATATCACTTAAAATAATCAGATTTTTCTGGTAATAGAAATATTAAATGTTCATTTACATTTTTTTGAAAAATTAAGAAGGATACAGGAAAGAAACCTGACAATACTCATTTCTCATTAAAGGTGATGGCTATTAAAATTTTTACATAGATCCGTTCTGAATTTTTTATGCATATGTTTGTAAAATGAAAAATTTTAAACAAATTTGAACTTTTACAATGATTTATGTAGACAGACATTACTTTTAACTTGTGTGAATTTTATTCTGTGTGTGTGTGTGAGAGCGAACAATTTAAATAGATTTTAAAAATTTCCTGTTCATTTCGAGTATATGGAATAAGCATGAGACAGGGGATAGGTATCTGCTGTTTCTTCAGTGTGTCTCAGTTTCTCTGTCTCTTATAGTATGTGCATCTTGCTACGCTGACTATGATTCTAATGGTAAAAATACACATTTTTCCTACAGCACGTTCAAAACTAAGCCAACCGCTTTGATGCTCAGTCACAGAAACAGTCATCTATTCTAATACGAAAAAGAAAAACTGTCTTGATGTTATGGTATTTGGTGTCCAAACCGGAGACTTTCGTGGGCAGTCTTAACCATATGAGATTTTTTAAAAACATGTGCTGACTTTAAAATCTACTGCATGAGATGCAACTTCACTGTAATCTACTTGTTGTATCTAGTTATGAATTTTTTCTCGTAAGTACTCTTTGAGAGCATAACTGCTTTAACCAATCCACTATTTTTTAGATATTTGATTGCTTTCCAATGTTTGGCGCTAAGTAAGGCCACGACAGCTGTTGCACCCAAGATGTGACGTGATGATCAAACGTTATTTTTGCACATGTACTTAAATGCTGTTGTGGTATCTTTCCTTCCGGCATTTTTTTTTTTTTTTTAACACTTTCATACTCTTCAAGTATAGAAGCTAGGGGAATGTGACTTCACAATAACCAATGGGAGGTTGCCTTTAGTGGAAGAGGAGGCGATATGACATCTATTTTAAATACAATCTTTGATATTGGGGGGGGATTTCTTGCCACAACACCTCCTGTTCAGAGAGTTTGGATTAGCACTTAAGTCGCATGAGCCAGTTCACGGAGCGTATTTGCTGTGACTCTTTTTGAGAGCTGCGGTGTTCTGGTTCTTTCTGTTGGCTTCGTGCTGCTGACACCTTGGCATTTTCTCAGTGCTGTGATCCACGTGCTTGTCCTTCAGACTGGCATGGCTGTCCTTCAAAGCTTAGGTTGCTCTAAACGGTTTCATCGGAGGACAGCTGTGTGCTGCTGTGACTTGGGCAGTAGAAAGAAAACCGGGGTTTCACAGCTTTTTGGGCAACTCTTCATGTAGACACTCTCGTCCAAAAATCTCTAGGGAAATCAAGGATTCAACTCCTAGGATACATTCCTAGATGAGGAATAGTAACTTGTCAAAAGTATAAACATTTTTAAGTCTTTTGATACATTCCAATCAACTGCTTTCCAGACACTTTGTACCCATTTATGTATGAGACTATATGTCATAGTCATGTAATGTCACTACATGTATACACACACACACATCATGCCAACTATACATGAGGCTGATCGTTTGTCTAAAACATTATTATTTTCAAAAGAAGCCGCTCCATAGACCAGGTGAAGTTTTACTTCGTATTTCTTCAGTCGTTAGAGGAATTGAACAGGTTTTTTTGCCTGTCTAATGACCTTTTGTTTTATAATTTTTAATTTGTGTTCTTTGTCCCTTCTCTCACAAGGCTTTTGGTGTGAGTACTTTTTAAAATAAAAGCTAATGACTAAGAGCACTTGGTATTTAAAAATAATACTCAAACCTGGTGAGACAAGACATGTATTTATCAAGAGAAAGATGTAATAGGAAGAGTGTAAGGATGGAGAGACAACATACATTCAAACAGAATGGCCTTTCATGGCCCTTATGCTCTCACCCCCTTTAAAAATTGCCCCATCCACGGCTTCTGATGCCTAGGTGGCCACGTGTTAGACCACATGACTTTAATGATCAGAGCTGATGGGATGTCGACTCAAAGGTCATGAGTTAATAGGCTGCCAAGGGATTTATGAACTGCACTGGAATGTCTCCCTAGGGAACTAGAATAGCAAGTTAAAAAAAAAAAAAAGATTGCCAATTAATAGCAGATCTGAAAGGACAAACATGTAGAATATGAATGAACCAGATAAGTGGTGGCGCTGTAGAGAAAAGAGTCACAAATTCCTGCTCCTGAGATCTCTAAAGCCACCTTAAAGAGCCACATTCCAGCTCCAGTTTCAGCAAAGCTGTTTACCTCTCCTGCTCTTATTCCCCTATACACCTCCCTGTCTCTTAAGCTTCCTTGACTGGGCCTCTATTATTTACATTGAAGTGACCCTGAAGAAACAGAATGATTCTGAGGAAAAGTAACACAGGTTTAAAACTATCTTATTTACTACAACTCTCTATATATCCCAGCAGAGTTATTTGAATAGTCAACAATTCTTTCATTTAACAATTTGTTCAACATAAAATCATTGAGCATGCTGTCTATATTAGGTGTTGGGCTAGGTGGTAAAGGAGATACACAGACAAATCAGACAATCTGTCTTCTAGAAGCATATAGTTCAATCATGCTTTGCTATGTAGCGTGGTCTTTCATTACTGCGGATTGTCAGATCAATGGTGACCAGCTAGTTGCTAGGCAACTTGAAATACAGGAATACAGAACTGATGCAGCTTCGTTATGATATGAATTCATCTCTGAAATGTTTGTCAAGAATTGTGAAGGGTCTGAAATTTTCCTCTCCTTTAAAGCTATGATATTAGCCTGCCACAGTTTAATAGATGCTGGCAGAAGACATGTGACTTCTGAGTCAGAAAAGGAGTTTATTACTCACAGCAAGGCAAGCAACATGAGTTTTATGTTTCCTTCTGGCCCTCTTGCCCCCAGGTCTCATGGGGGCATTGAGGGCAACTCCGTGAATGTGTCACAAATGAGAAACACCAAGTATAGGGAACCCCAATCTTTCACAGTGAACTGTAATCAAACCTGCCTGACATTTACCCTGTAGGGAAACATCTTTATTATACTGGACAGTAGGTTACCCTCCACTGTGGAGGGAGACACTACCTCTGTCTTCCAAGGCTACTAAACAAACATTCTTGAAAAGATAGTCCAAAACATAGATAGTCGGTGTATGGCACCCCACCCCAGTATTCTTGCCTGGAGAATCCCATGGACAGAGTAGCCTGGCGGGCTGTAGTCCATTAGGTCGCAAAGAGTTGGACACGACTGAGTGACTAACATACTTTTGCTTGCAAGACATTTTACAGAAACTTTATAAGTCCATAGAGAATTGTGTTCCAACAATGTTCTTTCTCTGGATGCTTTATGAAACAGCTCAAAAGTTTGGTCCTTTTTTCTGTTAACTCTAAGTATCTACTTATTCTGAGATTGTCCTGTATGTCCCCATTTTTAGCATATTCTTTTTACTAGGTGTATTTACCAAAACTCTACTTTTTTCCACGCTTGTTTGTTTTATATAACAGAAGCCAATTTTCTCTGACTTAAACAAAAAAGAAAGTTAGTAGAAAGACACAGGATCATTTCATAATTCAAAGAACAACCCCTGACTAGTACTGTTCCGGCATCTCATTAACAGAAGTTCATTGTTATCTCTGGAGTACTGTCATTAGCATGCCTCAGCTTCAGTGGCTCTCAGTCTCTGTCCTTCTCCACTCCAAGTTTTAAATTCTCAGAGGAGAGGAGTGGAATGGCCCAGCTTGGCTAAGACTCTGCCTCTGTCTTTTCAATTATGCCCAAGGGGGAGGGGCTGAAAAAGCACACAGACCTAGTAAAACTTTGCTGTTCCCAAGTTAGGAGAGAATTTTTTGGCAGCTTTGGAAACCTCCCGATTGCTTTCTTCTATATCTGAATTTGTTTTGATTGATATTCCACTACTCATAGAAAAATACGGTTATTGTTTTATAAACTATTCCAGTTTTTAATCAATTAAATATAGTTTTGCTTTATGTGTCATTTTCTTGGTTATCTCCTGCCATTTCTCAATTTTGGGGACTGATCTAAGCCAATTTAGTGATTCAAGAGTTTGGGGTAAGTATAGGTAGCATCTGGTGGTTGAAAATACATTGGACTATATGTCTTTTGTTATCAGTCCTGTTGTCAAGTGGTATGGCATAAGCAGAGCAAGACTTAGCCCCAATTTTTTTTTAATAGTAAATATTTATTAGTCAAAATATCAATATCGTTATGTCAACTATGAAAATTTATTTTTAACACTTTTCATGCTAATTAATATATATATATATTCTGGTGTAGATTTGAATAATGCTGTTTGAAATACCAGAGTAGCCACCTCTACAACTGTGAATTTTCATAATTAGGGTAATTCCAAGATTACTTAATCAGCCCTGGAATGTGGGGTAATGTTACCTTATTACGTATATGCATATATATACATGAGCCCCTTAAAAATAGAAGCATTTTTCAAATAAATTACCAGACAGACAATACAATAAGGTCAAAATATAGGCATTTAGTCATGCACTCATGCTAATTCCCAAACTTCTTTGTAATTAACATTCCTCCTCACTGGATTAATTGGGTTTGCAATAAGTAATCACATTTGTAATACTGCAACTGTTCCCAAATTAATTGCTCATGTGTTCAATGAGCCATTACATGTTCTCATTTAAAGCAGCTTAAAGAGCCCATGATCTTAAAGCTGTAGTCCTAAACATTTTGGGGAGAGAGGAACAGAATCATCCAGGAATACGTCACTAATATGATGACAGCAGTAAACCAGTGGGTCCCCAACTTTGAGAGGACATGAGAATCACCTCACTACTCATTGAAAATATAGATACCTTGGCCCCACCCCCAGAAATTCTGATCAGAGAGTTATTATGTGGGGTCTGGAAAAACTCGGAGGAGCGTCACACACTTTCTTTCTAGAAAAAAGCACATATTCACATACTTCCAACTTTACCAGTGGTTTCACTGTGACGTGAGTACAAATTTTCTGGAGACTCATTGCATATTACAACCACTGAGGGAGTTTTAAAACAATAGTTCAAACCAATTAAATCATAATATGAGTGGTACAGGATGACTAAGCTATCTGCATGGTTTTTTCCCCAGCTGAGAGTGGAGACTAGAGACCTTCCCCAACATATTAATTTGTTTTACTGAATTAGACTCAATTGACAGATACCTAGCAAAATGATACTAAAAAGATCGCAGTTACCCTATAAATCTTACACAATACACAGTTTAATTTGTGTACTGGTGAGAAAGCACATCATTTTTGGCACTGACTTGTCTTTCTCTCTTCAGAGGTTCAAAGGATTTAGTGGACTTTGTCCTCTGTTTTGATAGATAGCCTTCCCCAGCTTGAGAGAAGAAAAGCACAGCTCTTTTTATAATTTATGATGGCAAGGTGAGTGTTTATTGTATTATTTTAGTTGAAGGAAAATCTAAGAAAACATACAGTGTTTCAAATGGACCATAAGTTCACTGTATTTTAATAGCATGCCCAAGGTAAATATTTGTTGTGAATAATCTAGAAAAATGGTTAAATGGGCAATTTTCTAGATGTTATCTGAAGAAGGTCTTTTGAAGTTTTTTTGATTGGGAACATATCATAATTAACAAAGTGGTAGATGGAAACTTTAGTTAGACTGATAAAGTTTTTGAAATTATTTTAGACTTCTGTATTACAAAGGAAGGGAGACCGATAATCAGTAATAGAAAAAACATGTTGGAAATAACTCTAATCAAAGCTTCTTCTATGTTTCTTTGAAGTGGATCTACTTATAATATTACTCATATAGACATTCAGAGCACTGGCAATAATAGGTGATTTGATGATGTTTAAAACCCTTGAGTAAATTTACATAGGACAAGAAATTTCCCAGAGGACATGAATTTAATAATTATGATCATTTCTTGTACTGATAACTCTTGAGATAGGATTAGCACTTCTAGAGACAAAATTTTAAAAAATCAAATTGTGAAAATTAAGCATCAGAAGTTTAGATCATTCAAAATGTATGAGTTATAGCCCATTTGTGTAGAAAAACTGGCTTCCAAGTAAGGAAAAGGACCATTTCTATGCTCAGAAACTTTCTCTCAGAAGTTTGAAGCCCCTAATGGCCTAGGGCAGAGATCAGTTAAGTGCAAATTTGCTCTTTTTGTCAGAAATTTTCTTTTTTAAACTGTCAAGGTGGAATCATTATTGTTTTTTGTTGTAAAAAATTGAAAAGATTTTTCCAAGCTTTAATAAAAGCACTTCTTAAAGTTGGATTGTGGAGTGGTATTCACCAAAATTGTGAGGGTTTGGAAGTTTTTCAGAATCCATTTGTGGTAGAGAAAATTCAAGTGCAGCGGTACTGTTGTTTGAGGCCACTGCTGTCACAGAAGGTAGCACCCGAGGAAAGGTGACTGCTGTTCTTAGCAGTGTGTTAAGGGCTTTCAGGGAAGATCCAGCCTCGTAGGATAATGATAACAGTGGCTGCTGGGAACTTGCTCTACACCAGCCTTATAAGATGCTCTGCATTTGTTTTTCCAACCCTAACAGTCCCATGGGTGGTATCATCATTATCACCATTTTATGGATGATGAAATGGTGGAGACAGGGTTTAAATCCACACAGCTCTGCTTACTAAGCCCCTGTTCTTTCTCTCACACCATCTTCTCTCTGTTCCACATAATCTTTAAACCCTCTTGCTTAAACCCTGAAGGATTACTCACTGTATTGGGGGGCAGCATTTGTAGCATGGGACGGCTCTGTTTACCTGAAAGACCATTTTCCTTTTGAGCTTTATGTTGGTCTCCTTGGGATTTCCACTTATTAACTCCATGGAAGAGAGATCAAGGATAGATTAGAAGGGTAAATTGAATTGTACGCCAGCTTTTTCACTCTCCTCTTTCACCTTCATCAGGAGGGTGTTTAGTTCCTCTTTGTTTTCTGCCATTAGAGTGGCGTCACCTACGTATCTGTGGCTATTGATATTTCTCCCAGCAGGCTTGATTCCAGCTTGTGCTTCATCCAGCCTGGCATGTCGCATGATGTACTCTGCATATAAGTTAAATAAACAGGGTAACAATATACAGCCTCGGCGTACTCCTTTCCCAGTTTTGAACCAGTCCATTGTTCCATGTCCAGTTCTAACTGTTGCTTCTTGACCTGAGTACAAGTTTCTCAGGAGGCAGGTAAGGTTGTCTGGTATTCCCATCTCTTTAAGATAGAGGGTAAGAAGGAAAAGAGAGCATTAAGGACATAAAGGTAGACCCCTATGGACACTGTCTTTTCACCATTTGGAGAGAAGACTGTGTGTCTGGGGCAGACGGTTAATAAGTGCGGGAAGTGCTTCTATTTTCTCCTAAATCTGAGTGTTCATTCTCAGGGGATGTGCATGTGGCAGTTAAAAGGCTGGGATGTTCTAATATCCCGTCAGCAGGGGGAGCAGTGAACTCGACGTGACATCCCATAGGGTGAGAAAGGCAATCCACTCAGCACAGTGGTATGAGTAAGTGTTCTTATTCTGCCTGGCATTAATAGATTCCATGAAAAAAAAAATTATTTCCATCTTCTTCCATGCTGTTTATGGATAATTAAGTCATCAGACATCAATGTTGCAGCAGAAAAAAAATTTACTTTAGTAGAAAAATACATTTCATGTCTATGTCCAGTAGTAGAGAACATCTATAAATATTTAGTGAATTGCAGTTTTAAAGATATATTTCTAGAATCCATTAGGACTGCTAATTCTGTCCAAGATTATTGTTACACCCTGGACTCAGAATAATATTTCTGTTGCGGACATTCAGATGAAAAGAGATATTTGGTTCTATGAGGTGACTTGAGGGTCCCTGAAAATTGTGTACCTATTACTGTCTTTACAACCTCTAATAGCGGGCAGGTTTTAATCCCCTTTAGGTTAAAAAAAATTTTTTTTAAATATATATAACCAGCATCTGCATATTTTACATAAAATGAGTGGCTCATTAATTGTTCTCCATGATTGACTTTGTTCTCGTTTGAAGAGGCTTTGTGGACTGGGGTACTCTGGTGTTGCAGACTATAAGGCTGGCTCATAAAGCATGTGCTGAGACTCGTTGAACATAGGCTAGAGGGTCTATAGGAGGAAAGTGGAAGCCTGAACGACAAACCTCCACTTTCATTTGGGCCAGTGGTTTGTTCTCTTGGGTCTTAGAATAGGAGAAGCAGCATGTGGAGTATGAGCCCCAAAAGGAGATTATGAGAGTCACAGTTCAGAAAAGTCCAAGTTTAATGAAGTGAGTAGTATTTCTTCTGGTTGGTGGTTTATGACATCGCTTTTGGTCTTGGACACCTTGGAGTAGCTGAAGAAAGTTGTAGACCCTTTTCCAATAAATCTGTGTATGCACACAAAATTTAGCCCTCCGCTTCAGGAATTTATCTGGTGTTCTGCCCTCCCCTGGAGCCCCCCACAAATCCTTGTTTAGAACAACAGACTCAGAGATGTGGGGTAGACAGGTGGTACACACCAGGTGTGTGCCAGATGATCCAGAGAAGGGTGGCATTTGCTCTTTGTTTTTATGTTTTCTCTAAGACGTTTTTCCATTCAGGTTTTATATTGCACATAATCTATCAGTACCACAGTATGCATATAGCATTAGAATGTAAAGAGACTAACAAAATTAATTGTGAGAGCTTACATTTTTACTGATAGGAAGACACAACTCAAGATTGATCGGCTACCAATTTAGAGAATGGTGCTAATTAAATTTAAATCCAAATCTCTCCGCCCCCTAAGTTGGAGGGCCACCTAAATCAAGAGGTGACGGCAAATGGCTGGAAGTTTTGAACCTAACGATGACAAGTAACGTTTGTCCACCCTCCATCAAGCACTTTCACGCTTGCCCCGTTTGGTTCTCCCGGTGGTCCTGGGAGACAGGCAGAGTAGGTATGCTCATGGGAATCTCTGAGAGCAGAGATTTGTGAACCAAATTCTCAGAAAACTTTAGAGATTCTTCCAAGGGCCCTTGGCTGGTCAGTGGTGGAGCTAGTGCTCATCACCTGGGCCGCTGACCACAAATTATGTGCTCGTTTCATGGAGCTGTGGGGATAAGTCAATCATTATGGCCTGCCTGTGGCCCCCTTGCTGCAGTTACGGGTGCTCCCTGAGGACCCTGAGCTGTTGGCTCCCCGGCTGATCCAGGCAAAAGGACAGAAAGCCTACTTTAGTTACTTGATCAGAGGGCCAGGAAGCTGAGCTCACAATTCAGCGTTAGCTCTCTCCTGTTGGTACTGCAATACCAACATATTTCAAAACAGATAGAGGGCTCTACAAGGGTTTAGATGCATCTATGTACAGAGAAGATTCACAATGGGTTATTAAATGGGAGTTTTGAGGCTGGCTTCATGGGAAGTGCCAACCCTTCTTTCTCCCAAATTTCCCCAGGTGCCACTGTCAAAGGCAAAGCACTCATCTAGATGGATCATAGTTCTGACCCCAAATGGCATTTCCAACTTTCCTTATATATGATTCAATTTCTGAACTTCCTTTTCATTGATATTAAGTGCTATAGCTTACAAAAGTCTTTGGGCATTAAAGATATAGATGTGTTCAGCATTGCTCAGGTGTCTCTGCTTTTTCCAGTGCCTTAGCTGTATTGATTTTAGAATTTTAAATGACCCTTTTTACCAGACTTGATTAATGTCTGTTCCCCTCCTCTTAGCTACCTAGCTCCTTCACTCTCTCCTGTGCTATCTCCTTTCCTCTCATACTAGCACAGATTCGAGGCAGCTGACCTTCATATGACCAAAGGTCAGGAGATGTTGTGAGGAGGGTCCCTGGAGTCCGGTGATTAGCCTATGAAGAGGGGATCTACTGTTTAAGGGTCAAGCCTTCAGCACATTGCCCAGCACTGGGAACAGAAGCAGTGGACCTCCTGGCTTGGTAAGTACCAGACTGTTCTACTATGTCGCTTCCAGAAGAAACGCTTGGCCAGGCAGAGGGCTAGAAGGCGAAATGAGATCTCTGGCAAGAGTTAGCCGGCCAGTCCCAATATCACTATTATTGCATGAGGCTAGGGTCAGTTTCTTGACATTCCATCTCATTAATTAATGGATGTCCTCTGCTACCGTTGGAGGACACTTCATTTAAAATTGTGTTCACACGTTACTTTATTCTCTCTGCAACTGAACTGCAAGATCCCTGAGGATGCTGCTGCAGTGTGGCTTTGCACGCCTCTCCCCAGTGTCCCCCAGAGTAGCTGGGGTGTGATGAATAATGGCACTTGGGGTCAGGATTTTTCTTCTCTTTCAGAAGGTGGGTGGGTGAGTGGGAGGATGACCACCCTTCCCCTGGGGTTGGTCATTCCTCAACCAGGATCATTTTCACTTGGGACTACGTATTTCTTTTCACGATATTTTAAATTTGTTGTAAATGACAAAAGTAATATAACTACATTGCATCAAATTTGGATAATTTATACATAAAATAATTTCTCTTGTTACTACATGAATATACCTACTCTTAGTATTTTTATATGCATTTAAAATATTTTTAATGACAGTGTACTTGAATATATTTTAAAGACTGTGACATTCTATTATCTCTTTTGTTTAATTATACTCATAAATGTTACTGGGATATAAATTTTTATTTCACTGTTTTCTTATTATTATTTGTTAGATACATCATTTTTTCCTCATCGGTATTTGTTAGATATGCCATCATTTGTTTCCTTATTGTTATCTATCAGATATACCATTATTTAGCTGTTTCACTATACTAGTCACAGATAGATGAGTAAATGAATATTAAGTGTCTGCCAGCTTAGGAAATCTCCCTGTTTGGATGTAGTTTGACAAGTCATTGTCATATGGCATAGTTTAGGCTCATTGTTGCTCATCAATAAATGTTGGTTTTATTCCTGCTTCTCTTTCTCCCTTCTTTATGCTGTCTTTATGGTCATTTCTTATACTGCAAGCTGCCTGAGTATAGCATATTTTTAATCCAGAGATTTCTAACTGGTTGTTATGTAAATTTACCTTTGTTATTTCAATTAGCGATTTGTGGGGAGCACTAGTACTATGACCCCAAAGGTTCAGTTTTCTTTATGTTACTTGGTCAAGGCTATTGAGTCTTTCTTGCCAGACATAAAATGTTAAAGCTACACAGGATTGTTTGAAATCACCTTATCCAATGATTTCCCACTAGGTGCACTGTCAGAATTTTTAAAGGTGCTTAAAAGAGTACTAATTCCTTACTAAGCCTTAATTTGGTGGCTGAGGATTGGGAATCTGCATTTTAACAAGCATCCCAGTGTTCTGATTTTGGTGGTAGAGGTCCATGATTTGAAATTATCATTTGGTTAGTAGACCTTGCTAACTTTTCAGAGTTAATTTTAGATTTTTATCATGTTCAGTCTTTTGCTTTTCAGACTAATTGAACCTCAAGATGACTCTATAGCAGGAGGCAAATATTACAATCACAATTATGTTCTGCAACAGGAAATAAGTTCCAAATGAATCTTAACATTTTCCTTGACACGTCACTGTGTTTAAGTGTATTAAAGATGTCACTGAAGAGTGCAGGGGAGGAGAGTGAACTTGATTTGGCAGGTGGGTGTTCGTGGTACTGTCATCCACGACTGACTGTGCCGACTGACAGCGTGCACATTACCGCTTAACTGGTGTCGTGCTCAGTTGCAGCAGATTTAAGTGTATGGCATTTTTCACTGCATATTTGAAGCTGTTTTAGTTAATAGTATTAATTGTGCTTAGACCAACTTTCAGCCACTGTTTCAAAGTGCTTAATGGATAATAAACCCAAAGGTTCTATGGGCCTCTACTTAGGATAAATGTGGGTCAACCTCTGCCATGTTGCTTAGGTATTATGCATTTTGAGTAGGGCAAATGTTAGTTCAGAGAAGGACTCTTCCCCATATTATAGATAAATAGCGAAACTCAGGAAGGTGAAATGCCCAAGGTCAGTTAGCCAGAGGAGTTGAGCCAGAATTGGAGCTCAGATCTCCAGGGTCCTTGTTCTCTGCTCTTTCTACCATACCAAACTGCCCTTTTTGCAGAGTTTCTATCTAAGGAGAAACATGTGGTATTATGGCTGGTTGAGCTGCTATAATCTATATTTATATTGCGAAGAGCACTGAAGCAAGGAATTCTACTCAATATTTTCTTTGGAAAACCAAACATGCTTTATTTCAGTTTTTTCACAATTTATTTAAACATCTCACATATACAAAATAGGTACAATTCAATTTTTGTGCTTGTCCGAGAAACAAGACTTCTTTGGAACCGTGGGAGAGGATGAAATTGAGACTGGCAAAGAACAAATGCTGAATTTAAAGAAGAGGACAATGTTGGGCAAATGATCCACTTACTTTGTGGGAATAAGATGTAAAGTACTGATGTGAAGTCAAATGAAAGAAATACACAATACAGCTCGACACAGAGGAGTATTTCCCCTCAAATTCTCCTAGCACCATCAACATTCTTCAAGTATCTGAAATACTGTTAATTAGCACCTTCGTATTTTGAACAAAAAAACACAAATACCTCAGCTCATCTCTGGTCAGCACCTCGTGGTGTGTGGATCACACTCACAGGAAGGTGTTTTGAGGTAGTTTAAACCTTTGGAAGTTTGGGTCTTAAGCTTCCCTCCTTGGAAGATATTCAAAAGCCACAAGTGGTGCAAATGTTCATGGTTTTTATTTTTCAATTTTTATTTTAGTTTTCTTACAAAGGTTGACATTTTCCACAACAGGTGTTAAGAGTGTTGAAAAAAAAATATTCAAATCTTTTGGAGAGGGGGAAAGGGAGGGGGAATGAATGAAATCGTATTGCACAATGCTCTGATCAATGCTTCTCCTCTTTTGCCCACAATTTAAGCAAGTAGATGTGCAGAAGAAATGGAAGGATTCAGCTTTCAGTTAGGAAAGAAGAAAAAGAAATGGCCAAGAGAAATTTTTCAGATTTCCTTTTTCTTTAATTTAGGTTGAGTTCGTTTATTTGAAACAGACTGGGCCAATGTTCAATCTGATTTCTTGGTCAGCGCCACCGATGTCCAAAGGTGCAATATCAAGGATAGGCAGGCGAGATGGCTTGTTTGTTTTATATTCAATGATTGTCTTCTTCCATTCATTTGTCTTTTTCTGTTTAAAAAGGGAAGACAAGAATATACATAAAGGAGCACTGTCATGGAATCTAATCATCTTGTATCATATTATATACCAGGGAATCTTCCTGACCCAGGGATCAAACCCACATGTCTTAAGTCTCCTGCAGAGGCAAGTGGGTTCATTACTACATAATGGGAAGCCCATTATGAACTTACTATATTGTAAATTATAGCCTGGGCCTTTTTAACCTCAAGTAATTGTAGGTTATGGGTTTACATCATCATTTAAGAAACATGTTAAAAGAAAAATAATATATGGAACATAGTATATATTTCAGTATTTCAGGTCTGATAAGAATACTCTGGATTTACCATCTGAATTTAAACAAATATATTTATGAAAGAAAAATAAGTTAGGTCTGTCATTCATCTGTTCATTTAATGGTCTAAGCTCCGCTGTCCCACTTTCCAAATAAATGTTACTCCCATAGTCCACTATTACTTACAGAGCAGTCATCTACAAGAACAGTGTAAGTGAATCTGCTGTTGCCCTCGGCAACAAGTTCGACATCATTGGATCCTTGCAGAATGACAGCTTTTTTCAGGTTGCCAGTTTCCTCATCCATGTATGCAATGCTGTTCTTGCAGTGGTAGGTGATGTTCTGAGAGGCATGGTTGGCCAGCAGGCGCATGAAGGCAAGTTGGGTAGCCATTTCCTTGGTGGTTACTCCTTCAACATTATATTCAAACTGCAGAGAATAAGACGGGAATTCCAGTTAAATGAAGAAGGACTCAGATACTAAGAGTCAAATTTAAAAAAAAATAGTCTGATATAGAGAAGAATAATGGACTCAGGTATGAACCTGTACTTTTGAAAGGAGACTCAACTCACTTGTCTTTGTAGTCATGGCTACCTAGAAGAAGCACAAGACTTACCATACTGAGGCAAGTCATCTCAAAAAGGGACCGATTTCAGATAAAGCTTCTCTCTCTCTATATATATATGTTTCTTTTTAAAAACAAGAGCAAAAAGGTAGAGATTTAGACCCCTTTATTTTCCATCAATAAAGTTAATGAAAACTTTTAATTAGAAATTCAGAAAAGCTCACATCTTGAAAACATATGTTCATGGATACTGGACTAGATGATGGCTTGTACTCCTTCACACTATACGACATTGTCACTTTCTCCAGTGACTATCAGTTAAGTCATATTTGAATAATAACTTTTGGATTGTATGGACATGTCCAATCAATCTATCTGTAATATGCAATCCAGGAAGTAACAGAGCCCAAGAACAGAGAAGGTTCTTTTAAAAAGCCCATTTTAGTAAAAGGCTAAAATGAGGATAATTAAAAAGCAAACCCTGCATGCGAGACAGCAAAAGGAACGCAGATGTATAGAACAGACTCGTGGACTCTGTGGAAGAGGGCAGGGGTGGGATGATATGGGAGAATGGCATTGAAACATGTTCATTATCATATGTGAAATCAATCGCCAGCCCAGGTTTGATGCTCGGGGCTGATGCACCGGGATGACCCAGGGAGAGAGAATCGGGAGGGAGGAGGGAGAGGGGTTCTGGAGGGGGAGCATATGTAGACCCATAGCGGTTGCATGTCAATGTATGGCAAAACCAACACAATAAAATAAAGAAAATTAAAAAAAAAAAAAGCAAATCGTGCTAGATAGTATTTAGTAGGAAAAGGAGTGTTTGTAAAATTTCTTACCTGGGTACCACCGTTGATAGTTTCTCCTACCCAGACATGCTTCTTGGCCTTGGAATTTCTGTACCAGTTCTTGACTGGGATGTCTTCAGGTTGAGCCCGGATGCAGGTTTCGCCAGTAGAGAAATCACAGTATACTTTGATAGCATCCATAGTACATCCTTGGTTAGGGTCAATCCAGTAGTAACCTTAAAAAAAAAAAAGACCTAGATCATAAAACCTCTAACTGAGTGAAAGGAGCATAGGTTCTAATAATTACTTTCTAATAATTACTAGTCAGAGATTCTGATTCCCAAAAGTAACATTTTTGATCGTACTGTTATATTTTCTGCTCCACATTAACAGGAAGAGGGTGACTATTTTCAAAATTAGACAGTTCTTCCTCTCCTCTACATGAAAATCAAAGTCAGGGTACATATTACCATGAAAAGGGCAGAAATACATATCAAGACAATCTTGAAAATGGGTGCTGGTTGGCAAAAGAAAATACTTTACTAACGGGGTAGGATTTCACATAATGCCATTGTGACTCAAACACCCTTTCATATCAGTGGGAGATGACTTTGAAAGGCCTGACTTATGAGAAGGGTCATTCTGATTGGACATCCCAACCTACCGCTGCTCCATTCTGGGTGGCTGAGTCTCAAGTCTCGGCACGTGCGAGCTGGGTTCTTCCTAGAGCCTTCTGGAGTAAGAAGGGTCTCAATCTGGTTGTTGAGAGATTTCAGAGTAGCATCAACTTCGTAATCCTTGGGTCTGAGAGAAGCTGGTGAGCGAGGCTGGTCAGCCCTGTAGAAGTCTCCGTCAAAGCCAAAGTCGTAACCACCACCGCTTGGGCCAGGAGGTCCAGGAGGGCCAGGGGGACCAGGAGGGCCCTGCAAAGGTGGATGTGAGAAACAAGAGGCTCCGGATTTGGTCCCAGTGAGAGACAACAATGATAACAGGTTTTCCATGGAGATTCACACAAAAGCATGCTCTAATAAGTAAAAAAGAATGAAATTCATGTAATAACAACTTGCTCCAAGGCATTTGCAGGGACGGGCTTAAAGAGTTCATGAGGTACAGATGATTTTTATATACTTTAGAAAGCAGGGAAATGGGGGACTACTTTAATGTGTTGTTATCACTGTCTTGTATGCTTAGTCGCTCAGTCATTTCTGACTCTGCAACCATGTGGACAGCAGCTCATCAGGCTCCAGCAAGAATACTGGAGTGGGTTGCCATTTCCTCCTCCAGGGGATCTTCCCAACCCAGGGATCGAACCTAGGTCTCCCGCGTTGCAGGCGGATTCTTTACTGTCTGAGCTACGAGGGAAGCCCTTCACTGTCTTGATTTGGTCTAAAGAAGATATTCCCACAGGTCAGTGATGCCCTTTATTATTTCCCCAAGTCGTACTTACAGCAGGACCTTGGCTACCCTGAGAGCCACGAATGCCAGCAGGTCCGACTGCACCAGGCTGGCCAGTGCGACCATCTTTGCCGGCGGGGCCAGAAGGACCAGCAGGGCCCTAGGAAAGAAGGACGCCAGGTCTGTGTGCGCCAGTGAACACCCCCCAGGGGAGAGGCGGTCTGGGGCTCACTGTCTGCCACAGGCTCTCTTCAGGGATAAACATCTCTGAGATGTACCTACCCTAGGACCAGCGGGACCCACAGCGCCAGGAGCACCCTGATCGCCATGATGACCCTGTGAAGAGAGGACAGGAAAATCACACTTTGAGAACATGTGTCGATGAACAGATTTTAAAAGACTGAACAGAAAACTTTAGTTTCAGTGGACTCTGGATTGAGAAAATTAAAAATGTAAAATGGGCCTCTTTGCTTTCATTATGTCTCTTCAATTATTTATTTTTTTTCTACAAGCTATTTCAGAGTGCAGTATTAGTCATTCCTCTAATTATATTTATTTAAGTGGGGCTGAAGGACACTGTTGCCAGGAGATCTTAGTATCTGTACATTTCTATCGCCTCTAACCCTCACCTTTCCATGTTGGGATGAAATAGCATTATCTCTGAGCTATGGAGTTGGCCAGAGAACAGGAAATGAATATGATGTAGGCCATTTTAGAACAATAGCAGTGAAATTCAGAGGAAGTTAATTCTTAGCTGAAGGGCTTTAAGATCTGTATAGACATAAGCTGTTTCTCCATACTGTACTTACAGCAAGACCCGGAAGACCTTGCAACCCATTGTGTCCCTTTATGCCAGGAAGACCTCTGGGCCCCTTGTCACCAGGCTCTCCCTTGTCACCTCGAATACCTTGTGGACCCTATGAAGGAAAAGAAGGACAGATAGGACATTTACCTTTAAAAAGCAACACTCAGTTCTCCACAAATATTGTTCAGTCTGTTTACAAACATAATTCAATATATGAAAGGTCTAAAAGCCAGGTGGGTGATACTCCCACCTCTTTCCTAATCTTCTTTAGTTGAGCTCTCTGTTAAGTGGCTAATCTTTGTGATTGAAAGCCAAAGTGTTAGTCACTCAGTCGTGTCCGACTCTTTTCGACCCCATGGACTGTAGCCCACCAGGCTCCTCTGTCCATGGAATTCTCCAGGCAAGAATACTGGAGTGGTTGCCATTCCTTCTCCAGGGGATCTTCCCTGACCTAGGGATCGAACCTAGGTCTCCTGCAATTCAGGTGAATTCTCTACTCTTGGGCCACTGAGGAAGTCCAATTTTTGTGATTATTTAATACCAATAAGAAGAGATTTGAAATACAAGATATTAAAAGCTCTCTGTAGACACTCTCAACATGGACTAAATTACAATATATATATATAGTCTATGTATTATTTGTCTTCTTAATGGGCAGTCTAGACTGATCCTCCCTAAATGCGGTGCAGAAACTATCTCCATGTACATACACTGGGACCTCTTGGGCCAGCAGCACCAGCGGGACCCACAGCACCGGCAGGACCCTGTGAATCAGAAAAGAAAAACACAACTTAGCAGCCCAGCCCAAGATCCTCCTCCCTAGCCCCCCACAGTTCCCAAGCGTGGGGAGGCCAGGGGTGAAGCCCGATAAGGATGATGGCAGTTGAGGGACTGGTGTTGACATACTTACAGGTTCACCACGGTTTCCATGTTTCCCAGTGGGACCCACGGGGCCCTGAGGACCAGGAGCGCCGGCAGCACCAGAAGGCCCTGGGTTACCGGCGTAACCACGCTCCCCCTATGGAAGGCAGACAGGAAGCTCAGCATCAGTCTGGCGTGTACTGTGGTCCCCTTTGAAGTCACAGAACGGTGACAAGGCGTACTGACCTTGTGTCCAGGTTGACCATCGCGGCCGGGGGGACCATCACTGCCAGGGTTGCCCTGTGAAGACATCACACCAGTTAAGGCACTTAGAGAGACCGTAGCCCACCGGCCCCTTACACTTGGGCTACCTGCCTTCGTTACTCCCAGTGCCCAGCCTTCAGGCTGTTCATAAACAGGAACAAGAACTTTCAAACCTAGATATTTCTTAGAGGTGTTGTTAATCTTTTGGCCACCCTGAAGTAGGCTGCTTAAAGACTCATTCCCCAGCCCAAGTTATCTTTAGTATTTTCAGTCCTGAGAGCGGTCAGCACAACCAGACTTCAGCTCAGGCTATAAAGTTGCACACAATGACGTTCCAGTACGTTAGATTTTGCAAACCAAATGTGGGACTCACGTCACGACCGGCTTCACCAGGAGCACCGTTGACGCCAGGACTACCCACATTACCAGGGGGACCACGGGCCCCAGGTGGGCCTGCAATGCCGAGGGGGCCAGGTTCACCCTAAAGAGGCAGAGAAGACAGAATTCCTTTCATTGGATGGAGGGCTAGCCTCACTCTCCCAAAGCAGTCCTAGTCAGGGGATTCCAGTTTTAAGAGAGAAGGTAAATTGAAAGCGAGGGGCCCACCTAATGGTAAGAAGTGTCGTTAGCGTCATCCTTGCCCTCCTCCTATGCACTGAGATGGTCAGTTGGATGCACTTTGGGAATGTTCTCTACAAAGTGAGCCTCATTTCATCTGATACTCCAGATAAAATGAATTCATCAAGGTGAGAGAGTTTATGGAGATTAGATGGTTCCTAGTTACGGTCACATACTAGGTTTAATGGAATGATTCAGAACTTGCAGAGTTTCATTCTTGCTCCAGGATAAATGATGCTAGCATTTCCTACTACAAAGGAGTAAATGCAATTAGAGCTTATATTGTTGTTAAGCATGTAAAAGAGAACAAAAATTGTTCTGCATAATGTTAGGCTGTGTCTTTGTAACGTGTCTAAGGGAGGTAGTATTAAAGCTTCTCAGATAAGTGACATGTGATCTGTATAAAGAAATGCCATGAATAAAAAATCTCAAGTGGAGTTATTCAGTGATCAATCTGTCACAGTTGAAGTGGCAGCTTTTAACATCTTTTATTATGTTAATGAGAATAAGAATGGCGTCAAACACTTACCACAGATCCAGCGACACCTGGTAGACCACGTTCACCTCTAGAGCCTGGGAGACCCAGAAAACCAGGAGCACCGAGAAGACCTTGTGGACCGGGGGTCCCAGGAGGTCCCTAAACAACAATAAAAATACTGAGTATTATTGTAAGACCCTATCGGATAATACAGGTTGGTTTGAGATTCTGAGAATGGGTTTATCCTCAGTGTAGGCAAAGGCTGTGAGTGTGCGAAGTCCCTTTAGTCCTGTCTGACTCTTTGTGACCCCATAGACTACAGCCCTTTATCCATGGGACTCTCCTGGCAAGAATACTGGGGTGGGCTGCCATGCTCTCCTCCAGGGGAATCTTCCCTACCCAGGGATCGAACCCGTATCTTTTTAAGTCTCCTGCGTATTGGCAGGTAGGTTCTTTACCCCTAGTGCCACTTGGGAAACCCAGAAAAAGGCTAGTGGCCTCCTATTAGTAGAACATATCTTTGGCTATCTTTTCTCTAGTGATGACAATTAGTTTCCATTTTGGCATGTATAGTTCTGTACCTGGTTTCTTCTTGAGACCAGTGGAAGGACATTTAAAAACACGTGGTTGGGATTAATGAAGCCATCATGGAGTGAGGGAATAGAGTCATAGAATTTATGCTGGGAAGCAAAATTTTTGACCATGGCCTCTAACTGAACCAGGTCTAGTAAAATCACATTTCAGAGGTGGTGCTAATACTGCACACTGCATGTTTAAAAAAATTGGTAGCTTACTGAGATTGATTAATTTACAGTAAGATGACCATAGTGATCGAATTTTGCTCTAATCCCAGTACCAGTAAGGTACCCTCAACAGCTTAAAGGGCTGTATTGATAAAACAGCAAGTTCACACACTTAATACCATCTCCACCCAGTGCCTTCTGAGTATCTACAGAAGCCCTGACACCTCTCTATCTATTGGATAGATTTCCTGGCCCAACTGAGCTCTACTTGAGAACCTGCAATACTCATCAACAAATATATGCCACGTGAAGATTTGTATATGGGACTTATTTTTAATTCAACACAAGGTATTAAGAAAGAAGAGTCTGAAATCACTTACAGCAGTACCAGGCTCTCCAGAGGGACCCTTCTCACCAGCAAACCCAGGGGGGCCAGAGGCACCTGTCTCTCCACTTCGACCAACTGGACCTTGGTCACCACGAGGCCCACGAAGCCCTTCTTTACCAGCAGGACCAGGGGGACCAGGGGGGCCAGAGATACCCTGTGAGCAAATGTATGAGGTCGTTTACTTCCTGCTAATCATCATGGAGCAGGGAGAGAACCGCTGAGGGTTTAAATATTAAGATGTCAACAGTTTGAAGCAACAAAATAATATCCTGGTCATTTTGGAGAAGTGTTTAGACCTTTAAACAATCTTTCTTGTAGAAAGAAGCAACTTTTCACCTTCCTCTCCTGAGGCTCTAATAAACTGAACAACTGAGGCAGAGGGTACGGCAAATATCTGGGAAGGAAAGCGATGCTCTGCCACAGCTGCCACCATATTGGAATCAGAGCTATGCCGAGTGATAACCGTCGTAAATGAATGGGACTGTGGGTTTTGGAGGACTCCACTCGTTCCTTTTCAGAGAAAGCCAGTGCCGGCATTTTGTTCATAATTGAGGAATCACATATGCTCTCAACTCGGTTTAATTAAATGCCTACAGGGAATGAAGATTTTCCTGTTATGAACCTGTGAAAGGATTCCAAGAAATCAACATCTCTGCTATTTTTTTCCCCCTGAAACCTTAACTGGAAGACTTAATCCTTGGTAATTAATTAAATTCTCTTGAGTCCTGACAGGAGAGTCTGAATCAAAATTAAATTAGAGGCCAAACCACCTTTAAATTCAGGAACAATTATACTTTAACAATGGAGGCAGAATGTTGGCCATAAAGGGTAATTAGATATAGAAATAACTAATAAGTGACTAAAACTGTCTTGGTTTTTATTTTAAACAGAGACCATGCCCCTAAAAGGGGCAAGGGGACTTGTGTTCATGTGAATGAAAGCCTCTTAAACTGATATTAGAAAATATAATTTCTGATGATTTTGTCTTAATGATTGAGAACAACTGATTTCAGATTAGGAAAGTAATAGCAAAATACTAGTAGCATGTTTCTCCGTAGAGAGTTTCTTAACAGTTTCCTACTAGAGGCTAGGGATTTTGGCTAGAGTAAATAAATGAAGACATGTTTGGGAAGTGATTTACTTACAGAGGGTCCAGGGGGACCAGTCCGTCCAGCAGCACCAGGGAAGCCAGTAGCACCCTAAAAGCCAAGCACATTAAAATTCCACAGTCAGCACCAACTCCAGGAATTTGGGTAAGAAGCAGATTTCTCCTTTGGAAAATCCTCAATACATGTGACCAAGGCTGGACCAAAGAGTAGGTAGTGACAACCTTGGAGAGGGTACTATTTTAACCAGGACCCCGAAGACCCTCCATCTCCACACATCTTCCTGACCAGCATGGCCCAGATTGCAATGTCTGTGTTTTGCATTAAGGCTCTGAGAGTTCTTTCTGAAAAGCTATCATATTACATGATGGTTATAAAGGCAAGACACTATACAATTATTATACATCAATGTGTATATATTAGTAACTCTTAACCACCTGGCTGGGTGCTAAGGGAATGGACATGGAGTAAGTCTTTTGTTTTCAGAGGAAGGTACAATAAAAGACCAAGGGTATTAACTGCTGTCCAATGAGAGGAGGAAGGAGGCAGTGGAGTTCATTCCTAGGGAGCTCTGGTCTCTAGGGAGTCAATGTGACCCAGGGAAGGGACTTGGTCAGGCGGAAGAGGGGTGTATCAATAGAAGGATAAAAGGTACCAAAGAAATATTTTACCCATTTCACAATGAAACTACCTGGGTTTAACCTTGTTATTACTACCTCAAGTGAAGTGGTAAGAATATACAGTGTACTGAGTTCCAGCTGGAATTTAAGTTAACATTCCAGGAACATGACCCTTAACTTCAGTAGCAGAATTTCTCCAAATACAGTTAGCTTGAGCCTCAAGACTCTCCTTATTATAGTCCAAATGACCAAAAATTTCCAAACTCTCCAGTTGTTCCTAATAGCTTCTGAAGAAAGACAACCGATACAAATCCACTGTAAGTACTCACAGGGGGGCCTCCATCACCACGACTTCCAGCAGGACCAGGGGGGCCATTTGGACCCTACATGGAAACAAGGAAAGACGGGGTCAGATCACAAAACAAGCTTTATAAATGTCACTCTTTTCTTCAAATGGATTACTTCCATGTCTATTAGAAGCAAATCTAGAGATTATCTGTGTTACATAAAATTCCCACTTCAGTATTACCACCTTTAGGGGGTTATCCAATCAACGAGATAGAACAATATTTAGGATACTTTTATAATACGTCAAGCAGGTACACAAGTGTTAATTCATTTTAAAAACCATCTTCTATCCGATATGTTCCCTGATGTAGTAGGCACTTGATTGATTAAGATTTCATGGGTAACTGCACAGGCTGCATGGACCACTTGTGGATTCAACTTACAGATGGACCAGCAGCTCCAACGGGGCCTGTGGGACCAACAGGACCATTTTCACCCTTGGGTCCTTTCGTTCCTCTCTCTCCTTTAGCACCAGGTTGACCGGCAGCACCCTGTTGGAAAGGAACAGTGACAGTTCAGGTGTTCCACCTCACTCAGCTTGTTCACTTGGGGTGTTTCCGGATTAACTCTCATCACGTGATACTCACAGCAGGACCAGCAAATCCGTTGGGGCCAGCGGGACCAACCTCACCACGTTCACCCTAGGTGGGAGAAGGGATTGCAAAATGTCTTAGCAAACCTCAGGGTCATTGGGGTCTAAAAGTTATGAGTGTCCAAACAGATCCAGGTTTCTACTTACAGGGCTACCGCGAGGACCAGCAGGACCAGCAGGGCCGGCGGGACCAGCTTCACCCTACAAGAGGACCAAAGATGAGGGCATCAGTGCACCCCACACAGATGCTCAGGAGGCAGGGGGGAAAGGAAACAGAGGCAGACAGTGGGTTCTTGTCAGAGCTCACAACTGCATCCAAAGAGGTGGCTAATCCACATCTCACAGATAGAAATGAAATGGACTCTTACTCTGCCTAGTGTTGTATTCATTTTGGAGGTTGAAGGGGTATTGGTTATACACTTGTAGAAATATTATAAATCAGCGTCCGCAATACCAGAAGGGGGATGTTTTGATTTTTAGATGGACACGAGGCTGATCTATTTGCTGCAATTTGCACAATACAATAAATAATGTCTATTTTAAGTGGGCTGTTCAATGTGAAATGGGAACACATGTTTTTTATTAATTTTTTTTAACAATTGGAGGCTTCAGCAAAACTTAGTAATTAGGATATTGTTAATGGGCAACCCCAAAAGACTTTCAAACAAATGATAGGGATTAAAGTATAGTTCAGATACTGGGCACATGTATAGAAAAAGAAGAGAACTTTAACCACACAGCATTTGTTCCCTGCTGCCCCGTACTAACAGGTATGTTTTTAAATAGATGGGCTTTATACCAAGGCATAGAAATGAATTGCTGGGGCCCTTTGGGGCCAGGGCAGCAGGGAATTTTAGATGTTGCTATCAGTCAGAGAGTTGCAAGTCAGTGAAAATGCATGCTTACCCGGTCCCCGTTGGCTCCAGCAGGGCCAGGAGCACCAACAGCGCCAGGAGCACCCTAGACCCCAAAAGAGAAGTTGTTAATAATACCCCATGCCGTCAGAAGTGATGCTTACCCTTTCCCCTTGCTGTGCTTATTCAGTGGTGGAACACTTTGGACACTCGGGATAGACATCAAGAAAGCCTTTGATGCATTTCAGCTCTAATTATCAAGACATTAGAAGCCACTCCCAGGAGGAGAGTCCCGCAGCAGTGAAGGTCATGGAAATGTCTAAGTTATGGCCAGAGTAGGAACTGCAGAGATCTGAACTCTCTGTTCTTTTAAAATTCCCTGGAGGGTAGCAAATGACTAGCCTTGTTAAGAAGTGTTAGGACTGTGTGATTCAGAGAAACGACTATGATGAATGTGTCACAAGGAGCTACCAGCACTGAGGGTGAGGTGAGAAGAACCAAGGTGGCTTCTGGCCCGGAAAAGCCATGATGCCAGTATTCTAGAGTAGGATTATTATTCCTTGATGGGATTATCATTGGCACCTCAATGCCATTAACAGTTAATCTTGTTGGGGCTGCTCTTGAATGATAAATTCTTAAGGTGTATAGAAGCTTGTTAGAGGATATGGCTTCTTACAATGTAAGAATTACTGCTTTTTTCTAAAGCCCTATGATAGTTCAAACAATAATTTAATGTTGAAACCTAGAGCTTTGGGATGGTAGTTTGTACTTGGTGTAGATAAAACTAAGGAAAATAGAAAATTCAGGCCATAATTTTCAAGGGAGTAAGTCCTCTTTTGAATTTTTCTTTTGGAACATGTAAAATGATGTGATTAGCCACAGAGCCAGGGAAGAGTGGAATACCCTTTTACTAACCTTGAATTCCTCTTTTGTCAGTTCAATTTTGGAAAGCTTCTCAACTCAAATGAAGTGAAATGTTTAAAAATAAAAACAATATAAATACAAACAGAATTCTACTCACACGAGCACCATCTCTGCCAGGGCTACCAACGTCACCTCTGAGACCAGTTTCACCCTGAAAGTATAAAGCAAAAGCAACTTTTTATTTCCCAACCAAACTTTTGAGTCAAAATTGAAGTTTTTTTTTTTCTACAGAAGATGCTATAATACTTTTATTCATTTACGATCTTTAGTAATGTTTTGATTTCCTACCATCTTCTAAAAAAATCAAATGGAAATACTCATTTGATAGAAATATTGAAGGAAAAGATGACAACAAGAAAATAATTCAAGTCCCTTTCCAGATTAGTGCGAAATATTCTTTACTGATTTTCATGCACCCTCCTGAAGCATAATCAAGTGAGGTGCAAACTCATGTGGACAGAATTATAAGGCAACATCACAATGGGCTTCAGCGGCCGATCGCTCTTATGGCATAACTAATGCGGCAGCACAGTTGACAGCTGTTCAGTATAGCTTCTTCCCATTAATTAGGGCGGGCGGAGGCATCATTGTTAGCGGCATTAAAATGAGCCTCATGTATTACTCAACACCATCTGTTGGCGTGAAATTCCATGGTAGCAAGGAATTTTGCCAGATTGGTGAGTTTAGAACCACGTAGGTGCTAGGTGGCGGAGGGAAATGTATACAGATAGATATCAAAATGCTACCAGACCACCTGCCAAGAACTGTTACAAAAAAAAAAGTTAACCTGCGCAGCCTTGTTTGCTGGAGTTCATCAACTTATGCATTAAGGCCCAATGCCGAGACAGTACCTTTTCTCCCTTGCCTCCAGGAATGCCAGCCGCACCCCTCTCTCCTGGGAGTCCACTAGGACCAGATGGACCAGCAGTGCCTGGAGCGCCAACCACACCAGGTTCGCCCTTGAATCAAACACATGTGAAGTCAATTATTTCTGTGCTAAACAGAAGAAAGCAAAGAGAGGCACTCTCGAAGAGTTCCAATGGATACATTTAATGCATAGCGTTCTTGCCTGCTTAGAGAGACACAAAGGAAGCCCACCGAAAGAGGGAGGCTGTAAGTGAGGGAGATGCTGTTAATGACCCGGGGAGTGAAGAGAAGTGGGTGGTGGGGATGGCTACCCGCCAAGGTTTCTATAACCTGCTCTTAAAGGAAGGCAGGCCTGCAGGAGGAGAGAGGAGGACAATGGGAAGCGGCAAGGGAAGAATGTTTGCCCACAAACGTTTTTCAAGGTTAAGTCTCTTAGCCTAGACAGGAAATGTGGAAAGAGACCTCATCAACCAGGGAGATGTTTACATTTTAATCTTCTTAAGAGTGGGGACTATAGCTTCCATTTTTCTATAAAACCTTACAATTCCATGTACTTAAAACCTGTTTACTGGCTTCCGAGATAAAACCCTTTGAAAGTACTTTCTCAGAGAACCAATATTTCCTTTCTTCCTTCCTCTCGCCCTCCTACCTTATTGTTATTTTTTCCAATATGCTTCCATATACCAAAATAGCTTTTTATAGTGACTCTTTACCCCTTCAAGGTAAGAATCAGAAGTAGTATAAATTGCCTTCTCTTTACTGTGGTTGAAGTAATCTGTTTTTCAGAAATGTATGATTCCATCTGTTTTAAGATCTAAATCACAGGTTCTATTTTGAAACACAAGTTTTTAGGCTTAGGTTTTGGAGGTGAAAGTACTGTCCAGTTAGTTTTTATCATCATAAATTCTCTTATTAAAATTTAATTACTTTTTGAAATTTTACTCTAGGATGTTGGGAAAGGAGAAGTTCATTCTCTAAAAATTGTGTCCAGGATGTATATGGTGTTTCTAGATTAAGACAAAAGTATGAATAGTGTGATGAGAAAAGAGTAAAAACCCATACTAATTCATTTATGTGTGTAGAACACTGGGGTTTTGGAATAATTTCGGTCTACTAGAATCAGATTGTTATTTACTGAGGTGGAAATCATTACTGAACTGAAAGCAAATTTTAAAAATCTGAGAAATAATTCACTTACTCTTGTAAAGGATTTCACTTATTCTAGAGCAAACCAGCAGTGTGGAGTATCAGAGCTTACCTTGTTCCCATCAGGCCCTGGGGGTCCGGAAGGACCTCGGCTCCCAATAGGCCCAGTAGGGCCAGCAGCACCACTTTCACCGGGGGGCCCACGCTCCCCCTGTGGAAAGGAATCAGAAGAAGTGTTTTGCTGTTCATCATTTTCCGAGATATCACGTTATACATCAGGGTTCAGGCTTGTTTAGCTTCCGAATCCCAGCTCTCCATTTACAAGCAAATTACAATTACTTTCTCGTAATTTCTCTACTAGTAAAACAAAGGGATGGGAGGAGATAATCTCTAAGGTCTTATTCAGTTCTAGTGGTCTACGGCTACAACGTCAAAATCTGTTGCCTCTAGAGTATAATGTTGAACTTTGAGAATTCATTTCCTCTTTTTGGTCTTTTTCTGTGATATTAATAGATCCAGAGGTAAAAAGAGATGCCAGTTATACACAGTATTCAAAGGGAACGATTATATCGTTTTTGGTGAAAAGCAATACCAGGTGTAAATGAGATTATATATCCTCATATCTATGCTCTCTTTCTTCAGTTGCATACAGTAGGGATGTAACAGGTATAATATATATGTGTGTGTGTAACAGGTATAATATATATATAACAGAATATATATATATATGAAAGGTGTATATTTGTATATATGTCTATTTATTTTTCTACCTATCTAAATATGTCCCAATTTGCATGTAAATATCACTACAACATAGCATTCCATGGTTCAGAATATTTAACATGTAAGTCCACACTGTAACTGTTTCAAACACCCTAGTTACAATTTGGTCCCATGGTCCTGAAGAAGTGAAGCTGCTCAGTCCTGTGTGACTCTTTGCAATCCCATGGATAGTAGCTTAGCAGGCGCCTCCATTCCTGGACTTTTCCAGGCAAGAGGACTGGAGTGGCTTGCTATTTCATTCTCCAGGGGATCTTCCCGATGGTCCTATGTCACTTCATTTGTGTGGGCATCCCAGCTCTATGGTAACTAGCCACATAACAGGATACTTTAGGGGCTAACCAATCTTTCCAGTTATTCTAATGACCACAGGCAAATTATATCAACTTATTTAATATTTTAAATAAGATTAGGCTCATGATTTCAGATTTTAGGCTTTGAGCACCAACAGGCATTGCAAAAACTGACTTTAAATCTTAATAAGATATTACTTTTCCTTAGCTCAGGTCAAGCCACTGTCACATAAATATATCTTCATGTCTGTATAAGTCACTGAATATAATACATATATTAGTTCATTTATGTTTTTTATACCTTGTAGATTTTTAATAAGAAATATGTGCAATTAGGTACAAAAGTCTATCATCAATTTAGAAATTGACTTGACTATGGAAGAGTATCAGAAATTTGTTGTTACAAGGTCATTAGTAGTTTTTAGAAGATAGCACTATTTGCTTTAAAAATGTTGCCAGGAGTTTATGAAAGTAATACTTACTCTTGCACCAGCAGGGCCAGGGAGACCAAATTCACCAGGGATACCCTAGGCAAAACATGGGAATAAATAAAGTACGACATTTACGTATTTTCTCTACATCCACTTATGTTTACGATGTTTAGAAAATTTTTGAAAAGAGTAAAATAAAGCCAAATGGGCTCTACCTCCATTAGTGTATAAGGACACAGGCTGTTAGAAACAAGAAAACTTTCAGCGGTGTATGGGAAGTTTAAAAAAAAAGTGAGAATTCCACTGATATGAAAGATAGATCTTCCCTAGAACTTGGTAGCAGAAAATTTTAGTTTCTCATTATTTAGTGTATTGCTTTTTTAAAGGTGATAAAAGACTCTTCTCCTTTGATAATATAATAAATAATGATGATGAACAATATCAGACATTGCCTATTTTTAGTTATATAACAGACTGCTCTCTTAATAGAAACAATCATATTCTGCCCATTACCTAGTTAATTGTATACCCAAGTGTATCTCCTTTATTACTGACCAGCTGTCTCCTTAATGTGCCCCACTGTTGACAAAGGAGAGCAGGCCACAGAATGTAACTGAATTGAAGCACATTCATCACAATTATAGATAAAATGACTCAGAACTCATGCCCTGATTGTGAATAGCCGTGTCATGTCTGAATGCCAAGAAAAACATTAAAAGCAATTTTTCAGGGCCTACTTTGATGGAAAATCAGTGCATTTACTTCTTTTCTATGGAGAGGGAAATAATCTGTATTTTAACATTACCAAGAACAATACAAAAAAGTAAGGCTATTAACTGGAATGTTCATGATATATTTCACTTCCATAACGTGATGCTTCATTCAATCCTTAAAACAAAGTAATTTGAATGAGAATAAGTCACTTGGCTCATTCTCTCCAACAGTACCAACATACGTGGAACACTATCATTAACATATGAAATATGAAGTTTCCTTTTGTATATCATAACTGCACTGCAGTAGGATATTAAACAGAGGAAAAGTCCCAAGTTTAGGCGAATTTATGAACACTGGTTTTACTTACCCTTTCTCCTGGTTTGCCAGCTTCACCAGCTGTGCCTGCAGGGCCGGGCAGACCCTAGATGAAAAAAATACAAACCTCAATCCTTATGACTATATTTGGGGGATTTTCTAATAATTGGTTTTGGGGGGAACTGTCTAATATCAACATGATCACTAACCACTGTGTGTTATGAAGGGATTACAGAAAACTTTGCCTTGAAAAACATGTACCTTCTGGCTTCAGTTCTTTTTAAAAATTTTAAATTGGAGAATAATTGCTTTACCATGCTCTGTTGGTTCCTGCCAATGCTGTGAATCAGCCATAAGTATACACCAGTCTCCTCCCCCTTGAGCCACCCTCCCTCTCCCAACCCGATCCCACCCCTCTAGGTGATGACAGAGCACCAGGCTGGGTCCCTGTGTTACACAGAAGCTTCTCACTAGCTAGCTCTTTGCTTCGGTTCTGAAATCATGTTCTGTGTGGTGGGGGAGAGTGGTATAAGGATTAACAACTGGTTAGTCTGACCAAAGGAATCATACGGCCCACTAGTTGGTATGTTTTAGCTGACTTACCTGGAAGCCTGGAGGACCCGCAGGACCTTGTTCACCTTTTCCACCTTGGACACCCTGCAGGTGATAGGAAAGATTACATAGAGGTATATGCCACCATTGCTTTCTAGCTACATAACTTTCAGACTGGAGAAAAAAAAAGAAATGGCCATTTTTGTGGGACTAGATTCATTTTTAGGGCAGAATAGGACAAGAATGGGGGAATACTCACCTGTAGTCCAGGGGGTCCCTGAGCACCATTGTTGCCATCAGGACCTGGAGCACCCTAAAATGTTCAGCAAAAAGGCTCCGTGTTAGTCACTCCTGAGTCAGACAATATAAGGTTCCCTAAAGCGCGTGTGATTTCCTCAAAACAAAGCTTGACATTTTAGCATGAATTAAATACATTGTGGGTCCTCAGCCGAGGCCCAAATACTGCCTACTGACTTTTTGATATGGCTTACGGGAAATCCATGGATGAAGGGCAACTGATGAAGGCCAGAGAATGCTACCAGCATATTCATAGCTTTTTAATCACAAAATGAATTAAATAAAAGCCAAAAGCATCCATAAATATTTTTGATTTAGTAAACATTCTGATTTGTTGTATAGCTCACTGCCTTCTAGGTGTTGTTAAAGAAAAAAGACATTTTTTGATTGTAAGAGGAACCTTGGGGGTACCATCACAGAAAGAAAGTGATGGAATGATATGCAATGGCCTCAAAGATGAGTTGTTGTTGTTCAGTCTCTCAGTCATGTCTGACTCTTCGTGACCCCATGGACTGCAGCACACCAGGCCTCCCTGTCCTTCACCATCTCCTGGAGCTTGCTCAAACTTATGTCCATTGAGTCGTTGATGCCATCCAAGCACCTCATCCTCTGTCACCCCCTTCTCCTCCTGCCCTCAATCTGTCCCACCATCAGGGTCTTCTGCAATGAATGTATCCTACGTGAATAAATACCATGTGGATAGAGCCACACAGAAATGAGCACCTACCCGAGGGCCAGCCAGACCAGCATGACCTTTTTCACCAGCTTTGCCAGGATCACCCTATAATAAACATTTTAAAAACATACATTTAATGACAAATTAACCATGACATTTCTGAAGTATGAATATCTTGCTTTTTTTTGTTTTTAGCTTCTTCATCCTTGAACTCTGTTATCTAAGGCATGACCCATCATTGTGCAGCTCTAGATTACAGTAAGGTCCACCTGTGTCTGCAGAAGTACACAACTCAGGATGTGAGTTTTCATAATGACATACTGGAGGTCAGCTTTTAATGTGGTAAACTGCAGTTTTCTTGTGTTGAAAGGGACCCCCTGAGGTAGAGGGGACTGATGCCAGGGAGAAATGAGAGTTTTGATGAAATGTGATGCAAAAATGTGCTGAGGGAGAGGAGGTGGTGGTGATTCTTACAGTGGGGCCTTTGGGTCCAGGGAATCCAATGTTGCCAGGCTCTCCTCTTGCTCCAGCTGGGCCAATGGGTCCAGGTCTGCCATCAATACCAGGGAGACCCTGCAACCAGAGTTTACTTAATGTTTACTCAGCATCTACAGGATCTCACAACCTCAAGCTTGCGATTCTGCCATTGGATGAAACAGTCATCTTCTGAATGCATAGAACTTCTAGGAAATGTCAGTAAGTTATGAATCCATTTTCCTTTTCTGAATAGGATGTCAGCACACACACACCCAAGTCAATCTCATATGTACACAATTCCCCCCTTCTCCTCTCTTTTCCAATCCTTATCACCCTCTTCAGTTTTCCCTGCCCTGTTTTTCTTTTTCCTTTTGCTCCTGTGCTCATTTGGACTCTGTAATTACAACCTATTACTTTGCATCCCCAGATATATGTGTGGCTGATATACTTATTTTCAGTATAAATGTGTTCACAGGTAAATAAGCTACAGAATAGACTTGATGAGGGTGCAATAAGTGTCCTTGAAAATATAAGTGATACTTACCACAGGACCTTCTTTACCAGCTGGGCCAATATTTCCAGGGGAACCTGGGAAACCCTGGAAAACAAATGAGGATGCCTTCCTATTGGCACTTTCACACATATACTCAAGGTTCCAATGAACTGAAATGTCACAAAAGAACTCTACTCCCAATTTTTGTTTATTGTCTTAGGGCAAAAATTAGGGATATTAGCCCTAGCCAGGAGGTATGAAAAAGCTCTGAAAACCTTCTTCATTCTATTTTCAATGCCTTTCTTTTTATTGCATTTTAGTGCAACTGACCCATTTAAAGATATCTCAAGAAACTGTTTAACAACACTGTATGGGCAAAACATATATGTTTTTCTATCTTGTAATAGAAAAACAAACACTTTTAGTAAGCAGTTTTCAAAGTGGATTTTTTTATTGCTATGTTTGGTGTCTTTATTACTTATTTATGGTACAATTACAGTTGATACCCATCCATAAGAGATAATGGAGGCAAAAAATTACTCTATTGCTATGGATTAGAGTGTCTACAGCTCTAAAGGTCATTTCTCCATGGCTAGTGTGACGCTGAATACATTATAGCACTTTGTGATTGCTAGAAAAATGACTCACTTATGAATCTAATAAACTGATAATGTATAGTCCTAATACATTTCATGAACACCTTATATACAACTCACAAATTGAGATAAAAGATTCATGCTGATAGGAGAACCAACCTAATTTGGATATATTAAAATAAATCTGTTCTTCCAAAAACCTCACAGCCATTGTATCAAGTAATAAATAGGACATTTATGAACTAACTAAATTCGTTAAAATCTCTACTGGGCTTTGATAAAGTTAAATTAAAAAGAGAACTGCCAGCAAGTTTACTAACAAATTAACTTTTGATTTTTTTTTTTTATTGTTGTCTTCAAATACTAATCATCCCTTTAAAAAAGGAAACAGTGCCAGGTGTGACTTTCTCTGAATCAATCTGAAACTTACTCGGGGTCCCATGAGGCCAGGCTCTCCAGGGCGACCAGAATCTCCATTGGGACCTCGCACACCAGCAGGGCCAGTGGCCCCACGGCTGCCAGCAGGGCCCTATTGAAAAGAAGGGGGGGGTTGTCAAAGCCCATGACATACCCACCACCAGAAGCATCAAGTCTTTCCAGGATGTAAGTAACGGACAACTTACCATGACACCAGCTCTGCCATCAGCTCCAGGTAGACCGCGAGAGCCAGGATTTCCCTGTAAGAAAGTACACAAAACAGAAGAAAATCAGAGACAATTCTTCCATCAGGTAGAGCAGAATTTCTTGAAACATGGCATGCATGCAAGAAATCTTGATGCCCTTCAGCGAGGGATACAATAACAAACCAAGCCAAAAAACTTCCTCCAAACCCCAAAGGAATGTGTGGGAGAAGCATTCTGCAAAAGTAGGTCAACCCTGTTTCCAGACCCATTTTATAACATATCAAATTGAGAGTCAGTGATTTAAGACAGCAGATGGAAAGCAGATGCCTCCTTCATCTAGAAAATGCACTTGGTAATTCTAACCAATTCCCAATGAAGGAGTGCCGCTGGCGTGTCTGGGTGTTAAGAGCATTTGGAACCTACCCTCAGCCCAGGAGGTCCTGGGGGGCCAGCGGGTCCGATTTCTCCAGTGGAGCCTCTCTTTCCTTCTTCACCACTGGGACCAGGAGGACCTGGCTGCCCAACAGCGCCCTATTTAATTAAAAAAAAAAAAGGAAACGCAGGAAAATAAAATTTGTCTTTGTATCCAGCTAGAGAAAAAGCAATAACTTAAAAAGAAGTAGGAGTATTACTTTTTGGATTGAAAAAGTAGTAATTCCATAAAACTGTGACTATAGAACTACTCACAGGCTCGCCCTTGTTGCCGCTCTCTCCCTTCGAACCAGCTGGGCCAGGCTCACCCTAGGGTCCAATACAAAACAGTGGTCAAGTGACAGGCATCGGTCACAATTCTCTGGGAGACAAACATCAGGGAGTCCAGGTAAAGCGAGCTTTAGTTCCCTATGAAATACGCTCAGTTCACATGTAAACGACCTACAGGGGAATTGTCTTGACTGAAAGGATGAGACTGTTACAACGGAGCTGTGCCTCCCTGACCTCTGGGTAGGGTTCCAGGATAGCAGGAGGGGTATGTCTGTGTGTGTGTGAGAGAGAGGGGGAGAGGGTATACAGATAGGTGCCTGAACTTATAGAAAAAATACAAATTAAAAATGCTAGTGAAGAAAGAGAAGGCTTAGATGGCAAGGGGAAGTCTAGATGGGGATGAAATGACGGTGGGGACGGCATTTCAGAGTGAGGAGAGCATCGGCCACGACCACTTACAACAAGTCCTCTGGCGCCAGTAGCACCAGCAGCACCAACAGGGCCAGGAATACCTCGGGGTCCAGGGAGTCCGGGGGCCCCAGCAACGCCGGGAAGGCCCTGGGGAAGAAAGGCAGCAGGGTCCATCACGAGACAGTTGGCAGGAGAGACGGCGCCCGTTAAACACAGTTAGAGCCACCCCAGCACATCTGAGCCATATACTCACAGCAGCACCCTTAGCACCGGGAAGCCCATTGGCTCCGGGGTTGCCCTGTGAGGAAAAGGAAGGGAGAAGGACACGGTTCATAGGAGTATTCCTGTTCTTCCATGATCCTGCCTTCACTCTTTTCGTTTCCTTCCTCCTGCTCAGTAAGATTAACGACAATGGCTACTTACAGGAGGTCCAACAGGGCCAGAAAGGCCTGGAAGACCCACTTCACCACGGGGACCCGCGGGACCAGCAGGGCCAGGGTTACCAACAGGTCCAAGTTCACCCTAAAAGCAGGAATAGACCCAGAGGCATTAGTCAGCAAAAAATGAGACCGCATATCTCTGGTTTTAGGTCACCAAGTTTTATGACATTTCTTGAGAATTGCAATAATTTCCCCTGTGTGGTCTGGTACCACAGATAATTCCAAGAACGCAGGAGCCTGGCAGGCTACAGTCCATGGGGTCGTGAAGAGCTGGGCACCACTGAGTGACTGAACATGCACCACAGTTATGGGTTTGCATTCCTATTTTCCTGGCCCGGTTTGGCCGTCTTGGCTACCACTGCTATCTCCACCTATGTCTGTCTATCTTGGTAGAAACTCTGGTTCTCAACTAGTCAGTTCCAACTCGTCTGCGAGTACACGCCAGAAGAGCCCCCTGGAGTCAGTTTCCACGCTACCGTCTTTATCTATGCCCACCGTGCTCAGGTACAGAGAGAATCTTTCAGGTTTAGAGAAAGAAAACCAGCTGCTCTGTGTCTGGTTTGAAGGAGGGAGTCATTAAGCTGCTGTTCTGTAACTGGGCTTCCTGCAAACATAGTCCCCTTCTTTCACATCACAATAAAAAGTTTGCAAGCAATGACAGTGGTCACCGGCATTCTTACCTTGGGGCCAGGAGCACCTGGGAAGCCTGGAGGGCCGGCAGACCCAATGGGACCCTGAAATCACAGAGAAGGTGGTGAGGAGTTTCCTCCCAGTAAATCCACAAAAGTCTGTCATCACTGGAATCCCAGGTGAGGTAGATTTTATTTTTATATATCAGTTACAAGCCTCAAGGATAGTAGTTCTTATAAACAGACCCTTCAGAGAACATTTGGTAAGGTGTCTGAAATGGCATTACTTCAAGAGGAATTAATAAAGAAGACAGCTCCATCCCACACTCCCAACCCTTCCAAATTCTTCAGTGTCACAACTTACAGCAGGGCCCACAGGACCCACACTCCCGTCACTTCCACGGGCACCCTGTGAAGAAAAGAGAGAAAAAAAGTCAAGTGCAAAGTTAAATGGCGTATATTAGAAGCTTTTAAAGAATAAAGAACCAAAGTGGAAGCACTCACAGCTGGGCCAGGGGCGCCGACACGTCCTCTCTCACCAGGAAGACCACGGGCTCCCTAGAAACAGAAACATTTCCAATGAGATCCAGAATTGCTAATTCAAGAGTCACAGGCATCATTTGCTTTTTTCCAATTTCTAACATGTGCAAGAACCCACTGGAAATAAATAGGTCTTGTTCTAATTCCAACTAAAAGGTAATGGATTTCAATTAACTAGGCAAAAGGCTATTAGAAAAATATCAAAGAATACAATGCCAAGGGAAATGGTAATTCGCAAAAACATTAAAGTTCCAGCTTGCAAAGAGTGCACACAGTTTTTATTTACAGTAAAGTAATCAATACTTACCGTTTGACCTGGAGTTCCATTTTCACCAGGGGCACCAGGTTCACCCTACATGGAAAAGAAGGACTGAGTTTTTATTCATTATATATACACGTATCAATTACTTTTTTCTGATTGGGTAATTTTTACACTATCACTTCAGTTTCAACCATTCATGTATTCATGTAACATTTCTTACATAGATTGTTTCTCAGTTATGCCAATCACATAAGTTTAAAACATTTATAAAATATGAGTTTTTATTTAGATAATGTAAGATACCACAGTATTAGGGAGATGTGGTCAAGTGTTATTTGACCTTTCCCCAATTTTCCCCTTAGATTTTGGATATCATTTAGATGAGTCTTATGTATCAGGAACAATAAGATAAAAAGAGACGATAGGATAAATTGCTTGCAACATATTTACCCTCTTTGAAGTTATTTTGAACATAATATTTTTACTTTTATAAAGTATGCATGAAAATTTGAAGTTTCTGAATATTTTATAGAGCTGTATTATTTCCAGTCTACTTTCTTGAGTGAAAACCATGGTGGTAGTGGTGGTGGTGGTAATTTAATGCACTGGCATGTGAGAAGGAACTTTCCTTCAAGAAAATCTAATTTAGATATAGAAGAAACCTGGTCTGCGAGACCATTGAAGATGCTTCATTTCTAGGATTTTTATCTGAAGTGTATTCTTTGTGAGTAAGCCCTAGAGTGGGAATCAGGAATTCTAGCCTGTGTCCTTCTATTAGATGTGTGACTTTGGGCAAGTCACTCGCTCTCTTTAAGCCTCAGTTTCCCTCATCGGCAAAATGAGAGTCTCCAAGGCTCCTTGGAGCCCTAGCATTTGATGATGCTGTGATTGGTAGTCCGAGCTATTATATTAGGCTCTAGGGAGGGGAAGTTTGACCTTATCCATTTGTGTGGCAGCTGCAGAGTTAGAACATATTCTCCATATTCATGTTCATTCCTGGTCCCACTAGTATTCGTTACTCATTAATTTGTAATTACGTTGGTATTCACTTTAATATCACATTATCTCCTTAATAGGAGAGAGAACATTTTATAGTTGAAAACGCTGTCAGAGAAGAGCCCAGCCAAGAGAAAACACACTTCTGAGACTTTAATTACCTAATTAAAAATTTTTTGAGTGTGCACAGATAAATCACAGGAAAGAGGTTGAAAAGTGTATTGTGACATGAATGTACCTATCTAATTAGTGCACGGCAAAGGGGAATTTATAGCTTAAAATAACATAGTGTTCTAATATCTGATTATATGCTTATTTACTTTTATTTTGGCTACAGAGAGCAACTGAAATTACAGGAGGAAAGGAAATGCAGGAAGAAATATTGACATTATTTTTATCTCAATCGTTTAATAGGTATTAAATTAAATGAATATTATTAATAATTGGCCTTTTGCTACAGAATCCCATAGTCCTGACCATTGAGGGATTTAAAATATTGAGGGGGAAATCAGATATGCTTCAGAATATGAGTAGCCTTCAGTAAAACATATTTTTTGGATGGTGATAGGAAATTACAATTGTTTTATAAACAGGACTTCTGATTTAGTATTTACCTTCACACCTGGAGCACCAGGCTGTCCCTTCAATCCATCCAGACCGTTGTGACCCTGAAAGGCAAATCCTCATTATGAATATGCTATTCCATTACAGTGATTGGTCAACTCAAACATCTTTTATCTTTGCAGTTACTGTTTCTCTAAGGATCTTGTGACTGCTTCAGTAGAATATGAAGTCCCAGTGCCTCAGCCCCTGACAAACTCCCTCTGTTGCCCTAGGGAAGTCACTAAACCTTCCTCACTTGAAAAGAAGCATAAAGAACTAGATGCTCTCTTACATACTTTCCATCATTAATAATTTTATGATCTTCAGATGGCTTTAAATACCTCTTAAGTTGCACCCATTTTATATAGTTTTCTCTGTAGGATCCTCATTTCTTGGAAGCTATGAGCAGACTAAAGAAAAAAAAAAAAAAAGCTACATTCCACTTTACTTTCTGGCCACCTTACTCTTTAACTCTCTCTCCACTTGGGCAGATTCCAGGAATTTGGAACCAGTATGTGTTATCCAGGAGTTTAAAGGTACCTGAGGTGTTTACCAAAAGTAAATCAACATTTTCTCTTTTGTGGGTAAAGAAGGTGCTCACCCTAATGCCCTTGAAGCCAGGGAGTCCAGGAGTTCCAGGAAAACCACGAGCACCCTAAAAAGAAACACAGGTGACAGATGACATTTTTGTCCTAAATAAAAAGATGCTGATTTCTTCCCTCCAAAGTGTTTCTTCTCATCAAGTCCAAGCTTGGAATCAGACTAGCTTATGTGTAAGCAGAGAGAGGTGATTAAGATGCTATAAATTGAGTAACTAATCCTATGTTACTTTTAGAACCCACAATTTAGTTGTTTACAATATGCTTACTGTCATTCATGTTACATTATTAGCATTAATAAAAACTATGCATTCTTAACCAGACTCCCTTATTTGTTGGATGCCCCCAGTGAGTGTCACAAGTACGACATCTACTTCGCCACTTAGTCTGATTCTAGTTTTAGTAACTATTTTGGACATGAGATACCTCTGATGTTTGGACTAAATGCTGTTATAAAAAAAAAAGCTTACCTGTGGTCCAACAACTCCTCTCTCACCAGGTCGTCCAGGTTTTCCAGGGTGACCCTAAAACATCAAAGCATCATAGGGTAAACCTTTTCTTAGTAAACTATCAGATGAAAATGTGGACATCTTGGTTTTTACAATAGGGGGTAAAAATGCATCATATAAAAATGTGGATCCATATACATATCTAATTAACAATGATATTTCCTTAAATACAAGAAAATTAATCATTATTTCATTAAAACATCATTTTCCATATGGGGAGAATTACATCAGGCATATTCAGCTTTTGGCAGAATACTTCATTTGAATCTAGAAATTCTATTTGAGGCAGGAGTATTTAAATGGCACACTTGGAAATGCTTAAGAGTAAATACTTACATCCTCACCAGCCTTGCCAGGAGGGCCAGGTGGGCCACGAGCACCAGCAGGACCCTAGGAAAACAGAAGACCCCTCATTTTGTTAATGCTATATTAATAAAAACCTCTTGAAAAAAAATACTTATCACACAGGGGGAAAAGTACTCACAGTCTGACCAGGTTCACCAGGCTCGCCAGGAGGTCCCTGGAAACCTTGAGGGCCCTAAGAGAAACACAGTAAGTCACACTCCAAGCCTTTATTTAATTCTCTGTCTTCTTTACATAAGAGAGAGTACAGGCTCCCGGTACTTACAGGGGCTCCAGAGGCACCAGGAGGGCCTCGAGGTCCCATCAGCCCCTGTGAAGAGGACAGACACAGTTAGCACTGGTAAGTCATCTTGGCTTCGGGTGGGTTAGACAGGACTAGCTCAGCAGTGCCACAGTCTGTGATGGACCACTGAACAGAACTGTCCTGGTGGCAAGGAAGCATTTACTGACCCAAGTTTATTCCACTGCTTCTCTGCCTTTGCTTTCACCTCTTTTCCTAACCCAGACCATAACTTGGTTAGATGGCATGGCCACTGGTTCCTTAAAATTCATGTACAATTGGCCACACTGAGATTCTTCTAATGAAACAAAGTGACTCAGCCTTTGCATGGTACAGAAAATACAACCACTGTGCATACAGCCAGTGAAGCATTTCCATCTGGATTTCCTTGATCATATGTCATCTCCTCACATCATACCTAGCTAAGAAACTGGTATTTTTAATGCCACAAGGGGCATGAATTGCAAAGGATTGAAAGTCTTTCTTAATGATTAGAGGGTTATAATCTTTTGTTTAATAATCTTATGGTTCCATTAAAGGCTATTGGTGGCTGCTGAAAATGTCAAACAAAAATGGATGTAATAAGGGGTGAAGGAATAATAAAATATTATTGAAACATCCTACTGGAAGAATCTATTATATGTTACTATTATTGAAAATATGGCCCAAGTGGCAGCAGACTGTTCTCCCCTTGGTTCTTCATTCTGCAGCACACAGTGGCACACAGACTCAAACCAAGTGTTGCTGGTTTGGGAGCTGCATACACCTTGTGATCCCCCTTTGCAAGGCCCGTGCAGTTTGTTCTGTAGGGGCCATGCCTCTAACGCTGAAAATATTGCACAAACAAGCCTCAGGTAATTTGCCTACAGGGACTCTGCAGTCAAGTCTGCCCCGCTGTATTAATGCCCAGAGTGAAACAATACGGATTTTATTAAAAGCACATCATTTTAATTGTAAGAATTATTTTTTATTGTTTTAGAAATTGCTTCCATGTTAAAAGAAAAACTGTCACTATTCAATCAAAATAATATTTTCAGGGGTACATTAAAAAATAATTTTCCTTGACATCATGAATTTTTAATTATATTTATTCATTTTTTCCATGTATTTGCAACAATTTCATTTACATAAAAGGTAGTTTATTTTGCGGAGGCTGTTGGGTGGAGGATGATTACACATTAATTCAAAGAAGAACCCTTTGGGGTGTTATAGTTATTGATTTTCCAACATGGAAATTTATTTTAATGTCTTATTGCTGCCTATCTTGCCTGTTTGTGAAACACATATCTGTTGATTACATATGTCTGTGAGTGCCTGTCTATGTGCAAGCTTAAATTATATTTCACTGATATTTAAAAGTAAAATATAATGTTTTCTGCCCACCAGAAAGATGTTCCGAAGTCAGGGCAATCTGAAATCCACATTAACTTTCCAGACTTACGTAGGTTTTTTTTTTTTTTTTAATTAATGAGTTACTTACTTTTGTTTTTTTAGCTTCTTCTTGAGATACAGGTACTGCTTTTAATGTCCAGCATTAGCTGAAATGGCTTATTTCAAATATCCAATATAAACAAAGCCAAGAGAAAATCTCTACTTCCTCATTTCAGCTATGAATGCTTTAAATTACCAGCAAAATCAGGAAATTGGAAATCATCAATTAAAGGCATCTTACTTCTCAAGTAAGAGTTTTAATTTACAGAAAATATTGTCTTGCCCTTACAGCGTATTAGCTTATTGTAGACCATTAACTCCAGCAGAACATCTTTTGAAGACAAGAGCACTGCATACGTTGTCCAGGTAAAATTTATATTTTAAGGACTATCTTAACTTTGGGCAGATAAATACTTTGTTTGCAAATAATTAATTAAATAAATCACTAAATTATGTGTGGGTATGTACTAAACTGCAGTGTTTAATCAACTTAATGTTTTTACTTGTAGCAATTTCCCCCTCTATTTTATTCATACTAGTATATATTTTGCGTTTTCTTATCAGTTTTCTCCCCCCTAACAAAACTCACTAATGCTTGTGAGAAGGTTTACTTGTAAAAGATAGACTTTTATCACCATAGTCATATTCTCTCCTATACTGATTTATAATTAATCAGACTTTAAAAAGAATTTTTTATCAAAATGGATAAAAAGAAACATTTCCTAGGTTATTAATTCCTTGAGAGATGGTGAGAATCTGTCACATTCTCTGCTTGTATCCCAAAGGCATAATAGAGTTTGGGTCTTATCGAAGATAACTGATAAATACTTGTTGAATGAAGTAATGTTTTATTCAAGTACTAGATACATAAGTCATGATGTTGAATATCAGACATCTTGCCTGACGTTCTGTCATTAACCACATGTATGTCCTTGGGAAAGACCTTAAACTCTCTAAATAGAAAATGAGCTTCCTCGGTGGCTCAGATGGTAAAGAATCTACCTGCAATGCAGGAGACCCAGGTTTGATCCCGGGATTGGAAAGATCCCCTGGAGAAGGGAATGGCAACCCACTCGAGTAATCTTGTCTGGAGAATTCCACAGACAGAGGAGCCTGATGGGCCCCAGTCCATTCGGTCACAAAGAGTCAGACACACCTGAGTGACTAACACACACACACACACACACACAGAAAATGAACAGGCTAGACTAGAACTTGCTGATCTAGACTAGAATTTGCTGATCCTTTCTAGCAAGTTCATAGAACTGAATAGTTCTGGGTCTCTATTGGTTGCTTAAAATTCTATGCAATATTAAAGGTTATAAAAAAGTTGATCAGAGTGATCACTCTTCTAAGTTAAATTCGTTTGCCTAAATTATGGTTACTATATCCAGAGATTATTTCTTGGAAATAAAGATCTGATCTATCATAAGGAGGCATGTTTGTAGAGAAAATGGAACCCCCTTACCCAGGCTTAGATTTTTATAGATTTGAACACAAAAAGAACTACTGCTTTTATCTGATCTGAGTACCATTAACCTAGGTAGCTAAATAAATGGCTATGTGAACTTTAAAAATAAAGTAAATTCCTTATTTAGTAATTTTTTGGCTAAGATAAAAATTAGAGATAAACATACCATTGGTCCAGGGCCACCTCCTTTTCCATCAAACTGAGCAGCAAAGTTCTAATGGGAGAAAAGGAAAAAATAAAAAAAAAAAATATATATATATATAAAATAACTACTGGCCATATCGTTCATTTTTGTCATTCTACTTCTAAAGATTTTTCTGTTGATGTTTAAAAGGGAACAGAATTTTTTACATCATTCTTAATTTAAACTTCCCTACTGAGCTAAATTCCTAAAAAAATTCAAGAATTTAAAATTTAGGGCCACCCCTAGTTTGAAATAGGGAGTTTCTCTACTTTGTTTTGAAACTTTTTCTTGCCCTCTCACTTCAATCCCCACCCCCTACCTGTACATTGAGAAAGAGAGCTTTCTAAACTTTAAAAATCAGTGAGGGCCCCTGATAAATTAAGCAGAAACCAAGAGAACAACTTTGCATTTCCATCTGTTGCCCTGTCCCTCCAGAACTACACCAAACAACTAAGGGATCTTTTTCTTGCTGTACTTTCAAAAAGAGTATAAAGAGTATTCAAGTTTAGAGGAAAATTAAATTAAAATGCCCCTTGGAAGATTAAACTTTTAAAAAATAGTTCACCGTAATAGCTTTACTGTTAAAGATCTCTCTTATAGTGGTAGATCTATTAAAGAAGGTGCTTTTTAATGCACTCAGTAGATAAGCAATCATAATAAGATCTTTGGGGGAGAAAGGTCTTATTTTAGTGGCATATAGTTGGGTATTAGAATCAGGCTTCTGATTCATAGTGCTAACCAATTAAGCAAATATGTTTTCCTTCCTGCAGTGAGGCCATTTGGCGCTCATATCATTGTTAAAGCATAAAGCTAAAAGAAGATATTAATGAAAAAGGGAAATGTACTTTTCTCAAATTAGTTTCAAGCAAATTAAACCCAAAACTGCTTTGAATGTTGGTTCTGCAGACTTCAAGCCAAGGAGAATAAAAAGAATAGGATGTTTGTGAAACTGCTTAAGATCAGGGATTTCATGTATAATTTAATCTAATCAAACTTTTTAATAATGCAACACCTCTTATTTGCACCCTATTGATAAAAGATATTAAATTCCCAAATTAAATAATGGTCTCGAGGGCTGCAGCTACCTTCAGTGACCACAAAGATCTGTCCTGCAACTGACAAGGGCTCACAAAGAGATCTGGCAAAGCAGAATCTTGGATGAAGAAACCAAAGAAATGAAATAAAATACTGTACTAATATCCAAATAGCAGACTCTCCCTCAAAACTACTAAAAATAAATTCCCCAATGAGTCTTCTTCCAATACAGGTATAAGAAACTGTAGTGAACGATACTTCAAGACAGCTTACCCCGCCAAGACCAGGGGGACCAGGAGGGCCAGGTGGACCAGGAGGGCCTGGGATGCCGTCATCACCATCTCTGCCTGGTGGGCCTGGTGGACCCTGTGATGTAAACGGTGAATTACGTCAGGGTTAGGCAGACTCCATGGAGACCTGTACTCCCAAAAGGAGCCCTCAGGATCCATGTGATAGGATCAGAAGTTGGTCAGAAGGTACAAGTGGTTTAAGATGCCACATTTGTCATTATTCTGTTTGAGAAGGAGGTTTAGCAGCTGGTGTTCAAAGAAGACACTAGACAGGATAGTTCCTTTTGGAAGAGGACTATGTCAGCCATCTGATAGTGAATCATAAAGGAGCTCCAGTATTCAAGGAACACTAAAACTTATAGCTATAAATTCATATGGTTAACAGCACACAGTGATATACTATGTATATTGACTGTCAGTTTCTGACTGATGAATTTACTCAATTATTTTACTATGTTATGTGTGAAAAGTAGATGAATCGATATGATAATTAATAGTCATTGTATCACAGCGTAGCAAACCCTGCAGTTTTCCTACCATTAATACTATTTATGTTGTTAAAGTAATTTACTGACATAATCCTACCTGTAATAAATTGCCAGAGTGGAACACATTTAAGTCTGCACTTCTCAATGGATTCAAAGTATGGGTGTTTATATATTGATGAAAAGTGTCAGATAGTGAAAAACCATGTGATTACATGTACCCCATAAACATGGTGAGGAGAGCTAATAAAACCATGACTGAAATGCAAGCCTAAATTACACATCTGTTAATGTAAACAGATGCGCGCTGTTGACTGCTGGTCCGCTGTTATATTCAGCCTGCACAAGAGAGCTTACTTGAAAAGTGAACCAAGCATGTTGAAGAGGGAAGGGTCATGTTGTAGCGGGTAGGTACAGCTCCCTTATGTATGTGTTGGACATGTCAGCTTGAAACAAAAGACAGAACATGCAAAGAATATGGCTGGCTGTAATAGGTCTGCTTTCTTAAAGGATAATCTTGACCTAAAAATAATATTGATTCTATAGAATAATGCTCATTCACTTTCTGTAGGGCATTACCTGCTTAAAAGGTAGGCAATTATCTGGATACATAATATTTTTATAAACTGTCAGACTCCTGTAGTTTCTAATATGTAGTTATTAAAATATGGGTCAAAGCCTGTTAATAGTTCAAAAATTACACACCCTTTCTCCGCGTGGTCCTCTGTCTCCACTTGGACCCTATAAAGAAGATACAGACAGGACAATAACAAATGTCTCAGCAATTTCCAGTGAATGAGCAAAGCATTCTTGATAATGATTAGTCAGGAGGCTGGATCTAACCATAATGTTATTAGATAGTAGCTGTAAAAATAGCACAATACAACAGATAAAAGTATTTTGTTTTTATTATCATTACATGTAATTTTGTTTTACACTGGGAGATTGGAGGCTATCGTCTCCAGAATTACAGCCAATGTTATAACTACTATTTTTAGAAAGATAATTTCTGTGGATAAAGTTATCATTTTATAACATCAATAGGAGCATATTTATATAGTCAAAGCTCTTTAAAATAAACTTTTGTCTCCTACCTATAATACTCAGTTCATCTCTAGAAAAAAAATAAATCTTTTCTTTTCCTTTAGTATGTAAGTCATCAGTTGTATAATATAAATATAATTAGAGATGACTCTGGAAGATAATAAAGCTTTGTTATCTTATATATCAAAGCTACTTCATTTTATGGTTTAGCTAATGCATATTCAAATGCACAAAATCTTGACAAGGTATTTTCCTTCTGTAGTGTACCATAAGTTTAGCTAAACTTTAAGTTATCTCTGATCATTTCAGATACAGAGAAGTATTGGAGTCTTACCTTTCTTGAAGTTGCCTAGAAGAGAATAAGTAAAAGATTATTACAAGGAAAATTGTATAAATTTTAAAATGGCTCCCATTTCCATGTAGTATACAAATATACTTACAAATTATATATACCGCACATTACTATTATCTTAATGTTTCAAAGTACAATTTACATTTTACCAATAAAAAATATGTATGGATCTAAGATATATACTTATCTATATAAGTATAGTTATAAATATGTATGGATCTAAGATATATACTTATCTATATAAGTATAGTTATATAGTTATACCTCAAATTCAGTTCATGAGCTAAGAATTTGCTCATAATAATCTTGCAGATGATTCCAGGGAGTGACAAAATTCTCTAGCTCGACGAAGTCTAGCTCCGAGGAAGCTGGTGCTAATACCCAACCTTCCACTGAATTATTCATTCTTCTTTTCTTATGGGTGTAGGTTTTAGGGTGGTCTTATTCAGTAGCCCCGCCCATTTTGGAAACTGGGGTGGGTACCTTCTAAGGCAACCAGAAAGGTTGGACTCTTGATATTTTTGGAAATTCAGGTTGGTCAATACCAATACAGCTTCCTTTTCCTTCCCCAGAGACGACTACTGTGGCCAAGGCAATCAAAGTCTAAAATAAAAAATTCTAAAAGTAATTTTACTCACCTCTTGTAAGGCTATAGAGAAAAGGGGAAAAAAGAAAAAATTATTAGTATTATTTCACTGATCACCAGCAGTGATTAACAAATGGGTATACTTGTCTATAAAACTTACTTACCTAATTAAAGGACCTGTTGTATTTTTTATTAAGAATATTCTAATGACTTGGAAATTATGCAGGTCAAAATTATGGCAGGGATCAACAGGACCATTTGTTTTAAATATTAATATGTAAATTAATATATGTAAATATATTTTAAATTAAATTGTTAATTATTTACTATTTTATAAATGCTGTGAAACATTAATGTGTCTAAAGGATACTTTTAATGTTTAGTAATTATGATGGAACAGTGACTCACTGAATGTGAGCAAAACCAGTAAATTGATGAGGAATAATTTGTAGTTTAGATAATTTTTGATACGTAGAAATTTAAAAGGGGGGAAATTTAGGAAATTACATTACCTAAAGCAGATTTTGTTTTTTTATATAACATTAACATTACAGTGTTTGTACAATTCTTAATGTCCTTTTTCAAAAGGCCTAATTTGTGAATTAGTCACCATGAAAATGGATTCATTTGGACATCTGAAGTTTTGCTTTAAATAGGTTCACTTAAATTAGGTAAGGTCATTTTACCAACATGTATCACTTTTGGCCCTGAGAAAGAATTGCTCTGTATAAATGGAAAAACTGCATTAAAGATCTAGAAAAATAATGGGAAAAATACACCAAAGAGTATCCTTCCTCTTTGCCATAATTGCTGTAAGTCCTTAAAGACTGAATTCCGCTCCTACAGTATAAAAATTACAGGCTAACACAGGATATAAATGTGGCCAAGCTGGCAACAAAATGAATCACCCCCAAAATTGCTTTAATTAGGTGGCCAAGAAGTGTGTCATTTGGAGTAAGAACATCTGTTATAGCAGTCACAATTCAGGAGAATGGACCACATCCAGCCCTGACATTTAAGGGCAATTTATGAGAATTACTTTTAAATTAGGAAAATGATATGTTTACTTCATTGTGTTCATCAGTAGGAAGAATAATTATGCCTGGGCTTGATTAATGGACGTCCTCATGGTTTTGGAAATTTGCCTTCTAATTATTCAGACTGAGCCAATTTGAAGAATGTGTGTTGGGTAACTTTTATTCAGACTGGGGTTGGATATTGATCAGAAGTTGAATTGTCCTTTGTACCTTCAAACTTCCCTAGGTCTATTTTCATCTTTAGGAGATCACCCTTTCCCCCCACCACCCTCAGATCTCATAAAAAAGTGAACTTGGTAATGTGAACTTGTTCAATGCAATTATTCCTTAGTGTTCAGTGTGTATACTAAAAGTGGATGAAGGGAGAAAGTGCACACACATGCATCAGTAATGATGCAATGGTAGACACCGTGGCATCTGGGTGGAGCCACGTTTTAGAGTGTTGGGTGTGGCCAGACACCCAATCTGGTCATGAAACCTACAGCTGCAAAGCAGCCATGGAGTCCATCCAATTTCTATCCTGTGTTTCAGAAAAGGCTCCGTGTGACTTGCCCACAGTCACATGATAAATTATTGGCAGAGTCATGGGAAAAACCTGGGTCTCTTGAGACTCGGATCAGTGTTGATAATTTCCCAACTTGCTAAGTTCAGCATGCCTGTCACTGGGAACAGGTTAAAGAGAGAACTCTCAGGCTCAACAAAAGGCAGGGCAGATTTTAGCTAAATAATGTTACCATTTCCATGATCAGGTAATGAAATGAGAAGCTAATGACATTTCAGAAAGTATCCATTTTCCATGCTGGGAAACACTGACTAGCTTCTGGGATTGGGTTCAATGAGAAATGCAGACGTTCTCTGTATATCCCTGTGGAGTCTTTAAATGGGAATTCCTTGAGCCCTAAGCCCTGGTCCCCGTGCGCTCCTTGTCCGCCCTCCAGAGGGCGCCTCATTGTCACCATCATCCAGACCAGTCTTAAAACACCCAGAAAAGAAAAGTCTTTAGGGCGTGAGTTTTTCTTTGTTTTTTTTTTTTTTTTTTAATAACTTAATTAAAAGGTTTTCTAAACCAGGCCTCAGGTTTCACAGAGGTGGGCATCAGTGCAGTTACGGGGCCTTTTAGGTGGAGGCCTTTGGCTTCCTTGGTCATGTCAGATAACATCTTAAAGAAAAAGATTCTCTGCTCCCTTTGAGCTTCACTAACTGGAGAATCCAGATGAAGTTCACAGCCTCACTCCGAGTTAAGAGAAAAGTCCCCTAACTTTTGGCGAGAGTCGAGAGCCTCTTTTGATGTTCATTTCTACAGTATTCTCCACGTTTCTCCTCTATGCCAGCGTTTCTCCACATGCCAGAGAGCCTGCCCAACTAGCTGTACCTGGAACTTGGCGAGGTTTTCCATTTCAGACCAGGTTTTCCTGCCCACCCCTCTAACCTCTTCCCCAGACTGCCCGAAACAAGCTGAAGGCACTTACATTGGCATGTTGCTAGGCACGAAGTTACTGCAAGCAGCAACAAAGTCCGCGTATCCACAAAGCTGAGCATGTCTACCACTCAGACATGCAGACTCCTTGTGTCGCAGAGCCCCTGGGTCACCGGCGGAGGTATCACCTGGCGGGCGCAGGCATGCAGTCGTGGCCAGTACCTCCAACTTAGCCGAAACCTCCTGCCGCCTTGGTGCTAAAATAATAAAGCCCGGATCTGCCCTATTTATACGGCCCAAGTTTCTCCGGCCCGAGGGTGCCTCCAAAAGCGCTTCCACCAATGGGAGGGCTGGGGCTGGGGGCCCGGGCAGCCACAGCTGGGAGGAGACTGCGGGGGCGCCGAGGAGGGAGCGCGGCGGGGGGAGGGACGTGGCCACGGGGTTGGCTTCTTAAATTGGTTCCATTCTTTTTGAGGACGTGGACACTTTTGAGGCTTTCAAGGGGAAACTCTGACTCGCTGTCTGCATACCTCCGCCCTCCCCATCCCCCCCCCCCCCCCCCCCCTTCCTCCCCCCCCCCCCACTCCCCGCCCTCTCCCAGTTTGGAAACACTTATGGACACGTCGGAGGGCTCTGCTGACACCGACGTGGGCAAAGTTTGCAGCTCTCGGGGACAGCCCGGCAGCTGGAGAAGGGACGCGAGCCCAGAGATCAAAGCGGGAGCTGTCCAGCCCTGCCTACCTTGTGCCCTGCGGGCCACCGGCAGGGTGGAGGGCCCAGGGGGCAGAGGCCCCGGAATGGGTTCGGCAGCGTGGCGCAGCCGGAGGCCGCCCTCCTTCCTCCCCCTCCACCCTGCCCCTCACCCCCTCCCCGCTTTCCTCCAACTCTGAGGCGAGCGTGCGCCCACTTTATCAGAAATAACGCTCCCTCTCTCTTTGGCTCCGGGAAGGGATGAGAGGGGGGTTCGCGCTAGTGGCAGCGTGGCCTCCCGCACCGGGGAGGATGGGCTTTGCCAGCAGACCAGATCGAGCAGATCGGAGAAATCCTAGACCTCCTGGCCACCCTCTGCTGAGGTTGAGCCTAGGCCGAGGCCTTGGGAATCATCTGACCCTGTGAAGTGATTGTAACTGACCAACTGGACTCCTCTCTCACTCGCAGTCTCTTCATGAGTTTGCATGGAAAGGTTTCCAGTCTCCCCCTCCTCTTCTCCACAGACTCTTTGTCTGGATTTACCTGCTCCATCCCAAGCCCAAACCCACCCCATCCCTCTTCCCATCTGCCCAGTCACTGACCCCACTCTGAACAGGAAACACCCAAGCACCTCCCAGCACCTCTCCACACCTTGGAGAAAAAGCCTAGGCCATCTAGAGGAACCTCTAATTTGAGTCTGGGATATAGGCTGTCTGCTCTGGTAACACTTCAAGCAAAGCTCCCACCAGCCTGGATGTTAGATCCCTCCCCCACACCCAACCCCCTTCTCCCACCAGGGAGAGGAGGAGCTGGCACCTTGACCCTGAAGCACTGGAAGGGAGACCGGAACTCTTGAAAATCCAGTATACTGAGTGCAGTCAACGTCAGCAGATGGCCCTTTCCCCAGCCCTTTTGAGATGTTGTTTCAGGCCCAGAGGGAAGGCCATTGGTCTGGGGCTGTGTCCCTGCTTGCTTAGCACCCCCAATGAGACAACCATTCTCTCCCAGAAGGTAGCACAAAAGGGGCACCTTTAGGTCAAGTCTGTCTCCACCAAACAGAAATGAGTAGGCTGTAGTTCCTTTCTAATCTTTTTTCCTTTCTTTCCCCCATCTCTTCTCTCCTTCCTCCACCCCCTTACTATAAGAATTTCTGCTTAAGTTAACTCTATCAGCAGCTGCTATAAAATAAACTTTTCTTAAACTAGTTGCTTCCTCAAAACTTAAAAAGTTAGTGGAAATAAAAGAGAACAATCCCCAAACTAAAAAAAAAAAAAAAATACACAAGAAACCTCTTATTCTAATTAAGAGCACTGACTTGGGAGATAACTTTAAAAGACTTTTTCAAATTGCAGTAACTGTTTGGGAAATGTGATTATAATTTACCTTTTAGCATAACAAAATTCTCAGCAAGTTTTGGAGAATTCGAGAAATTCAAGCACACGTTTATAAAACTAAAGGAAAAATCTCTCTGCAGAGTAAACTGATAACTGGAAAAGCATTCCTGGAACCTGATGCAAATAGCTAACGCTGCCCGGCTCCCTCCCTGTTGATGTGGCAGGGTTTGAAGCTGGCAGTCAGCGTTTGGTGGGAGGCCCTGGATCCAGAGGAAACAATGAGAATGGGGAAAACTGAAAGGGAATTTTTAAAGCGGGAGACATTTTTGTTCCAGCAGTTTTTACACATTATTTTGACCTTCTCTTTCTTGCCACTTAGTGAGGAATATAGTTAATGAAATGTTTGTGTTATTGGAGGAGTTCTTTAATGCTTACAAATGTAAGCTTTTGTAATCTAAATGGATTTGTAATCTAAATAGATCTCTGTTAACTATTTTGTGCCTCCAAACAAAGTGAGAATCTTTGTGAATGAACGGAGACTGGGAAGAAAAGTGACCCAAAGCCTAAACGGAGTATCTTGGGGATGGCTGTGATGATGTGGCTGAGTGAAGGGGAAGCCCAGGTGACTGAGTGGGAGGATTGGAGACCCAGTAGGAGAAAAAAAAAGAGCAGAGGCAGAGAGCGGAGGAGGGGAGAGAATGAAGAAAGGCGCTAGATATCAGAGACCCCTGAATTTTGCTGTTAGGCAGTTAACACCTGGATTCCTATTCCTAAATTGTTCTCCATTGAAAATAAGATGATCACTTCAGCTCCCTACAACTCTCAGTTTACAACCAGGGCCACACCATAAAGTTTGGCAAGAGGAGGGTCAAGAGACCCACTGATTTAAAAAAATGCAGAGCAGACCTAGAAGGGTAGGATGCTGGGGAATGGAGGGAGGTGGTAGATGTATAATCATGGTTGATCCTGTTGTATGGCCGAAACCAACACAACATTGTAAAGCAATTTTCTTCCAATTAAAAAATAATTTGAAAAACATGCAAAAAAATGTAGAATAGCCTGATAAAACCATGCTGTCTTATGCTTTTATTCCTTTCTTTCCTTTGATCAAGCTTCAAACTGACATCGCCTTTCAAACATATCTGAGGATCCACTCTGTGGAAAGCACCAATGCTACACTATCTTTTTCTGTTTCTAGGTAGGATGGTCTTTTGCTAAGAAGGTATTAACTGATCATTAAAGTGGTAGCTGAAGAGGCTTGAGGGCTGACTTATCTCTGTGACGTTTGTTTGGAAGACATGGAGATTCCTGCCCTACCTCTTATCAATTGGAACATTTGGTTATTCACATAGGACCAGGGGAGTACTCACTGAAATACTATCTAGTGCTGGAACCAGGCATTGTGCTGAAGCTGACTCGCTGTCTGGTGGGTACAGAACACGGTGACTGCGCTCAAGGGCCATGACATCTGTTGGAGATTAAGGGACTACTGTGATGGGGAAGCACAGGGTGCTTCCAAGTGTTTATGGGAGGATTACATCTAGATTTAGACTATTCAGTTGCTCAGTCATGTCTGATTCTTTGCCACCCATGGACTGCAGCACGCCAGGCTTCCATGTCCTTCACGAGCTCCGGGAGTTTGCTCAGACTCCTATCCATTGGGTCAGTGATGCCATCCAACCACCTCATCCATCTCAATCTTCTGTTGCCCCCTTCCCCTCCTGCCCTCAGTCTCCCCCACTGTCAGATTTAGATGGGTGAAATCAAAGAGGGCTTCTTGGAGGATGCAAGAAGCTCAAGCCTTAAATATGAATAGGATCAGGAGAGATGAGGGAGAGTTCCAGTCACAGAGGGATGGCAGTTCGGAGGAATGGAAGCCTTTCAGCGAAGTGGGTTTGTGGGGGGAGAGAGAGCAGAGGGAGGGGCTGGAAATGAGAGTGGTGGATTCAGCAGGAGCTGGGTCAGAAAGCACCCTTTCAGCTGTGTTCTGGGGTCTGTATTTTCTTGACTATGCTATGGAGAGTGTTTGGATGATTTTAGGCAGAAAACTTGTGTAATTAGAGAGTGCTTTTAAGAAAGATGATTGTGGCTGCAGTGAAGGGAAAGGACTAGAAAGAGAACTCAGTGGAGACAAAGAAACCAGGTAGGAGGCTGCAGGAGTACTTCTGAAGGATAACCATGATGGCCTCGGGTCAGGCTGGTAGAGTTGAGAGAAGTTGGCAGACTCAGTACACATTTTGGAGTAGAAGAAAGAGACTGATGTCTGGTTGTGGGTGGTGAGGAAGAAGGACTTGGGGAGCATCAGGAGATTTCTTGCCTGAGCAACTGACTGCCTTGGAGGTACCACCCATTGAGCAGGGAAACATTTGAGGGGCAGACTTGGAGTGAAGGAGGGGGAAGATAAGAGGTCAAGTCCAAGTGTGTTCCGTTTTAGGTGATTGTGTCCTATCCACAATGGTGGATAGGTCTCATAGTTGGTTAGATATTTAGGTCTGAAATCCAGAACTTGTACATGGCCTAGACTGATGAATGGGGGAGTCAGCAGATTACTGATATCACAGGAGTGGATGGAATCCCCCAGGTTGTACATACAAATGGAAGTGGACATCAATAAAACCTAGGACAAAAGCTTGAAGAGCTCCAGCATGTAGGCAGCCAACAGTAGAAGAGGAAAATCCATACAGGTGACTGAGAAGGAACATCCACATAAGATGGAAGAAAACCATAGTGTCTCCATCACAAAAGGAAAGGAAACAGGTTTTTGGAGGAGGAGAGCAAGAAGGGTCAAGTAAGGCTAGAAAGACAACAAATTAACTGGTGTCCTTGGTGAGGGTGGTTCCAATGGAATGAAATCCTACTGAGAAATGTGGAAGAATGAGGAAATAAACATATCTAGAGTAGAATTTATGTTACTTTAGGAGTATAACAGCAGTTGGGAGAAAGCTAGGGTATAGGTTAAAGGTCATGTTAGGATTAATGTGGAAGAGAATTTTTTGTGTTAGAATGATACTATCAAAGCAGATGTTAAATCTTGACACAAACTTCATTTTATTTTTTTTTAAGTTTATTTTTTTTTTCTTTTGGTGTGGACCATTTTTAAAGTCTTTGTTAAATTTGTGCAATATTGCTTGTTTTAAGGTCTGGTGTTTTGGTCTAGAGGCACATAGGGTTTTAGCTCCTTGACCAGGGATTGAACCCACCCTGCATTGGAGGGTGAAGTCTTGATCACTGGACCACCAGGGGAGTCCCCAGACCCCTTTCAAAGCCTTCCATTGAAATGTTCTTCTCCTTCCTTAGGTTTCTGACTTTGTATTCCTCCTTATTTGCTTCTTAGTATTGAAGCAAAGAACACCTAAGAGCTTGCAGATTTTTTTTTAAAACTTGGTAGTGAATAATCAGTTTTTTTTTTTTTCCCAGGAGATCCCTTTAAAATGTGTAGACAGAGTCAATTTATATCACGGTTTTTGAGTCCCAGTTCAATCTGGGGGGCTCATTTGGGATTCAATACCCTATTTTTCACATTTAGAAATATGAAATAATCACTTCTCTACTTAAGCACAACTCATATTCTGGAATGCACGGATTGTGTGGCTGTAGGTGTTTCGTGGCATCTTGTTATTGACTATTCCAAGCCCAGTAATTCAGAGGGATATATTAGGCTACATAAATTTCAGCTTTTAAGCCCCCCTTTTTCTTTGAGATGATGTTGATTACATTTCTTCAGCTATTTCCAAATCCATCCTTAATTTGAAGAGCACCATAATGCTGGTGCATCCCAAAGGTCCACTCTGGGTTGTTAGGACTTTGGTTGTCTTGGTTTCCAGACTCAAATTTTTCAGTTCTTTTCCTGTGGCTGGAAGAAATAAGGAGACTTTAACTTCAGTTGCAGTGGAAGATTCTGGGTGTTGTCAATTGATTCATCCATTAAGTTGAATTGAGACATATTACATACAGAAAAAGAAGACTTAATTATATATGATACCACATTTAGAATTTATGTAATTTATATTTCATTTAAAAATAGCAAATTAAGTTATTGGTGTTACTGACAAACTTTATAGAGTCTAAACTTGATTTTGCCCTTTGGAATTCTATACTTACATAGATAATCTTCTAGTTACTGTGACATTATAACCATTTATTATACAGTGAGTTAAGTACTGTGCTAGTAATTTTACATAAATTATCTCAAACCTCCAAAATTCATTATTTAAATCTTGTTGGGATATGTTTTATTATTCTCAAGTTTACAAGTAAAAGGAAATGAGATTTAGGTGAAAAGACTTGTCTAAGCCTTCCCAGATACGCTAGAATGGGTCACATCCATTTTTGGACTTGGATCCATTGCCTATTGTATGTTTTCAAATGCCTTGAAATATGCATTTGAAAAATGCAAATTCGTTGGAGAATATGGAACTAAATGTAAATTCCAGTTGTTTTCTTCACTGATGGTTTACCACTTAATCCACACACTTAAAATTTTATTTTTACTAATAGGTAAGAGTGGTAATCAACACACTAAATTTACTTGAATAATATATGAATATTTTATATTTATATCTTAGCCACCTCATCTGATAGTAACACCTACTTACTCCTTGATAGCTTATAAAATTTTTATTTATGTCAGACTTATGAAGGACAAAGTTATTGAAGAATAGGAAAAAGCTAATTTTTTAAAATAATAAAGCCACTCAATTTTACAGTTGGGAGACAATTTAGATATCATCCAAGTCATAATCATAATTGTAGTGTGTGGAATCAGGATTTTTCTTTTTTTTAATTAATTAATTAATTTTAAATGGAGGCTAATTACTTTACAATATTGTGGTGGTTTTTGCCATACATCGACATGAATCAGCCATGGGTGTACATGTGTCTCCCATCCTGAACCCCCTCCCACCTCCCTCCCCACCCCATCCCTCTGGGTTGTCCCAGAGCACCGGCTTTGAGTGCCCTGCTTCATGCATCAAACTTGCCCTGGTCATCTATTTTACATATGGTAGTATACATATTTCAGTGCTGTTCTCTCAAATTAAGGGATTTGTTTTTCTACCATGTTTCTAATGTCTGGCAGATGTCAGTTACACAGTGGATGTTCCATAAGTTTTAGTCGCATGAATTAACACATTTTACAAATGAGAAAACATGCCTAGAGAGGTTATGTGGCTGGCTAGCCTACGGTAGACCTGTAACCAGGAGTCTCCTGATTCAGTCTCCTGCTCTTTCCTTCAGATTAAAATCTCATCTAGTGTTTGTCTGGAATACTTTGCAATATTTAACCATTACAACAATCTGAACATTACTTATTATTTTACAGAGTATAAATTGAAGCTCAGCAAAGAAAAAAATATTCTCCAGACTAATGGCTCTCAAAGTGTGGTCCCTGGATCAATAATACTAGCATCGCCTTAGAACTTGTTAGAAAAATCACATGTCTCATCTCAGATCTACTAAATCAGAGATTTGGGATGTGGGTAGCAGCAATTTATGTTTAAATAGCCCTCCGGGTAATTTACTACTGAGGAATGTGACTATTATGGTTAAGCTTGAATTGTTGTTGTTTAGTCACTAAGTCGTGTCCCACTCCTTTGTGAAACTAAGGACTGTAGCCCATCAGGTTCCTCTGTCCATGGAACTTCCCAGTCAAGAATACTGGAGTGGGTTGCCATTTCCTTTTCCAGGGGATCTTTCCGACCCAGGGATCGACCTTGTTTCTCCTGCATTGACAGGTGGATTCTTTACCACTGAACCACTAGGAAAGCCCGTAAACTTGAATTAGATGATTCTAGTATTGTAGAGAACAGATGTGAGTATGACAGCATAGTAAAGTAGGAAAGTCCAGTTAAGGGAAGTCGAAGTTGCTCAGTCGTGTCCCAACTTTTTGCGACCCCATGGACTGTAGAGTCCATGGAATTCTCCAGGCCAGAATACTGAAGTGGATAGCCTTTTCCTTCTCCAGGGGGTCTTCCCAACCCAGAATCAAACCGGGGTCTCCTGCGTTGTACGCAGATTCCAAAGAACTTCCACCACATCTCTTTGTTTTTTTAAAAAAATAAATTAATTTATTTATTTTAATTGGAGGCTAGTTACTTTATGACTTCCCTGGTGGCTCAGATGGTTAAGCATCTGCCTACAATGTGGGAGACCCGGGTTCAATCCCTAGGTGAGGAAGATCTCCTGGAGAAGGAAATGGAAACCCACTCTAGTATTCTTGCCTGTCAAATCCCATGGATGGAGGGGCCTGGTAGGCTATGGTCGATGGGGTTGCAAAGAGTTGGACATGACTGAGCAACTACACTCACTCAATTACTTTACAATATTGTAGTGGTTTTTGCCATACATTCACATGATTCAGCCATGGGTGTACATGTGTTCCCCATCCTGAACCCCCCTCCTACTTCCCTCCCCATCCCTTCCCTCAGGGTTGTCCCAAGGCACCAGCCCTGAGTGCCCTGTCTCAAGCATCAAACCTGGACTGGTCATCTGTTTCACATATGGTAATATACATGTTTCAATGCTATTCTCTCAAATCATCCCACCCTCACCTTCTCCCACAGAGTCCAAAAGTCTGTTCTTTACATCTGTGTGTCTTATGCTCTCTTGCATATAGGGTCATTGTTACCATCTATCTAAATTCCATATCTTTCTAATTCCATACATATGCATTATTATACTGTACTCCACCACATCCATTTTTGCTCTCTAATATATCTGTTGACAGTGCATCTTTTCTTGATTCTCCTTGGTTCAAGAGGATGGGTATCTGAAAGGCTATTAATTGTTCTTTATTCACAACACTGTTAACATCAAAGGAATACTGTGTTTAGCCTTTTTTTTTTTCCTGCTCCAAACTTTATTTAAGGCACTTTGGGCAACATAACATTTACAGTGGAAAAAAATTGTGTTAAAGGATACATTACCTTAACTCAAAAAGCCTGAGTGTGATTGGCCTAACAGTTAGGACATGAAGTTCTCATTTGTAGCATCAGTTCATCTCTGGACCAGTTAACTTCTCCTGTTATGGTACCTTGGAATTCACCACTCCGTGAACCTGGGGTGTAATTCCTTGGGTAATTAAATAGTTCAGGTGGGACAGGAAAGATTCATGGTTTACTGCAAATCCATTACTCATTCTAGAAAATGCCCTTGCGGGACCGCCTCCCCTCCCCCCAAAGCCCAGGTGGTGTTTTCAAATGTTTTATTTCTGTATTGACATCATAGATACAGGCTTCTGTCCCCTGTTTCCCATGTCATGCCTTGATACTTGAGTTAAAATGGCACTCCACAGCCTTGAAAAATGGTCTTTCCTTCTGAAGCACCCAAGAGAGTATCTAAGAGGATAGAGCTTCCTATTCAGAATTTCAGAATGTGCAGTAGATGCGGCTAAAACAATCCCGGAAGTCGTTGTTTATGCCTGGGTTTTCTGACAGCTTCCTTAGTTTACAACTATAGCCATTTCGGCCCAACTGCAAAGCCAGTCCTGTCAAGACTCTGGAACCAGGCCCTGTCCCTGCACATGATGAATTGAAGAAGCTCCATTTCTAGCGTTTTCTAATGATCATTGATTGGATTTGACTCTGCAGCACTCTTCTGTTAGCTGAGCTTCAAGTATCTGAAACCCAGTCTACATGGAAAGCCCATTCTGAGAACATCTCTTTTTCTCTTGTCTTCTTGCCCCTGATTTCCTCTCTAATTGGCTTATCACTCCATTCACTCATTCGTGCCTTCATTCTCTCAAGAAACCTGTTGTCTATGCGTGGGAAGGCCATGCACACACTGCCGTATTCAAAATGGATAGTCAACGAGGCTGTATTGTGTAGCACATGGAACCCCACTCAGTGTTATGTGCCAACCTGGATGGGAGTGGGGTGTGGGGGAGAAAGTGTATGAATATATATATATACACATGTACCTATACATGTATACCTTCACTGTTCACCTGGACACATTGTTAATCAGCTATACTCCAATACAAAATAAAAAGTTTAAATTTTGAAAAAAGAAAAAAAAAAGGCAAGTCTCTCAAAACCAACAAACCTATTTTGCATGCAAGATGCAATGTTGGAAGCTGGGCTTGGGCTAGGATCTTGGCAACCTGACCTTTTCCAACACCCTGGAGACAGGAGTCTTGCCTGTGAACTTCAGAACCATCTCCACGTTCATGTCTGTTACTGCTGCAAACCTGCTTGCTTGGCTCTGCTTCCTTGGGGCTCTCTATTTTAGCACCTGTGGCATCACCTGCATTCCTTCTCCTGGCTGTTGGCATTCCTGGCTGGGCCCAGCACATCCAGCACATCCTAGTAATCTCTGCTTTCCCGCTCGGGCTCCCAACTTCCAGCTAGTGCCTGCTGCTGAGTCCACTGCTGTCACGCCTGCTCCCAATCTTCCCTTTTCTCTTAGAATCTCCATCTAAGAGAAGAGGATGGGTTTTACCAACAGCATCTTGTTCTGGATTGCATCCTCATTAATCAGTGACAGAGCTTCAGTTCTGTGCCAGGTGCAGATAGAGGGGATAAAGGGATAAGCTATTGATTCTAGTCTCGGGAAACATCACAAATAGAGTGGATCCTCCCCAGTTGTGAGGGGAAGGAGATATTTCCGTTGAAGTATTTAAGATTTTAGGGGGACAAAAAGGGTAAAGGCCAGCCATTAGAAACCTTTATATCATCTCTAAAACATCAAGACAGCAGGCTAAATGCAGAGAGTATCAGTGACATTTTTCACGTCTTAAACTGCTAGTAAGTGTTATGGTACAGTTGCTTTCCGTTTACCATCTCTTGCTCAATAGAAATTTCTCAGGGTCTTTCTCCTCTGCTATTTCAATGAAATGCCCGTAAACTTGCTTTTCTTGCTGAAGATAATATGCATATGAAAGGATATTCCCCATCCCCCACTGCCCATGTCTATTTCTGCATCCAAATGTGTGAGGCCTTTCAGATTTAATGATTTCGAATTGTTGACTCCTGCATTCTGGTCCCAGAGATAGCTCACCACACCACATGCCACCAGGCCCTTCACGCACAGAGATCACTTCCTCCTCCTTGCAGTTGAAGGAGTACCATTTTAAGGTACTGCTTTATGTCTCCTCAGAGTCCCTTCTTTCCTAAAGCCTCTAGGCAAAAACCTCTGTGACTGCCATGCCATCTGCTTTACTTTACTTTTTTAGTCCCAACACCCAATTTCTCCTTTTTCTAATTATCCCCAACAGGAGTAACTCATAAATCTTATATACTGGAACTAACATTCTTGTGGTTGGGGAAAAGTATACACAACTCAGTCCATATAAATTGAAATCCCTTGTTTACTAAAATTTGAAGTAGGGGCTGTCTGCTCACAGGGAGGAATTACTTTATAACTGGAAAAAGTAAGGCATTATCTCACGAAAACAGAGATATTTTACTGCATTTATTACTTCACTGCATTTATTCAGTGAACAATGTATTAACAAGGTCTAAGGGGGGTGATAAAGAGGATCAAAGAGCACGAAGTAACTGATTCTACTTGGGAAGTTTGAACAGGGAAAGGGAATGTGGAAACAGACTCTTCGAGAAATTGATCAGGCAGAAAAGGAAGGAAAATCCCTTCCAGGGAGATGGTATAACATGTGTAGATGTGACATTTATCATAATTTGTACTTAAAAGTAATTATTGTCATAACAATTAACAAGGTGTGGAGTGTTCTCTTGGTACCTAGTGGATAGAGGCCAAGGATACTGTTAAATCTCCTACAGTACATAGGACAAGTTCCATAACACGTAAGCATCCACCTTAAATCATCATGGTCTCTTCTCTATAAGGTGAGTCCCATGAGAGCTGAGACCTAGCCTGTCTTATTCACCCCTGTGACTACAGAACCTCACATGATTTGAGGCAGAGTTGGTAATCTTTTAAATTTATTGAGTGAATGGAGGCATGAAAGAGAAGAGAGAATGTCTGGGGAGGGAAAATGCATATTCAGAGCTAGAAGCTTGGGTAGAGTTAAAGAGTATTGGAAAAATAAGGTTATAGATAAGATAAAGAGAAATTAGGAAGGGCATCTTGTGCTATCTGAAGGAGTCTTCTTTTAATGTATAGTCCACAGAGAACTGCTCCATGGAGGCTTTTCAGTAGAAGACTTACACCATCTCATTTATGTTTTATTAGGAGGACCAAGCAATGAGGAAAGAGCCTGGAGGCTGGACAGTCACTTAGAAAAGCACTGTAATAGGTCAGGGATATGGGGGCCTAACTGCAGGCTGAAGCAGTGAAGACAGATAGAAGAGGGCAGATTGAAGAGAGATTTAAGACTTAGTATCCTTAGGACTTGGTGATTAATTAAATATAGAAAGTGGGGGAGGGTTTCTGCCTTGGGCTGCGAAGTAGATGTTGGTATCATTTCCTGAGATGAGGAAGATAGGAGGAGAAGCAGCACTATTCACAATAGTTAAAAGGTTGTTTTTCAGTCACTTAGTCATTTCTGACTCTTTGTGTCTCCATGGACTGCAATACTACAGGCTTCCCTGTCCTTCAACTATCTCCTGGAGCTTGCTTAAACTCATGTCCATTGAGTCGATGATACCACCCAACCATCTCATCCTCTGTCACCCCTTCTCTTCCTGTTCTCAGTCTTTCCCAGCATCAGGGTCTTTTCTAGGATGATTCCTAACCAAGATGATCACAGGGATCAAACTCAATGAAACTATGAGCCGAGCCATGCCATGTAGGGCCATCCCAGATAGATGGGTCAGAGTGGAGAGTTCTGACAAAACGTGGTCCACTAGAGGAGGGAATGAAAACCACTTTAGCACTCTTCAACAAAGATGCACCTCAAAAATATACTAAGTGAAGGAAGCCAGATACCAAAATTTGAATAATGTCTGGTTACATTTATTTGAGATATCCAGAATAGGTAAATCCACAGAGGCAGGAAACATACTAGAGGTGGCAATGGAGAATGATTTCTTAACAGGTATCAGGTCTCCTTTGATGATGATGAAAATGTCCCAGAACTATATAGTATATAGTTATAGTTGCATAACACTGTGGATATACTAACTAAATTTTACACTTTAAGATGGTTGCTTTTATGTTATGTGAATTTTACCTTGATTAAAAAAAAATTTTTTTAAAGTAAGCTCACAGTCTCATGAGAAAGATAGACTAGTAGAAAAAATATGGCAAATAAATGTGAGCTATCTATAATTGTCTCAAATGATATAAACTGTTCTTCAAGCTGACAAAACTGTCCAGAAAAAACCTCAGTGGCTATGAAAGCCCATGGCAGGAGCAGGGAGCAAGGAGGGATTGAAGAGACTCTTTGTTCTATTTTTATAGTGCTGATTGCTGCACTCCATGTAATGCGTAATGGAGTTATTCCAGAGACATAAAGTGGTTCCATCAATGTCGTGTGGCCCGTCAGTGGCAAAGGTCTGAAATAGTACAGTTCATCAGTTCTTAGAACTTTCATCTTCTCTTTCTATAGACTTCATCTCCAAAATATTTGTAGAAAATAAAGTTAGAAAATGACAGTGCTAAGTTGAAGGATTACAAATAAAAAAATAATTGTTCAAGAGAGTTTAGTGGAGACTCATGACACAAAAAAATCAAATGGCCTTTAACATTTTAGATCAGTTTTCCAAAGAACATTAAGGAATCTCCACTACTTAAGTTGCTTTTAAAAATAAAAGAGTGGGCTCAGAGATGTACTGTAGTGAACAAGAAAGAGTTGGCAGAGTGGTCTCACAATCAACTGAAGGTATTTTCCTAATGCAAAATTACTATATTTACAATCTTATTTCCTGCACACCTTTTAAAAAATAGTATGTTGTTTCATATGTGTTTACAATAACTTCCAAGTATGATAATGAAGAACTAGAATCACTTAATAGGATAGATAGCTCCATGGGGAGGGTTGGGTGTTGGAGGAGTAATGTGTTTAAGAAAGGTAAATCCTGCTATTCAAAGGACATAATTATTAAAACTGAAAAAAAATCCAAAACAACATAAATACATTATTAGAAACATGAAGGCAAATGTACAACAGAGAAGTGAAAGAGGTAAAAGTAGTTACCACTGGGAGCAAGAGTTGGGGGAGTTATTTCTTAAATGAACAACTTTTATAGAATCACTTCATTTAAAAATTAGGTATCCATCTTTTTTAAAAAATAAACTGTTTTCTTTGTTCTGAAGTATAGCCAATTAACAATGTCATGATAGTTTCAGGCGAACAGTGAAGGGACTCAATCATACGTATACACAAATCCATTCTCCCCTAAATTCCCCTGTCATCCAGCCAGCTGCTTCATGTTGAGCAGAGCTCCCTGTGCTGTGCAGTAGGTCCTTGTTGGTTACCTGTTTTAAATATAGCAGGGTGTACATGGCCATCCCAAGCTCCCTAACTATCCCTTCCTGCTACCCTCCCCCCCAACAACCAAAGTTGGTTCTCTAAGAGTCTCTTTCTGTTTGGTAAGTTCATAGAAATTATGTATACATCTTGATTAAAAATGAAAATTGCTATTAGAAAAGGATCACTCCATCTGTCAATATTGGAAGAAATATTGTCCTACTTCCTTCTCAAGGGAATCATTTGTCCATTCATTCAGCAAACGTGTGTTGAATCACAGGCACTGAGGAGAGAAGGCTGCTTAAGATGATCATTGCCTTCCAGTTGCTCATAATTTAGTGGGGACGTATGAGAGGGAAACAAAACAATGTGATAGAGGTCTTTTGTGAGCAAACAAAACTGAGGTATCTAGCTTTGCCTGAGAATATTAAGGTGAACCCTCCTCAAAGGAGATGCTGAGTCTTGATGAGTTAAGTTTTGTTAAGTTGACACTGCATGAAATAAACAGGAATATGCAATTCCCTTTCAGGCGTGTTGTATTTGAAATAGCTGAGTATAATTTCCCACAGCTGGAAGATGTGGACTGATTATGATAAAAATTCAGAAGAGAGGTGGAGCAATAGGTAGTCACCACATCATGGAGGCAATGCCAAAGAATGCTCGAACTACCACACAATTGCACTCACAGCACACGCTAGCAAAGTAATGCTCAAAATTCTCCAAGCCAGGCTTCAATAGTATGTGAACCGTGAGCTTCCAGATGTTCAGGTCGGATTTAGACCCAGAGATCAAATTGCCAACATCCCTTGGATCATCAAAAAAGCATGAGAGTTCCAGAAAAAATCTATTTCTGCTTTATTAATTATGCCCAAGACTTTGTCTGTGTAGGTCACAACAAACTGTAGAAAATTCTTAAAGATATGGGAATACCAGACCACCTGACCTGCCTCTTGAGTAATCAGTATGTAGGTCAAGAAGCAACAGTTAGAACTGGACATGTAACAACAGACTGGTTCCAAATTGGGAAAAGAGTACGTCAAGGCTGTATATTGTCACCCTGCTTATTTAACTTCTATGCAGAGTAAATCATGAGAAATGCTGGACTGGATGAAGCACAAGCTGGAATCAAGATTGCCAGGAGAAATATAAATAACCTCAGATATGCAGATGACACCGCACTTATGGCAAAAAGTGAAGAAGAACTAGAGAACCTCTTGATTAAAATGAAAGAGGAGAGTGAGAAAGTTGGCTTAAAACTCAATATTCAGAAAACTAAGATCATGGGATCCAGTCCCATCACTCCAAGGCAAATAGATGGGGAAAAAATGGAAACAGTGAGAGACTTTACTATTTTGGGCTCCAAAACCAGTGCAGATGGTGACCGAAGCCATGAAATTAAAAGACATTTGCTCCTTGGAAGAAAAGTTATGACCAACCTAGATAACATATTAAAAAGCAGAGACATTACTTTGCCAACAAAGGTCCATCTAGTCAAAGCTTTGGTTTTTCCAGTGGTCATGTATGGATGTGAGAGTTGGACTATAAAGAAAGCTGAGTGCTGAAGAATTGATGCTTTTGAATTGTGGTGTTGGAGAAGACTCTTGAGAGTCCCTTGGGTAGCAAGGAGATCCCACCAGTCCATCCAAAAGGAAATCAGTCCTGAATATTCATTGGAAGTACTGATGCTGAAGCAGAAACTCCAATACTTTGGCCACCTGACATGAAGAACTGACTCACTGGAAAAGTCCCTGATGCTGGGAAAGATTGAGGACAGGAGGAGAAAGAGAAGACAGAGGATGAGTTGGTTGGATGGCATCACAGACTCCATGAACATGAGTTTGAGTAAACTCCGAGAGTTGGTTATGGACAGAGAGGCCTGGTGTGTTGCAGTCCATGAGGTTGCAAAGAGTCAGGCATGACTGAGCAACTGAACTGAACTGAACTGATATCATGGAGGAGAAAAGGTATATCTTACAGAAGTGGAGAATCATTGGATTCTCAGTAAGGCACTTTTGTGTTTGAGAACAATTACTCTGACAATGAGAAGGATGAATTATAAGGAGGTGATACTGGAGGCAGGTAGTTAAAAAGCAGCTCTATCACATGAGACAGATGGTCAGTCGGTTAGGAGAAAGAAGAAAGGAATCATATTTCAAGGACAGGTTCATATAACTTGTTGCGAGAATATCAGAATTAAGGGGAAAATTGTCAATAATTCCTAAATGTCCTTTGGAACACTGAGTGGATGATGTCATTAACAGAGATGGAGAAAGCACAGGAAAGGCAGAGCTATGGATCTGATGTTAGATTTGCACACGGTGTCTTTGAGAATGAGGTAGGATGTCCATCTGCTGCTGACTAGCAGGTGACGCTGCTAGTTTCCGTGACATCACTACCGGTAGCCTTATTAATGCTGGCTTATTTCAGGTTTACTCTGTAACTCCTTTCCTTCTCTTGGTTTATAAAGATGAGCCCTTTCTTCTACTTCCCTGAGAAGACCTTTTATCAAAGAAATAACCAAATATCATCACTCTAACCACTAAAGCTTGACTCTTTGTCCAGGAACTCAACTTTAGCTTTATATATACAACTAGTTCTAAATATTTCCATTTGGATGTTTTGCCATTTCCTCAATTCAGCATACTCACACCTAAAAGCTTTCCAAAACTCTTTTATTGCGTCCAGAATCCTTATAATTTTTCCTGAGTCTCTTTGTACACCAGTGTTCTTCTAGTCATATCTCAGGATCAATCCTGATGTTTCTATAGTCTTTGTTCATCAAATTCAGTCAATCACAAACTCCTATTTTTTTGCTTTTGCTACTTATTTCAATCTTTCTTACATTGTTATCCATAGCATTCTAGTTGATAAAAAGAAAAGAAAAACAAGTATTAAGACCCTACATATGTCAGGTAATCAGAGATAATCAGAGGTGCTAAGTGTAGTACCACTGGCCCAGGTGAATATGTAAAGCAACAAATGCCATTTAATAGGATATGGAGTCATTCATAATGTATAGTGGAAGCCGTTATAATGAATTCAAAGTATGAACATCAAGGACATATTTATAAGAGAAGAAAAACCCTGGCTGAGTCTTGAAAATGACCAGGGACATCATGATAGTAAAGCAGAGAAGCTGTTAGCTGTACTGGGCAGAGCGTGAACAAGAGAGTTGAAGCTCAGGAAAGGTATGGCTTGTTGAAGCTACCCTCTATGGTTAGTATGACTAGAACACAAGTGATGCAGCAGGCTCATCATATTAAAAAATAAGGCTCAAGAGAGATCAGATCAGTCACCCTAAATAAGGAATGCATCATTCTACACACCCAGATTGCTGTTTCAACTTTTGACTGACTTTCAATGCCACTAGCCTTTCCCTCATGTGACTAACAAGAATTAATTGTATGTGGTATTTAGAATGGGCTTTCAAAGTACTGGCATGTATGTGGCCCATTTACCCATCATGGCAACTCCTGAATTAAGTAACTTTCTCAATATTAACAAAGCCAAGTTTAGGTCCTAGATCTTCTATATCAAATTGCCAAATGCTTGCCATCACCATTGCCAATAGACAGCATATTGAAAAGCAGAGACATTACTTTGTCAACAAAGGTCCATCTGGTCAAGGCTATGGTTTTTCCAGTGGTCATGTAAGCTGAATTGATGCACCGAAGAATTGATGCTTTTGAACTGTGGTGTTGGAGAAGACTCTTGAGAGTCCCTGGGCCTGCAAAGAGACCCAACCAGTCCATCCTAAAGGAAATCAGTCCTGAATATTGATTGGAAGGACTGATGCTGAAGCAGAAACTCCAATACTTTGGCCACCTGATGTGAAGAGCTGACTTGTTTGAAAAGACCCTGATGCTGGGAAAGATTGAGGGCAGGAGGAGAAGAGAACAGAGGATGAGATGATTGGATGGCATCACCGACTCGATGAAAATGGGTTTGGGTGGACTCTGGGAGTTGGTGATGGACAGGGAGGCCTGGCGTGCTGTGGTTCATGGGGTTGCAAAGAGTCGGTCATGAATGAGCAACTGAACTGAACTGACTGCCATCATCTATGCGTTTTGTGTATTTCTGTCAAACAATCTTTTATCCAAAGCTATGTTTATCATCTTATTGCTCAACAACTTTTATTAGTTCTCTATCACTGTACATCAGCAAGAAAAACCTCTCTGCCTGACAATATTGAGATTTTCCATAATTTGGAAGCATCCTACATATTCAATCTGCTTTTCTACTGCTCCAGAAAATCTACCTTTGTGCTTTGGTTATCTGCTCATGCCTAATAAACTAGCCCCAAACTTAGTGGCTTCAAACAATACATTCCTGATTTATGGAGTGGGAATTCAAGTAGGGTTTAGCTGGGTGATTCTTGTGTTCTATTTTTTACTGAATGAGGTCACTCAGAGTTCAGCTGGCAGCTGGTCTGATCCAAAGGGTCCAAGATGGCTTTGTGCATATATCTGTTGCCTTATCAGAGATGGCTGAAAGGCTGGGCTCAGCTGGGACTGTTGACAGAAATGCTTACATGAGGCATCTCTAGCACAGCAGTTAGTTTTCTTATTTGGCCCCCACAGAGAGGGTTCTAAAGGGACAGAAGCAGAAGCTGCAGGACTTCTGTGTTAGCCATGGAAATGACACAGTGTTAATTTTACCTCATTATGTGATCATAAAGAGAGCCTCAGTGCCACCTGAGTTTCAGGAAGATGGGGTTACACACAGGTATGATTACCTGGAAGCGTGGCTAATGATGGAGCAACGTTCGGAGACTAATAAAACACATTTAGTCAACTTCTCCTTGATTGTGTACATGCCAGGGTTGCTCCTGCCTCTGGACCCTGACCCACGTTTATCTTCTCACCAGATTCCAGTCCACCTCTCCTTTGGCTTACCTAAATCCTGCTGATTTTCCTCATCTTGAGCATTTTGAATCTTTCTCTGAATACTCCTGTTCTCAGAAAATCTTCTCTATATTTAAAATGCAATAGTGTTTACAGTCTGGCAGTAGGACTTGAAAGGAGGAGACTGAGTTGGAGATGTTTGAGGGGAAGAATAAGCAGGGCTAGATACCTGTTTGAATGCTGCAGGATGGTGATGGGAATCAGTCAGAGATGTCACAGATTCCATCCTCCGTAAGTGAAAGGATTGAGCTACAATTTACAGAATCACAAAACGCCAGAGGAGCAGTGGGTTTGGGAGAAAAGATTAATTCCCTTTTGAACATGTTACACTGAGGGTGTAGTGGAAGAGCCAGATGAAGGAGTCTTGTAAACAATAAAGGGAGAGGAGAAGAGAAAGGGAGAGAGGTCAGAAAGAAGGAGAGAGAGAGAGATCTGGGAGCTGCCTGGTGAGGGGATCCTGGTTGATGCTGTGGGGGTTGAATAAACTTGTTAGAGAAAAAGTTGTGGAGATGGAAAACAAGACAGCCAAGGGCAGATACGAGGGGAATTTTTTGTCATAGAAAGAGTATAAGGATCCAGAGAAAGAACAAAAGTAGGAAGAGACCTGAGAGAGTACAAAGCTCCTTAATCCAAAGGAAGAAGGCAAAGATGGTCAACTGTGAAGGCTAAGCATGTGTTTTAGAGGCAGAGAATAAAGAAGACCAGCGAACTTTATGAAGTCACTGACCATTGATCTAAGAATCATTAGGAGTACCTGGTATAAGCGGGAGGTAGGGTTAGGAAGTAGGAGAGAGTGGTGAAGGCAGACTTGACCACTTTTTCAAGAAGTTTAGCAATAAAGGAAAAATAAGGTGTCCTCTATAACAGAATTACAATTAGAACTCTTAATACTGACTGTTCTCTGATGCTAGTCATTTATGTAGGAATCGTGCGTGTGTGTGTATGTACTATTTTGCAGTATTTTCCCAGCCAGGCTCTGTGTTAAAATCACTGGAGGACCAATTAACTCTTTAAGACCCCAGACCAGATTTACTGAGAATTTTTATAGGCAGGTCCCAGGCATTTGCAGATTAAAAAAAAATCTCGCAGACATTGACTCGTGAGCTTGGGTATATCTCAGGACCTGGAGCTTTACAAAAGGGTTGATGTCTTTATGGGGGTAGGGCTAAAAGAGAATGGAGTTTTTAAAATGAAAAACTGCAAAATGAAAACTACAGTATGAAATCAAGACCTGAAAAAGTCAGCATAGAAGACAAATAACTCTATATTGAAGACAAAGATTTTAGTAACAACAGAAGGCTTATACTTTGGATAGACTTTTTTTTTTTTTTTTTGTCTCGGCAGGCAACGTGGACAGTTTTATGAAAGTCTATCATCAGAATTCCAGGCCATTTTCCTTTCCCACTTTTTTTTTTTTTTAAACTGGGCTAAGGGAGGAGGGTAAAAAAGAATGTGGTTTGTGAGGCCAGTTGAAGCTGAGGAATTATTTCAAACCAAACATTTTTTCTAACTATTTGAAGTCTGCAAGTCTGGATACTGGGGGCAGGGGAGTGAGGAAAACTTTGTCTGTGGAGCCGTTTGTCATTTCCTGGGAGGAGTCTGGCCCTTAACCCGTGAGGGAATCACATCTGAATACACACACTTCTGGGATTTGATCAAGAGTACGTGCAACCCTAGCCATTTTCCTTCTATATTTCAGATTGGTGTTTTCCTAACCCACACCTCAGGGAAGAAGAGTGGCTTTCCTTGAAAAAGAAGCAAACCAGAGTATCTGTTGGGGATGTCATCATGACCAAGGTCATTGAATGCCTTTCACACTTTCTTGTGACAATCCAAAACACAGATGCAAACAGTGTCACCTTTTGTTAATCTTGTTTAGCTATGAATTTGATTATGTTTTTTGTATGTATCCAGAGGAAAAAATCTTTTATCAAAACAGAGCATCTGGCTTTCGTTTTGAACCAGCAAGCCAGGAAAGGGTTACAGAAGCCTGTCTCTTCTTGATGTATAACAGCTGGTAAGAAAGCACAGTCTCCCTCGAGCTCAGCTCAGCCATATAAGTAACTCAGACCATCACCATCCCCCACTGCCTTGCTTCACTTAGTGAAATGCCTTGCAAGAGTAGAAATCCAGTGGTAAGCCAAGGAAGCAGCTTTGGTTCATTAGTTTAGGGAGGACTCAAGATGAGATCGTTGTTGTTAAAAAGGTTTTAAATGCAACAACTGGTATGCCATCTCTGAGATGCACAGTTGGAGTGTTATTCTTGAACAGGAATAAGTCAGGTTGAAGAATCATCTTGGCTTTCCTGAGAACCTGAGCTAGAATTGGAAGCCCCAAACCAAAAATCACAATCAAGTCTGAAAACTGGCATCTTCAATTACATGAATGCTACTTGGCAGCTTTTTGCTGTACGCAGCTTACAGTAGATAACAAACTTCCATTGTGCCTGTAATCAGCATCGTACAGAACTGAGCTTGCTCGATACAAATAAATAGGGACACAAAGATGAAATGTCCACAAAATGGCACACCCTTGGGTCAGCATAATAACCACTTAGGTTGTGGAGAAATCCGCATGATTCATGAGGTCCTTAACTAAACACATCAAGGAACTATATATTACATTTTCTCTTGAGTTAGAATAAGTGCTTTAAATAGCAGTCAGGAAGGAGAGGTTGAAATGCCGGTCTAAGAATGGCCTCTCTTTCTCAATGTCTCTCTCTTGCTCTCTCATGAAGATGAAGTGTCAGTGTGGAAGCCTCATCTTTTGAGTAAAATGAAGCCCGAAGGAAATAAAAGCAGTTCATTTTTCATTTAAATCCAAAGATAGCCTGGGTGGAGCCCACACACCACAAATCTCATGTGAAAGCTACAGGACTGATTTAAAAGACAGGAGTTGGGGAGAGAGAAAGAGACAGAAAAAAAAAAAAGGAGAGAGACAGAGAGAGATCAAGGTAGAGACAGAGAGATCAAGGGAGAGACAGAGAGACAGGGCCCATACGTTTCACAAGCACGTGGATTCTGCTACAGAAATGGACAGCTGGTTTCTGGGGTGGCGGAGAGGGCAGGTGCCCTCTGAGAGCATCAGTGGAGCCACGCTGGCCTCTTGCTGGAAGGAGGGGCAGCGAGACCACAGCTGGGCTGGACTCCAGCCGGTCAGCTATGTGGCACTACTGCTATTATTGAACAAAATTCTTTCCTCATTACACATCCCGCTTCTCAATTTAATAGAAAGTACAGTTCTTGGATTTTTTTTTTTTTCCTCTCTCCTTGAACTTGAAGGAAATCAGAAAAGAGAAGCTTATCTTCTCATTGAACAGTTGACTATTTGTGCGCCTATCAAGTTAACTAAGAACACAGAGAAAAGCAACAGAAGTCTGATCAGTCTTATAGGATGGCTATTCAAGCCAAATCTATCATTTATTGGTGGAGAGATCTGTTAGGGCCCACTGATTCTTTTTAAGAGGACTCTAATTCTGTGGCTCTTTGTTTTAAATTACTTGTGTGAATTTCATGAATAGTCTCATGTTGTTCCTAATCATTTGTGCGAAGGGAAGCTTCTGAAGCTGGAAGATTAATCTTTTTTGACAAATTATTCAAATCTTGGCAAGAACAGAAATGAGGCAGGGGTAACATCCTCTTTCAGCCTCATTTCCTTTACCTGTAAACTGGGGATAATATTTTCCCAGCCTGCCTACACAGAATGGTGGACAGAACTATTATTTGTGAATTTACCAATTACTCTGGAAAATCAAATGGAAAGGCTCTGCATATTATAAATCAGTGATTCTCAACTGGAGTGGGGAAGCTGGAGGAGAGGTGGTAGTCACCTAGGCTTTTTAACTTGAAGAAGTCTGAAGCCAGATTTGAGGACGCCAGTTCAGCATCTTTCCCCCTCAAGTTTTAGGTTCTTAAGCTTCTGATTAATAAGGCCTCAACGAAGACAGAATTTTGCATGATCAATTATCATTGAGTTGGCACTCTTGATTCTTCAACAGCTTGAATAATTCAGGCCAAAATAAAATAAGCAAAAACAAACCCTGTTTTGGCCAAGAGCACCCCCTCCCCGCAAAAAACAGATTGAGAACAGGACTTATAACCCAAACTCTGCAGAGCACTGTGGCTGGGACAGTCTGTTCCAGAGGTTCCTACTGTGTGGGTCCTAAGGGAGTAGAGTCAGAATCACTTGGGAAATCTGTCAGAAATGGAAATTCTGGGCCCTTTCCCGAGACCTCCTGAAACAGAATTTCTAGGGGTGGGCCCAGCGGTCTGTGTTTTACCAATCTCTTAACAAGTCTGTTTAACAAGGGTGATTCTGGTCCACCCTCAGGTTTGAGAAACACTGCTCTAATCTAATCCTGTCGACAACTTGGTCACATCACCTGTTTCAAAAATGACGATTGTGGCTGTCGCTAAGCCTCTACTTCTGCCTCCTTCTAATGCCTCCTGCCCATTGTCACTAATTATCATCCTAAAATGCCGTTTTAATCGTCTCATTCCCTCTCTCGAAATGCCTCAGGGGAGCCTATTACCCAACATATATGTTTATGTGGATGTTGCGGCTAAAAGGGGCGTGCTAGTGTGCTCAGTCCTGTCTGACTCTTTGCGACCCCTTGGACTGCAGCCCGCCAGGCTCCTCTGTCTGTGGGATTCTCCAGGCAAGACTACTGGAGTGGGTTGCTATTAATATTTCCTCATCCAAGGGATCTTTCTGCCCTAGAGTTTGAACCTGTGTCTCCTGCATTGCCTACGTTTCCAGTAGATCCTTAACTCACCAAGCTATCAGGGAAGCCCAGCTAAAATGGGTCCTCCCTATCAAATCCAACCAATTAGTTTACAAAGGAGACTATTCTCGGGGAGAAGAGTGTAGTGTGGAAGCCTGGACAAGTCAGGTGATCCATCCTGGACTTTGCATCAGCTCCTTATATTTGGTTCAAGTGTGCCTGGAGGCAGCTTTGAGGAGGGGAAGATACGGGAGATGCCAGGAAAGGGAAACATGCAAAACAAGGTATGTGTTTAGAAGGGGCAAGAAATCTTGGATCCAAGCCTAACGCTTTTTGTTGTTTGGGATGGTCAGACCCCTTTGGAATTTTCTTGGAACTAGCTCATGGGGTATATTCGTTTGCTAGTGCTGCCAAGACAAAGTACCACAAACTGGGTGGCTTAAACAGCATAAATCTATTGTTTCCTCTTTCTGGAGTCTGGAAGTCTGCATTCAAGGTGTCTGCAAGGCTTGATTCCTCCTGAGGGCTGTGGGGGAAGGATCGTTCCACACTTTTCTTCTTGGCTTATAGATGGCCATCTTCCCCCTGTGTCTTCAACTCACATCCTCTCTCTGTGTATCTACCCAAATCTCCCCTTTTTATAAAAACAGGTCAGACTAGAGCCCACCTTAACGACCTCCTTTAACTTGCTTACCTCTTTAAAAATTCTGTCTTCAAATAAGGCCACATTCTGAGGCCTTGGGGGTTTGGATTCAACATACATATTTGGGGGATTACTACCTTTTTCTCTACACTGGGGCTTCCCTGGTAGCTCAGATGGTAAGGAATCCACCTGCAATGCAGAAGACCTAGGTTTGATCCCTGGGTTGGGAAGATTCCTTGGAGAAGGAAATGGCAACCCACTCCAATATTCTTGCCTGGAGAATCCCAAGGACAGAGGAGCCTGGTGGGCTACAATCCATGTGGTCACAAAGAGTTGGACATGACAGAGAGACTAACAATTTCATTTTCTCTGCGCTGGAATGGTCAGTTCAAGGATCCCAAAAGAAGTACCATGAAGTGCAGTGATGAGAGAAGGGACAGGTATCATTTAAAACAATTGAAAAAAAAAAAACCTTCCACCTGGAAAACAACTCTGGTGTTAACTAATTCTCAAAATGAAGAATGCTAATGCTGGAGTTTCATATAGAAAACTTCTGGCCTGACGTCATCCTTCTGACAGAAGAGTCTGCAGCTGGAAAGAGCTCTGCCCGTAGTCATAAGTCCTACCAGGCTCTGGATTTCAACTCCTGTGCTTTTGAGTTGCTGCAAGCCTATGAGGTGAGGTGACTGGCCCAAGGTCACGGCAGAACTGGGACCACCAGACTTTCCGTCATGCCCTTTTGGCTAGTGCCTCCTGTTGAGGGGGTCAGTTCTTCTGAGTGCTACACATCCCATAGCGCTTGTGTGCTTAACTTTCCAAAGCTGGCCTGCCACTTGAGACAGTTGTATTACTGTGAACCACTGGAGGGTTCAGCTTCTTCCCATGAAAATGTATAGCCCCACATTTTTACTGTACAAAAATATTTGCTTGACTCCATAGTATTTTCCTTAACTTTTTGTTTGCTAGAACTCTTGTAATAATTGGTACAGCAGGAAAGAGAGAAAAGACTGAGCTGATGAATAGTTTCCAGTTAGAAGTCACCCATTTCCTACAAACTGTCAAAGAAAAGGAAAACGATTCAGACAGTCTTTTGTCTTTCAAGATACACAGCTGCATAAAGAAAAAATAAGAGTTGCTGATCAGCTTCTGCCCTTGGGAAAAAGTAGGAAAAAGCCTCATTAATTTAGACTTAATTGTGGGTTTGTAAATGTATTGATACATGGAACGGTATTAATAAGATCATAAGGAGAGAGATTAATTAGAAGGAAAATGTTTTCAAGTGTACAAGCAGGTGGAGAAGTAATTCTCTCTTGTTAACCATTCTGTCCTTAGCATCTACCATAGTTCTTGGCAAATAATATGTGCTCAATAAGTTTGTATGGAAAGAAAGAATGAATAAATGATTAAAATAATACACTAATAAACAGGCATTGGCAATACTTAGGCTGGCACCTGGATATGATAATCTAATTGTAAATCTTCCTTTTTGTTATTTATTAAATTTGAATCTCGATGAAATAAGTTCTCAGTCTAGTTTTAATTACCATAGATTCTTTAAAGTAATAAACCTGAATTTCATTAAAAGAATTATATTATCCAAACTTCATTAATTCACACTCCTCTTTTCCTTTATTTAGTATGGCATAGTGAAATCTAATTTCATTGAATGACCCAGAGGGAAGTAAGCGATACCCAATAGGAGACAAGAAGACTGATTAAAGAAAAACTCCATTGTTTACCTGAATCTCTGTCTTTCTTTATGAAAGTCAACCTTACCTAAGAGAGAGAGAAGACACACGATATATTTGTAGAGGATATGAATAAGTGAACATAGCTATCTTTGTGGGTGCTTGAGAAACTGTTAGAAGCTATAGGATACAATCACTGCTTTAAAGATAAGAATCATAAAAAATCTCCTCTGATACAGCGAACACCATCACCCACACAGAAGAAGCAATGTTTAAATCCAGTCAATTAAGTAAATTCTATCAGCATAGTACAATGTCTCTTACTCAACTTTGCTTAACTCTGAAAGTGAACTAAATACCTAAAATGTTGTCTTTTAAAATATTGTCCAAATTCTTTATTCTAAATTTGTCTCTTTTATGTTTCTGAGCGCACTAGATGAGTGCCCATAAGTCTTTGCGCTTAATTTCCCTGCTTAAGGCCAAACTGAAATTGACATCCTCTTAGTCTTGCCAAATGGTCAACTCCGATTGGCCATGGCCTTACCTGGCTGGCACCTTTCTCTCCCCCTCAGTTAAGGGGGGATAATAGCCAAGAGAGCAGAGGAAGATGGAGAATGGTTTCCTCTGGCTAATCTTGTCTGTTTTTATTTGGGTGTACTCTCTGGATTTTCAGTAGATAATCCCTGTTTCACCTTATTCCTGGTACCAGGACTTATTTTCCTGTTTATCGGAGTTGAGTTTCTCTCTGACATGCTCAGCCTGCTAATGCTTTTAGTGCAATTTGTTTCTCTCTCTGAAACCATAATGGTATTGTCCTTGGGCCCATTCTTTCGCATTCAGCAAATACTACTTCTACGCCTCAGTGACTCTGCATCCTTTATTATGAGCAAAGACCTTCTGTTGGGAGTAATGGAAAACCCCCTGCATAATAGATTTCATGGAAATGATAACCAGCAGGGTCTTTTTTTAATTGCTGAGTGTGACCAGAATGTTGTATTTATCTGCTACAAAATATTACCAAGAGCTATTCTTTATTAATAACACTTCTTTTACCAGACATTTAGCATGTACTTATAGTTATTCACAACAGCCTGAAGATGTAGGTATTTTTAAAAGATCCCATAAATACAGATGGGAAAATCTAGGGTTCTAGTCAGCCAGTAAATGGAAAAAATAGAATCACCGTGAGCTCTGCCTGGCTCTGAGGCCCAGGGTCTTTCAATAAAAAGCTGCCTCTCAACTAGGGCTATAGTTCCATACTGAAAACGAAGTTTCTAAGCATTTAGATCACTCCAAAAATGTCTCTTTAAAACACCATTTTCTGGAAAAATTAATGAAACCCTCTGTTTAATTGAGATTACCCTGAATTAAGTGAAAAATAGAGGAAAAGTCAAAACAGGAATAGAGGCTTGGTGAAAGGGAAATCATTCCTTCTAACCATATGCCTCCGTGGCACTTATAAACTTTCAGTTCTTTTTGACTGCTGGCCAGAAACGAATAGGGTAACAGAAATGAAAGCAGAAACAGATGTGGGCCAGTCTAGGTGACCTGCCAAGTGGGAGATAATGTCCTATACAGATGCAGACACAAATCTGGAGAATAAAAACATTAAAGACACAGTCCTTTGCATCCACCAGGCAAAAAACCATGAAAAAAAAAGTGCACATCACCCATGGGTGATTCTCCAGAGCTTAGCTCCAAGGTTTGGCATGTAGAATTTGATTCCCATTCCGAATTGTCTTCAGCTTCCTTTGCTAAGCATTATGGGACCAAAGTCTTAAGTGATTGCAAATGTTTTTGTGGTAAACTTTTCCATGGGAGTCACCAGCTAGATTCCACAGGGTTGCTGGTCTTACCTTAAACCTCGGGATAAAGAAGTGGGTGACAACAAAATCTTCCTGTAAGGATGTTGTTGTAAAAAGTTGTCAATAAGCTTGTTTTCTCTGTGTGTTAAAGGGCAGGGTGCTCAAAAGGAGCAGGTAAAATAAAGTCATAAGAAAAGTACTTGGACTCTAATTCCTTCTTAACCAGACGACTTCCAGTGGTTTAGGAGTGCAACCCAGAAGAAGTATGAGTGGTTTCCAGAAAAAACAGTGTGAGTGGCCAAACCAAGCAATCTACTTAAAGTGGGCACAGCGGAGCTGGAGGCCCTTCTGACTTCGAAGCAAGAGACAGAATTTTCATTCCTCCTCTTGCTAGTGGACCTGAGCATTGAGTTTTAATAGGGGACTCAAAACCTGAGTAGGTTGCTGGAAAAGAATTGAACTCCTAGGCGTGAATCAGTTCTATCATCTGTTGTGGGTCTTCACTACGAATTAAAACTCTCCAAAATAATGACGGAAAGACAGAAAATCTATTATCAGTCTTTCTGGATTTTCCCAATAGCCACCTCAAATTTGTCTTCCCTGAAAAGGGCTTTATTGTTTAAGGAGTCTGTAGTAGAAAGACAGCAGGGTTTTCCTCCGTGACGTCAAATTGTAGACTTAGCAGGTGGTCAGTGAGCACACTCACCTAAAATATTTATCTGTTTATTTACATTTATTTATTGTCTGGCTTTTAAGCGAAGGTGAAGAGTGATATTCTTCCTAATAGACATCACTTCTCTTTGTTCTTTGGATAATGTCAGAGGAGGTTCCTTCCTGTGGCTCAGACTCCAGGATTTCATAGGCACAGCTGCTCTGCTTTAAAGTTTGTCATTAGGCAGGGCCCCTAAAATGTCTGAGGGCAGCAGTGTGTTCTGACTGGCTTGGAGGGAGCTCCCCCTCGTCAGTGTCTGCCACATTCTTCACGGGGCAGGGCAGGGATGGGCTCAGCTAAGCTGACTTGTGTTCACTCCTTCCTGCATCCTGTCACTTATTGTCTGTGGTATGTGGAATCCCTCCCTTATCTTGGCATTTCCCTTCAGAGGCCCAAAGACCTTCTCCCGGAGGTCTCCTTCTGGCATGGATGGTGGACCGAAGCACTCTTATCTTATCCCTTAGGTATGACTGGAAAAGCTTTATATATGAGGTCTGGGGGCTTACATTTCTAAGTCTGTTCATATAACTCCTACACTGAGTTTGTGTTAGGAATTAGATGGGAACTTCGAGTGTTGAGGAGATGGCATTTTCCCACAGCTTCTTAAAGGACACCAAGGAAAAGGGTCCTGAGCACAACAGCTGTTTGCTTGGCTCTGTATTTAGACCCCGGTGTGACTTGTAAATTCCTGTGAGAATCGACCTCATGGAGGTGCAAGTGAGGTGGGGGGTGGGTTTCTTTGGGGATACTAGGCTTGGCAATGCCAACCCACCCCATGGCTTTGGACATTCTAGATCTGTGGTTTCCATCATTTTCTGTCTTTGTGGCACACTACTGAATTCTAGATTCTCAAATCAGCACACTTGAAAAGATGAAAACAATTGTTTTTAAGGGAAAGTATTGGAAAACTAAAAAACAATAATGTACTAAAGTAACCACCTTCTTCAACTGGTCACACTTGGGTCCCTCAGCTTGAATCCCTGTCCTCTGACAACACTGTTGCATTTTTGAAGCAATACCCTCACGGGTTGCAGTGAATCCTCCATTTCTCTTTCCAGCTGGCTGGAGTTTAACCTCTCTTCCCTTCCTCTTAGCAGGGTATCTCTATTTTATATTATACCACATGCTCAGGGAGTTCAATATGCTATCAGAGGAACCACACCACAAGGGTTCAAGTCCTCTGTTGTGCAAAGATACATTTCACATATTGAGCCCCAACTGTACAGTGATGTAGGGTTTGTCCATCACTGTTGACAACAGTGACCTCTAACTCCAGAAATCCTTACTTTCTGGCCCTCTCTGGCCTCAGCTTGAAGGAATGTATCAGAAATGTTTGAGTAGTAATGCCTGTCTTTCTGTACATCTTTTCCTAACTGATTCCTGTTAAGAAGTCTAACAAGTAAGACTGCCATAGTTTCATGAACACTGGTAGAAGACAAATGACAGCTGGATGAGAGACAGAAGATTCTTTATTGCTCTCAGTAATAACAGTGGTCAAAATAATGCCTTTCCCCCCCAATTCTCTGATCCCCTCAGGGTGATTTAACAAAACCAACTGACATCTGTACACGCAGTAGCTTGCACTGTAGGCGAGGAAGCCTGAATTTAGGGAACCCGAATCTTTTAGAGTGGGCAGTAAGCGTTCCTGTATGTGCTCTCTGTCTTTGTTTTACTAGATGGTAAACATGCAAGTATCTCCGAAGTATTATTTTTCTCCCGAGGTTGTTCATGGTACAAACTTCCTTGAAAACGTAGTCTGCAGTAAAAGATCAATCAGTGATCCTCTTGCCAAATGTGCAGAAATGTGAGACCCACAAAGAATTGTCTGCCAACCATTTCGTGTGTATACAACAGAGCTGGCAAGACATTACTTTTAGGGTGAAAGAGAGTTGGATTATTTTCACCCAGGACCCTAATTCCATCCTAGGCTGTGTTCTCTTTCTGTAGGGTTGCTATACTGATTTGGGAGATTAAGAGAAGAAAAAGATGAAAAGAGTTGTTCTTGAATGTTAAATGTACTGATGGACTCATAATTTGTCAGTTCTTAGTAAATGCTGAGTAGTGGAAGTGCTTCTTCACTAAATGGCGATCTTTCTTTTCAGGTTATTGCTCCTGAGTTCATGCCTCAGAAAACTGCCAGTGGGTAGTATACTTGGGTATCACTTTTTCAGTGTTCAAACATTACCCAACCACTGGTATATCATTAAAACTGATATACCATCCTCTGCCACAAACCAGGACTTTAACCTTTGCACTCTAGGCAGAGTCTGACTTCAAAAATTGGCCCTATAATTGTCCCTGAAAAAAATCCATTTATAGACTGCAAACCAATGATTGTTTTGTCAGTTCAGAAGCTTATGAAATTTACTTGTTGTCTAATTAAAATGACAGAATAAATTCTAAACTTCAGCAGATTGAAAATACAAAAGAACCAAGCCATAAAGGGGGCTCATTTGATGAGTGAGCAGAAAAGAATAATTAAAAGAGTGACTCTGATTCAAAAGGGCTCTAGATCAATCTTCTCTCTGAATAAACATTTCCTCAGTGGGAGCCTGGTCTGTGAGCAGTTAATTCCAAATTATAGTTTTACATGTTCTGGGAAATGTAAATATCAATACGAGAATTATCTCCCCCTCTTCTTTCATTGTATTTCCTTTCTCCAGGATGGATCATATTACAGGGTTAGAATTCATACAGAGTTCTCTCTGCTAACTGAGAAAGAACTGATGAATGCTCTAAGAGAGCACAGCTTTGGCAGATGAAAAGAATGGCAAGGAAAAAATGACCACATTGCATGAGACTCAGATTATTTTTCCCTGAGGAAAAGGACAGCTTCAGCCTTCTCTTTTGTGAGCTTTCAGTCTGCCATTGCTCTTCTGGGTCTCTTCCGTGAAGTAAATAATTTCCAGGTTGCTTTCATTTTGGAAAACAGAGAACACCCTGAGAGGATTTAGAGAAAACAGCCACGCTCATCAGAGATACCCAACTTCACAACTGTGGAATTCTTAGGGAGAGTTTGTCCTTGCAGTGTTAACAGAGGTGGAGTTTCTTATGCTATTTCTGTGGGACGTGTATTCTTGTTAGGAACTCTGTGCAAAATTCAGAGAAAGAAATGTCTGGTGAATGAATGGGATAGAAACTTTCTTAAAAGACCACTTTTTCTTTTCTCTGTATATGTTGCTGAAGTACGCAGTATATGTTTTTCTTTTACAATTAGATTCCAGTTGGTTATGAAACTGCTTCTCTAAGGATCATGTTTTTCATATATGTTTCTGTCTGAAGGGTATGATTTCTTGGGTTTCCAGAAGGTTCTTTTGTTCAACACAAATGCTATTTCTCTTCTCTGCCCACTATTGTGTATCTTTTCTATTCAAAAGTTTCCCCTCCTAATGATCCTTTGTATTGGGCCATTTGTAGAGATGTGAATGGACCTAGAGTCTGTCATACAGAGAGAAGTAAATCAGAAAGAGAAAAGCAAGTATCATATATTAACACATATATGTGGGATCTAGAAAAATGGTACAGATAAACCTAATTTCCAGGGCAGGAAAAGAGATGCAGACACAGAGAACAGACATGTGGACACAGTGGGGGAAGGGGAGGGGGGGACGATCGGCGTTGACCGATATATACTACCATGTGTAAAATAGATAGCTGGTTGGAATCTGCTATGAAGAACAGGAAACTCAGCTTGGTGCTCTGTGATCACCTAAAGGGGTGGGATGGCAATGGGTGGGAGGGAGGCTCAAGGGGGGGATATATATGTGTATATACTTATATATGCATATAAATGTATGCATATCAATATATACATATATATACATATAGCTGACTCACTTCATTGTAAAGCAAAAGCTAACACAACATATAAAAGCAGTTATACTCCCCAAAGCATATCTCCTTCCGTTGCTCTTATGTTAGTCAGTGGGAGAGGTTACAAAGGTGAGCATCACTCATGCCACCAGTTTATAGTCTAGAACTCTGCTGTCTGTTAGAGTTAACAGCTAGTCACATGTGGGGACTGTCAAACACTTGAAGTGTGGCAAGTGTGACTAAGAAACTGAATTTTCACTTTTCTTTACTTCAAACTTTTTAAAACGTAAAATAGCTCAGTTTTTAAAACATTAATTACACATGCAAATGAAAACAAGATACAGACTCTCAAGATTTATTTCACCTGCTTAGATGGACAGAGTTACCATATAAAAGAACAACATACTCAGTTAAATTTGAATTTCAGATAAGCAAGAAATGATTTTTTTCTAATATACGCATATTCTTGTTTTTTATTTGGCAAGTCTACCTCTTTTCTTTACTTTGTTTAATTAGACTACTAGAAAATTTAAAGTTACATCCATGGGCTCCTTGATTTCTGTTAGATAGTATTGCTCCCGAGTCAATATTGTTATTCTGACTCCCTTAGAGTACAAGCATCATGAAGGCAAGGAATTTTTCAGTTGTGTTTTCTGCCATAAATGTAGTTGATTTCTCACACATAAGATTTATACTATGAATTTTTCTGGGACGAAACTGATGGGTCTCAGAAGAGTTGTTTAAGGCTAGCGGGTAAGGCTGTGCAGGGATCTCTAGTGACCTCTTGCCTTCTCGCAATCCATCATTCCTCTTCTGTTGTCACTTCCCTTCTCAACCACGATCCCATGTGTTATGATTTCTGGACCTTGATAGCCAGTACCACTAAATGCATGCCCCTTCGGCTTGTCATTGTGCCCACCAGGCATGAGCTCAGCCCCAGATTAGCCCAGAGACCTGCCCTTGCTGTGCGTGCAGCTAACCACCCTCCCCAGCTGGAGAAGGCCGTGCCATAGGGCTCTCTGTGCCTGCCATCGATGTGTCCTCAACAACTGCAGGCGGGCGTTTAACTTGCCACCCGTTTGGGCCAATTCCCACCTCCATCTTCTGGAAAGACTTTCAAAGTCTCTGTTCCTCCAACATGTCTATCCTTTCCATTGCTCTCAGAAGATGATATTCTCCACAGAGAAAATGGAAACTGTTATATAAGACAGTAATTTCTCATCTTCCCTTTTCCAAACATATCTCATCTATTCTTTCTTCCTAATAGAGGAGCTGCCTGCGTCCTTTAGAAAGCCAGTCTGCTCACTTGCCCTTTAGATGGGTACACTGTCTCCACTTTTGTCCACCTCCCCCTACCCACCACCACTCAATATGGAGTGTTTCCAACACTCAACTATGATCAGCAATGGCTCCTAGGTCTCTAAATTCAATGGACATTTTCAGACTGCTTCCTACTTGACCTCCCTAGGGCGCTTGTCACTGCTGATTGTTTCTTCCTTTCTTTGACTGGACATAATCCTTTTCTGCCTTCTCCCTGCCTCTTTGTGGACTCCTTGCATTTGCATTCTCATCCTTCTCTCTTTTGACTTTGAATATTAGAATTTTTCAATGCTTGAGGTCCTTTTCTTTTTTCTATTGGTACTCTGTCCCTAAGCTGTCTCATTATGCCTCCAGCTTCTATTACCACCTATATGCAGATGACTCACAAATGTGCAACTGCAGCCCACTCCAGACCCATATTTCCCTTTGACATCTTGGGTGTTTGTGTGCTCACTCGTGTCTGACTCTCTGTGACCCCTTTGACTATACCCCGCCAGACTCCTCTGTCCATGGGATTCTCCAGACAAGAATACTGGAGTGGGCTGCCATTTCCTTATTAGGATTGATGTCTAAAAAATCACCTCGAGCTCAGTATGCCAAAACAGAATTCATTATTTCTCCCTCTCCCCAAACCTGGTTCTTTTCAAGCATTATCTGTTGCAGTGACCCCCGCCTTCTCATCTTCATAAAGTTCAGACTCGCATTGCAGCTGACATCTTTCTCAGCCTCGTCTGATGTTTTCCCCAATAAATCTGTGGCACATTTAATTCCGTCTCAGTGCCTGGTCTTTTTTTTTGACTAACAAACGAGGTAAACAGAAACCTTCACTGGAAGATGAAGGAACAAAGACTGCAGTTGAGACTGTAACAGACCTCACTGAGCTCAGTCCCTTCATTTTCACAGGCAAGAACATTTAAGCTTAGAAATCCTTAATTGGGTTAGAACTGAACATGACCTGTCATTGCCAACCTGCACAGACATAACCTCTGAGGTCCCGCCTCCCCTGTTACACTGCTGGTAAAGGTAACATTTCCTCAGAGGTAGACAGTGGTTCTATGCTGAAGATGTTTTTTAGACATTTTCAAAGGTTAATTTTAATGTGAAGTTTAATAACATGTAACGTACACCCAGAAAACTGCATAAATCCTAAGTGTCCTTCCCAAAGCACTTTCACAAAGGAAACACCCCTCCATGACAACTGCCCGCAGCACTGTATAGAACATTGCCTGTGCCGCCAAAGACCCTGTGGGTAAGAAGTTACTGTTAGTGACTCCCACAAAACGATGGGCTTCTCTCCGAGTCAGGAGTATTCTTCCCTTTCAAAGCAAACCATGTCCTAACTCCTAATGTGCTGTGCTAAGTTGCTTCAGTCATGTCCAACTCTGTGACCCTATGGACTATAGCCCACCAGGCTTCTTTGCCCATGGGGTTCTCCAGGCAAGAATACTGGAGTGGGTTGCCATGCCCTTTGTTGTTGTTTTGTTTTTATTTGTTTAAATTTATTTACTTTTATATGAAAGATAATTGCTTCACAATATTGAGTTGGTTTGCGCCATACATCAGCATGAATCAGCCACAGGTATACATATGTCCCCTCCTCTTGACCCTCCTTCCCACCTCCCACCCCATTCCATCCCTCTGGTTTGACATAGAGCACCAGTTGCAGCTCCCTGCATCATATAGCAAATTCCCTTTCGCTATCTATTTACATATGGTAATGTATATTTTTTAATTTATCTTAATGAAATAGCTCAAATACATTTTTCCCCCATAAATTTACAGTGCCTTGAGCAAGTCGCTATACATATTTACAGCGGTTCACCATAAACCCCAGAAACCTTCTGTTCACTCTTTCAGTGCTAGAATAGTTTGTATGAAACACATGGCATCTCTGCCAGAAATTGTTGTTGTTGTCATTTAGTTGCTAAGCCATGTTTGACTCTTTACTTAACCCCATGGACTGTAGCCTTCCAGGCTCCTCTGTCCATCGGATTCTCCAGGCAAGAATAATGGAGAGGGTTGCCATTTACTCCCTAGGGGATCTTTCTAACCTAGGGATCGAAGCCTGTCTCCTGCTCTGAGACAGGTGGATTCTTTACCACTAGTGCCGCCTGGGAAGCCCTCGCCAGAAATTGGACATATCCTTCCCCCTGTGTCACTTTGGAGAAGTTATTTAACACCCCTAAGATTCATCATCCTCAGCTGTAAAATGAGGATAATAGTATTACATGCTAAGATTACAATAATTGTAGAGTAAATAAGTTCACGCATATAAAAGTTTTATCATGGTGTCTAGAACACAGTATAACTTTAATGGGTGTTGATTTGGTGGGAGTTAGTAAAACTAATATACAAAAGTTCATACCAGAGCTTTTTAGAAGCAATATGCTAAATTAGTGTCTTCTTGTCCAGCTTTGGGCAAAGGACTTAGTTTCCGAGTACTTGAATTTCTCTTCTTTTCTAAGGAAACAAAAGGTGGAGAAAAAATGAGTTGTTTTTGCAAGCACTGAACTCTGCAGACGGGAGGATGAAAAGCACCTTTTAAATACACAAATTACCCTCTAGTCTCAAAGCATGGCAATGCAAAGGCAAGTCACTGCCTTCTTGGAGAGAAATGGTCTTCTGGAAAGAGTAGAAGCCACAGTGACTTTTGAAAGCCCTCAAAGATACTTGAATTACACTCTAAAACAAAACCCTCTATCTCCACTCTAGAAAAAAATGAACTACCACATTGAAAAAGTAACCCAAAGTTAGTTTCTCCTGAAGTAATGAAGTTACTAGCCATAAAGGCCCAAACACATGTACCTTGTTATAAGTTCCCAAGTGGTGCAGGGGTAAAGATCTGCCTGCCAATGCAGGAGATGCAGGTCTAAGCCCTGGGTGGGGAAGATCCCCTGGAGTGGGAAACAGCAGCCCACTCCAGGATTCCTGCCTGGAGAATCCCATGGACAGAGGAGCCTGGTGGGCTACAGTCCTGGTGGGCTACAGTCGCAAAGAGTCGGACATGACCGAACCTCAAAGCACAAGGACAATAAATGGTAGGGGTTGGGAAGTAGATGCTAGAGAGAGTCAAAACTACTCAATAATTTTTTAAGAGGAGAATGAGCCAATTTTACTGTGTGATGTGGCTATTGCAGTGAACGGCTTTATGAATGCATTTGGGGATCAATTTGAGGTTTATAACTAGAGAAGAGTCCAGCCATCCAGTCATATGACTTTGGGTAAATCATCTTACTTTTCTTACGGCTCAATTTTCTTGCCCCGAAAATGAAGGCTTTAGGTGAATACTTTTATGGTTCTACTGGGCACACTACTTTTTTCTTAAAACATCATTCAATGAAAAATGTGAAACAGGTATGTTAATTGTTGATAGAACAGAGACTTCTGGAGGAGGTAGAATCGTATTCAAAACAAAGTCTAAAGACTGAATTGAATTCTGTGTGTGTGCACGTGTGTTGGAGTGGTTCAGACTCTGACAGAAAGGAGTTTGTAAAAAAGGAAAGAGGATATTGTGGGTGACAAGAGAATAAACGTTTATAGTATTGAGTCCTAGATTTTTTGTTTCTGAATATAGCTTAAACCTGTGAGTTCTCAGTTTAGAATTCAGACAGGTGGTATGACACAGTGGAAATAGTACTGAAATAACCATTAAGAATCTGGGTTCTAACAGCTCTTCTGTCTGATTAGTAGTATGATATCTGACATGTCATTTCACTTCCTGGGTACTCTCAGATGTAAAGAGAAGTGGTGGTTGGCCCCTTCCAGTTCTTAAAGTCTTTGATTTTTTTAAGAGGCGAATAAACCAGTTTTACTCTGTGGTGTGGTTATTGTGCTGAGTGGCGTTATGCATTTTGGGATTAATCTGAGGTTTACAATTAGAGAAGAGTCCAGGCAAAACTTTGTGCCTTATTTTTTTTCAGGACATTTGAGAGATTTATAACTTTAATTTTGTTTCAGTCAGTTATATTCCCAATAATGCTATACACCAAACACTGCAGAATTCACCAGCTTCTAGCAAAAAAATTCATTTATTTCTCGCTAATGCCTTTGCATGTCAACTAGAATTTGACTGATGTTGGTTGGACTAGATTCCAGGTTGGAGATTTGCTCTGGGTTCCTATATGGGACTGGTGGACTCTCCCGAATGTGTGAACTTTCTCAGGGCTGTGTAGACCTGCAAGAGGGCAAGTCCAACTGCTCAGGTAAGTGTCATTTTCTTTTTCTTAGAATTTTATTTATTTAATTTAAAAATTGAGGTATCATTGTTTGTAATATTATGTTTCATGGGTGTATGTGCTATATTGCCCAGTTGTGTCCAGCTTTCTGCAGCCCCATGAACCACAGCCCACCAGGTTCCTCATCCATGGAATTTTTCCAGGCAAGAATACTGGAGTGGGTTGTTTTTCCTACTCCAGGGGATCTTCCTGACCCAGGGATTGAACTCGTGTCTTTTGCATCTCCTGCACTGGCAGGAGGAATTTTTACCACTAGCACCACTTGGGAAACCCATATGTTTCATGGAGACAACATTATATTTCAACTTCTGTATGACACCATATCGCCAAAAGTTTAGTTTTCACCCATCACTGTATAATTAACCCCCTGTACCCATGTTGCTCTCCCCTTATTTCCCTTCCCCTCCAGGAACATTAATCTTTTCTTTGTATCTATGTGTTTTTGTTTGGTTCTGTTTGCTTATTTTTTCTGGTGTGTGTTTCCATTTTCTTTTTATTAATTAATTAATTAATTTTTTAAAAAATTTCTTTACCTTATTGTGTTGGTTTTGCCATACCTTGACAGGCATCTGCCATGGGTATACATATGTTCCCCTTCCAGAACCCCCCTCCCTCCTCCCTCCCGATTCCCTTTCTCTGGGTCATCCCGGTGCACCAGTCCTGAGCATCAAACCTGAGGTTGTCTTTGCTAAGGTCCCATTGGCCAACTTCCCTCATAGCTCAGTTGGTAAAGAATTCACCTCCAATGCAGGTGACCCTGGTTTGATTCCTGGATCCAGAAGATATGCTGGAGAAGGGATAGGCTACCCACTCCAGTGTTCTTGGGCTTCCCTTGTGGCTCAGCTGGTAAAGAATCTGCCTGCAATGTCAGAGACCTGGGTTTGATCCCTGGGTAGGGAAGATCCTCTGGAGAAGGGAAAGGCTACCCACTCCAGTATTCTGGTCTGGAGAATTCCATGGGCTGTACAGTTTATGGGGTTGCAAAGAATCCGACACAACTGAGTGACTTTCACTACAGTTTCACACTGGCCAAAGGAAATCATATGACCAAGTCCAAAGATAAGGGGCTTAGAAACACACGCTATTTACCATAAGACCATGGCAAAACTACAGGTGTATAACACTACTATAGGAGAGTAAAAGACTTTGGACCAATAATTCAGTTTATGACACACAATATATGCGTGTGAATATGTGGGTGTGTAACGGAATAAGGAAAGAAACAGAATTCTGAGTGGGTTAGGTAAGAGAACTGCATAGGTTTGAGGAGAAGGATCTAGGTTCTGTAACTTAATGCCAGTCATTAACTTCTATATACCCATTTTCTGTCCCCAGTGGTGAAGTAGTTTCTTTATATTACCGGCTCAATAGTGCTGCTAGTGAATTTCTGTAGGGAAACTATTTTTATCATGTTCAGTAATAGCCTCCACACAGCTAAATTTCACAGTCAGTTCTCAGTTCCCACCATACTGGCCCTGTCGGTGGCATTTGACCTAGTCGGATGCTCTGTCCTTCTGTAGACGTTCTCACTGGGCTTTGCATCTGCTCATTGGCCAGAACTAGTCACGTGGCTCCCTCCAACTTCAAGGAAAGCTGGAAAAATAAGGACTCCATGGGTACTGAGAGATCACTGACTGCTTCTGCCACATGTTCTGAAGGATTCTCCAAGCCCACTTTATTTCCCTCTTTCGTGTCTTTGAGGTGTGCCTCATATCTCCTCCATATACTGATGACATTCTCTTAAGGGTAAGCATTTGCTAAAATAATACATGAATCAAGTGGCTCCAAAGGGAACATAGAAAGAGGGAAAAAAGAAGTAGTGGACACATAAATGATAGCCTATCTAAGGGAGAGGCCCTACGGTGTGGGCACCGCTTCCTAGCTGGTGATGTGAGAAGGGGTTTTGACCTGGCTGTGCTTCGGTTATCTGTGAAGACGGAGTGATAGGAACAAGATTTACCTCACAGGATCTTTTGAGGACACAATTAATATACATGAGGCACTTAGAACAGTGCCTGACACGTGGCAAGTATAATAAGTGCTAGCTATCACTATTTCATGAATTGAACAATTAAATTCTAAATGATAGAGAACGGAAAATAAAAGTGATAGAAAATTTATAAAATTTTAAATCATCTCCCGTATAAACCCCAGCCTAATGAGGAAGATTCTCATTTTAATATGTTTTATTACCAGGATTATGGAAACACATAAAAAAATAAAAACAGAATATATTATTCCTCTGCACATGCGGCACTTTGGCTAGGCGTAAATTTTTTTTTGGAAAAGCAAAACAAGAGCATTTTGGAAATGGAACAGAGCCAATGAGTAGGGGGCACTGAAGATGTGTTTTGTAATTGTGTGCCGTATTGCTTTATCGAAACTCTTCTCATTTAATGTCAAGGGACCTTGATGAACGTCTAGAGGTCAAAGGGCCTTGTTAGATGCCTGCAGAGAACTCAGGCTCGCCCCTGCTGATGTGGCTGTGAGATGATGGCTTTTCTTCTAGATTGTCAGCAGGAAGGTTTTCTTACCGCCTTCTTTTCCTTTGCATTTCCAACAAGGAAGAACAGCTGAGGCAAATGAAACAGTCTTTTTCCAATTACATGGTTTGCATATTTCATTTCAGCTGCCGCCCATGAGAAACATGATATGGAGGCAGTTTGCGGTGCTGAGGCAAAAACCAGCCTACAAAAGATTTGGGGAGGGGTATGTCGTCAGATTTCGAGGAGATTAGTTGGGTGAAATAGTACGGTGGGTTAATTATCAGACTGAAAGGTTTAAGGCTTTTAAGTTGCTGTAGAGGAGAAATTGCAGCCCTAAATACAGGCCCAAATTACTTTTAAAGCATAAAATGGTAAAAAAAAAAACAAAACATAAAAATGTGACAAATCAAAAGGCTTTTTAGACTGTAATTGTTTTGAAGGAGAGGGAGAGCTTTTAGAAGAGAGGTGATTCACTTTTTGGCACTTAGCTGCTAACTTTTACTTTGAGGAAGGGTATATATGAATTGACTTTCTTTACACTCTTAACTCTTCATAAATGTTCCCGAGGGAAGAGGCCAAGTTGGAATTTTCCCTGTGCTGAACTAAGTAAAACATCAGTCAGAATTCAAGCCAATGTTTTTTTTTTTTTCTTTTTGCAAAAGCATAACTTCTGAACAAGAATCTAAATTGAGTTATGTTTTCTGTTCCTTTCTCTCTCTTTCATCTTATTGCTTTGAATCCTTCTCCCTTTCTCTCCCCTGGATGAAGACTTCCTTATTTTTCTTTTCTTCTCCTTTCTGTCTCAAGCATCCTTTGATATTCTGCAATGGACACACACTATGCAGTGTTCTGAGAGAGGGGCAGTGATGGGTGATGAAGAGGGACAAGATGAAGATCTTTTCTCTTCTCAAGAAATGCATAGACTTCCAGGGGTGATCCATGTATGAACATAGTCTTATAATTCAGGATGCCTGGACTGGAGCTTTTGCCGAGGTCTAGACTTCTGCCAAGGTCTAGAGCATCTCGCCCAAGTCTCCTGATTTAGGGATGTACACCATTGTAAATTCCAGCTCTACTACTTACTAGTTGAGTGACCAGAGGTAAGTTTCTTAAAACCTTAGAGCCTTAGTTTTTCTGATATGTAAAATGGGCAGAATAGTTAGCTGAAGATTATTAATAAGGATGAAATGCAAATATACAGGAAGATTAATGAGCAGCCTATTGCGATAATAACACCGTAGTAATACTGTAGTAATGCAGGTACGATGAAGGCTTGAAGTAAGGAAGGATGAACAGTACCAAGGGGATGAAGAGGAGGGTGAAGAAATGCTAAAGTAATAGAATCAAGAGGGTTTAGATACCAGTTGGTTGTGAGAGGGGAGGGGAGGAGTCAAAGATAAGGGGGATTTAGAGGTTTCTGGCTTTGGTGTCTGGTGGTGCCATTAACTGGAAATAGAAATTCAGTAAAAATAAAATTTACTTTGGGTCTTTGTTTTGAAGACTCTGCAAAACATTCAAGCAGAGATACTCAGAAGATAATTTGAAACATAAGTTTAGAGAAGTCATAAAATTTCAGGATGTATTTGCAAAGAACAGAATATGTGCTAGATAATCAGTGAGGCATTGAATGTGAAATGGCAATACAAAGGCTCAATTATCCCTTTGCTTTCTCGTGGACGAGTAAGATGTAAAATAAATACCAACACAGTGAAATATAGAACAAAAAATATAAAGGTTGTATGAAGGAAGATCACCAAATGCTATGAAAATATTTAGTAGGAAATGCTAATTTAGATGGGAGGTTTGGGGAGGTTCCTTTGAGGAGACATCAAGCTGTGACTGGTGGTGAGTTTGGCTTTGGTATACATCATCTCCTAGACTGTACCTGCTATGACTTTTCCCCATGATTGCTGGTTGATAACTACGGCTCTGGTTAGCCATCTACATTTTTGCAGAAGAAATCAGCAAGAGGAAGCAGTGCTTCCTAGGAATTGCAGGACCATCAGTCTAGACTTTATCTTACATCTACTTAATCAGAACTACATCACATCTCCACCTCTAGAGGGAGGGTGATGAAGGAGAAGAGGTTGGACATTCAGGTGGGGCACCGGGCCAGTGGCATATGACACATTAAGCAAGTACAATGTCTTCAAAGCTGAGAGAGAAGAAAGTTTCAAGAAGGTGATTTGGCAACAAGATGAAATGTCACGGAAGTGGAGAAAGATGAGCTCTGAGACGAAACTATGGATTTGACATTTAGAAGGGCAGAGACCCTGCCCATTGCGTGTGCCGCTGTATTCCAGGCACCTTCTCAGCGCCTGGGACTGAGCAGGCAATTAATCACTGACTGGAGAAATTAATCTGGTTGCAATGTATTAGATGTATTGCATGCATAAAGGTCTGTATTGATCACCCAGTATAAATTAAATTCTAATTTTCTCTAAGTAAATTCTTTCTGAAAAGAGTGAGCATCTGGAGAATTATCCTTCATATGTACCTCAGAAACCTGTTAGGAGGAATAGATTAAAACTTAAAAAAAAATATTTCCCTAAAGCTCGATGAAACAAGAGAAAGGAACTACCTGGAAGAATTTGCTTACCTCTGTCATTTTAGTAGCCATTTTTCAGTAGGGACAGATGGTTTGTAGACAGGGAAAAGCTGTTTATGTATCATTAGAGCTATTTATTTATATGTTTTTTTTGTTATAGGAAAGATTGACCACAGCTCTTTGTCTCATAGAGTGGTAGAAAAATTTCTGTGAAAGCCATTTATGTTATCAAATGTGTTCAATTAGTGTCATATTCACCTGACAGTTTAAAGTTCACAAAGTACATTTAAATATAACAGCTCATTTGATTATCTCAACCATATGGGAGTTTACTAGGACAAGCATCTTTAGCTTCGCCATTTTATCATTTTAAAAAATTCAAGAGATTTTAAGTAATTCACTAAAAAAAAATCACATAGCGCTAAGAGATTGAACCAGGATTTAAACATAAACTTTAATTCCTAATTCAGCATTCTATCAAGGGGCAAAAACATTTTTTAAATGTCCCCCCCTTTTTTTTTCTGCTAAGATGAAAGGGGTCAACCTTTCTGTATGGATGAGAGTATTAATTGTAAGGCACACTTTATTCAGGAATCGTGTGTTATGCGAATGTTTATAATGTAGCATAACTACAAGGATAATTTCCTTTTTCCACTGGGGACTCAACACTGATTGGGCTGCTCTTCATTTGTGGTATCCTTTACCCATGTTCAAGTATTTATTGTCTATGCATAATTTTAGTTGGAAATAAGAACAAACTCCACAGAAGAGGCAAGTTACAGATATATGAAGTAACTTGATCTGGCTTAAAACCTGACTAGAATTTAACATCTCAGGATTCAGCACTTAACTCCTTAAGGGAGCATAGCTTCCCTTGTGGACATTCTGTCTTTCATTCCTATTTTGCATTTCTATCTCAGTTTCAAAACCGAGTTTTACCTGATGTCCTTCTTTCCTTCTGGCATTTTCTGTGGCTTACCCTTTGCAACCCGTCCATGTACTTTGAGCCCTTTGGGGGGAAGCGTTTATGTGTTTACTTGAACCCTTTCCATTGTTGGCCTCATCTTCCTTGTGACCAGTGACAGGATAATGCACCTCCCTTCTCAAAAAAGAAAAGCACTAACTATACATCTATCTGTGGTCTGTAATTCCAGAGTTTTATCTTGTGAGGAAAAACAGGTGAAGAAGAAGAGAAATAACTCACTATTCTGTAAAAGATACTTAAATTGTAAATTATTACCCATTTGATTTGACAAAGCCTGAGTTTTTGGGCCTTGAGGCTGTAAGCGGTTCTGAGCCGCCTGATAGATACATGAGAGCTGCTGATCCAGGTGAGCGATGGAGCTGAGGGACTCACTTGTCACCAGGTGACTTTGGAGATTACGACTCTGTGTGCTCAGAAGCCTTGCAGGTGGATGTGTGCCATAAATCAAAACTAATCCTGAACAACAGCTGTGTTTATGCCCGGATAGGGTTATGTTGACCCTCCCTAGTGGGCCTCCTAGAAGTGTTAGACTTGAGGACTTGTCAATAGCTTATCTGAAACAGCTTTAGAATCTATTTATTAAAGTTTCAAACATTCATCTTATATCTTTCTTCCAGGGTTCAGGTTTGGGCTTATTCATTCATTCATTCAACCAACTATTCTATGTGTCAGATGCTGGCCAGTGAGATGAAAAGATGAACTAAGCAACGTCTTTATAATTAAGAAACTTACATCTGGTAAAGAAAGCAAAACACATAGATCACGAAAGAAAAAAAAAGTGGCACAGGAATATTTATTAATAGTATTTCATTAATGTATTTAACAAAGAAAAATAAGAGAAGAATCAGAAGGGGTAGGTATGTATAAAAAGAGCAGGTGAAAGAAATAATCAGTACAGATATAGTATACTCACATTCTATATTATTGACAGCTTTCGTTTGCAGAACATTTTTTGAAAATAAATGGTTGTTTGCAGTGATAGGCAGCTAAAATTATCTAGTCATAAGGAATCAAAAGAAGAGTGAATTTGTTTGAAAAGTGTAATTACTGAGTCTTACAAATAAGCAAAACCCAGCAATTATAAAGTGATGAATTTGTTTGTCTTGATCTAATGTGCTTACCCACATTAGAGTCTTCTGTACACTTTTTGACACTAGAATTTGAGAATAATATGGAAAGCTTGGAAAGATTCAGAATAAGAGTTTAAAAATTTATTAAAGTGAGATCTTCAACAGGGACAGTACAAAGTGGCTTGAGGAGGGGTAGGGGAATTTAACTCGTCAAGCCCTCCAATTAAGATGCAATGCAGGATGCAATGCAGGACTCCCTGGTGGTTCAGACTCTTAGTGGCTAAGACTTCCCCTCAATGTAGGGGACTCAGGTTGGCTCCCTGGTCAGAGAACTAGATCCCACATCCCACAACTAAGAGTTTGCATGCTGCAACTAAAGATCCTAGATTTTGGAACTAAGACCCGGTGTAGCCAAGTAAATAAGTTTATTTTTAAAAGAAAGGTGCAATGTAAGTACAGCAGTGAGCTCAATATTCACATGCAACTCCAGGACAAAAGTTGATGGACATCTTTGCCAGCCGACCAGATTATTAGCCCTAGCATCCTCATAGACAGAAATTCTAGAGTCTCCAAACATTCCTAAATGATGGAAATGAGATGTATGAGGAATATCCATGGGATTTTCAACATCTGCTTCACCCGAAGTGATTTAGTCGCTCATTCGTGTTTGACTCTTGTGACCCCATGGACTGTAGCCTGCCAGGCTCCTCCGTCCATGGGATTCTCCAGGCAAGAATACTGGAGTGGGTTGCCATTTCCTTCACCCTAAGTACTCAAATATAATTGTCAAAATGAATGAAGATGGTGATGAGAAGTGACTCAAAGACTGACTTAGCAATTATTTATTGTGTGTCCTTTGTACCTGTTTTGGATTTTAAGTAGAATGTTATTGTGAATTTGTTAATGTCGTTTGGAGCAACATTAACATCTACCATTAAAGGGTTCAATATGCAAAATAAAGGATGGGAGGTAGATAGATGGAATATTTCCTGACAGATATGGTGGACCAAAAAAAGTACTAACCAGTTAATTTATAGAACACTTTTTTTAAAAACAGAGTAGATTTTCAATAGTCTGGAATAGTTTTAGAGAAAAATTTGAGGACCTATTAAGGTTCCTTTCTGCCCTACAATGTAAGATTATATCTACATGGAAAACAATGATATATGAAAAACTGTAGATTCACAGAATCATGAGAATGAAATAATTATTTCCTCTATTCTCAAGCCATCTGTTTTTTCTGTATCTGCATATTCTGTTGCTTAACTAACATGTCTCTGAAAGTTTTCCTTTGTTTACATTAACTTGTTTTCATTGAGACGATAGTGCTCCGGACTGTGGGGGAAGGCAAAGATTACCAAGAAACAACTGTTCTTTACTTTTTAACAGCATGTAGCCACGTTGAAAAGAAAACTATGAACTTAACGGGGCATGAAACTTCAAACTCATGATCTGTAACAAAATACATTATTCAGTGGGTTTCCCAGGTGGCTTAGTGATAGAGACACCGCCTGGCAATGCAAACGAGTCACACAGGAGACTCAGGTTTGATCCCTGAGTTGGGAAGATACCCTGGAGGAAGACATGGCAATCCACTCCAGTATTCTTGTCTAGAGAATCCCCTGGACAGAGGAGCCTGGCAAGTTGCAACCCATAGAGCTGCTAAGAGTCAGACACGACTGAGCATGCGTGCGCCTCATTTGGTAGTTAATATCCAACTTTTCATTATGCTGGGCATTCATGTTTCCACTGTGCCCTTCTCCCACGCAGAGAATGAGTGATTTGGGATTACAGGCTATTTAGCCAGTACAATTTTGTCTGTTAATATTTACATTTACTCACCACACACACACATAAAATTTTAACTGATACGAATTTGGAGGTAGTTGTTTCATGGTGCCTTAATTCTGTACAGTTTCTCTTCACTTTGGAATGCAGTTGAAGTAAAAGCATATTTTGACTTTCCGCAAGGGTGTGGGCTTCTCTCTGGGTTTTCACATTTTCCTTTGTGCCTCATGTGGAATGGCTTGTGGAGACTGCAAAAAAGCAGAGTCTGATGCCTTACTCGGTCCTCTTCCCCTGCTCCCTTCCAGCTCATCATATTCTTATATAATCCAAGAGAAATCTGCTTTTGGTTAGAATGCAGTTGAGGGAAAAGTAAGATTTTTTTCTTTTGCAGGGGGCGGGGAGAGTTACTTTAAAATGTTCCAAGTTTGTATGAAAGTTCTGTCAAGGCAACAACTTAAATGGAGACAGCTGGAAATCATTAAGGGCACTTGCAGTGGACAATGATTAAAGCAGGATGGAATTTCCACTCTGTCTCTCTCTTTTTTATGATACTTTAAGCAAGTTAGTGTTGCTTTTGAAACTTGAATTAGCCCTCTGACTATGAGAGTTGGAAAATTATTTTATTCCTCTACTTCCTAGAGACCACTCCACTGATTTCAGAGGCTGTTACTGCAAATGAGTAAATGAACACTTTTGGAACTAACTGGTGCTCGGCAGCAATGTGCCTCATATTTCATGATTATCCTTGCATCTTCATGGTCTGAATCTGATTGGAAATGATAACCACCCAGGAACATTTTGTGGCTACTTTCCTAGTCTTGCACGGTAACAGAAGGCTACTTTTTAAGGTCCCAATTTTTACCTCCCACCTTTCTTCTTTAAGGGTCATACCACTTTTAGTGACTAGAAATAGTTGCAAATGAATCATTCCAAGTTCTTCCCTCCTCCCCGCCCCCAGATTTCTAAAGCTTCAGCCTGGGCACACACACACATGGGTTCAGACACAAGGCATCCTGGGATCTCACTAGCAAAGGCTGCTGGGTAGAGGTTGAAGTCAGATCTGGGAAAGTCTTCCTGGCTGCAGGCTCTTCCCCATGGGTGTGCCGGGCTTGTGGGTGGGTGTTGCTACAAAGAGGTTGAATCTGGTCAGTGGGGCAGGGCAGAGGAAATACAGATGGCGGACAGAATTTGTTGTCAGGCCAACAGAGTCTAGGAGATCAGTCAACAGAGAGCGTGACCCTGGCTCATGGCAGGGCACATGGACAGAGGGTCCGGGTGTCTCAGGAAAGCAGCTTATCATTACACAGTCAAAGAATCAAACCGGTCAGACTTCCCTGGTGGTCCAGTGGTTAAGAATCCACCTTGCAATGCAGAGGGCATGGGTTTGATCCCTGGTCAGGGAACTAAGATCCTGCAGGCCCATCCTGCATGTCACAACTAAGACCCAAAGCAGCCAAATAGATAAATAGTATTAAAAAAACCAAACTGGTCCGTTTGAGCCATTAGGAAGAACCATGGGGGGAAAGGGCTAAGGGAAGGAGAGACCAAACTCAGCATCAGCTGATACTGAACTCTGGGCAGCAGAATGAATTCCTGCTATTGTTTGCCTGCGTCTGACTCGGAGAGGCACTGAGCTAGAGAAACTGGGAGGAAACTTTCATGACCTATCCCTAGCTCACCTTCCCCCTGAACCATGTTGATATCCAGCAGCTGTGTGCTCTTTGCCTCATTCTTTCTTGGAATACCTGTCATGAAGACCAGATGACAGGACTTGTTGGAATTTTCATGTGGCAAAATAACCTTGTGGTAGTGAACGAGCAAGGTAGTGGACTCACAAGACAACTTTAATATTTTCCCCATTTCCTGTTCCAGTACACTCAGCGGGACAGATTCTTGTCTAGTCTTGGATGAATTCCAGGGAGGGAGACCTTTTGTGCTCTTCCAGCCAAGGTCCCCTGGAGAAGGAAATGGCAACCCACTCCAGTGTTCTTGTCGAGAGAATCCCATGGACAGAGGAGCCTGGTGGGCTACAGCCCATGGGGTCACAAAGAGTCGGAGACAACCGATCAACTAACACTTTCACTTCTCAGCCACCCAAGAGGTTTGACTTTGGTTATTAAAATCTCCATGTCCAAGTAGGGATAATCTTGGTACTATTTGAAGTTGAGGCATCTTGTCTCTCAGGCTTAGGTCTGCATGGAAGGATGGCCAGAGATGAGGAAGGCAGACCTGGTGGGCTGTGTCTCTGATTCTCCACTTTCTATTTCTGTGTCTCCTCCACCTCGTTTGTAACTGAAGTTTCTAGCCCCTTTGGTGGAGAAGGGGGCCAAGGGAATGAAAGGAGGTCAAAGGGAAGAGAAAGGCATTATTTGAGCAGTGCTGAAATGAACTGATACCTGTGTTCTCTGCACGTGGCAGATTTTTATTTTTTAAGCCAACACTTCTTTCCTGGCACACTTTAGTGCATTATTAGAAAACTTCCCACCCTTCAACTCCAAATCACTGGAGTATCTAAACTGCAGTTCTTTGGATGTGCCAGGAAGTTCATCATTGAGGCTTCCTGCTTGTATGATGCTCTCCCTCCATCCCTGGGACTCCAGAAGCAAGTCCTTTGCTAGGGTTACTGTGTTTTTCAAGGTGGTCATCTGGGGCTGTATTAGAGGACCCCAAGCCTAACTCTTTGCTCTTGGACTCACAGTTAACTCTCACACTTTCATTGCACCAAGAAACTCTTTGGCCATCTCCCTTTGCCTTCCATCAGAGCAGAGTCTGTCTATATCCTGTTGTCTTCCATCAGCAGTTCGGGCCTACCTTCAGCTCTCTAAATGCTTCTAGTGAAGCTATCTTTCTGGTGTTTGAGCTTCAGAAAAGCATCCCCAGCCCTTCCTGCCTGGGTACTGAGTGGGACTCAATACTCACCAACAGTTCTTATATAGAATCTTATTTTATTTAATTAATTTATTTAATTTATTTTTTCTTTACATTATCATGTTGGTTTTGCCATCTATTGACATGAATCTGTCATGGGTATACATGTGTTCCCCTTCCAGAACCCCCCACCCACCTCCCTCCCGATTCCATCCTTCTAGGTCATCCCGGTGTACCAGACCTGAGCATCCTGTATCATCTTATTTTAAAATTCTAATTCTTATAGTCTAAGTTAAAATAAAAAAAAAATTAAAACCACATTTTAGCAAGCCTGTATACATGGGATCCCCTGGAGAAGGAAATGGCAACCCACTCCAGTATTCTTCCCTGAAGAATCCATGGACAGAGGAGCCTGGCCGGCTACAGTTCATAGGGTTGCACAGAGTCGGACATGAGTAAAGTGACTTAGCACATACATGGTATCAGACTTCTCAGTGGGTTTAAGAATGTTTAGCACCCATTATCCTGAGACTTCTGTAAAACAAAAGAGACTCAGTTTAAAAAACAAACAAACAAACATCTCATTGGGATTTCTCTGTGGCTAAAGTCGAGTGGCTTAAACTCTGCTCTCTTCCTGCAGAGGGGTGCCCTGGTTCAGTTCCTCATCAGGGAACTAGATCCCGCATGGTGCAACTAAGAGTTTGCAGGCTGCAACTAAAGATCCTGCATGTCACAACCAAGACCCGTGCAGCCAAATAAATAAATTAAAATAAATTAAAAAATCTTGTTAAAATCTTACTCAGATATTAGAGGTATATTGTTTCTTGGTGGCAAAATTATCCAGAAAGAATGAGAATTTTCTTTACCCTCTCAGGTTTATTAACTTTGAAGAGTTAAAAAAAAATAATATATGCTTACTATTGTCACAGAAGTCCAAAGTGCTAAACTAAACTTCTGCACATGAATCTGTTACTAAGAGGTAATTCTTATTAAGAGTAACAAAATGAAATGCTAATTTGGCAGATGTCTTAAAGCCTTTAGTTGGGTTGACAACTATTAGATTGATTAAAGAGAGTTTCGCACAAGGGCAGTCTACTAATTTGCTAAGCTTTGTATCTCAAGGTTAAAAAATCCTGGCTACATTTTAAAGTAGGGAAGATCAATTAGAGCGTTCATTAGATTCCTATTTACACTTTAATTGTCAACTCTGTTCATTTGTTGGAACCCTTTTTTAGTCATTAGTGTCTGTCAGAAAGAAATATGTCTTAATTTCACTTATATTCATTTATTCACCCTTTCATTCAATCAACAAACATTAATAATGTCCCAAGCGCTTTGCCAACTTTTAAAAATATACTGGTGAAAAAGACAAAGCTTCCCCTCAAGGACATATTCACCTCAAATTTTTCATATAAACAAAATTAATACAAAAGTATTAGGTTATACTAACATTTAAACAGTTACCTTTCGCAATTGAAGTACAATAAAGAACTCTAACAAATGTACAACCCAATTCTTCTTTTCTCTGTGTGGTTATTAACCCATTTATTTTTAGGTTTAAGACGGCTGAGTGTGTTTTATTTGGGCCTTACGCATGTTATAGATTGGAGAGTTTTTGAGAATGACACTATATATCTTTGGATGCATTCTTTAGGACCACAGGATCCAGGGTCCTTAAATCCTCCACTTGCGGTTCAGGAGAAGAAGGAGCCTGGCTCATCACTGAAAGGTAGAGAGTGGAGCCAGTTGAATTTCTCGGTTTCTGAACAAAGAAATTCCTGAGTACAGCAAGTGGTAGGGCCCTTATAAATGTTAATCTTCAGAGGAAGACTGTGAGCTCTCCAAAATTGCCGGTGTGCTATGTATATACCTTAAGTGCCTTCAGATTTTTAGCCTAATGTCTGATCCTTTAGACAAAGAACTCATCTCCCACTTTTCTGGTGCCTTTGGACAGGGTCTGGGCCAGAAATTAGGCTCAGCAGACCTGCTGAGTACATGACCTACTCATTTCTGAATAGTTAGGAATCAGAACTGTACCATGAGATTTCTTCTCTTGGATTATAATTCCAGGGATAAAATAATTTTGCACTAGAAGTTTAGTGCTTATCATTGAGTTTGAGCTGATAGAGTTTAAGTACTTTCTTGTACCCAGCATAGTATTCTTCAGGACAGTTCACCTATAAAATGGGAGGTTGGTCTCAATGATGTCAGACCATTTTCTTCTCTATTAATCTGATTCTAATTAGGAAAAAAAAAAGTGGTCTAGATAATAATGTTAGCTGAGAGATATAGCAAGAGGTAATTGAACAGAAAATCAATCCGCCTGCAATGCAGAAGATCCTTGTTCGATTCCTAGGTCAGGAAGATCCCCTGGAAAAGGGAGAGGCTACCCACTCCAGTATACTTGGGCTTCTCCTGTGGCTCAGTTGGTGAAGAATCCGCCTGCAATGCAGGAGACCTGGGTTCGATCCCTGGGTTGGGAAGATCCCCTACCAAAGGGAAAGGGCTACCCACTCCAGTATTCTAGACTGGAGAATTCCTTGGACTGTATAGTCCATGGGGTCCCAAAGAGTTGGACATGACTGAAGGACTTTCACTTCACTTCACAGGTCTTCAAAGAAAGATGGGATGGTGAACTGGACACCATCTACACTTTATAATAAAGGTGTTATGTAAGTTGTACTTTTTTGTGAAAAGCCCTTCTTTGAGAGGAGGGCTCATGGCTTATTCGTCTTAGTGATAGCACTTGAGCAGTAAGAATAAAAAAAACAATATGTATTAACTAGAACTTAATAGGAAAGTTAAAGCTATTGCTCACTATTGAGAGGGAAGTTTAGTTCTATATTTAGAGACTTATATTTTATATTTTAATGGCCTGTGTAGGTAGGAAGGGTCGATTTTAGTTTTTTTGGCGGTATTAGGTGGCTCAGTGGTAAAGAATCCGCCTGCCAATCCAGGAGACACAGGAGACTCGGGTTTGATCCCTGGGTTGGGAAGATCCCCTGGAGAAGCAAATGGCAACCCACTCTAGTATTGCTTGGGAAATCCCATGGACAGAGGAGTCTGGTGGGCTACAGTCCATGGGGTCACAAAAGAATCAGACATGACTGAGCACACACGCATGAGCATGCTAATGAACATATTAGAGAATTAAGGCTTAAGCAATGATGGAAAAGAAGATACAACTTGGACCAGGAATTAAGGGTGAGATGATCTTAACTTCATTTTGAAATAGTGAGTGCAGTAGAATTTTTCTGGAAAGGTTATTAAAAGGAGAACAAATGATTGCTTTCTTAAAAAAAAAATAGAATGATGAAGCTGTCAAGGATGACAATGACCTCTGGATCTTTCTATGTGATTCATCAGGTCATTCTCCAACAACAGTGAATAACATCATGAGAAAGGAGGAAGATGGTCCCAGATTGATCAAATCGTGGAACATCTGATTTACAGACCTCACCATTCTCACTCAGTCACATGCCACACAGGCACATTTGGACTTACTTTGTGATTAGAATTGCCCCTTACTCGGCAGGCCTTTTAAAACTGCGTTTTATTTGTTCAGCTGAATTACAAAGGTTTTTCCATCAGTAAATGTACTGAATTTTAAAGAGTCCAGTTTTCTCATTTAGCAGTTGCAGCGCTGGTGTTGTTAATGTCCCTATAAGGCTGGTGGTGATAACCAAAACGAGAGGTGGCTTTTCTTTCAGTTGAGTTCACGTGACTTGAAGCTGCTTGATTTAGGGTTCTGTGATTTCCTATTCTTCACTAGCATTTATGAATTCAACTTCCATTTTCAGATTTCCAGAGGCCACTTGAGGGTTTAAGTAATGCCTTTAATTATAACTTAAAGTATAGGCAATTGCATTTCATGAAGCTAACAATTATCCAGAGTATATTATTAGAGAGTGAGTTATTGAAGTCTGCATAGTTTGTAAAAACCCATCAAAATAACTGGGGGAGAAAAAGAGATAAACTAGATTGGAACAATGAAGCTTGAAAACAACTTTGATTATGTCTGGAGTTTACATGGTAATGAGTCCTAAATCTCAGGCATTAGGTTCTGTGTAAAAATCCTTACAGTCTCTCTTGTTTTCCCTTATTCAGGACTAGAGATGTTGGCAATGTTTTCACCTGCTTTTAAAATACAAACACTGATGTGGCAGTTGACTGTGCTTTTCAGACTTCACTTTATGTAATTCTTAAAATTTCCCTGTGACATAGGTGATAATGCTCCCTCAGGAATTCATCCTAAGAGGAGATGAGCAATTGCCTGAAATCACATGCTTATGAAGTAGCAACATTGAATTGCAACCCATATCTTCTGCTCTAGCATTGAAACTAAAAAGCCCATTATATGATCAAGTGACTAGACTGGTAGAGCAATTTTTCAGTATTGATGCATTTTTCAGGTGATTTTTTTTTTTTTTTTTTTACAAATTTGAGAAAGTAAATACTCATAAGAACAATACTGAAAAATAAACACATAGATTTGAGAATCAATGTGAATTTTTTTAAAGCAACCTGGCCCATTTTTCTAGTCATGCTCACATGTCCCAACACCCTAAGGATGATGATTTTGGTATAAAAAATAGAAGATGTACTTGGAGTCAGATATGGTTTGAATTCTAATCTTCATTTGTTTGTTGTCATACTTCGGGCAAGCTCTTTGGTTTACTTATTTGGAAAATGGTTAAAATAATAGCAACCTTAACAGGATTTTTAGGAATAAGGGAGTGAAATAGTATTTGTAAAGTGCCTGCCATTCCAGGCACTAAACAAATGATGGCTTTTCTAGTTATAGTAGAGCCAAGTAGGGCATTATTTCAACTTACCACTTCTTACCCCTTTTCGAAGGTAGCTTTAAAATATATCACAGTGGGTTTGTGATCATTTAAGTGACTCAGAATGGCTTTCTAGCTGTATTTTTATTTTAAAATCTATGACAGGGAATGGAAAAGCATCAGCAGGTGGCTTCTTTACCCCTGGACCCCCAGGGAAGCCCAGGAAATCCATAGCCATTTAAAAAGTGTTTCTTGGACTTCCCTGGGGGTTCAGGGGTAAAGAACCCACCTGCTGATGCTGGGGACATGGGTTTAATCCCTGATCTGGGAAAATTTTACATGCCTTGGGATGACTAAGCCCGTGTGCCCCAACTAATGAGCTCATACTCCAGAGCCCATCCTCTGAAACAAGAGAAAGACTGTGTGCAGAAATGAGGACTCAGTGTAGCCAAAAATAAATAAATAAAAGTGTTTCTTACACGTCCATGAACCCTTTAAATTCATAGCTGTACTTACCCTTTGCTCCTATACAGTTACCTTGGAGTAAAGGTAGCAGCATGTCTTCCAAGCCCAAAGATTGTTATAAGTCAAAGAGTAAAGTCTCTTGGTAGGTGTTCCACTCTTTGTGGCCCCATGGACTGGAACCTGCCAGACTCCTCCATCCATGGGATTTTCCAGGCAAGAGTGGTGGAGTGGAGTGCCATTTCCTTCCCCACCCAGGGACTGAATCCTGCACTGCTGGCAGACTCTTTACTGTCTGAACCACCAGGGAAGCCCTGTAAGTCAAAAGAACCTTCCAATCATGTTTGTGACTACCTGAGATGTTAGTCTGATCTGTTGACCGTGGTCTCTGAATGGAATAGCATGGGACTAGTGCTGGAGTGTCTAAAAGTGGCATTTTTTATCTCCTTCGCAATGGAAATTTGCAGTCACCACCTCCAGAAGTGGTAGTTTGAATGTTCCTTCTTTCATCAGACAACTTAGCTGCACACTGTAGGCATGTAGGAAGAAGAGTGAATCTGCTGGATCTCCCTCCATCTTCATCCTTTCCCTCCCTGCCCACCTTCTCCTCTTCCTCCTCCACCATCTCTCCGTGATTCTGCATCTTTTGTGTCTATTTCTGCACTGGGTGATGTTTCTAAAACAGGTCTGAGGTCATGTTAGCACGCTGGACAGCTGATCAATTTTCAGGGACAGTAGGAAACAGGTACCATTTCCTTCTGTAGAATTCCTTAAAAAATGTAAAAGAAAAAGCATAGAGCTGATGCCTTTAACAATGATGTATGGGTAAAACCAGCCAACATTGGTTTAGTGCTTACTATGTGCCAGACTCAGTGTACTTTGCATCTTTTCACACACTTCTTATATCAACCTTGTCATTATCGTTCAGTTGCTAAGTTGTGTCTTACTCTTTACAACCCCGTGAACTGCAGTACGCCAGGCTTCCGTGTCTTTCACTACCAGAGTTTGCTCAAGCTCACGTCCATTGACGGTCATGCCATCCATCTCACCTTCTGTCACCTTCTTCTCCTCCTGCCTTCAATCTTTCCCAACATCAGGGTCTTTTCTAATGAGTTGACTTTTTGCATCAGGTGGCCAAAGTATTGGAGCTTCAGCATCAGTCCTTCCAATGAATATTCAGGATTGATTCCTTTAGGATTGACTTGTTTGATCTCCTTGCAGTCCAAAGGACTCTCTAGAGTCTTCTCCCATACCATAATTTGAAAGCATCAATTCTTCAGCACTCAGCCTTCTTTATGGTCCAACTCTCACATCTGTACAAGACTACTGGAAAAACTATAGCTTTGACTAGATGGACCTTTGTTGGCAAAGTGATGCCTCTGCTTTTTTTTTCCCCCAGTACACTATCTAGGTTTGTCATAGTTCTCCTTCCAAGGAGCCAGTATCTTTTAATTTCATGTGCCTTAGTGCCTTTATAAGAAGAGACATCAGAGAGTTCTTTCCTCTCTGTCCACCTGCCAACCAAAAAGGGAGCCCTTGCTGGAAACAGCCTCTATCAGACCTTAGGTCTTGGATGGTGAGCCACTGGAACTGGGAAAAAAATAAATTTCTGTTGTTTAAGCCACCCAGTATATGGTATTTTTTTAATGACAGCCTGAGATGATCGATACAAACCGTAACTCTGTCTCTTTTTTATAGATGAGAAAACTAAGGCTCTGATTACTAAATTAGGCATTCTGATGGTGTTCTAAACTTGCCTGTGACCTCTGTGCTCCTTCCAGCTCAGGATGAGATTTGAGGGGCTACTTTATCATCGTTTTCTCTAACGGCAACTCTGCTTCCATTTCTCTCTCCTATTTTTCTCATCTTCCTTAAAAGTGATTCTCTCTCTGTACTCAGCCCTCTTGATTTTCTGGTCTTTTCAAAAACTTCATCTCCCACGCACATGAAAGCATTTTTTTTATTGCCTGGTGTCCTCTCATGTCTCTTCAAAATGTTTTCTGAAAACCATTTCCTCTCTTGACGTTGAACTTTTCTCTCACTTATCAAGCATATCTTTTCCCTATCTCTATTATAATGCTGTTTCCCCAGTGTTTCCACTTGGATAAACATCTCCTGAGAGATGTTGTTTGCTTGTTTTGTTTTTTTTCCATCTTTGGTAAAGTTCTTCGTAATCTGAAGGCAAAGAGTAATTAAAAAAATCGGCTGTTAATTTGTCATTTTCCTAAGTCAAGATTTAGTGATTCAACCTCCACTTAATATCCATTTCTTAAAGAACCTAAAGATGATTTATTTTGTGTTATTTAAAAAAAGCATCCTATCTGTTTCTAGCCTATTTTAATTATGAAACAGTCTTTTGAGTTTTCAAATTCTCCACCTGGGGGGATGCAAATGTCGCAGTAGCTTACTGAGCTGCCAATATCAAGACACACAGTAATGAACAATGGACATATTTTTTGCCGTGAATACCCAGGGCCATCCCACTGTTTACATTACTCATCTCTCTCACATAAGAGCAAAATAAAAATATTCCCCATAGATCATCCATCTTACTGATTCTGTAAGTCATCCCGACTCTCTTACTCCCTTACCTAAACATGTAATAAATCATCAGGTCCTGGAGATATGATGTCTTCAAGTGTCCCTGCAGTTGGTCCTCTGGTCTCTAGCCTCCGCCACTATTTCCGGCCCTCCTACTTCCCCCCTTGCCCTTCTTATTTATAACGTTTGCATGACTTCCTCTTGAACAGAGGGTAACATATAAATGCAGCAGAGTGCTTGTGATCATTCAGGCTTTAATTCTTAATCTATAAATTCAGTCTTTTATTTTTGTAACTTTGTTTTGTATTGAGGCATAGCCGATTAACAATGCTGTGATAGTTTCAGGTGAACAGTGAAGGGACTCAGCCATGCAGACACGTGTGTCTAAGCTCTCCCAAACTCCCCCCACCCCATCCAGGCCGCCACACAACATTGAGCAGAGTTCCCTGTGCTATTCAGCAGGTCCTTGTTGGTTATCCATTCTAAATACAGCAGTGTGTACACGTCCATCCCAAACTCTCTAACAATCCCTTCCCCTCATCCTTCCCTCCCTGCCAGCAACCGTAAGGTTGTTCTCTAAGTCTATGAGTCTCTTTCTGTTTTATAAGTATGTTCATTTTTATTATTTCTTTTAAGCTTCCACATATAAAGAATGTCATAAGATATCTCTCCTTCTCTGTTTGACTTCCTTCACTCAGTATGACAATCTCTAAGTCCATCCATGTTGCTACAAATGGCATTACTTCATTCATTTTGGCTGAGTAATATTCCACTGTATAAATGTACCACTTCTTAATATCCTTCCCCCACCCCCATCCTATGCTTGGAAATTTTGAACAATTGATTCATTCTGCATGCATTGTCAGCTGCGTAGCAGATACTTTGCTAGATGCTGGGGATACAGTGGTGATCAGAAGAGAGATGGTCTTCTCCTCTTGGCATGTGCAGTCTACAGGGAATGTAGAGGCGTCTGCAGGGGCTTACCATAGAGAGTGTTATGTTCTTTAGCAGGGAAATTATGGCATACAATCAGGGAACATGGTAGTGACATCTGACTCGGATTTAGTTAGGACCTAAAGGTTGAGAAGGTATTATTCAGATCCAAGATTTGGGTTTTGAGAAACTGCTTTAGGTTTAGATCATTTGCAGAGAGGGGGAAAGAGCAGCTTATTCCTACTCACAGGACAAAAAGTAGATCCCTGTGACTGGAACAGAAGTGGCTAGGGAGATGTGTTGGAAGATGAGACTTGAGAGAGAAATTTCTTTAAAAGTCAGGCTCTATTAGGCCATTGCTGATGCTGTTCCCTTTGTTTGAAATGACCTGGCAGCCTCCTGCTCTGTTTAACCATCATCTCCTTTATAAAGTATTCCCTGGCTTTGCCCGGTTATATTGTTTTTATCTAGCACATATTTGGGCTTATGACTCACATCACTGTATCTCTCTCCTACTAGAAGATCACCTCCTGTAGGGCAGAGATGATATTTATCTTTATAACCACCTGTGTTTAGCAGTTTAGCAAAGGGCCTATTATTAAGTGAATGCTCAGTCTGGAACATTTTCTTTTTTTTTTTAATTAATTTATTTTTTTTAATTGTTTTTGCCATACATTGTCATGATATCACCATGGGTTTACATATGCTTCCCCTCCGGAACCCCCCTCCCTCTTCCCTCCCCCCCCCCGGGAAATCTCGCTGCACCAGCCCCGAGCATCAATCCTGGGCTGGCGATTGATTAGACATATGAAAATTAACATGCTTCAATGCCCTTCTCCCATATCATCCCACCCTTACCCTCATCCACAAAGTCCACGAGTCTATTCTATACATCTGCGTTCCTTTTGCTGTCTCGTATGTTGGGTTCTCGTTACCGTCTTTCTAAATTCCATATATATGCGTTAATAATGACATAATTTTGAGAAGTATTAATATGTCCTATTTTTCTCACAGGCAGTAGAACATTTTGGTTCATTCAAGCCTTGGGCTTGGGGCTGTCTAGGTGTGTATCACCTTACTTTAATATATCCATTGATATATGGGGTTAGGAATTGCCCTGCAGAGTCCTGTTTATTTAATTCCACCAATTGATATTGCAATCAAGTATGACTTACAGGGAGAGTGCAATCAGCACTCTGTATCTGCTTTGAGGGTTGGCTTTAAAAAAAAATAATTTCATTAATTTTTGGCTGTGCTAGTCCTTTGTTTCTGAGCAGGCTTTTCTCTGGTTGCAGCAAGCAGGGGCTACCCTCCAGCTGCTGTGTGTGGTCTTCTCATTGTTGCGGCTTCTCTCATTGCGGAACATGGGCTCTAGGGCGCGTGGTCTTCGGGAGCTGTGGCGCACAGCTCCTCAGCATGTGGAATCTGCCCAGATCAGGGATCAAAGCCATGTCTCCTGCATTTTCAGGTGGATGCTTTACCACTGAGCCACCAGGAAAGCCCCTTGACTTTTTTCTTTTCTTTTCTTTTTTTATCTTTTTGAGAGTTGAATGAACAAAGCTTGGAGGAGAAGGGTGCATTTTGAGTGTCTTCTCTGCTGAGGGTCAGGTGTTAAAACTCTGCTTCAGGTTTCTTTCTGATAGTCACTGCCAGGATTCATCCTGACCTCACTCTCTTGGGAGCAGCCTTAGATCCCAGGAAAGTGGCTGAGCAAGTAAATTTCAAGAGCTGTATCACATGCATCCAAGCCAGGCTTGGCATGAGGTGCCCTTGGCTGGGCATAAAATCAAAAGGACACTCTACCACCTTCTCACTTAGGTGAACACCATGCCTGATGGGCAGACCCCTGCCCGTCTGATGAAGGCAGTGATCAGGCTGTAGGGTTTGGGCACAGAAGTGCCTATGGTCCACCCAGGGCTTTTTCAGTTGTCACCAGTAAGGTTCCAGTTAATAGTGTAACAGCTGAGCCATCAAGATCAGCACGAGCAAACTTTTCCATCAGAACTGTATCCTCTCGGGACCACGGGGTGGTTCAGCTCACACAGAAAATTGTTCAGTCCTCTCTTAGCCAAGAATATTTATTGAGGATCTACTGGGGACTTCTCTAAGTGTTGAAGATATAAAAATAAAAAGGCAGAGAAAATGTTTGCAAACACGAAGCATATTTCCTAGAAATAAGTACATATCCAGTATCATTTCAGGCAGAGATAAGGAATTGAGGTGTGATTAAGAGTGTGAGCATTGTCGGCGGCTGTTTGAGGCAGGGCTTCAGGGAACACCTTGAAGTGAGAGTATGAAACCGATGGCCATGTGGTAAGAGTACCCCATGGAAAGAGCGGCAGAGGCCTGAGGAGGGAATGAGTAGGCCGTATTGAGGAGCGTCAGTATGGCCTAGGGGAAGCAGTGGGTGGTTGTTCTGGAGAGATGAAACAGGCGACAGATCCTGAAGGGCTGTGCAGAACTGGAAACCATCAAAGGGTTTGAGATTTCTGTTTTTAGACCGTCACTGGTGCTGTGTTTGAGCGTGGCAGGGGTAGGAGGTTTGCAGTGGTCCAAAAGAGAGGCCCACTCCTGTTGATGGCTGTGGAGAGGGTGGCTGGATTTAGAATAAGCTCTGAAAGCGGGGCCAACAGGATTGGATTGGATAAAGGGTGTGAGGAAAAAGAATCGAGATATAGTGATAAGGACTCTTCCCTAGTGGTCCAGTGGTTAAGAATCTGCCTGCCTAGTCAGGAGAGTGTTAGTCACTCAGTCATGTCCGACTCTTTTGTGACCCCATGGACTGTAGCCCACCAGGCTCCTCTGTCCATGGAATTCTTCAGGCGAGGATACTGGAATGGGTAGCCATTCCATTCTCCAGGGAATCTTCCCAACCCAGGGACTGAACCCAGGTTTCCTTCATTGCAGGCAGATTCTTTACTACCTGAACCATTCAGGGGGAATAGGTTCAATTCCTGGTCTGGGAAGATCCTACAAACCTCAGGGCAGCTAAGCCCTTGAGCTGCAACCATTGAGCCCACTCACCACAACTACTGCTAATCTTTAGCTCCTCTGGCTTCTAGCACACACACATTCCAGGGAGCCTTTCCAGGAGCCAGCACCAAGCACAATCAACTTTTACTTCTAGGATTTTATACATACAAAGGATAATAGAACCTTGGAGAAAGAAGAACTTGTTGCTTTATTAGGAAAGCTGGAAGTCGGTTAGGAAAGCAGGAAGTCATCGTTGCTATGCTTTGGGGTAGAGCTGTTTGTGGCTCAGATGGTAAAGAACCTGCCTGCGATGCAGGAGACCTGGGTTTGGTCCCTGGGTTGGGAAGATCTCCTGGAGAAGGAAAGGTGACCCACTCCAGTATTCTTGCCTGGAGAATCCCATGGACAGGGGAGCCTGGCGGACTGCAGTCCGTGGAGTCACAAAGAGACAGATGTGACTGACTAACTCTTCGACTTTGTTCTGTTTTCCTCTCAGTCCTGGACTTACTTGGTTTCATAGTATCACACAGATGCTCCAGAAAGTGCCCCAGATGGGTGAGATATAAGGCGGTGAGCTGAGAAAGCTTTAGAAAACAAAACAAAATCAAACAAAACCCTTTGGCATATGGCAGCAGAACTTGGCAGAAAACGGCCAGTCTTCTGAGTACGTTGGCCTTAATGAGAAACCCAGATGCTCTCCCTCTCTCTTTTTTTCTTTTTTCCAGAATTTATTTAAAGGTTTTGAGTTTTCATAGTGCCTTCCAAATATGTGCTTTTCTTTTTCCATGGGTTGACTGCTATCCACCCTAATATTTTCCTCTCTCTGGACTTACAGGCTTAACTCAAAGTTGAGGAATTGATATAAAGCTTCCTGTTTCTACATGTTGAGACTGAATCATTGAGTCAGGGTGGGATACTTCTCACCTTATCCCCATCTGCTTCCTCCAGCCAGCACCAAGGAGAGAGTTCCAGGCAGACGCACTCATTCGTCGACTGGTTTTGAGGACAGAGGAAGACTGGCCATTTGGCCTCTTCATCTGGGTTACAGTGGACTGTCCTTATGGGTGAACCATGTCTTCAACTACTTGTTTAGTCAAGATCATACATCAACCTCTCCATTCTCAATTTGATTTTTAGATTGAGCTTTCTAATGGCATACAAATGATTATAGACCAACAAAAAATTGCAAGTGTAGAAACAGTTCCTTGGTTCATTTTACTTGAGGGTTCATGTGTGTCTAGTTCTTCCCACTAGTGGTGCAGAAGAACCTGCCTGCCAAAGTAAGAGACATGAGTTCAATCCCTGGGTCAGGAAGATCCCCTGGAGAAGGGCATGGCAACCCACTCCAGTATTCTTGCCTGGAGAATCCCATGGACAGAGGAGCCTGGTGGGGTATATAGTCTATAGGTTCACAAAGATTCAGATTTGACTGAAGTGACTTACCATGTGCGCACAGTATGTGTGTATGGGGTGGTAGTGAGGAATACTAGAGATGGGATTTTTTTCCTAATATGCCCTCAAAGGAAATCAACACAAGAAGCTTAGACATCCCTGAGTGTTATATTCCTGACGTTTGGAGATTTTCATTGTTTTGCTAATTGCACTCGTTTTCAATTGCTGGGTAAAAATTCACCCTCAAAATCTAGAGGCTTAAAATAACAAACATTTATAGTCTCATAGCTTCTATGAGCCACAAATTCTCACAACGGTGCAATCAAATTGTTGGTTGGGATCCAAGTCATTCCAAGGCTTGACTTGGGGAGAATACACTTCTAAGCTCACTCCTGTGGTTGTTGACATGGTCATGGTGGTTGTTGGCTGGAGACATCAGTTCCCTGCCATATGGATTTTTCTTCAGGGCCATTTGCAATACGGCCACTTGTTTTTCCTAGGCTGAGGACTCTGAGAAAGAGTGAGAGATGACAAGCAAGATGGAAGTCATCTTTTTGTGACCTCATCTTGGCGGGTAATACCTCATCACTCCTCTGTACTCTATTCACTGGAATTACTTTTAAGTCTGGCCCACAATCAAGGGGAAAGGATAATACCAGGGCTTGAATATTGGAAAGTGGGGGTGATTGGGAGCAGTTACAGAGTCTCCCTACCATATAAATTTACTAATTCACAAGCAAGTATTTGTGGAAAACCACTGTATGGACAACCTTGATCTATGTATGGACTGTGGTTTCAGAAGGGTCCCAAATGCAAACAAAATGCAGTGTGCTTTGTTCCTCGAAACGGGATTTGCGACCTATCTGAGAAGAACATTTTATGCTTTAAAAATAGTCTGCCATAAAATGTCAGTATATGTTAACGGCTCCGAGAGTCACGGAGGTGGAAGAACTCACTGTGGAGACAATTTAGGAGCTGTATCTGATCTAAGAGAGCGACAGGTTCTCATCCGACTCTGGCTGCCAAGTGAGAGGCATTAAAGGATGACTACCAGAGATCCATTTGGAACCAAACATGACAAACTAAATAGCTTTATTTCTCTCCTAAGACATTTCAGCAGTCTCTCGTAGTCTGCTCCAATAATTCTCTTCTGTTCCACCCCACCTCCCCCACTAGGGTGGGGAGCAAAGGAGAGAAAAGATGAAGATATAAGAACTTGTAGTTCTTAACAACGTGACTTATTTTTCTGATCTTGTTGCTGATCATTTTCTGAGATAATTTGCTGTGGCACTCCTTTGCATCTTTACTGTTTGTATCTGGGAAATAAATGATGACTAGAATCATGTTTTTTGTTTGTTCACTTGCTTATTTTGCTTTTAGAAAGTCTGTCCGGGGCTAGCCTCTCATTTTTGTTAAGGAGGAGGTAAGGTCCTGAGAAGTTCAATGACTTGCTCTTGTTCTCCAGCTTTCAAACTCCTGCTCTTTCCAGGAGGTCCGCACAGTAGACTCCACCTGGAATTTTTTTAATCCGTTACATTAGGTATGACTGCAAGACCAGTGACAAGGATTGTTCTTACATCATTTATGAGTAGTCGTGTCAGTTTTGGAGGTGATTCTTTTATTTGCCTGTTCCAAATGGTATTTGTAGTTTTTTGAAAGCATGATATATACTACATTACCATTTATTTCATTGAGACTTAGGTGTCCACCTTCAATGGACTACTCAAAACAGAGAATATTACTAAAATTCATTTTAGTAATATCTGCTTGCTACTGTGGACACAAGGAAGCATTAAAATTACATGAAATTGAAATGCTATTTGAATATGAGTTTCAAAAGAAAGCTGGTTTGCATTTAGTAATGATGGAAATTCAGATATGGAAATTCTAATATGGAACACTTTCTCAAGAAGTTGGGAGCTTCTGATAAGTTTTATATATCAAACTGCCACTCTAGGAGGAAAAAACTCAAACTTTTTAATTGGAGATTGAAGAAATAGAGTCTTTATTAAGTCTAGATTTACATATGAGTTTCAAACAATGAAGCTTCTTATTTTGATTCTTGAACTTCACGTAAATTTTCTAGGAGATATCTTCCAGACACGGAGAGGAAATGAAATAGCATCACCTCTTAACTATTCCATTATCCCTCTGTATTTTATTTTTTCTCCTCCGTAATTTTCAGAATTTATAGTGCTATCCTGAACTTTCATAAACTGTAATATTCCTGCAGAAAGTGATAACAACCATGTTAGATGCTGGGAGGGTTTTTTTTTTTTTAAATAAAAGTGATATACCATCTCTCTCTAACAGAAATCTCAAACCCCAAATTAAACACAGTTAACTATTCCAGATGCTGTTGATATTGGTGTCATTATTTGGTGTCTAAATTTTCTAGAAGAGTAATGGTGGGTTCAGTTTTGCTGAGACAGAGTGATCTCCAGTGGAAACTGTCAAGTAAAACTGATAATTAAATAAAGACATGTAGTTCTGGTTGTACTGATTTATGAAACAACAAAACCCTTTATGAGCACCGGTGAGGAATAATCTTAAGCGCTTTCAACATCTTTATAATGCAGGATGTTCTCAAAGGTGTGTTATCTTATCACGACCCTGGACTTTTCTCTCACATGTGATTACCTTCTCTGCAGAAGAGGAAACCTGACGTCAGAAAGATACACGACTTACCCATGGTCGCACAGTCACTGGGATTGAATTTCAGGGTTTCCTGAGTCTGAGGCCAGTGCTTTGTCACTTACATACTTTTGAGAAAGTGATAGAGATACCATATGCAAGAAATATGGCACTCCCCCTCCAAACATATAAGGGAACAAATGCAAACCCACAGCGAAGTGTTTTGCCCATGCCCAGCACTTCCAGACCATCACTGTCCCTTCATCTCACCCTCTTCTTCCATTCCTGTGATTCCGCTCTCTTTTTTTCCTTGAGATTGGACTGTCCTCTGTCTTCTCTGTCTGTTCTAAGTACTGTTTAGGTCCATCTCAGATGTTTTGCTTTAGCTGGGGACTCTTTCTTGATTTGAATGGAGCGTTCCCCTCCTTAACCTAGAGCCCTCCAAACAATGTCATTTATACATGACTTTGGATGCATCATCATTTTGTAACTTGTGTTGAATTGTTCATGTTGGTATCTGTCTCTGCTTGGCAGGGTCAACTTCATAAGAGCAGAGAACATGGTTTATTTTTTTCTGGGCTTTCTCATGACTTGTATTTACATAGAAGAGGCTAGGTATATATGAGATGAATTGAAATACTTGTATGAGCAATTCATGTCAGTTACAATCCAGATTACTTTCCCTGCCTGAGCAGTAAGGTTACGAACACATATGCATTTATAGACGCTCAGTTGTGCCCAACTTTCTGCAGCCCCATGGACTGTGGCTCACCAGGCTCCTCTGTGCATGGGATTCTTCAGGCAAGAGTAGCGAAGTGGGTTGCCATGCCCTCCTCCACCTCCTCTGGATGATCAGGTGAAAATCACTGGGCAGAAGGGGAATGGCAGACAGTGGTGAAAGAACTGCCCGTGACAGGTGGTGGTAGTAACAGAGTGGTGACGAGGAGGGGAGACTGAGTTGTTCTTTCAGAAATACTCATTTGCAAGTAGCATTGTCGTACTGAGTGAAGTCAGACAGAGAAGGAGAGACATCCTATGACATCCCTTTGTGTGCAATCTGAAAAGAAACGATGTAAAGGAATTTATTTACAAAGCAGAGACGGACTCGCAGACTTAGAGAATGAACTTATGGTTGCCAGGGGGGAAGGATAAGGTGAAGAGATAGTTAGAGGGCTTGGGATGGACACGTACACACTGCTATATTTAAAATGGATAACCAGCAAGACCCTACTGTACAGCAGGGAACTGTGCTCAGTGTTATGTGGGAGCCTGGATGGGAGGGGAGTTTGGGGGAGAATGGATACACATGTATTTGTGTTTGCTGTCCACCTAAAACTATCCCAACATTGTGAATCAGCTATATGCCAATGTAAAATAAAAAGTTTTTTTAAAAAGAAATCCTATTCCTCTTTCTGCTGCCTGCTCTAGTATCTTTCCTGCCAGAATGGAAACCCCATGAGATTATCCCCTTCTGTGATCTCAGTGCCTAGCCAGTGTAGGGATACAGGAGGTGCTGAAAAATTTTGCTGACCCAATGACTAATGCATGGCAGTTGAGACTCCCACAATAAGAGCAGAAAAGGGGAACACATGTCATGTGCAGATTGTTTATTCACTGATGATGGTCTGTGCGTAAAGTGTTTTGATTTTTTTGTGTGTATTTTGGGTATTTGATGGCTTATGCCTTTTGTAAATTTTGTATTTTTTTCTGCTTCCATATGCCTTTCTGTTTTTAGTTACCTTTCTACATTGCCAAAACAAAATAAATCCAACAGCTGGCTCCACTTGAGTTTCCTTTACTATTGTCTTCTCATCTCCCATCTCTTTTAAATACATCTCAAGTATTTTTTTTTTTTTTTTTGCGGAGGAGGCAAGAATCTGCAGAGAAAGCAGACAAGTCTATCCATCTTGTCAGAGCAAAAAAATTTACTCCTGAAAGTCTAGCAGTGGAACTAACATACCTCCATTTTTTTTCACAGATATGTTGCATGTTAACTATCTTCTTCAACACCATCCTAATTATTCTCTCAATTTAAAATAAAATCAGTAGGGAGGTTTTCCTTCTTGGAATAGATATTAATTAGACTCATCTAAATTGTTTTTTTTTTTTTTTGAAAGAGGGGATCCCTAAACCTAGGTAGGAAGTTTTATTTAAAGTATTCTAGATGAGAGTGATTTATCTATATTTAAAGAGGGCTAATTTAAACACTTTAATATGTACTCTGTTAAGGGAAATGAAACTCCAGCATATGTGACTTTCATTAATGACTTTACCATAGAGACTTAAACCAAAATACTTAATAGGGAAAATTTAATGATTAATTAATTGATTCTCATATTGTTTGCTAGTGGATATTACATACTCATGAAAGCCATCCTTTGTGTGCTGTCTTAGGGGAAAGGCAAGATGTTAGAGCAGATAAAGCTTTGTCAGCTGTTGGTAAGGCAACCAGGGTCTCATCTCTGGATGTGCCAGGTGAGGTCTCTTAATTTTTCAGATCATGAAAAGTGAAGAAAACTGTAATTAGATGTCAAGCTAAAACATCATTTTATGTAGGAACTGAGGATGAAGTCATCTTTGATACAGTAATTATAATAATAAAACCAATGTAATGTATACATGCAAGGAAGTTATTCAGATCATTAGAAGGCGACTTATGGTATCTTGTTGACTGTGTTTTCATCTAGTAATTTAGCATTTCCTGATATTTAGGATCAGCACAGAAACACAATCACAAAGTGAGCCTGAAATTTCATAAGGTATGGTTCATCCTTTCATTACATTTTTATTAGCTTTTTAAAGTGAATGATGAAGTACAGTCAAGTGCAATTCATGTATCACATGGTACTTTTGTATTTGTTTAGCTTAAGAAAAAGGGTTTTAAGTACCACCTGTGACAAATATACACTGACAATCCCCAGATTTTCATATCTGGCCTGGACTTTCTCCTGTCTTCCAGGCTTGTACATCCACCAGTGCACTTGACATATCCACATTATGTATAATAGCCACCTCCAACTTCACACGTCTCAGATGGAACTCCTGATCTAGCCCACCTCCATTCCTATTCTCTTCACAGTCTTTCTCATCTTAGTTAATGACAGCGTCATCCCTCCAGTTGCTCAGGCTAGAAACTTGGGAGTTATCTTTGTCTTTTCCCCTTTCCCTCACACTCCATTCCTCAGGTTTCAGAATGTGCCTGGAATTTGCCCATGTCTTACCACCTCATTCTGCCCCTCTGGTAGAATTTCTTGTCTGGATTTATTGGAAGAGCCTTTGAGTGACCTCTCTGCTTTAATCTTTGCCCCCCCCCCCACTGCCCCCCACTGCTGAAGTCTGTTCTGACAGCAGCCAGACTGATCCCTTAAAGGTAAATACATACATTCCTCTGCTGGAGAACTATAAAGGGCTCTCCATATCAATTAGATGAGATGCGAAGATTCTTAAAATGGCTGCCAACAAAATCAGCCATTTTATTCCTTCCCTGAACTTAGCTCCAACTACTCTCTACCTAGTTCCCATGAAATCAGCCACACTGGCCTCTTTGCTGCTCCTGGAAAGGGCCTCTGCATGAAAAATTCTCCCCCAGATACCCTCTGGGCTCACTTCCTCTCTTCAAGTCTTTCTTCAAATGGCATCTTCTTAACAAGGTCTTCCCTGATGCCCTTTGAAAATGACCATCTGTGCCTCTAGGGTGAAAAGAGTACATCTTGTGTCCACACCCACGGGTTGCCTTCATGTTCTAGACAGTGAGTTTGTTTTCCTTAGGTCTCAGCTTTCCCACTATACATCTAGAAACTGAAAGTTGTTCAGTCATGTCCAACTCTTTGTGCCCCCATGGACTAGACAGTCCATGGAATTCTCTGGCCAGAATATTGGAGTGGGTAGCCATTCCCTTCTCCAGGGGAACTTCAAAGCACAGAGATCTAACCCAGGTCTCCCACATTGCAGGCAGGTTCTTTATCAGCTGAGCCACCAGGGAATCCCAAAAGAAAAGGATTTACATTTAGGGGTTTAGGCAAAATGTCCCACAAAGCCCTTTGGGCGCTAAAACTTTTAAAATTCTATGACAAATTTGACACTGATAAACTGGTTAGATTTGGTCTTGAAAAATCTATCATCAGTGAAGGATGTGTGCATGTGTGCTAAGTTGCTTCAGTTGTGTCTGAAATCTTTGTCACCCTACAGACTGTAGCCCACCAGACTCCTCTGTCCATGGGATTCTCCAGGCAAGAATACTGGAGTGGGTTGCCATTTCCTCCTCCAGGGGATCTTCTGGACCCAGACATTGAACACGTGTTTCCTGCATTTCCTGCATTGCAGGCAGATTCTTTACTGTTGAGCCACTGGGGAAGCCCTCAGAGAGGGATAAAGACCCCATTTTCCTGGAAGCTCAGCTCCTATAGGAAATATTAAAAGGTAACATGGGAATGCTCTCTAAAATAGTGGTTACACTTGTGAAATAAGTCTTATTAAAAGCCTGTTTGTTTTTGCTGGTCCCATTTTGCTTTGGCTCACTAAACCATTGGAAGGCCTTGAAAAAGGAAATTGGATTCTCTAGTCCTTGGTTTCATCATCCATAGAATGAGGCTCTTGTTAGACAATTGCCAAGTTCTCTTCCAGATTTAGAATTCTCCCTTAGTCATGACTCTTCATCTAGCTGTATGAAATATTCATATGCAAGTTGGAGACTTCTTTGGCTTTGTGTAGTGCGGCACCATTCCCATTGAGTATAACTGTAGGTATTTCTCATACTTCTCTTCATGTACCACCCTATAGAGGCTTCAGAGTTTTGATCAGAAAGAGTGTGGCTCCAGGACGCTTATCTGTACATTCATTTTCAGTGTTAGGTAATTATGCAAAAAAAAAAAAAGACAAAGTAGAATGCATAAATAAACACATTAGCTCTTTTGTCCCCAAGTGTCTGAAAAGTTCTTGTTAAATTGAGAGTTTTGTTATGTCTGATCATAATGATCAGAAGTTTGTAGATATCTAAATGCGTGCATGCTCAGTCATTCAGTCGTGTCCGACTCTTTCCGACCCCGTGGAATGTAACCCACCAGGTTCCTCTGTCCGTGGGATTCTCCAGGCAAGAACGCTGGAGTAGGTTGCCATTCCTTACTCCAGGGGATCTTCCTGACCTAGGGGGTCCAATGTGCATTTCCTGCATCTCCTGCATTGGCAGGGGAATTCTTTACCACTGAGCCATGTGGAAAGCCCAGATATCTGAATATTTGAATGTAAATATTCAAAGGGTTTTGGGAGGGAAGGTTCTTTTCTAATGTGCTCAGTGCTTTCAACCCTGGAAAAGATCAATTTTATGTTTTCCTTTACAAAGGGTACTAGTGAATAACAACTAATTTAACTTATCAAATTAATAAGTCTTTTTTTCTTTGTGAACTGTACTTAAACATAATTATTAAACTATAACCTTAATCAGTAAAGACTATTTCTGGATGGAATTAAGACGAATGATTTTTGTAATAAGTATCTTCTAGGTGTGTGAATACTTAACAGCTTCTGGAGTGTGATTATATGACTAACCAGAAGAATTGTACAAAAAGGATACTTTCTGCTTTTATTTGTTTCCTTGGCACTAGAGACAAAGAAAAGAAGGGTAGCTGAGAGGTATAAAAGCTACAACTGATGCAATTTTGGTACTTGAGGACACAGTGTTTTGAAATCTACATTTGTATGGGTTTTTTTTTCTTTTTTTTTTTTCATTTTTTTTTTTTTTATTGTTTTTGCCATACATTGTCATGATATCACCATGGGTTTACATATGCTTCCCCTCCGGAACCCCCCTCCCTCCTCCCTCCCCCCCTGGAAATCTCGATGCACCAGCCCCGAGAATCAATCCTGGGCTGGCGATTGATTAGACACATGACAATTAACATGCTTCAATGCTCTTCTCCCATATCATCCCACCCTTACCCTCATCCACAAAGTCCACGAGTCTATTCTATACATCTGCGTTCCTTTTGCTGTCTTGCATGTTGGGTTCTTGTTACCGTCTTTCTCCAGAACTTAACCATTCAACATCTGATTTCCTATTGAGTTCTGTGACTAATGCCATCTCTGCCTTCCTTCCTTCATTTACTTATCAATTATGTATTGTTCCAAGTTAGGCTTTGTTGAGGCCTTCGAATGTGATTGTCTTGTGATGGAAAATCCATCAGGAACAGTGTACTAAAATGCCAAGAGGTCTTTAGTAACACTGGTTCCGTCTAGCTCTTCTTCTGTTTCATAGAGAAGATATTTTGTGGAAGTGTGGACGTAATTGAAATCATATCTCACTACTATTGGTGTTTTCAGACAAGCAGACCAATATAAGCTGCAATGTAGAAACTTAACACTTATAATCTTTTTCTCTTTATTATCAGGAAGGTTTTTAAAAGACTAAAAGCTCACAAGAAGTTGTAGAGCCTGAGAAGCGCTTTGTTATAAATTCCTGGAATCATGGTATATTTTTCCTGTAGCCAGAATTTAATTTTATTTCTTTTAAAATTCCTTTTAAAAGTAATTTCCTCTCAATACATGAAAACATATAGTCTTGAATTTTTGGAGAGTCTTCTCACTTCTGATCAATTGTTTCTTGTTGCAGTCTTATTCTCTTCCTCCAATCAAAGATGGGGTCCCACCCAGCAACTACAGATATTTGAATTTAGTTGGACAGAGGATGCTATCTTATTCTTGGTCATCACCTTTCCTCGGTGGCTGCATACTGCCCCTTGGCCTCATGTCTCCTTGCAAAGGTTCTCATTGAAAAGGGCAAGCTCTCTGGGGCTGTCCAACAGTCCTTCTGATATGATTTAGTAATCTCCAGTGTAACCGAGGCGCTTCCCTGGTGGTTCAGATGGTAGAGTCTGCCTCAATACAGGAAACCCAGGTTTGATCCCTGGATCAGGAAGATCCCCTGGAGAAGGGATTGGCTACTCACTCCAGTGTTCTTGCCTGGGAAATCCTGTGAACAGAGGAGCCTGGTGGGCTACAGTCCATGGGGTTACAAAGAGTCAGACATGACTGAGTGATTTTCACTTCATTTCACTTCTCTTCATTGTAACTGCACCAGGGCAAACTTCTAGGGGAGAATAAGAGCCCAATCCTTGACTATCTCCAATAAGCTTTGTTTGCTATCATATAAAAAAAAAGTTTTCTAAGCACAAGCCATGAAAATGGAAAATGGGAAACTTGCTTATTGGGCAGCATATTAAAAAGCAGAGACATTACTTTGCCAAAAAAGATCCATCTAGTCGAAGCTATGGTTTTTCCAGTAATCATGTATGTATGTGAGAGTTAGACTATAAAGAAAGCTGAACACTGCAGAATTGATGCTTTTGAACTGTGGTGTTGGAGAAGACTCTTGAAAGTCTCTTGGGCTGCAAGGAGATCCAACCAGTCCATCTGAAAGGAAATCAGTCCTGAATATTCACTGGAAGGACTGATGCTGAAGCTGAAACTCCAATACTTTGGCCACCTGATGTGAAGAGCTGACTCATTTGAAAAGACCCTGATTCTGGGAAAGATTGAAGGCAGGAAGAAAAGGGGATGACAGAGGAAGAGATGGTTGGATGGCATCACTGACGCTATGGACATGAGTTTGAGTAAGCTCCGGGAGTTGGTGATGGACAGAGAAGCCTGATGTGCTGCAGTCCATGGGGTCTCAAAGAGTCAGACAAGACTGAGTGACTGAAATGAACTGAATGCTCATTGGAAGGAAGAAGGGATTGAATAAATGAAGGAAGAAGTGGAATAAGGAATCTACGAAGGAGATAAGCGAGAGAAGAAAGAAAAAAATAAAAGAAACAAGGGAATGAGAAAGGGAGAGAAGGTGACGTGGCTGCTGGTAACATTAGTGTCTGAAACCAGCTGGAATATTGTGTGTCTCCCAGCTTCTGCATGATGAATAAAGGTCTCCCAAATGATATAGGTTTCCTTCCAAGAGGGAGGAGACCATGTTAGCAGTCATTCCTTGGAACCACAGTATTGCAGACTGCACCATCTCACTGCCTGTTTACCAAAGAAAAAGGGGGTGGAGTTGCCTTTAAATATTAACCTTTAAAATGTCTATTATTTGTGGTCATGGCACAAGTGAAACTTATGTTCATAGATAATCTCAATCCTTATTTAGTTCTCATTTTAGCCTCTCCCTACTAAATCTTTTTACCTGAATCAAACCCCAAGTTTAACAGATGTGCAGCAGTTGAACCAAAAGGAGAGAAAGTAAAAGAAATCAGGTCCTTTGTGAGGGTAACCCTGGTGAATTGAGAGGGTAATCCTTGGAAATGGTCTGTACGGACATCTGGGCTACCTCCTGCTGGCTGTATCAGAGGAGGTTAATGACTTCATTTCATTTCACTAGTTCTAATGAGACACAATGAAGTTCATTCCCCTATTATATTCCTCAGTTATCCACAAGTATTTTTATAATAAAATTAACTGTTCTTCAATCAAATCTAAGATGACTTGTTAAGGAGTTCAGTTCAGTCACTCAGTCATGTCTGACTTTGAGACCCCATGGACCACAGCATGCCAGGCCTCCCTGTCCATCATCAGCTCCCAGAGTCTACTCAGACTCATCTTCATTGAGTTGGTGATGCTGTCCAACCATCTCATCCTCTGTTGTCCCTTTCTCCTCCCGCCTTCAATCTTTCCCAACATCAGGGTCTTTTCAAATGAGTCTGCTCTTCACATTAGGTGGCTAAAGTATTGGAGTTTCAGCTTCAACATCAGTCCTTCCAATGAACACTCAGGACTGATCTCGTTTAGGATGGACTGGTTGGATCTCCTTGCAGTCCAAGGGGATCTCAAGAGTCTTCTCCAACACCACAGTTCAAAAGCATCAATTCTTTGGTGCTCAGCTTTCTTTATAGCTGAGCTGTTAAGGAGTTAGGAATAGTAAATCTTTTATTTATTTATTTATTTATTTATTTTTTTAATTATTGTTTTTGCCATACATTGTCATGATATCACCATGGGTTTACATATGCTTCCCCTCCGGGTCCCCCCTCCCTCCTCCCTCCCCCCCCGGGAAATCTCGCTGCACCAGTCCCGAGCATCAATCCTGGGCTGGCGATTGATTAGACACATGACAATTAACATGCTTCAATGCCCTTCTCCCATATCATCCCACCCTTACCCTCATCCACAAAGTCCACAAGTCTATTCTATACATCTGCGTTCCTTTTGTTGTCTCCCATGTTGGGTTCTCATTACTGTCTTTCTAAATTCCATATATATGCGTTAATATACTGTATTGTTGTTTTTGCTTCTGGCTTACTTCACTCTGGATAATGGGCTCCAGTTTCGTCCATCTGAGTAGAATTGCTTCAAATGAATTTTTTTTTAATGCTGAGTAATATTCCATTGTGTATATATACCACAGCTTGATGTGGAGAAAAGGGAACCCTCTTACACTGTTGGTGGGAATGCAAACTAGTACAGCCACTAAGGAATAGTAAATCTTGAGAATGCTGACAAAGTACTCTGGAATTTGATTTTGGTTCTCTAATGCTTAATTTTAACGGATTAATTTTTAAAAATCTGTATGTCTCAGTTTTTTCATATGTGAGACTTAGGGTGTGAATCTGAGTCATAATAATGGTAATATGAATTGAGTTTCTAAAGCTAAAGCTAAAGGACTTCCCTTGTGGCCCAGTGGTTAAGACCTTGCCTTCCAATGCAGGGGATGTGGGTTCAATCCCTGGTCAGGAAGCTAAGATCCTATACACACTGTGGCCAAAAAACCAAAACATATGACAGAAGCAATATTGTAAGGAATTCAACAAAGACTTAAAAAATGGTCCACATAAAAAAAAATCTTAAAAAAAAATCACAGAAAGTAAGGATTGTAACTCTATTGCCAAACAATAGAGGAAGAAAATTTTTTCTTGGCATTTGGTTTTTTTAATTATTTTTTTAAATTAAACATTTATTTATTTATGGCTGTGCTGGGTCTCCATTGCTGTGCATGGATTCTCTCTAGTTGCAGAGAGCAGGGCGCTACTCTCTAGTTGTGGTGCTTGGACTTCTCGTGTTGTGGAGCACGGGCTCTAAGGCACCTGGGCTTCAGTAGTTGTGGAATATGGGTTAGGTGCTCCACCACATGTGGAATCCTCCCAGACCAGGGACTGAACCCATGTCTCCCCCATTAGGAGGCAGATTCTTCAACACTGAGCCACCAGAGAAGTCCTTGGCATTTCACTTTTAGCACTGAGATAGAGGATTGGCTTTAATGGCTCAAACCTGCTATTTAAATATTATAAACAGTGTTTAGTATTGTCCTGAAATATATTAGGCATTCAGTATTTGTTTAAAGGATGAATGCCAACTGTCATGATAGAGAATATAAAATCAAATGAACCTGTGAGACATAGTTTTCCTGCTAGTTCTCAGATGTCCATGGTGAAAAATGGCAAGAAAAATGAAGTGTCTTATTCTTTGTCTTGGAAATTCAAATTGATATGTGATTGAAATTATCATTATTTTGACAGGTAAAGGAGAAGTTCCCCGGTCCACTTGACTAAGTTAGTGGTTACGTTTTGGTTTTTCTGTCACATATATGTAGACCAGAGAAATATAGAACTCGATCAACTTTACCAAAACAGTTTGGGTTTTGGAGTGAGCATGTTTATGTGATTTTAGAAAGATCTCCCTAGATGGTGTGTTTAATGGTCTAAACACAAATAGTCAGACAGACATTTAAATATATTTTGAAATGAGCATATTCTGGGAATTATATCACGGATATAATTGAAAGCTGGTACTGTAGCCTCATGAGACTTGAGAAATTAATATTTGATAAAGCCCTGTGTGGTAAATCATTAAGGCTTTTCTTTGCTGGAGTGAGGAAGTATTTGGCCTGACTACAGTTTCTTATGGGGGCTTCCCAGATGTCACAGTGGCAAAGAATCCACCTGCCAATGAAGGGGTATCTATATTTACTAATTGTAGAATCTCAGAGGACAAGGTTTTCTGAAAAATTATTATTTATCCCAATTGGACAAATCATAATAGAAAGGGCTCAGAAGATGTATGGGTCAAAATAATGTTTATGTCCAAGGCTAGGATGATTGGGGTCAGGATACAGGTATACAGAGGCTCAAATGAGATAGAAGTCAGGTATCCAGCCCCGAGGCATTGAAGTCACAAGAATGCCTCAGTTATGAGATATGGAGGACGATAAAAGTTGAGATATTAGTCAATTGGTCTTCCCTGGTGGCTCAATGGTAAAGAATCTGCCTGCCGATGCAGGCAATGTAGGTTTGACTTTTGGGTTGGAAAGATTCCATGGAGAAGGAAATGGCAAACCATTCCAGTATTCTTGCCTGGGAAATCCCATGGACAGAGGAACGTGGCAGGCTAAAGTATATGAGGTTGCAAAAAAATTGGACTTGACTTCATGACTACACAATGACAACATATATATCCATTGCTTAAAATGCCTATTGGTCCAGTAAAAATAATAGACCTGAGATTAGGGGAAAGAGGTTTGCAGGCCCAACTGTTAATCAGGCTTAGCTGAGTGTAGGAATAGGGTTCCAGGCATTTTGGGTGATGGAATGGCCAAAATATATTAACCTTCCACCACACATTCTTGTGATATGACTTTAGGTTTATTGCTTTTGCAAATCTCTTACCAAGCACAGTATTTACTTTTTAGCCATCACTATATGCTGTTCTCTGTCTTGTAGCAAGAAGTATGACGATTTTTCCATTCTTACTTAACAGTTACATTACTCCAAATATTAACACATCAAGTATACTGCTTTTCAAGTCCTTTCCTAAGTTAATTTATTCATTAATTCACTACATGTTTATTACTCAACAATCATATGGCAGGTTTAATGATAGGGTCTGGGAATACAGTGTTAATCAAGCATGGGTAGAATGGTTTTGTTCACACAGCAACACTGCCTATTCTGTCTTAGCAACAGTTCCTCTTTTCATTTGAGGAAATTGCCCCTCCTCCATTCCAATTCTGGTAGAGTTGCCTGTCATACGACCCTGGACCCAGGATGTAAGGCTGGGAATATGCCCCAAGACTGAGTTTAGTTGTTCACCCCCTTGGCTACAGTGATTGGCCCAAGCATCGGTTCAACCCCAGAGCATTGGCCCAAATCCAGTGCGTCACCCTCAGATTTTATACTTGAACTCCAGGAGAGAAAGAGACTCTTTTTCCTTCATGATCTTTAAATTGGGATGAGGTAAACCTCTAGCTGTTAATAGCCAAACCACGCACCATCTTCTATCAGATACATGTAGGAAGTTCTGTGCAATGAAAAAGAAGAGTAACATGTAGAGAGAAGTACGCATGAAGGAGAGATGAAGAGATGATAGACAGAGAACAGGGAAGATGAAGGAGAGAGAGGTAGAAGACTAGCCTATAGAGCAAAGCGCAGGTAAGAAACAGATGGAGAAGGAGTCTTGACACCTTTAAACAAGGATTTGGAATGCATATATATATATATATATATGTATCAGTTCAGTTTGGTCACTCAGTCATGTCCGACTCTTTGTGACCCCATGAACTGCAGCATGTCAGGCCTCCCTGTCCATCACCAACTCCTGGAGTCCACCCAAACCCATGTCCATCGAGTCGGTGATGCCATCCAGCCATCTCTTCCTCTGTCGTCCCCTTCTCCTCCTGCCCCCAATCCTTCCCAGCATCAGGGTCTTTTCCAATGAGTCAACTCTTGGCATGAGGTGGCCAAAGTATTGGAGTTTCAGCTTCAGAATCAGTCCTTCTGAAGAACACCCAGGACTGATCCCTTTTAGGATGGACTGGTTGGATCTCCTTGCAGCCCAAGGGACTCTCAAGAGTCTTTTCCAACACCACCAAAAGCATCAGTTCTTCGGTACTCAGCTTTCTTCACCATCCAACACTCACATCCATACATGACTACTGGGGGAAAAAAAAAAAATATACATATATATATATATATATATATATGTAGCTATTAAATCCCCTTTTAGCATCAGTTTCAGTAGCTTTTTTTTCTCATTTGTACAAAAAGAGATCTGATTAATATTAAACAGACACAGTCTCTGTCCTCAAGGAAAGTCTCCTGGGGGAGACCCAGGTAGGAGGGCAAAGTCAAGGTGGTGGGGTGGGTGCTGAGATTGGGAAATACAAGTGTTGCGAATGCACAGACAAGGGGGCTGAACCTTCAGTGAGGACTCCCCTGAGAAAATGTCATTTAAGCTAATGCAAGTGGATGGAACCTAATGTTTGAATTTCTCAAGGAAAAAGACTGGGAAACACATTGGAAAAAGTGCAAGAAGGTCTGGAGGAAAGTCAGCAAGGAAGGGATATTGAGAGAGGACTCTAGAGAGATAAATGAAGGACAGATTTTGAGGAACCTCATAAGCTCTGTTTAGAGTTTTAAATATCAATGAAAGAGAAATAGACATATCACCAGTATTTATTCTTTCACTTATTTGATTTGTATAAAGTACTAACTATACCCTGGACTTTGGGCTGGAAGTACAGGCCAAAATACAAAGGTTTGTCCACAAAGAACTCATGGTCCAAGCCTTTCTTGGGTCGATATATTTAAAACACTTACATTTCAATCTCTAGGCCCTTTATGTTTTCTTTTACTTTTTTTTTTTTAAATTTGTATTGGGGTATAGCTGATCAACAATGTTGTAATAATTCCAGGTGAACAGCGAAGGGACTCAGCCATACATATACATGTGTCCATTCTCCCCCAAACTCCTCTCCCATCCAGGCCTCCACATAATATTGAGCAGAGTTCCATGTGCTGTAAATAGGTCCTTGTGGTTATCCATTTTAAGTATGGCTGACAGAGGAAAAGTGTCAAATGACACCCCTTATATGTGGAATCTAAAAAGAAATGATACAAATGAACTTACAAAACAGAAAGAGACTCACAGACTTAGAAAAGAAGGGATAGTTAGGAAGTTTGGGATGGACATGTACACACTGCTTTATATTTTCTCTTCTCATTTAGTATTACTTTATCAAGATAGTCAAGAATGAACACTAAAATTCCTGTTAGATTACTAAAATATATTATGACTTAGACTTCTTGGCTCCTCAGTTTTCTCAACTAACATAGATTCAATGGGCTCAGGTGGCTCCTTCAGGGAATATGGGAATTTATGTGTGTGTGTACTCAGTAATATCTGACTCTTTGTGACCCCATGGTCTTCCAGACACCTCTGTCAATGGAATTTTCATGTAAGAAGACTGGAGTAGGTTGCCATTTCCTACTGCAGGGAATCTTCCTGATCCAGAGATTGAACCCATGTCTCTTGCATCTCTTGCATTGACAGGCAGATTCTTTATCACTGCACCACGTAGAAAGCCCAGGGAATGTGTAAAGAGTATTTTATGTCAATGAATGATGCTCTTTCCTCCTCATTTTTAGATTTTGTTGAATATTCTAGTTTACAAACTCAATGATAAACTCTCAAGTTTTATATTAGAGTTGTGCAAGAAAGTGAAAGAGGAGAGTGAAAAAGTTGGGTTAAGGCTCAACATTAAGAAAACTAAGATCATGGCATCTTGTCCCATCACTTCATGGGAAATAGATGGGGAAACAGTGGAAAAAGTGTCAAGCTTTATTTTTTTGGGCTCCAAAATCACTGCAGATGGTGATTGCAGCCATGAAATCAAAAGACGCCTACTCCTTGGAAGGAAAGTTATGCCCAACCTGGATAGCATATTATAAAGCAGAGGCATTACTTTGCCAACAAAGGTCCATCTAGGCAAGGCTATGGTTTTTCCAGTGGTCATGTATGGATGTGAGAGTTGGACAGTGAAGAAGGCTGAGCACTGAAGAATTGATACTTTTGAACTATGGTGTTGGAGAAGACTCTTGAGAGTCCCTTGGGCTGCAAGGAGATCCAACCAGTCCATCCTAAAAGGGATCAGTCCTGGGTGTTCTTCAGAAGGACTGATTCCGAAGCTGAAACTCCAATACTTTGGCCACCTCATGCCAAGAGTTGACTCATTGGAAAAGACCCTGATGCTGGGAAGGATTGGGGGCAGGAGGAGAAGGGGATGACAGAGGATGAGATGGCTGGATGGCATCACTGCCTCGATGGACATGGGTTTGGGTAGACATAGTAAAATACTTGTGTAGGAATTCACATAGCTAATATATGTCTCCAACTTTTTTTTTTTAATCTGTATACCCTGGAGCAAAGGAGGAAAGATTGGTAAACTAATTAGTGGTGAGGGTAAAATTACCCAGACTAAGACTTCTACTTAATGAAAATCTCTTTATTTCCTCTTTCATCTAATGGCAAGAATGCTAAGAAGTAAAGCGTTGCCATCACACCTCAAGACGAGAGCTGTTGAGCTCTTGATTAGATGGGGGCCAGTCTTGCTATTCACCTCCGTCTCAGGCAGGCACTCGTCAACTGAAGTAGTGAAATAATGACCACAATGCTATTATTAATCTAAAGATTGTGTTTGCAGTTTTGTTAAAAAAAAGATTTCTAAGACTAGAAGGGATCTAGAAAGGATAGTTAACTGAATCTTAGAGAAATAACCATCAATCCTGCTTTTCAGGGTTTTCAGAAGAAGGACATATCTATCTTTTATCTATAAGAAGGATTTCAGAATTTAATACTTGGTATTGTCAAAAGATGTGTTGCTTCTTCATTCATTCACATACTCACTAATTCAACAATTTTGTGAATAGAGCCTCCTGTGTATTAGGCAATAGGGCAAATATGATTCTACAACTTTCAGGGAATTCATAATCTAGTAAGAAAGAAGAGCAATAGAACAAAATATGATAAGTAATGATAAATGTTATGATAAGCAATGTATAGGGATGACAGAAACCCATAATGGTATTTCTCACCTGGACTAGGGGTTTAGAGAAGGCTTGTTGGAGGAAGTAAGTTTTAAGCTGTGTTGGAAGCAAAAATAAGGATTTCAAGTTGAGGCTGGGGCTGATCAGGGCGTGGGGGAAAAAAGAGAATTTTCTAGGCTGAGGAACAGTATGATGAAGATTGGAAGGTAAAAAATTTCAAACTACATTCTAGGATTTTGACTACCTTAGGCATCAGTTTAAGAAAGGACTTTTTATGGGAGACAGTATTCCTATGTTTTTTCCGGAGTCATGCTTCAAGAATATTACAAAATTTTTACAAACTGGTTATGCGTTTTTCATGCTTGTGTTGGCTGGTGGTATTCCACCAGTGGTCTGGGCTTTGGTTTCTGTAGGACTTGGAATTAGGCATGTGGGCAAAGCTCTCTATCTGGGGATCTGGTAAAGTTAGGGCTCCAGGATAACAGAAGCTTAATGGAGAAGAGGTGGTGATTAAGAGTGTATGCTCTAGGAATTTCTCCTGGTGGCCCAGAGGTTGAGAATCTGCCTTGCTATGCAGGGAACGTGAGTTCAATACCTGGTTGGGAAACTAGGATCCCTTGTTCATCAGAGCAGCTAAGCCTGTGCACAGCAACTAGAAAGAGTCCACGTACTACAATGACACATCCACATGATGCAATGAAACTCCTGTGTGCCACAGCTAAGACCCAATGCAGCTAAATAAAGAAATATTTTTTTCAAAAGAGTGTAAGCTCTAACATAAAGCCCTAGCCTAGAAACTCAATTTTGTTTTTCTAATACCTGTGACTCTGGACAAGTTAACACAAATTTACAACTTATTTCCCACATACATTTAACATGGAAACCATAATAAAAAAATATCTTCCTCATAGGTTTATTATGATGATTCAAAGAATTAGGGAAAGAAGCACATTTGGTAAATGCTAGTTGTTGTTTTTGTTGTCGCTGGTCCTGTCTCATCTGATTCCAAGGGATAGGCCAAGCCAGTTTAATTACGATTACTGAAAGAAGCTGTCATTTCTTATTCTCCGCTCTTTAGATTTATTTCAGAATTGTGGTATCTTGTCCCCAGACTTTGATTTTTACCATCCCAGCCACAGGCAGCCCATAAGTTGCCAGATGTATAGCTCTAATTTAAAACCCCTGGGTGTGTGTTTGTCATTAATTTGGGAGACTATTTGAATATTGGAAACTTCAAGTCTAATTAGCATCTGGTAAGGTGTGTGTGTTTTTGACAGCATAAGCTTGAAATATGGCTTTCCCCACAAGTGTGAGAGAAGATGGGAAGCGTGTCTTCAAAGCTCCTTAGTGACAATCACAATGACATCTGCTTTTTAGATCCAGACCCTGTTTTTTTCAGAATTGGAACTTAATGCATTATATATATATTTTTTTTCTTAAGGAGGACTAGTGAAAGCTGACCTGAGCAGACCATAATCAGGAAGTCCTGATTGTTTAAATGGTAGGGAGGTCATGAAGATACAGGAAGGGAAAACCACATGCTAGGATCCCTAATTCTAAGCCCTGGTGGAATATGAATAGGTTCTTATTTACACATACTGGTCTCAACTCTGAGGCTACCTCAGATAAGAGGCAGAAAGGCCCCCATTTCAAATGACCAGGCATCTGCTGTTAATGACTGTATTCAGTTATAGTACATATGGCAGGTGAATGTTCCCCTCTCTGACTTGTTCCTGCTATTATCCAGATAGCTACTCTTGTTTTTCTTTGTGCTTTTTTTTTTTCCTGGCTAAAATCACAGAGCTGAGAAAAGTAGTAGCAAGCCATCGGGACCTGCTAATCAAATCTGAGAGAACAAGGCTCCAATCTCAGCTCATCATATGACTTAAGAGGCCCTCATTTAGACAGGACCTGAAAAGTCCCTTCTAAAGCCTTTACAAAGTGAGAATAATCTTCATTAAGTGCTACAGATTTCACAGGAAGGAAAAAAAATGGATTAGGGGCCTGTCATTGGAAAGATAATTAATGTGCTGGAGAGAAGTATGGGCAATAGAAAGAAAAATTTCTCCATAATAAGATAAGGAAAAAATTTACAATAGCCAGCGTGGACAGTGATTAAATGTTAAGAAGCAGTTCCTGCTGGTTTGAGTTTTACAGTATAATTACAGAAAGAGAGAGAGAGACAGACAGAGATAGAGAGACAGGGAGCAGGGAGGAGAGACAGGGAAAGAGAAAGTGGGGGAAGAGAAGGGACAGAGAGTGAAGGAGACAGGGAGAGAAGAGACACATATTCATACACACAAAGGAAATGCCTTCCCTACACAAAATATAACCTCAGGATCAAAAGGTATGATCAAGAACTTTGTTGTTGGGTTGATATTTATTCCTCTGCTGGACCTAAAAAGTTGGTGTCTTTTACTATGTTAAAGTCCTCTAAAACATTTTGCTAAATCTGCTTTCAATATCTTCTTGGTCAAAATATTGTGGGCTGGGAAATTATTTTGAAATTATTTTCCAAGTTCCTTTATAGCTGAAGAAGTCTTAGACAGCAAGTTTTCTCCACTGTTTCATTCAGCTATCTTACTGCTCACAGTTCTTGCTGAAACTGGCGTGTTATTTCAGGCCCTGAAGCAAGTGGTCCTTTGCCCCCTTTCTAATTTCCTCCTTTCCAGATAGCAGGACTTGGCTTTTTACCAAGGAATCAAATGCCCACCCAGTGGGCCTGCTGGGACTTTTCCTGATCAAAACATTTCTTTCCTGTGAATGTGCAACCATTTGCAAGTGAGTACACTGCCCAAAACCTGTTGATAGGAAATGTTAGAGCCAGTTCTTTTTTCTGTGATGCCAGATGTATCTTCGACACAAATACTGAATCATTATGACTCACTGTTATCTATTTAATTAGAACTGCAGTAAAAATTTGAAAGTGGGGTGAAAGGGAGGGCTCTCCCTGTATTATGGTGTGTACATGCATATTCAGTCGTGTCCGACTCTTTGCAACCCCATGGACTGTAGCCCACCAGGCTCCCCTGTCCATGGGATTTCCCAGGCGAGAATACTAGAGTGGGTTGTGATTTCCTCCTCCAGGGGATCTTCCCAACCCAGGGATAGAACCCACTTCTCCTGCATCTCTTGCTTTGGCAGGCAGATTCTTGACCCCTGCGCCACTTGGGAAGCTTACTTTGGTGGGCCTGTACTGAATTCAGAATCAAGTCCTAAACTTTGCGTTTCAATTGCATTCTATCCAATTGAAATGCACATTTGTATGGCTCCAAAACTCTAAAAGTGAAGATGATAGTATCGCTTTATGGTTTGCTAGAGGAGAAAGACAAAAACAACTTCAATAAAATGAAATGGTCATAGGACAGGATGAATAAAGTACAACAGTGTAGGGAAACAAGCAGTGCTCCCTGGGATTGTGTATCCATTTGGAGTTCATGGAGAGGTGATTTTAGGGTCCATGCTTGAAGAACTGAGTAGAATTCACCTGGGAGAAAACTATTAATAGGAAAGGACATTTCACTATTATCTGAATTATCTCATGAAAAAAACCAGATCTGATTATGGCCTTCTTTTGCTCCAAGGATTCCAATGAACTCACATTATTTAGAGAAAAAAGCCCTAAATTCTTTGAAGTCATTTTGTAACATGTGTTTGTCAAAATGAAGTTTTTCTAATGTCCTTGAGGGCAGTTTCTATACACCGAAAAGACTATTTGTGATTCTTTTGGATTTTCATATTAATATTTGACATATTACATATCTAACTTAATTTTTCCTCATTTTTTTACATTCAACTTAGAAATCATATTATCCTATTAAAAATGTAGCCTGTTTCAACAATCACTTTCAAGGGGATCTTTAGACCCACTTAATTAAAATTGTTTAAGCATTTTAAACTGAATTTATAAATTTAAAATACTTGATTTTTTTAAAGATCCTAAATTATCTGATTGACACGTAGAATCTAAGTTCTTAAGAAATCCAATTAATAAACTTTCAAAAATGATGAGATTTAAATTTTTTAAATGTCGTGATGCTAAAATTCTCTTCAGCCTTTGAAATTAAAGTAAAAAGTTTAATAAATTATCTAATATAGTTTAAATGGGAATCACAGGACTAATCCATTGGATTCCAATATGCCAAACTCTTTTATGTGTTAAAAATATAAAAATAACAAGTATACCCAGATTGTGTCTCTGTGTAATTCCTAAATTAATACTGTGCCTTAGTTTACTTCATTGTTTATGTATTTATGTCTAAATTCTCTAGGTTTGTATGACACTTACCCATTGTAACAGAGATTGATAGCCGCCATCCAGTTCTCAGGCTCTCATTCTTTCTTAGCAATAGATCTTGATTTTATTCAGGGCAGGAGCAGGTCAGATGAATTATGTTTTACATTTTTGCATCTAGGAGTGGCCATGAGGCCAACATCTGGCTAGTGAAGGGGCAGTGTTGTGTGGGACTTCTAGGAAAGCTCTGTGTGTGTGTATGCTCAGTCTCGCCTCTTTGTGACCCCATGGACTATAGCCTGCCAGGCTCCTCTGTCAATGGAATTTTTCAGGTAAGAATGATGGAACGGGTTGCCATTTCCTTCTCCAGGGGATCTTCCTGACGCAGGGATCAAACCTGTATCTCTTGTGTCTCCTGCATTGGCAAGTGGATTCTTTAACACTGTGCTACCTGGGAAGCCTTTATAGGAAAATGATTTATTGGGGAATAGTTATTTAACCTATATACTGAGCACATCATGAGAAATGCTGGGCTGGATGAGTTACAAGCTGGAATCAAGATAGGTGGAAGAAACATCCACAACCTCAGATATGCAGATGATACCACTCTAATGGCAGAAAGCAAGAGGAACTAAATAACCTCTTGATTAGGAAGAAGAAGGAGAGTGGAAAAGGCAGCTTAAAACTAAATATTAAAAAATTAACATCATGGCATCCGGCCCCATTAAGTCATGGTGAAAAGAAGGGAAAAGGTGGAAGTAGTGACAGATTTCCTCTTTTTGGGCTCTAAAATCACTGCAGATGGTGACTGCAATGATGAAAATCAGAAGATGATTGCTTCTTGGTAGGAGAGCAATGACAGATCTAGACAGTGTATTGAACAAGCAGAGACGTTACTCTACCGACAAAGGTCTGTATACTCAAGGCTATGGTCTTCCCAGTGGTTATGTAGAGGTGTGAGAGCTGGACCGTCAAGAAGACAGAGTGGCAAAGAATTGATGCCTTTGAACTGTGGTGCTGGAGAAGACTCCTGAGAGTCCCTTGGACAGCAAGGAGATAAAATAGTCTATCTTAAAGGAAATCCACCCTGAATACTCATTGGAAGGACTGATGCTGGAAGCTGCTGTATTTTTGTCACCTGATGTAAATGGCCAACTCATTGGAAAAGTCCCTGATGCTGAAAAAGATTGAGGGCAGAAGGAGAAGAGAGCATCAGAGGATGAAATGGCTGGACGGCATCACCAATGCAATGGACGTGAACTTGGGCAAACTTTGGGAGATGGTGAGGGACAGGGAGGCCTGGCATCCTGCAGTCCATGAGGTCGCAAAGAGTCGGACACGATTGGGCAACTGAACAACAACAAAGTCATTTTTAAAAATCTTTTTGCCTTTCTTCTTTCTTCCAGCTACCATCTTGGACAACAAGATGACTTTGAGGATCAAAATAGAAAGAACCTGGGTAATTGTATTAGTTTGCTAGGGCTGCCATAACAAAATAGCACAGAAAAGCAGAAGTTATTTTTCTCACAGTTCTGGAGGGTGGAAGTCCCAGGTCAGTGTGTCAGCAGATTTGGTTTCTTCTGAGGCCTCTCTTCTTTGCTCGGAGATGGCCGTCTTCCCCCAGGTACTCACAGTGTTTCCTTCAGTTGGTGTGTTGTCTGTGGCCCCATCTCCTCTTCTTACACGGGCACTAGTCATATTGAATTAAGGTCCACTCAGATGATCTTATTTTACTTTAACTTCCTCTTTAAAGGCCCTTTATCCAAACACAGTCACTTTCTAAATTCCTAGGGCGTTAAGACATCAACATAGGAATTCTAAAGGGTCACAGTCCAGCCTATTACCATTGTTTTGGACTGAATGTTTGTGTCCCCTCAAAACGTATGTGTTGAAGCCTACCTTCCAATGTGATAGTGCCTGGAGGGGCTTTGGGAGGAATTTTGGTCCTGGGATTGGAGCCCTCATGACTGGGGTTAGTGTCCTTGTAACTCGAAACACGAGAAAGCTTGCCTCTTATCTCTGCTCTCAGCCATGGGAGGAAAACAGGGAAAAGGTGGCTGAGAGAAACCAAGAAAAGCAGGATCTCACCACTCTGCCAGTGCCTTGACCTTGAACTTCCCAGCTTCTAGACCTGTGAGAAATAGAGTTTGCTATTTAAGGTCCCCATCTACAGTATTTTCATTATAGCAGCTTGAACTAAGTCAAGAGTGCTATAAGAACTGACAGAATTTTACCAAATCATGGAGGTGAAGAATGGCTCCATAGAAATGAATATAGATGTGAAGAACAGAAATTAACCAGTGAACATAAAACAAGCTGCAAAAATTCGTGGTCATGTTTTGAAATCATAAAGTGTGCTCAGTTGTGTCTGACTCTGCAGCCCCATGGACTGTAGCTGGCCAGGCTTCTCTGCCCATGGAATTTTCCGGGCAAGACTACTGGAGTAGGGTGCCATTTCCTGCTCCAGGAGATCTTTCAAGACCCAGGGATCAAACTGTGTCTCTTATGTCTCCTGCATTGGCAGGATTCTTTATCACTAGTGCCACCTTGGAAGCCCCTGAAATCGTACAGATTTCACAGTGGAATTATGTTAGAAATCAATATCAAAAGATATTTGAAAATAACCCACATATTTTCAAGTGCAATGTGACATTTCCCAAGAGAGATCTTTGACTTAGTCATGTGTTCCAGTGTCTCCTAGTGTAGAGTCTATGAGAACTTGAAAAGAACTTGTATCCTTCTGTTGTGTGAAATTGTATACATCTTAATGATATTGAATTCATTCATGGTGCTTTTCAGGTCTACTATATCTTTTCACTTTTCTGTATATTCAATCTATTAATTTTTGAGAGTTTGATATTGAAACTGCAACTAAAAAATCTTCATTTATCTACTTAAAAAATAATTGTAATATATAGTGTATCTATATATGTAACTTTGTTCTCTATTTTCCAAGTCTCCTATAAATGTGTTATTCTTCCATAATTTAAATAATAAAAAAGAAAGAGAAAAAAAAGGAAATTACCCACTGAAGACTAGGTGGTAGAGAAAGTACAGTCTAGGAGGAGAACATGATGAGAACAAAGGCCTACGGTAGACAGGAGGGCATGTGACTGGGTTCCCAGCGTGACTGAGCACTTGGTGCCAGGAATGACCAGAGAGGGTGCAGAGTGAGGGCATGAGGGTCAGGTGGGTTAGAGATTCCTGTCTCACCAAAGAGCAATGGAAATCTCTTGCTTGTTTGAAACAAGGGTGGCGTGATCAGATTTGCATTTTGCAAAGGTTATACTGACTGTAGTTAGGAGAACAGACTGGAAGGATGCCAGAATCAATGTGGAAAACAATATAGAAAAAATAAAAGAAAAGGCATAGGACTGGGTCTAGAGAGGGCCAATATTTTGTAATTGGGGAAGGAAGGATGAGACTATAGACATCCTTCTCCAAGAAGTTCTCTGGATGGGAGAAGGTAAAATAAAAATTAGTAGCTGAAGAAAGAAATGGGATTCAGATATTTTTTTAAATTAGATATACATAAGCATTTTATTTTTTAAGTATTCTAAGTATTTGTTTATTTGGCTGCTCTAGGTCTTAGTTGCATGAAATCATCAATCTTTGTTCTGGCACGTGGAATCTTTAGTTCAGCATGAGAACTCCTAGCTGGGGGCATGTGGAATCTAATTGCCTGACAAAGGACTGAACCTGGGTCCCCTGCATTGGGAGCACAGGGTCTTAGCCACTGGAGCATCAGGGAAGTCCTGACATGAACATTTTAGAAAGTTGATAAGAAGCCACTGTGGAAAATGGTTTGCCAGTCCGCAGAAAGTTAAACATTGACTTAGCAAATGACCCAGTAATTCCATCCTAGGTGTACATGCAAAAAAAAAAAAAAACAAACGGATGGTCAAACAAAAATGTGTACGCAAATGATCATAGCAGCACTGTTTACAGTTGCCGAAAGGGGGAAACAACCCAAATGTCTATCAACTGATAAATGAGTAAGCAAAATGTTGTATAATCCCTACAAAGAATTTTACTCAAAATGCAAAAGGAATTAAGTATTGATATTTACTACAATGTAAAGTGGACTTTGAAAGTATTATGCTGGTTGAAAGAAATTAGACATAAAATGTCACATATATAATTTTATTTATATGACATATGCAGAATAGCTAAATTTATAGAGATATAAAACAGAAAAACAGAAATCGGTTTCCAGCGATTGTAGGAAGAGAAATGGGGAATGATTGCTAAATGGATAAGGAGATTCTTTAAAGGGTTATGAAGTACTTGGAACTGGACAGAGGTAGTGGTTGTCCAACATCGTGAACGTACTAAATGTGACTCAATTGTACACTTTAAAATAGTTAATTTTATGTTACATTAATTTTGCCTCAATTAAAAGAAGCAGAAAGATGAGGTGTTGGGAAGACTGCAGATGGAAAGCAACGGCTGCTGCTGCTAAGCCGCTTCAGTCGTGTCCAACTCTGTGCGACCCCATAGATGGCAGCCCACCAGGCTCCCCCATCCCTGGGATTCTCCAGGCAAGAACACTGGAGTGGCCTGCCATTTCCTTCTCCAATGCAGGAAAGTGAAAAGTGAAAGCGAAGTCGCTCAGTCGTGTCCGACTCTTAGCGACTCCATGGGCTGCAGCCCACCAGGCTCCTCCGTCCATGGGGTTTTCCAGGCAAGAGCACTGGAGTGGGCTGCCATTGCCTTCTCTGGATGGAAAGCAGGGAGAAGCCTTAAGAGAGTGGTAGGGGTTTATGGATGGGGCTTCCCTGGTGACTCAGATGGTAAAGAATCTGCCTGAAACATGGGAAATCCAGGTTTGATCCCTGGGTGGGGAAGATCTTCTGGAGAAGGGAAATGGCAACCCACTCCAGTATTCTTGCCTGGAGAAATCCATAGACAGAGGAGCCTAGTGGGCTACAGTCCATGGGGTCGCAAAGAGTTGGACATGACTGAGCGACATCACAATAATAATAATAAGGGTTTACAGTGGCCTTAGGGGTGAAGAATCTGCCTGCCAATGAAGGAGATGCAAGAGACATGGGTTTGATCCCTGGGTTAGGAAGATCCCCTGGAGGAGGAAATAGAAACCCACTCTAGTATTCTTGCCTGGAAAATTCCATGGACAGAGGAGCCTGGTGGGCTACAGTCCATGGGGTCACAGAGAGTCAGACACAACTGGGCACAGGGCATAGCCACAGAAATGGTTGTCTAACTTTGTGAACATACTAACTGTGACTCAACTGTACACTTCAAAATAGCTAATTTTCTGTTACATGAACTTCACCTCAATTTTTTTTTTAAAGGAAAAGATGAGTTATTGGGAAGACTCTTGTTGAAAAACAGAGAGAAGCATTAATCCAGAGTGGTGACTCTGAGAATTTATGAAGATGGAGGATTTAAGCAAAAGTGGAGAGATTCACCTAAAACAAGTTTGTGGGATGGCTCCTTTGTATTGTAACAGGAAGGAAGTAAAAATGATGGGCAGATATAGGTGAGTTTGTGCATTAGTTATCAATGAGTTGAGGAGAGATCTACATATTATGGTATCTGTTATATGATATAAGATGACTGTGTGCTGAGAGTAAAACAGAAGGTTAGGTTAAAGTTTAAGGAATATTAAAAAAAACTTTTTTAGAAAAAGTCATTACAGAAAATAGGAGAGTGTAGACCAGAGGTAAAATAGAGCTGGTGAATTCACAGCCTGTTTGAGATTGAACTTTGTTGTCTGCCACATCCTCCGCCCCCCCGGCTATATATAGATACTTAGGTACAGGGATGAAGAAGGACTTGGACAACTCACACTGGGATTTTGCTGGACTTATATGATGAAAAGATAGTAGAGCAAGAGATGCTGACAAGACGGCTGCTGAAATAAGGAGTCAGGAAATGAGGTTATTTCAGGAGGGAAATGGGGAAAGGAAAGTGTTGATTAAATAGCAGAAAATAGAGGGCTCTCTACACCATAAGTGCTAACAAGGTTGAATAAAGGCCAGGGTGTACTCGGTCAAGAAAATCAAATATAGAAGAGTCTTAGAGTAAAATAGTAGTATGGGAATTAGTGACCTTGGTTATAAAACAGAGAATTAATGATTTTAGTTATGAAACAGGTAATGACAGGAGAGAGGGACTGAATGGAATGGGGAAGAACCTGAATGAGGCCAAGATGCTGAAAGCTCTGGATGTTGGATGGGCCAGTTGGTCATCCATGTAGACAAAGATCATTCAAATTTTCATCAGGGCTTGGATAAAGATCAAGTGTGGGGTTACATGACAAAACCTTTGATTAAAGGAAGGGAATAACAAGATGGTGACTTGAGTAAAGATGGATTGATTACATATTAGTAAAGTCAAATGGAATTGGTCTCACTGAGAAGGATTTGGGAAGACAGAATAATGTTCTGAATGCAACACTGGGGAGACACGACATTTTCCACATCTGGTCTCACTACCTCCTGGCCCTAGATTTGCTGGGATGTGAGTAATAAACAGTGACCTATGAGTCCTGAAGGAAATCAATCCTGAGTATTCATTGGAAGGACTGATGCTGAAGTTGAAGCTCCAATACTTTAGCCACCTGATGCGAAGAACTGACTCATTGGAAGAGACTCTGATGCTGGGAAAGATTGAAAGCAGGAGAAGGGGATGACAGAGGGTGAGATGGTTGGATGATATCACCCACATGATGGACATGAGTTTGAGTAGGCTCTGGGAGATAGCGAAGGTCAGGGAAGCCTGGGGTGCGCTGCAGTGCATGAGGTCTCAAAGAGTAGGACACAACTGAGTGGCTAAACTGAACTGAATGAGTGTGTTGCTGAAGAAAGAAATGGCACCCTACTCCTGGCAGGCTACTGTCCACCGGGTCACAGAGAGCTGGGCACAACTTAGCGACTAACAACAGGACAACAAGTGTGCTGCCGGGAAACGGTGTCATAGAAGCAAAGACACATTTTGATTAAAGCAGCAAGGTGTAGGAAACCCTTGAAAGGGGGCTTGAAGGTATTGATTGTGCATCAGACAGGGACCGTGGTCAAGAAAATGAAGCTACCCCATGGCTTTAATATTTGGGGAATTTAATTCCCGGAGTTGGTTCCAAAAGCTTTTGGCAGGGTTGGAGGAACAAAAGGAGAGAGGTGAGGCGTCTAAAGGCGGAAGCAGATTCTTAGAGGTCAGAAGCTGCTAACGAGTGTGAACCAGCCTTTACTGCTCCTCTCCGGGGCTGCACCCCCTCGTTCCCACTGCCACTGTTACAGTTTCCAACAACCATCACACTGCCAGAGCCAGAAGCAAGAAACTGCTGCCTCCCTCCCACCTTCTGTTCTTCACTGTCTTCCATTGGCAGAAGGAAGCCAGCTGGCAGGGAGCCTGCAAAAATATGTTTGCAATCTCACAACCCCAGCAATGTACATCCAAGTGTAGAAGGAGAGGTGTGGGCTGAGGGAAAACACTGAATAGCTGGCAGGGGGAGAGCTTCCTGACTATGGATCAGCCATTCCAGGGGGGCACTGGGGAGGATGTGAATGATGACATGAGGTGGTAACTTGGTCAGGGGCAACGTAGGAAGGGTAATAGGAAACATGCCCTACCCCAACTCTTCACTGAAGACCTGATAATATGGAACCAAACCGAAGATGTGTGTGTCTTCCCACCACCACTTCTAACCTACTCGCAGCTCTGTCCTCATTCCTTTGCATGGATGGACTTGCCATGATTTGTAACTAAAGCCATTCTCATCTCTTCACTCGCCTCAAGGAAATTACTCTACAATTGTTTCCTTATCCTCTAGCGTTATCATTTCTTTCATAGTACGACCTCTCTCATTTAAAAAGTAAGAAAAGAAAGAGGGGAAGAGGAAGGAACCCCTCACCTGACCCCAGTGACCTCTGTCAGTTCATTCTGACCCCCCACCTTTCCACCTTGAACCAAACACCTCTGTTATGCTTCTAGATCAAGCATTTGAATTTTCATATTTTGAAAGATTGAGGCGGCTGTTTGATTTCTTCTCTCTCTCTCTTTTGATAATTTTATTTTATTCATTTTTTGATATGGGCCATTTTAAAAGTCTTTATTGAATTTGTTACAATATCACTTCTCTTTTCTGTCTTGGTTTTTTGGCTGTGAAGCACGTGGGTCCCCAACTTCCTGACCAGGGATTTGAATCCACACCCCCCTGCACTGGAAGGTGAGTCTCAACACTGGACTGCCAGGGAAGTCCCCTATTTTATTTTATTTCATTGTCTTTTTTTTTTTTTTTGAGCGCACCACATGGCTTGTGGGATCTTAGTTCCCCGAGCAGGGATCGAACCCAGGACCGCTGTGGTGAAAGCGCCGTGACCTAACTGCTCAACCACCGGGGAATTCCCTCATTTATTTTCTTAATTTGCTCCTGAGAAAGACCATACAACAGTTAATGCTGATGAAGAAAAATATCTTAATCCATGAACTGTTCTTAGTGTTTAAGTAAAGTTCTCTTGGACTTGATGTTTGTTTGGTTAGGAATATGGAAATTGAACTCCAAGTTCTGAATTTTATGCAGAAAAATCTAGCCTTCTGAAATGCATTGATTGATATCTGGTAGGAGAATCTGAGGTATATATTATTTTTCCTGAGCAGTGTACTTTTTTTTTTTAACCTCATAAAGGGCAGAATCATTTGTGTGTCGGTTTGAGTTGTTTGGAAAATGTATTTCTGTACTTCTTCTGTGTCTACTGCTTCGGTTGCATTTGAGTGATTAGTGAATCCTTCTCCTATTCATTAAGGATGTGGGTGTGAGCCCCTTGATGTACTCTTCACTCATAGCCCCCCCTCCTACCTCTGGGACACGCTAGGGGGTGTGTGTGTCTGGGAGAGAAAGGGTGCAGGCAGAGAGAAAGCAAGAAAGAGCAATAACAGAGATGGAAAATATGCCTGAAGGCAGGCTGGAGAGAGGTTGGAAGAAAGGCTCTGAAAGAAATCCGAGAGGCCAGCTTTCAGGGTAGAGAGCAGCCGTACGGCATATTGCTTTCTGACAATCCGCTGAAAGGCTTCATAAAAGTCCTCAACCCTTTCAACAAGTATGTTTTTCGGTTTTGTCTTTTTCTTCTGAAAAGCACATAATGGGGTGAAGAAGGCAGTGTTTAATTAAGAGAAAAACAGTTCAGTTCCTGTGAGTAAATTAGTATCTACCTTTAGGCGACTCAGCCGAGTGCTTCACAAGTTAAGTGGGAGCCTCTGGAAAATAAGGAAGACCTCAAGCAGCTGCTTCTGTGAAAGCAGATTAATATCTAGGATTTTTAGAGGAACTGACAAGAGCATTTTTGGTCCTTGGGGGTAAAGATGTTTTGTATTGATTAAGCAAACCAGATCAGACAAATGGACACATTCGGTCAATTCAATTTCCCAAGGCGCAGCTCCAGAGCTGCAGGAGGTAGTGGTGATCTGGAGACCCACGGTGAGGAGGATTTCTGGGAATCTGGCTTGATATGTTTGTTCACATCGTTCATTTTATTTGGCAGCCCTGTGTAGCTGAGACTGAGTGTTTTGCTCTGTTTGTCTTAGTACAGATGATAATTGGATACACTAAAGGGGATTTCATCCGGTCATGTGAGCAGATAGTTAAATTAAAAAGAGTATTTTTAATTGCTCTTCTGGTGTTTTTCTGTCTTGATTATTTATAGGAGGGAGGATCAGGGAATTATATGTATACACATATACATATATATATATGCATGCTTGCTAAATTGCTTCAGAGGTGTTTGACTCTTTGTGACCCCTGTAGACGGTAGCCCACCAGGCTCCCTTGTCCATGAGGTTCTCCAGTCAAGAATACTGGAGTGGGTTGTCATGCCCTCCTTCAGGGTATCTTCCCCATCCAGGGACTGAACCCCGAGCCCCGAGTCTCTTGCCTCTCCTGCATTGGCAGGCGGGTTCTTTACCACTAGCGCCACCTGGGAAACCTATATATATGTCTGTGTGTGTATATATATGTAAACCATGTGTATATCTGTAAATTACCACAGGAAGGCTATGCTAGGTATAGTGGAGACTGGATCTGATGGTGAATAGAATATGATAATGACACAGGAAATGTCTTGTAGTAAGGGTCATAAGAAATAAAGGTGGCCACAAAGGAGGACATTCATTCATCATCTATATCTGTAAACCCAATAGGAAGAATTTTAAAAGATGGCAGTATCTGTTAGACTCTGGAGGATGAGTAGGATTAAAATGGGCAGAATGTAGGGGGTGAGGAGTCATTCCAGAAAAAGGAAATAACATGAGGGAAGCTATGTAGTGACAAAATGATGGATTCAGCTGGCTCTAAGTTCATAAGGACATTAGTAGGAAGGGGGAAAAAGAAAGTTAAAAAAAAAAAGAAAGAAAAAGGGTCGTAATCAGACCATTAGGTTCTGAATTCAAAGGTAAAGAATCAGTTGGAGAAAGAAGACCCATGGAAGTCTCTTCAGGAGGGAAAAAAATCAGTAATACATGACAATGGTTTCTGAATCTTTTCATAATATTATCCAATATGTTTAATCAGTGAATAAATGTATTGCCAGGTTAATAAGATTAACTAAAGGTTACATGTTACAAAGAAACAATCTAAAAAGTTGTTAAAAGTTACAACTTCTTGAATCGCAACCTTTGATTAAGAATGAATTACTAGCAAATCTTTAGTTACTATCATAGTGTTTCAAATTTTAGTCAGAACGCCATTACAGAATAGCCCAACACTAGTTTACAAGCTAGTACTGCACTCAACTGTTACAAAACAAAACTGAAGTAAACTTTAATTTATGGTTTTAGGAAAACTTTTCAGTTATGTAAAAAATCTATTCCATTTTCTCAGTTTGGGATGCAAAACGAAGTCCCATTTCACCTAATCTGTATTGACATCAACTTTTTCTTTGTATTTAAAGGAGCTATCTCTTTCGGTTTCTTTCTTTCTTTTTAGTAATAGTATTTCTTTTTTGATCCCTAGATGGGGAAGATCCCCTGGAGGAAGCCATGGCAACCCACTCCAGTATTCTTGCCTGGAGAATCCCAGGGACAGAGGAGCCTGGCGGGCTACAGTCCGTGGGGTTGCAAAGAGTCAGACACGACTGAAGCGACTTGACATGCAGACACACGATTGCTTTTCAGTGTTGAGTTATTTCTGCTGTACAGCAAAGTGTATCAGCCACACGTGTTACATGCATCTCCTCTTCCTTGGATCTCCTTCCCATTTAGGTCCCTACAGTCGTTGGGGTTTTTTTCTGATACTGTCATGCACACTTGAACAAATGGGACAGAAACATTTATAAACAACAGTAAGTGATGTTAAAAAGAAGAAAATGTCTGTGAAGTTTTCCCCAGCCAGTGCAGGGGAGGGGAAACAAATTCCACCCCAGTGCCCGAGCTTCTGACCTTGGGGGGTTATTGTCATATCGTTCAGCTGTGTCCGACTCTTTGGGAACCCATGGACTGTAGCACTCCAGGCTCCTCTGTCCATGGGATTCTCCAGGCAAGACTACTGGAGTGGATAGCCATTCCCATCTCCAGGGGATCTTCCTGACCCAGGGACTAGACTGAGGTCTTCTGTGTTGCAGGCAGATTCTTTACCATCTGAGCCACCAGGGAGGTCTCAACCTTGGGAGGAGGTGGTCTAACTTACCCAACTACGACTTCAGCAGGCTTAGGAGGAAGAAGGGTGAGCTCCTCCCAGCTACAAAATCCTTTCTTAGAGCAGCATTCTGAGTCACAAGCCTCCTAGAAGGCTCCATTTAAGAGCTGCCATCCGACCGTTATCTCAGAAAGTTTCCAGTGCATCCAAACACTGCGTTTTGTGGGCCTCTTGAGCATTTATTTAAAGCTTGCCCTTGGGAATGTTAGAAGGGTTGGAAGTTGCTTAAAAATCTTAGAAGTGTGGGAGCAAGGCAGAAGGAACTTTGCTTTGATTGTTCTTCCAGTTTATCATCTGGCTTTCTCTCCCTGCCTCTCTTCACTCTCCTGCCCTCCTCCCTGTTTCTCTTCCCCCTTCCCTTTTCCCTCCCCCACTTCTTTCTCCCTTCCCCTCCTCCTCTTCCCTCCCTCCTTCTTGCCTTCTTTAATTCTCTTTCATATCTAGTATGTTTGATTAGTGGATACATTTGTTGCTAGGTTAATAAGATTAAAGAAATGTTCGCTACTACAAAAATAAAATCTAACAAGTTGTTAAGAGTTTAGATGCATCAGTCTCTCTCTCTCCCCCTGCCTCCCCCCCAACATTTTGGGGTGAGAGTTGTAGTCCCTTGTACAATTTCTCTTCTCCCATGACTTGAAGCATTGTTTTCACCAAACCCGAGATAATAATTTATGTTCTGGATGTGTGTGTGTGTATGTGTGTGTGATGTAGGTATTGTGGAAAAACTGCAAAAGAGTTGGCTCTGGTCCCCTTCCCGTGAACCTGTATTTTCCTAGGTGGTCCCAGATGATGGAGCCAGGGGAAAGCTTTGCTTGTATCGTGAATTACACTTTTAAGTTTTCAGAGGCTTTTAGGATATTCTGGGCCTCTCAGTACAGAATCCTCATGGCCTCTGTGCTGGGAGATCAGTTGGCTGGGGAGACATTCCCCTCAGGCACACATTCTGATGTCTGTTCTCTGTGAAGGCTGTGGGCTCTCAGGGGGAGATTCCATTTGTCTGAGCCTTCCAGTCTGAGTCACTGCCTGGGGAGGGCAGAGGTCAGCCCTGAGTTGCCAGCAAGCCCCGGCCTTAAAGGCACAGCATGTGGAGTCTGGCTTAAGAGAGGAGATGGGTGCTCACAAGTAACTGGGCTGCCACTTGCTAATTTCCAGCTGCATTGTTTATGAAGCATTGTTGATAAACATAAATTCCAGTGAAAAGGCAATAGTTTGTTCCAGATCCCGTCCACTTGGGCACGGAGAAAAGCAGATGGAATTTTACATGCCCTGTGAACCTGAGGTCTCCTGCGTCATCTACATGGAGAATAAGAATATTTATTGTGTGATTAAAGTTCTGATCCATAGGGGGAGGAAAAATCATTTGCACATCACAAGATTTTTCCACCTCCTTGATTCGCAACCCACTCACTTCATAAATTAACAACAGGTAGCATCAATCTCTCTTCAAAATATGGAAGACACATGTAACCTGCGGGACTCAGGCTTCCTGAGTCTGTGAAAATAGGCATTGGCATTTTCTTGAACACCCACATCTTAAAGTAAAAGACCCTGTCCGCTGGCATGCAGGAAGTACAGTGTTTCAGAGAATCCAACTCCAAGTGCATTTCTGTAGGGGTGTATGAGTACATTCATAAGTCATTCCTTTTCCTTTCTGGCTGAGATGTCCAATATGTGTGCTAAGTTGCTTCAGTCATGTCCAACTCTGTGGCCTCTTGGACCAGAGGCCGCCAGGCTCCTCAGTCCCTGGGATTCTCCAGGCAAGAATACTGGAGTGGGTTGCCATGCCCTTTTCCAGGCTATCTTCCTGACCCAGGATCGAATCCACATCTCTTATGTCTCCTGTATTGGCAGGCGGGTTCTTTACCACTAGCTCCACAGAAGCCTGGATGACCAGTACGCTGGAACCCAGTAGCCTAGAGCCTTGACAGATCCAGAGCTGACTTTGGAATCGGGCATTCTGTCTGTGTCCTGGGCCTTGCCACTGGGATGTGGACATGCCACAGCCCTGCCATGATTGTTGCCAGAGGGGCTAAAATTCAGCAACCTCCCCCCCCCCCCCCCCCCCCCGCCCCGGCAGCTGGAAACAGGCAGCTGCCACTCTACCTTGAGGCCACTTCCTGGGAGGTGGAAAGCTGCCAGTTTTGTCTGTTATCTGTTCAGGTAATGGGTGGGGGCGGGACAGATTATTTTCCCCTGTACTTGACAGGTTTTAGATCTGTATGAAGAAGTAACTTATATTTAACATTTTTATTTGAGAAACTTTGATGTGTACTCCCATTTACTAGCTATCACCTTTAAAACTCTTTGACACGCAGAAATTATCTGGTTGATTTATCATTGTCTTTTGAAGGTTGACTCATTTAGAAATGACATGACATTTGCATTTGAAATCAGTACTGTATTTATTTCATTGTTCTGAGTCTTTCCAAATAAATCTGTGGATTTTTTTTTTTTTGGATAATTGTGAGAAAAATAATCATGTAACAACGTTTAAGGAATGTATGGGTTATCTGTAGTTCACAGCTCTTCCAACTTCAGTCTTCCCAAACTCTGTGCAAAGTAGTAAAATGACCAAGTTCCAGGAAAGGGAAAATTATACTCCAGTTCTATGGCTGGAGCAAGATTAGTAATAGTAACAATAAAAACTTTAAGAACAGTCAATGTAATTTTGTCCATGTCTATTCACTCCTAATATTTTGATGAACAGAATTTAAAAATACTGATCTTAAATGTAGGGAAATGAAGATCTTTCTCATGAGAGTAAAGATGTGGAAGTCAAGATGGGCTGACACTGGCTGAAGTCCTTCATTTTGTGGCTTTCTTCAGATCAGCACAAGATTACATACATTGTGATTTTTAGAAGATGCTGTTAGCCATATTCCTAATAAATAAGATGGATATTGAAATCAGAATTTTTAAATTATCTTTATTCTTGATGCCCAGTTAGATTGCTGTATATGGAATTTAGACTACCATTGATCAGCAAGAGAGATTTGAAGTAAAACCTGGAATGCTTTGGAAAAAATCCCAAATGCCAGCCACTCATAGTTATCTAAATTCAAAAGATAGGAATGAAAGACAGTGATGTGATTATAGTGAACTTTTATTGGGTGCTTATTGTTGATCATGGACTCTTGAATCTTTCCATGAATTTATTGACTTACTCATGCTAACCACTTCTTCAGGTGGTATTAGTATTATTTCCATTTAACAGGTAAGTAAACAGGCTCAGTAAGGTTGAAAAGATTACCTACCTCCAGAGCTACTTAATTGGAGGTCTGGGACACAATCCCAAGTTGTCTGGCTTCGAAGTCCATGTTTTGAAACACTGTGGGATGTCTTTTTGATGGGAGATGTGCCTGAAATGATAAAAGTTCAGCAAAGAAAAGAACTGGAGATCAAAATAACCTCCTAACTGACAAAGAGTATCTTGTGTGATAGGGGCTTTCCTTGTGGCTCAGATGGTAAAGAATCCACCTGTAAAGCATAAGACCTGGGTTGGGAAGATCTCCTGGAGAACAGAAGGGCTACCCACTCAAGTATTCTTGCCTGGAGAATCCCACGAACAGGTTACAGTCCATGGAGTAAAGAGTGTCTCAGAGAGCCAAAATCTTGGTACTGCAAGCACTTTGTAATACAGATGAAGAAGCTGTAGCCAAGACAGCTCAGATGACTTGCTTGAAGTTTACAGCTTGTTTGCAGCAGAGGTAAAACTGGAGACAAAGAAAGTTTTTCTGACAATCATTAATTCAACCCCTGTTCTTATACCTAGCACTTCTTTCAGTGTTAAATATACCAAGAAACACAACAGATGAAGTCTCTGTAGTTATGACAATGACATCATGACAGAACAGTGATTTGACATTAGACTAGATTACTAAAGGAGACTGTGGAATACTCATGTTAAAATATTAGGCAAGTGGAGATAAACCGTGAGACAGGGGAGTGGACTTGATATGGGTTCCACCACATTTTATAGACAAACTTACTGACATTTATGGATAATAAGATATCCAGGGTGGAAGTGTTAGAGGCAAGCAAGATTCACACTGACCCTTCATAGTGTAGTGTGTGTGTGTGTGTGTGTGTGTGTGTGTGTGTGTGTGTGTGTGTGTGTGTGTTAGGACCTGCTGGTAAGGCAGCAGCTCTTTACATGGGTCAGTAAAGCTGGTTGAAGCAAGATAACTAGTCAGATTGCCTGGAACCAAAGAGATCCATCTTTCTGGCAAGACCCACACAGCCCAACAAGCCTCATCTTTTCATTCATGCTTACTTTGATTACAAATTCAAACTCACAGCTGTGCATCCAGTTCAAGCTTGCCACCTCTAGGTTGGGGATCTTGTCATGCTAAGGAAAAACCACCAGCCAACAGCTGCAGAGGAGCTGGTGCAGACACAACAGCTGGGGATCACTGAGCTATCTACCCACTCCCATCCCCCCCGAAAACATATTAAATCATTTTGGTGTCATGTGCCATTTTACATGGCTTCTTGGAGTGAATTAGCAAAAAGTGGCTTTTCTAGTAGAGTTATGAGGATGGTGCAGTGGTAAAAAACCCCACCAGCCCATGCAGGAGACAGACACAAGAAACATGGATTAGACTCCTGGGTGGGGAAAATCCCCTGGGGGAGGGCATGGCAACCTACTCCAATATTCTTGCTGGAGAATCCCATGGACAGAGGGGCCTCGAAAGGTACAGTCAAGAGTTAGACATGACTGAGCACACAAGCACGCATCACTGGAGGAAATTTGTACAAGGCAGCCTTCCCCAAATCTCCCGTTTTGGCTTACAAATTAGAAAAAGGAGCTCCACGTGGATGAAGGCAGCTCTGGGCCAGCGTGCTCTGGGGGGTGGGCTTGTTTCTAAGGCGCGATGTGTGTGTGTGTTTCAGTCGCTCAGTCATGTCCAACTCTTTGTGACCCCATGGGCTGTAGCCCGCCAGGTGGCCCTGTCCATGGGATTCTCCAGCAAGAATACTGGATTGGGTTGCCGTTCCCTTTGCCAGGGTATCTTCCCGACCCAGGGATCGAACCCTGGTCTTCTGCACTGCAGGCAGATTGTTCACCATCTGAATCACCAGGGTATTGACGCCTCAAACTTTGGGGAACTTGGACAGGAATGAAATTTGAACAACTCACTCACTTGCTATCAAGGGTGGAGTAGGATAAGCGGGTGGGTGCTTTTTGCCTTTGAGAGTTGGTGGAGATCCTGTAGAGGGTTTCTCAGCCAGGGAGAACCCAGCACTCTGGCCTTCTGGAATCTACAGCTCACCCATCCCCTTGTCAGAGCTAACGTGGCAGAAGAGGTTGGGCAGTGGTTGGGAGGTGGTTACTGGCTTGGGGCCCTGAAACATTGAGTAATTCCTAAGACGGTTGGGACCCAAGGCTCCATTCCAGACACTTCCACGTTGTCAAAAGAAAGAAAAAAAAAAACAAAACGCTACCACTCAGCCCAAGCTGTTGGAGACAGATCCCTTGGCTCTGAAACAAGATTCATCCCTTTATGGAAGGACATTGTTGGAAAGTTCTACCATTTAGGCAAGCCAGGATTCTTTTCCCTTTTTTTTTTTTTTTAAATAAGGAGGAACCAGATCAAGAGTGAGGACTGAAGAGGGAGGGCTGAAGGGAATCACATCACTTTTCCAGAAAGTTTTGAATCTACTTGGTTTTTAAAGACAGCAATTTGAGCTTCCCTTCAGAGCCCCTCCAATGAGAGGATCAGCCACTTTTATTTATGAAGCCTGGCTGGGTTCATGCCGTGGACTTAGTGAGGAGTCAGAAAGCATGGAGTTGATGATTTCAGAAGAAACAAGGCAAGATAGATTGCACATCAGATTCTATAAATGACAACCATGCGTGGTCAACAAAATAGGCTGTTGCAGCTGCATTCTGAGTGTTTCTTGGAGAAGAGAAAGGAAACGATCAGGGAGAACGGGAATCATGTCAGGAGGTTATTGGTATCAAGCAGATCTACTGCCTGGAGTGACATCCCTGACTGTGTAGAGCAGGGAGACCAGCATGTGGGTCAGAGACACGGGAACCTTTGAGACGTGGACTCAGAGCCCCGGCATGGATTGTACATCAAATTCCAGGTTTCGGTGCAATTAAGAGCTACTGCAAAAGTTTTGAGAAGAGACATGATGCGATCAAATTATTTTAGAGCCGTATGGCTTTTGTTTTAATTAGGACAAACCACAGTGACAGGGCCACGAGAGAATCAGTAAGTAAGGTAACTCACTAACCACACCAGCTGAGGAGCCGACAAGGTCTTTCTGAAACTGACGCATTAAAGCTGCCGGGGGTACCCTACAAACAAGAGTTGCGCTGGGGTTTTTTTCTGTCACTTTTTTTTTCTGACAGACTTGGATCCCCAGCTTGATTTGTTCTCATTTGTGTCCATAAACACCAAACATATACTGTTTCATCCCTCTGTGTCTTTATTCATGATCTCGATGTGGACAAAGTGAAGATGCGAAGGATCCCGGCTAGAGATGCGTGACTTGTTTCTTTATCCTATTTTGAAAATAAACACTTTGTGTTTTCCTTACTTCCCCATTATCAGCCCGACTCCTCTTGGAGGATTTTAGTCTGAAATCTGAATGTGCTTACCAGCTGGGAAAAAATTGACATTTACTTGATTCTATCCCTTAGAAGGGAAAAAACAAACAAACAAAAAAACCCCCCAAACCCTGGCAGGCTTATTAAACAACATGTCTGCTTACTTATTCCTCCAATCCCTCCCCAGGTTGTAGGCTCTTTTTCAAAGCTCTGATAGACCTCCACTCAGTTTTTCTAAAGGTAATTTCCCAAAGTGCTGCCTCTGGCCGTAGAAAATGCCACGTAGGTTTCTGGGTTTATAAAGGCTGAGAAAGCTGCTTTGGTTACATTTTCAGCTTTTGTGTGTGTGATTCTGGGTGGTAACACCCTGTTGCCAACGTTATTCTTTCCTTCTTCTGGGAAGAGCCGTAATTGTACTTGGCTTGGTTAACACAAAGGCCTCTGAAAACTATGAAGCTGATCCCTCTAGCGTTCTTTTGTGAAGACTACAGTACAGAACGGCGACCAGAAAAACACCGCAGCAAAAGACCACAGACAATAGCTCTTGGAGTCAATCTGTTTTTCAGATGACCTTAATAAAATGACTTACAATAACAATGCTTCGCGCTATGTATTTACAAAAGAGAATGTTGGCCCTTTTCTGTAATCTTTCTGCGTATTTCAAGGGTGCAGTTGGTTAACATTATTGGGGGATGAGTGGCATTGAGAATTGTCTGAACACATAATAAACAATTTAAATAACATTGCCAGAGTTATCAGGGGTACAGAGGCAATATAAATATGCCTCATTTTCAGAAATGAATTTACTGCACTGTTTAGGATTGGCGACTATATTATAGGCTTTTTCTGGTCGTACAAAGAAGAGAAGAGATTTCATATACTTTTGCATTCTTTTTCCAATGCTTCCTGATATTCAGTAAAACAGTATGCTATCTTCTTCATGTTTTTTTTTTTTGACTTTTTTTTTCTGCATGCAGACATCTATTAAGTAGCTATTCTATTTCAGACACTGAAAATACAAAAATAAAATAAAATAATAAGATAGAGTCACTTTCCTCAATAAACTGCATTATTTCCCTGGAAGGTAGACTCTTAAACAACTACAGTAGAGATATATACAACGTCCTGGGGACTCGGGGGAAATGATATTAATTATTAATACCAGCTCATAAGGAGGATGAGCTTTATAAACTGGGTTTTGAAGAAGGAGCAGGATTGAGAGGCGTTATGTCAGAGACAACTCACGGTCTGTGGGTTTGTCGACTTTAACTAATCCCTGGCTCACTAGCAGTTGCGGGGAAAGCTTCCGTGAGGTAGACAGCCAAGTCCTTGGAGCTGAGCGACTTTAGTTTCCTCTGCCAAGTGCCTCTGGCTCTGTCCAGCCTCTCCTCTGGTGGCTCCCATTCTTCACATTAAATAGGAAGAGCTGCACTGTAGGGATACCAGCTTTCAGTTAATGGACGCGAAGTAGAATTTGGAAGCAGTATAGGGGTAAGTATGGGCCTCCCTGGTGGCTCAGACAGTAAAGAATCTGCCTGCAAAGTGGGAGACCTGGGTTTGATCCCTGGGTTGGGAAGATTCCCCTGCAGGAGGGCATGGCAACCCCCTCCAGTATTCTTGCCTGGAGAATCCCATGGACAGAGAAGCCTGGTGGGCTACAGTCCATGGGGTTGCACAGAATCAGACACAACTGAGCAACTAACACTTTTTTTTTATTTAGTAATAGTATTGGGACTCTTGCTATAGCTCTTAATTTGGAGCAGGAAGAGGTCTGGTTACACACAAAACTAAGAGAAGTAATAAGAGTAGAACAACAGTCGTAATGTGGCTAGAAGCAGGTACTGATTGAGGGAATCTGGCTAGGCTAGATCATCTCCAAGAGCCTTCCCAGTTGTAAGAGCCCATGAATCAATTGTCAGAATTATTATCCAAAGGGCTGATTGCTCAGAGAGAGTTGAGGTAACCACATGGCCACTCAAGACCCTACTGCTGTGATATTTCCACCCAGCACTGCCCAACAAACACTTCTGTCAAAAGGCCCCCAACTAAGATATTAGCAGTGATGTTGATAAGGAAGGCCACCAGCTGGAAAACACTGAGATAGTTTTCAAAGGTTTCTGACTCTCTTGGGCTAGAGGTTAGCACATTGAGATCACTTGATTCATTATATCAAATGTTACTATATTTACATTTTACATGTACAGTTGAAACCAAATAATAGTCGTAAAAGCTAAAAGCATCTCAAGGGTCTTAACCTGCAGAAGGCATAATTGTGTTGTAATTCAGTGTGAACGTCACTGTAGTAATCAAACTATTTTACAGGCAGTTAAAGTAATATTGCTTTGTAAAGGAGTGAACTCTAGTATTTCAATAGCTCCTTAATATTGTAACAACAATATGGTTTAATAGCAAAGGTGTCATAGCTTATATGTATACATATAACAAAATTACTCAAGTGTAAACTGCCATTAAGAGGCAATACTGAACCCCAAACTAAATAGGAGAGTTGAGAATTCTAGATTTAAACTAGCCATGCTTATTTCTAACAGTAAGCTTTGGACATCAAAGAGTTTCTCTTGCAAAGCATTTCCTCTAGACTGTGAGTTGACATTGGTATACTGAAGTTATCCCTATGCTTCAGCCTTCCTATTCCTGCATTAATCACAATACACATAGTTGCATTCATCCTGCCAGCAGAAGATAATTTTTATCCATGCTCTCAGAAGAAATGGAATCCTAAATTAATTTAGGAAACAAACTTTAAATATTTTAAAGGAAATCTACATTTTGTAATGGGCAGATCCATTAATTACAGAAAGGCTATGGAGAATGGAGAATACAGATTGTGAAATGGGGCACAAATTTGTTTTATCCTTGAAGTCTATGAAGATCTTTAACACCTGAATTCCCCTGGGCTCTATTGGCCTTGGCAGAGGAATGAGGTCACAGTGATGGCCTTGGCTCAACTTTCATTGGTTCATTTCATTGGTGACTGAGGTTGGACTTAAGCAGCTTCAAAATGCCCACCCTTCTACCGAATATTTTGAAAAGTATCTCCAGGTGGTGTCTCCTATGTGTGTAGGTGTAAGCAGTTTCCTTGAACTCTTGCTACACATTTGTACATCATTGCCCTCTGCTTGCCCAGCATTATAGTTCCCCACTAATGATGCCTATGCTTTCCCAGGGATGTTAACTACCATGTCTGGCACTGTTAATTTTTACTGGGCACTAACATGATTCTTTAGCATCCTTGTCATTGTTGTTCAGTCTCCAGGTTGTGTCCGACTCTTTGCGACCCCATGGACTGCAGCACGCCAGGCCTCCCTGTCCCTCACCATCTCCTGGAGTTTGCCCAAGTTCATGTCCATTGAATCAGTGATGCCATCCAACCATCTCATCCTCTGTTTCCCTCTTCTCCTTCTGCATCTTAGAGATGCCAAATCTGCATAGGGAAGGCAGGGAGAGAAGGAGGAAGGTAAGGTTTTGGTTCATGATTACTGAAAGTTTTGCTTACACCCTGATGTGTTACAGAGTAAAGCAGATTTTGAAGGTTTTACTTATAACTCTTTTTCCTTGAGATTGAGACACACCAAGGAAAAAGATCAAAAGGTAATAAATCTGAGATTCTGAATTATTTTTATTTTCTTCTCCAAAACCTTATACTTTTATCAAAAGAATTTGAGTAGATATTTTAATTGAAAAAAAAAAAAAAGGAAACAGAAGTATCTCTAATCCAAGGTTCTGGGCTTTAGAACTACGTCCCTGCAATTTAACAGGGGAAACCAAACAGTTTAAGATTCTCTGTTAACAATTCTATCAATTATTTATTGATTCCTTTTCCATTTATGTATGAAGATGATTTGATGGCATCCAAGATAATTAGAGAAAAGCCAAGGTTAACAATGAAAGATGAAATCCAAAGGAAAGGACAGTAGAGAGAGTGCTTGGGAAGAAACGAAAGTAATTTACTCTGATAAAAAGGAATAAAAAAGACTAATGGAAAAAGACTTTGTCACTGAGGCAAATGAGGAACAAGGAGGCACTGTTTACATCAATGGATTGTTCTCTGTCTTTATTTTCCATGGCACTAGATTGTTAAATTCTGCTGGCTCTTTGATAGCTCACCTCGAGGGCTAAACTAAGAAATCCAATTACTTTTCTAGAAGCTGTAGTGATGACCAACTAAACTGTGGCCCTTGGGGACAGTATTTGTATCCTTTGACAGCAATTAATGAAACCAATAAATCAATTAGTTAAATTAAATTAAGATCCACCCAGCTGTTTCCACAGCGCATCCATGTGTAACTAAAATGTGATTATAAGGATGCCCTTGATGTGAAACGGATACAACTCAAGTGATCTTTGCTGTCTTCATGTCCTTAACGTCTCCCATTTACAAAATTATAGCTATTCTACCTTTGTCTTGACTCTATATTAGATGAACTTTGCTTGGAGGGGAGAGCTCTTGATAGAGGCAAGGGAAGTACTCTTTGTACTGCTGAGTAAAAACTGATGATAGAGGAGAATGCAGTTCTTTCTATTTATCCTTTTCTTAGGTTTAATAGCTCTCACTTTTTCCTCCAAAATAATTGTGCGTCTAGACTTATTTTCTGTTTCAAAGAGGTGATTCTTATTGACAGTGCTGACTCCTTCAACTTCCGCCTTCTTCCCTTGGACCCTTCTCATTTTCCTCCATGCCTCATGGGCCTGGCCTTGTCCCCCTGTTAACTTCGCTTTATTTTCCTGCTTCCCAAAGAAGTAAATGGTTTCTCTTTCTTCCCACCTCCTCACATCGGCCTTCTAGCTGCTCCAGTCAGTCTTCTCCGCATTACGAATAGATCTTAGCAATGGCCTACCGTCATTGATTTCACAAGCCTCCCCACTTTTGATCCTTTCCTTCGTCGCTCTCCAGACTTGGACACCATTGTTCAATCCCACCTTCTGGGACTGTTTTGAGATTAGCCATGCTCCATACCAGGTCCTTGCTGTACTTCTCCACAGCTATCTTCTTTATTATCTTCATGAATTCTTACATCTCCCAGTTCCTTCTGAATGTCCATTAAATATTGATCAAATACCTGCTTTTGGAAGATGTTGTTTTAGGTCCTAAATATGAAGATAAGTGAGAATGCTCTTGAGCAGTTGACAGGATTGTTGGGAAGGTGGAGGTGGGCAAGTAGCTCTGATCCTCAAATCCCCTGCCACGAGAATACAGAGGATGGAGAGGAGAATGTGAACTGGATGGAGCAGAGACGGATACCACAGATGACACTTGTGTTGAAAGACCAGAGGAGGAAGAAGAAAAATGTCATTTCAAACATAGTGAACCTTATGTGTCGAGACCTGGAGCCCATGATCCAATCCAAAATGTAATCTGATGACTGTGAGAGTATTTTCTGTGGTTGATAATGTTGAAAAGGTGGGTTGTGGCCAGACTCTGAAGAGTTGTGGGTGCTGGACTGAAGAGTTCAGATAGGTTTTTTTTTTTTTTTCAACTAGAACTGTGTGAGCTAAGATTTTAGAGCTGATTTTGATGCATATGATCTTACATGAGTTGCAAATGATGCTTGCCAGCAGTGTGGGGAATGGATTAGAGGAACCATCTAGAAACTCATTTCATTGGTCTAGGTGAGAAATGACTAGGAAGTACCAGAATAGCTACAGTGGGAATGGATACTAGACATCTTGTGATAGCAAAATGGGTAGGAGTTAGTGTTGATTTGATGTTGAGGATTGGGGATGGAGAGAAAATTTAAAGAAACTGTGATGTTTCTGAAATAATTTTTACACACTTCTGTGCAAACATTTCAATACTTTCTGCTTCAGTTCAGTGTTTGAAATACAGTGTCTAAATGAATTAAAATTCCTCTGGTTACAAGTGAAGGAAGCCAGTTCGCCTCCCAGCGTCCCTGACCCCCCACCACCCACAGTAAAAGGATATTGGAAGGATACTGGGTTGACTTACAGAGTGCAAGAAAGATCTGACACTCTAGAAAGGACAGGAATTAAAGTAGTGACAGGTACCGGAAAATAATTAATTCATGAATACCTTCTCTAGAATTCTAATTCCCACACCTCCAGTCTCAGGATTTCCCAGGCCACATCTGCATAGCCTCGGCATCTGAATGGCCAACTATGGGTCAGTTGTTTCCCCCAGCCTCATCCAAATGTGCCTATTGTGACCTGGTCAGAGAGTACAGCCCTGGCTACCAGAGGCCACATCCTTGTCTGTGAAGGTCGGTATCCAAAAAAGAGAGGAATCTTTGTGACTTGGACAGATATTTTGGAACATAGGGAGATACCTTCCCTATGTTCTAAATTGTTTTGAGCTATGTAATCTGCCAGAGAAGGCAATGGCACCCCACTCCAGAAGTCTTGCCTGGAAAATCCCATAGACGGAGGAGCCTGATGGGCTGCAGTCCATGGGGTTGCTAGGAGTTGGACACGACCGAGCGACTTCACTTTCACATTTCACTTTCATGCACTGGAGAAGGAAATGGCAACCCACTCTAGTGTTCTTGCCTGGAGAATCCCAGGGATGGGGGAGCCTGGTGGGCTGCTGTCTATGGGGTCGCACAGAATCGGACATGACTGAGTGACTTAGCAGCAGCATGTAATCTGTCTGCCAATACAGGAGATGCGGGTTTGATCCCTGGGCTGGGAAGATCCCATGGAGAAGGAAATGGCAACCCACTCCAGTATTCTTGCCTGGAAAATCCCATGGACAGAGGAGCCTGGCGGGCTACAGTCCATGGGGTCGCACAGAGTCAGACACAGCTGAGTGACTAAACAACAACAACTCACTGGAGAATCTGATGCACACTGACGAAGACTCTCTTGCCACAGAAATATGTTCAATCCCAGAAGTATATAAGGAGTCTATGGACCCCTTGAAAAAGATCCACAAATTCCAGATGAAGAAATTTTTGCCTGAAGAATAAAGTCTGCACTTCTCAGTGTGCCTTCCCAAGGTCTTTGTGGTTTGGTTTCTAAGAGCCTTCCGTGGCTCAGCTGGTAAAGAATCTGCCTGCAGTGCAGGAGACCTGGGTTCGATCCCTGGGTTGGGAAGATCCCCTGGAGAAAGGAAAGGCTACCCACTCCAGGATTGGGGCCTGGAGAATTCCATGGACTGTATAGTCCATGGGGTCACAAAGAGTTGGACACGACTGATTGACTTTCACTTCACAAATAGAGAGAGGATGCAAGAGAGGAGCGTTCTGCATCCTATTTCTCTCTTCAAACACTCACAGGTACAAAACAAATTAACTTCCCATCGCTGAATCTTGAATCATGTCACTTCTTTCCATGAGGGATGTCCAAATCGTCTTATCAAAATCCTACTAATTCTTTTATGGTCAAACTGAAAACGTGTTCCTTTTATGAGGTCTTTGACTCATTCATCAATCCAAGGACAATTTCCTCTCTTCTTGCCATAACAACACTTCCTACCTATTTGTCTGTCTCACAACATTTATTACTTTTTTCTTTACATTATGTTTTCTGTATGGTTTACCTCCGCTCTTAAGAGTATAAGATCCCCAGAAATAGGACCAGGGTGCCATTCAGCTTCATACCTGAATTTCTAGTGTTTTCTGCAAAGGCAAGACCCTCAAGAAATGCTTACCAAATGAATGCAATGCTACTTACTGGAAGAGAAATGTCCCTGTCTAATTTTATCCTGCTAGTATTTTTTAAGTTCTTTTTTTCTTTTTCTTTCTTTTTTTAAAGAGAGAAATGAGTCTTTTCTTTTCCTTTTTATTGTGCTCATTTTTTCCCTTGAGGTTTGTGTTTTGTCTCTGCTTCTCTCCTGACAAATCCCACCTCCTTATCTCATTTTTTTAAAAAAATTTTTCTCTGGAAACAGATTTTCCTTCTTCATATTTAAAAAATATATTTTTATTATTAATTTGAATGACTATCTTGTTTTTGTTTTTCTCCAGTCCACAGCTTTTGTCTATCCTCCTTTATTCACAGGGGGAAAATTCCGATCAATTCAAGAAGCACCCTCCTTGCACTGAAAGGCATTGTTTCCAGATTCACTCATGGGAGCTAGAAATTCACAGCAGAGAAAGCAGTGTTTGATAGCTGATATTCGTGTTTCAGCCTGCAGCATTTAGTTCATTCCCACTTCATTCCAATATTTCACTTCTTTGAAAAGTGATAGTAATAGATTTAGAAATCACCACTGAAATACTTAACTTTAGCTGAACAAGGGATTCCTCTTTCTTTGTTTGAAGTGCCAAACCACACTTACACAAAATGGCCCAATAGGAATCCTTGCCCCTTATGAACTGGATGTTTTCTGAATGGAGCTGGGGTTGGGGCAGGGGGCTTGCTATGCATGGAAGAACAGCATCCTCTACTGGTGAGAAGGCTCCGGAGGGTTGAGAAGCCCTGAGTTTGGATAGCCAATACAACTTTGGAAGATTCTTGGCTGGCATATTCATGTTTGGGAATCAATTCAGGATTTCTTATTTTCACCACCCATGATATAACTGAAGCTTATTTACGTTCATACCATTGAAGATCAGAAATAAGTCACCCATTCTCCATCAGGACTTTCTGAATTGTTAACCATTATCCTCAACTCCCTTGAAAATTCTCACCATGCAGATTTTTATCATGATTCCATAACAACATATGTTGGCTCAAACGGACCAACTTGGTATTATCATAGTCATCAAATATCTCATCAGATACCAGCTTTGATGGTGTTCTTGGGGTCTCTATGTGGCTGCTTTATTAGTGACGCTATCTCATGCAGTGATGTCTCCTTGGTATTTACAAGCCCTTGGCCAGGGTCCACAATTACAGAAATTTCCATCATTAAATGAAATTTCCATCTGTAGCAAGTATGTGTGAAAATGAGTGTATTTTGTGTTTATTTTAAAAGCATCGCGTTTGACATTTTCTTCTATCTAATGAAGATCATGTTGGCTCAGTTTGTCTTCTACCTTGGATGCCTAAAGGTAAACTGACTCACTCCAAATGGACAGCTTTCGCATGCTATTCATGGCATTCTTAAAAAGTGGCATCTTTCTGGGACACAGAAAAATTAAACTTAGAATTAAGGACAAATAATCAGTGGGCAAGGATGCCAAATTTTATAAGGTTTATGAACTGCCAAATCTCACCCATCCTTCTCTACAGCTGTCAGTTACACAAGGTCCTTGGTTGTCATAAGACTGACAAGTTCCCAGAGTGACCCTATACAGGGAAGAGAAATGAGAAGAGAAGTGAGAGAGCTCTAGCAGTCTCTTCAATAGAAATGCTTCCTTTCTAAATATTTTCATAGGATCTTGATGGCTGGGCAGTTTCTTTAATTAGAATGCTTCAAAGACTATGGTCCACCATGTTGATCTCTATTTCTAGCCCAGTTGGACTTAAAGGACTTAAATAAGGATTCAATGTCTTATCGATACATCCCCTAAATCTCAAGTTAGTCTCAAGGTAAGGCATTTAGTTTCAAGAGTGTTACCTATTTTTTTTCCCCTCAGCAGGCTAATGCAGATCTGAACCAATTCCAGTTTTACCAAAATTTTCTTTGCTCTAGTTTCAAAGAGAAGGCTAACATCTAGCAGTTAATATTCACATACATTCATTTGCATTACAATCATCAGTATATCTACTCATAGTTCTATATTCTAATTTCTTTATGATGGGGACAATTAGCATTAAACCATCTTTGAGCTTATTACGATGACAATGCTGCTATAATCATTGTTAGTCATAACTATAATTACCATCACAAATACAGTGGCTATTAAACTAAATTTTAATAACTCACTCTATCATTAAGATAATTGTTATTGTTAACTTTGTGCCCTCTTAGAAGCTGTATCATAATGAACAATTGATGGAATAGTAGAAATAGGAATCACAAAGAACAGAAAAAAAATCCTATTTCCTGTGCTAATGGACCGAATACCAAAAGTTTACTTATAAATTTATGGTCAGAAACTCAGCGTATCATTCTCAGTAGTAATAGTTTTGTGAATGACATTGAGTTTTCCAATTAGCTTCTGCTTCCAAATCTCTAGTGCTCAGTCGTGTCTGACTCTTCACAAGCCCAAGGACCATAGCCCACCAGGCTCATCTGTCTATAGAATTCTCCAGGCAAGAAAACTGGAGTGGGCTGTCATTCCCTTCTGGGGATCTTCCCGACCCACGGATTGAACCTGGGTCTTCTGCACGGCAGGCAGATTCTTTACCATCTGAGCTACCAGGGAAGCCCTCAAATCTCTTTAAACCGTCATATAGTTTAACATAAAATTAATAGGAGAAGCAAGAATTGGGGGCTCAGGGAAGAGTCAAGCCATATGATGCAAGGGGGAGACAGAGAATGAATTTTCTTTTCTTTCTTAGGAGCCACCATGATAATCGGCAAGCTTTAGTGATAATGAAATGTTCTCTCCCCTCTAGTCTTTGGCATGCCGCTTTTCTTATCTTCAGCTGAGACCTCTATGGTGGAATCCCACTGAAAAGAACGCCAGGATGGTAAAGGCTTCCGGATTGGATCACTGAGCCGAGGAAACAAATGTAAACCTTAGTAACAGACTTCAGCTCACTTATCTGGAGCCAGTCTTTGCCACTAGCTGATCTCTCACGCGTTTGGCTCTCAGTTTCTGAGAGGGCCAGCACTTCCTCCAGTTGTTCTCAAAGACCTGGGGTGTCAGGGAAGAAGTCTGGAGATCCAGAACCTTTCGCGCTGCTGTGATCCTCCTTCTCCCTGAAGGGACCGTCGGCAATTGCTTCTACAGCCTCGCCTGCTGCTGCCCTCTCCTGGCCATTCTTGGCATCACAGTTTGGTGCCTACTTTGCTAAAACTCTTGCCCTCGGTTCCCGTACTTCCACACCCTCCTCTTGGCATCCTCAACCTATTACCCACACACTAACAACCAAAAAAAAAAAAAAAAGGGCAGCCGATTTTGTTTTCCTAATTATCTACTATATCCCCAACACTGCATATGAGGTATTATTCCTCTGCTTATAAACTTTAACAGCTTTCTTTTGCCTATAAAATAGACTCCCAAGTTTCTTAACAAGATTCAGCCTTCAAGTACTCTGCGGGATTCATCTCTTGGTAGGCTTTGTCATTTACCCTGTACCTCAGTGAGGTGGTTCTGGCTCTCTAAACATAACACACATTTTCTCACATTTTTATGTTTGCTCACGCTGTTCCCTCTGATAAGAATGTGTCCCCTTATTTTCCTGTCAAATTCCTGCTCATCCTTCCAGATCAGTTTAGAATTATTATTTTTTTTTCATGAGGCATTTCCTGACCTCTACCCCTCTTCTTGCCTTAAATTTAGGATTAGCGACCATTTCCTGTGTCTTTACATAGACCTCCATAGCAGCACCTCATTTGGCAGATATCTGTCAGTTCATACTGTGTGCCAAACGCTGTCACAGATGCAGAAGGTAAAATGCACCAAGACCCTGCCCCCGAAGAGTTTCTATTCTTATATTTTGGCCTGAGGAGCTAGATAGATTTGCCGTTTCTTAACAAAGACTATGAGAGGGACAGATCTGCGGGCAAAATTGTGAGTTCAGTTTTGAACTTGCTGCAAAATGTGAAGTGCTGTTGAATATACACGTGGATGCATGGTAGTATCAGTAGGTAGATGGATACAGGAGTCTAACATCCGGGGGAAATGTTTGCATTTGGGAATCACCAGTGTCTAGAGGGTACTTTCAAGTTATTAGGTTGAATGAAAGCAGAAAAAAAAGAGGTTTCAGAACTGAACCCCAGGAACACTTGAATGATGGAAAGATGGGAGAAAGCTAGCACAAGGGACCCAAGGGAGTCACCGGTAGGATGGAACGAGGCCCAGGAGCCAATGCTAAGTGAAGAAGGCATTTCAGGGAGGAAGGTAGTGCTCAAACGTGTCAATATTGCTAACTATGAATTTGCCTTCCGGTCAGCAATGATCTGCTCTGTGGGGCCTCCATTACTGGTAGATTAAGGGGTCAAAAGCCTGACCCAAGGAGTGAGTTGAATGAGAAGAGAAGAGTAGAGGCAGAAAATGTAAATAATTGATTCTAGTGTTGTAGTATAAAGGAGGTAGAGAACTCAGGAACTGGACAGAGGACATGTGAGTGGTTGTTCCTCAGTTGTGTCCGACTCTTTGCAACCCCATGGATTGCAGCACGCCAGGCTTCCCTGTCCTTCACTATCTGCTGGAGTTTGCTCAGACTCATGTCCATTGAGTATATGACGCCATCCAACCGTCTCATCCTCTGCCACCAGCTTCTTCTCCTGCCGTCTACCTTTCTAAGCATCAGGGTCTTTTCCAATGAGTCAGCTCTTCACATCAGGTAGCCAAAGTATTGGAGCTTCAACTTCCGCATCAGTCCTTCCAATGAATATTCAGAGTTGATTTTCTTTAGGATTGACTGGTTAGATCCCTTTGCTGTCCAAGGGATTCTCAAGAGTCTTCTCCAGCACCACAATCTGAAAGCATCAATTCTTTGGCACTCGGCCTTCTTTATGGAGATCCTATATATACATATATATATATATATATATATATATATTTTTTTTTTTTTGCCTGATGATGGACTGATCCAGAAAACCTGATGACGCACGTGAGAGAGGGGACAACTGTAGCTGCAGTGTCCTTTAATAGGCAAGAGAGGAGGTAGCCTCAGGAGCACTGACTATTTACCCGTTGCCATGGGAGTTAAGTCAGAGTATGGGCCCAGATGCTGGCATCTTGGTAGATGTGGTGGTCAAGATGGTGGTGGTGGTGGTGATTGTGGAAATTCAATTCTCACTGCTTTCTGCCCTGAGTGAATTGAGAAGGTAGTTCAGTTGAGATTGAAAAGTAGAAGAGAGGCGTAGAGATTTGAGGAGAGAACAGAATGAGTAAAATGGTGATCTAGGGAAAAAGAAAGAATTCATCTTGCTTGTATTCTTCTATTGATTTTTATCTCTCTTTTCTGATTGAACTCTCCACACCCAACTTCTGGCAGGATGTCTTCCCAGAAAAGGGGCTTGAAAAATATTGGCCATATTAATTGATTGGAAGCCTTTCTCTTTAGAGCCTGGGTCAAGGGCATCATGGCTCAAGGCCTCCCAGAGGCTTTGACTGATTAGACTACTCTCTAAATATTTTCTAATTTAAATATTTTAATTTACTGACAACCCCTTCCATCTTTCTGTGTTTTAAAGTAAGAATTAAACATAGTTGCATCTGAGCCACTTTTTGTGAAAATATGTTTCTGACTTCAGATAAAAGTTGAGTTGTGAAATATATCTCTTTTAAGGATTTAACCAAGCTTCCAAAAGGCTCTTTGTTGTGGGATTTGCAACCAGATGGGAAACTCTAGGCTCTGGATGTTAACAGTATTTCAGTAATTACAGAAAAATAGCTTCATTCTGTAGAAACAAAATAAACATATATATGTAAAACACGATGACATTGTAAGTAGATATGCAAATAAGAGAGGAAAAACATAGTTAAGTTGCTTTTAGAGACATGAAAATGGAAAAGAGATTGCTTGTTAACAAACCAGTGCCCACCTAGAAAATACTGTCTCTACCACTTACCTTCCCCCACACGGTATTAGGCACTGGGCTGGCATGTAGATGAATATTTGATACAAATATTTGATATTTGGTTTTCAGAGATAGTCTTGGAGGCAAGTGGTTGTTGCTTTAAAGTATTGGGAAACTGCTTACTGATGTAAGTGTAAAAGCAATGATGAGTGCAATAGGAATCTAGTTTGGACTAGATCAGTTCGGGAAGGCTTCCTGGAGGTGGCAAGCCTTGTGCACTGGAGAACTCATTTCTCTGAGGGTGATTTATGCTTTGAGGGCTTAGATAAAGAGGGGACACCCTGACGTTCAACTTCTGCGCTTGCTTGCTCTCCAGTTGATTTTTCGTGTGTGTAAATTATGTTTCCTCAACCGAAGTGTTTGTTACTCAACAAACGTATAGTGAGACCCTGCCAGGTTCCTTGGTGCTGGGGGTGCCCTGGTGAACAACTGTGGGGTCTGCCATGGAGAAAATCAAAGCGTAATGGACAGAGGTTGGTTCTGATGCTTTCTTTTTGGCTTTTAATACGCCTACACTTCTTGATGATCCATATATTAATCTTTTCCTCTCTTCAAGGAAAAGTGTCTGTCAAGGTAGACCCATAAAAGGCTCCTGAGCTGCTGCTCTGTGGGCAAATTTGAGGGGTTTCACAAGGCATCTCTGGGTGTGCACCGGGGCATCTGTTTTGAGATTAGTATCTGAGCAAGAGAGGATTTTCCTTCTGGGATGGGTTTTATCTCCTCTCCCACTGTAGGAGATGCTGACTGCTGACAGATTTGCCTACACCAAATTCTGCGCTCTCAGGTATAGCAGGACAAAGTATGACTGTGGTACTTCATTCAGCACATATTTATCAGTCACTTACTATGTGTCAGGGGACTTTTTTGGTGACTCAGCGATATGCAGGAGATTCAGGAGACACAGTTTCCATCCCTGGGGTCTGGAAGATCCCCTGGGGGAGGGCAGGGGAATCCACTCCAGTATTCTTGCCTGGAGAACCCCATGGACAGAGGAGCCTGGAGGACTATGGCCCATGGGGTTAGGAAGAGTTGGACACGACTGAAGCAACTTAGCCCACATGCACACACCAGGTGCCAGAAACTAACATAAACACGGAGAAGGAACAAATGAATGACATCGAGGAAGGTCCTCTCCTCTAGAAGTTTATATTTGGTGTACAGGAGACAGACAGACTGTCCCAGGGACAGAACTTGATCTCCTACAGAGCTCTGGCTTGTGATTGCATGCTAAGTTGCTTCCGTGGTGTGGATCTTCCCTAACCAAGGTATTGAACCTGATGTCATATGTCTACCGACGTTGGCAGGCAGGTTCTTGGTAAATCATTTTGGCTCTGTCATTCTCAAAAATGTTGTCTTTTTCAGAGTCTTGCAGCCATTACTTCCCTCCTGCTTATAACCCAGGTAACCCTTGCTTCAGGCCACTTGGGAGCATATCTTACTTCTCCCCAGAACCCTCAGTCTCATGGAGAATCTGGTTCTTGCCACCGCCAAAGTTCACCTCCTGCCACTGGCCACCCAGTCCAGGCACTTGTTTACAAATGGTCGCCTTTCCCCCATCAAGGCAGTCTCTTCTCTGACTTGGCCTCTTGCCCCCTGTTGCTTTGTGTGAACCCTCATCACTGGTCCAACTCCATGATTTGCTCCTGCTCCTGCCTCAGGGCTCAATGTCAATCTTACCTTCTCAGAAACCCCTCCCAGGATCATGCAGTCAAAAGGAGCTGATCCTGTCTCAGCATCATCCTGTTTGCTTCCTTCATCGCTTGTAGTGTGCACAGTATCGTGAATTCTCTTAATTACTTAACTGTTTATTGGATCTTAGCTCTGTGGGAGCCAGAGACTTGTCATGAGTGTACCCTGCTAGCTCAGCAGTAAAGAGAGATGAGATGCAGGAGCCCCAGGAGATGCCAGCTCGACCCCTGGGTCAGGAAGATCCCTTGGAGAAGGAAATGGCAACCCACTCAGTGTTCTTTCCTGGAGAATCCCAGGGGGTCGCAAAGAGTCAGACATGACTGAAGCCCCTGAGCACATTTGCATACACCCTGATGACTCCTGAGGTGCCTGCTGTAGAGGAGTTTGGGCCCTGCCTAAAGATTGCAGTCAAGATTCTGGTGGGTGAAGCTGGGAAAGCTGCCTCCTCAAAGAGGTCTACTTTAACAAGTCTCATTTCTGCCTGGGTGTTACATTCTACATTTCTGCTTTGGTCCCTCGACCCCTTTTCATTCCACATGGAGAGGAATAATCTGCTTCAGACCTACTTTTATTTCCACGTCTAACCCCAGTGTATCTGAATGAAGACAGACTCGCTGTGGAATTGGTTGGGGGAAAGCTAATGGCGGGACTCGGATTTTGTTTAAATGAAGCATTGTTCGGGCACTCACTGGTTGACAATATGAGAAATGATTGCTCCAGCCTCTGCTGTCAGGTGGCCTGACTCTTGATTCATTGAGATATGGAGCCAGGTGGGGAAGGATACATCTCCAGGGGGAGAACTGAGCTACGAATGCACTGGTTTCTTTGGAATCAGGTGGGAAAAAAACCCTGATTTTGTGTTTATTCAATTGCTGAAGAAGAAGTTAGCTGTAACAATAATCCATTAGAGACAGACATTTGACTTGAAGACTTCCATGAGCAGGGACTTGAGGTGGGGAGTCCCCCCTGGACTCAGGCCTTTCTCCCTTAGGGATGGGGTCCGTTGACCAGCAGAACCACCAGGGGAGGTGGGAGAGACAACATAGCCCAGGAGAAGGGGGAAGAGGGTCTGCTTTAAAACAATTTAAGAGCAAGCAAATTGAGGTTAGTCTTTCAATTATCCTACTGACAGAAGAAAATACCGCTACATTAGAAAATCGCCATATCGTATACGTCTAGCTGTACCTTGCTGTACAACAGAAAATAACACAGCATTGTAAAGCAACTAGACGTCAACAAAATTTTTAAAAAGAAAAAGAAAATCACCTGTTTGTAAATAGAACAAGTTGAATCGATAATAACTGACAGAAACACACAGCGCTTCTGCTTCAGTGCGGGCAAGCTGCTGTGCAGAGAACACAGGCATCTCCACTCTTTCCCCTGCATAGTACTGAGATGATGAGAGCCATTTACTCAGCTCTGGGGGAATGCAGCAACAAACAGGAGCAGATGCCACACTATCTGCTTATTTCATCTTTTGAAGGGAAAGCACTTCAGCTTCTCATGACTCTGAAGAAAGATGTTTGACCTTAGGAATAAATTTTGGTCCTTACCAGAGCTCAAAATTGGTCACCTCTAGGGCTGCCCCTCATCTCTTGCTGTTGCTAACTGCACTGTCTGATGTGGTAGCCAAGAGCCACGTGTGGTTCCAATATTTAAATTTAAATTAATTAAAATTTCATACAAGTAAAAATCCATTTGCTTATAATACCACCCACATTGAAATTGCTCAATAGCCACAAATGGCAACTGGCTGCTGTATTGAACAATATGAAATATCCCCATCACCAATGAAAATCCGATTGGAAAAGCAGGGCTCAAGAAACTGAAAGCATGTGATGCAGGGCAACGTGGCAGAGGAGAGGCTTCAGTGTACTTTTTTAGCTAGGGAATAATTTCTTGAACAAAATTGCATTGTTGTTGTTGTTTAGTCACCAAGTCGTGTCCAACCCTTTGTGACCCCATGGACTGAAGCATGCCAGGATTCTTGAACAAAATTCCACATGGAAACTCAATACATACAAATGATCTTTGCAGAGCAGCTCATGTTGCATTAGAGTGGAAGGCACCTTGGTCACTTACTTCCCTCCCCAGCCCCAATCCTGGCAGGTGACCCCAGAGCACAGGTTGCCTGTTATCCTTGGCATGAGCTGCCCTGAGTGTTGAATTTTGACCCATCACCTCCCAACTTTGTGAACTTGGCCATTCTTGGGGCTTCCTGAGAGTGAGTTATCTTGTCTGCAGCAGACGTGCTATTTCAGAAGGTTGTAAGGGAGAGTTTGATTTCCTCATTTCTCAGAGGAGGAATTGAAGGTTGGCAAGACCCCATGCCTACCAGACAGCCACTCTGCCAGCAGAGGCCAGACCCAGGCCAAAGCCAGTCCCCTCTCAGCCCTTTGCACGCCACCGCTCTATAATTTCCTGTTCAAACTGAACAACTTCAAGCCAAACTACTTTTTAAAAACCAACTGTCTAGATGTCACTTGCGATTTTTTTTTTTCCCTTTAGTTACTGGATCCATGTAATGTGTGAGTTCCTCTAACTGCATTTGACCCTTAAGCAAAATGTTACCACCCTGAGCTAATACACAGTTTAAGTCAAATCTTCCTGGATACCTTTCCTATTTCTTTGATATGCTTCACGCTCTCCTTTCTGCAAAGAGTAGAAAATAAAAACAACAGGCAAACAAAACTCCCCGATCTTTCACACTTACTTAAAAAAAGGAGGACTATTTCTCAAATATTCTCAATTTCATGGGTGGAATTAGAAACCAACTTGAGCCTGGGCTTGGAGAACAAGCTCCTGTCCCTTTGGTCTGAACACAAAACTCAGCTGACCTATGACCTCAGTCATCCCTATCAGTGAATATCCTCCTAGGGAACGTTTTGATAGACATAGCAGAAAGTTTCGTGCCTTCAGTATTGAGATGACTGTCAAATGACTTCCGTGTAAGATAACCAGAAACTGCAGAAATATGGTGATCAGAACAATCCTCGTTGTAACTGACAATCTGATAAACTGTCTCTTGATACCATTTGTGTGTGTGCTCAGTCACTCAGTCCTGTCCGACTCTTTGCTACCCCACGGATCACCAGGCCTGCCAGGCTCCTCTGTCCATGGGATTCTCCAGGCAAGATGGAAGGTGTTGCCATTTCCTCCCTCAGGGGATCTTCCCAACCCGGGGATCGAACCCAAGTCTTCCTGCATTGGCAGGAGGATTCTTTACCACTGTGCCACCTGGGAAGCCACAATACCCTCTAGTTCCTCCTTTCTTTACCTCCAAATGGAAATCTTGTCCTCAAGTGACCTTGGACACTTTGTCCCTGGAAAAGCACAGCTTGCTGGCAAAAGCTCTTGGTGAAAGCCTGACGATGGAAGGAAAGGAGACAAGCTTAAGAGGCCCCACAAGATCTCTTAGAGTCGTTCCTGTGAACTTCATAATCCATCTCTCCTTGAGAAGTATTTCTCTTAGGTAGAGCTGCATGGCCAAAATATTGTAATGCTGTTGCTTTTCCAAGTATAGCTATTAATCTAAGAAGGAGAAGAATTGGGGAAATCCTTCTAATCACATATGTAAGACAGTTTTGATACAGCATCATCTACTAGGATCCTTTAGAAAGAAGAAGTGATTCCATGAATTAAAATCAAATGAGTCTTTAGGGTTTGGAGAAGCTTTTGTTGGTTCAGAATCTAAAACTTTCCTAGAGATGATAACTCGGTAAAGAATCTGCCTGCAATGCAGGAGACCCCAGTTCAGTTCCTGGGGTTGGGAAGATCTGCTGGAGAAGGGATAGGCTACCCACTCCAGTGTTCTTGGGCTTCCCTTGTGGCTCAGCTGGTAAAGAATCTGCCTGCAATGCAGGAGACCTGGGTTCCATCCCTGGGTTGGTAAGATCCCCTGGAGAAAGGAAAGGTTACCTACTCTCCAGTATTCTGGCCTGGAGAATTCCATGAACTCTATAGTCCATGGGGTCGCAAAGAGTCAGACACAACTGAGTGACTTTCACTTTCCGGAATGAGCAAAGAAATGTATGCATGGAGTTTCGAGTCACACTGGGAAGATATTGGAGGGATTTACTCTTCTAAATCATAAGGATTGTTTAACTTCTCTTCCTATTGGCTGGGGTAGGTGTTGCTCATTATGTAGAGGGTTATTGTGACTGGACCTCGCACCGTCCCTTAGGAAATAAAAGTCAAGTTCTGCAAAATGTGTTTTGTATCAATTGATGAAGGAAGAGAGAGATACCTCCTAGTGCAAAAGGAAGGGATATATACTTTCTAAGTCCTTCTCATCTCTCTCATGAGGACTAAGATGTAAAAACAAGGAATTTTTCATAATGTTAATTAGGGGACTTGGGCAACAAAAAAATCCAAGTACTGCCACCAACAAATTGTCCTACCAGAGGATGGCACCCTCGTCCATATCGTTTGTTCCACAGGCACTTGCAATGATAATACAACAGGCAGTGAAATTTGGTGAAACCAACAGCTTTGGGGCTCTTCACAAACTGGTCTGCCAGAAGTACATCTCTTTGAGTTTGTTTTTAGATTGCAGTGGTAGTGGAAAACTACAGCTAAAGGGTCCTTCTCTTCTTACATGTTTATTTCCATGGTAGCCGCAGTAGCAGCAACAGTATTAATAGCAGGAGTACTAGTAGTACTAGAAATACTCCTAGCAGTTATCACAGTGGTGGTAGTCTTGATAGCAATAACCACTCCTATTTTCTGCTGCTGTCATTTTGCTAATCCTACTACCGCTATTTCCACTACTCCCGTCTGTGCTAAGCTTCTGTGTTAATACTTTGTATACTAACATAACGTATGCTGTTGTATGTCAGGGGTCCGAGGCACGCGTGTCTAATGCCTGCAGTCATTCCATGAGGCGAGCATTGTTCCTCTCCTTTTGTAGGAGAGGAAACTGAAGCTCAGAAAAATTGGGATTCACAAGCGAGCAAGTTACTGACCTGGGACTGGGGTTTCTCAGGTGCCTCATTCTTTGCCCCTCATCTGTACCTCAAAATCTAGTCTTTAGCTCCCTCCCTCATAATGCCTACCCACACAGAATATACAGTTAGATACGAACAGCGGAGGAGTTTGAACTTCACAGGGCTATGCCGGAAGTCCAGATGGTTGTCCCAAAATGGCTTGTTTCCTTTGTGTTCACTGACGCTTGTCTCAAATGCTTCAAAGTTATCTTAATGTCATTTCAAAGGCAATTGAGGGAGCATCCATGGAGATAAATTGCGTCTGCAGCCTGTTGCTGAATGCATATTAACTGCTATTCACGGATTTCCTAGCAACCGGAGCCCAGTGACGCACGGAGTCGGTGAGCTTGCGTTATACTCATGGAGAGAAATTAAATCACTTGGACTTTTCGATTAATATTTTTAGAAAGCCTCACTAGATGAGCTGTTTGAAATGCTTGTTATCTGAGTTGCTATCAGCAGCAGGTCCCGTCACACCGGAAGTCACCGAGGACTCTGTAATTTTCACAAATGCTCAAGTGATAGATTATTTCCTTTTTGATATTTTTGACAATTAGGGATTTAGTTGGGAAAGAAGGAAATTAAGCAAAGAAAGGTTGTTTTAGCAGCTTGTGATCTTGGCAAACTTCTAACTTGAGACAAATAGAATAGAAATAAATAGGAGGCATCCTGGTGCAAGGAGACGAAAGGCTGCCTAGTCAGGCTTATTTGCGTCAAAGGGACACATTGAAACAGAAGAACATAATCTTAACAAACCTAGCTTTTTACAAGACATTCTCTAAGGGTGAGGGCAGAATATTGTTCACGTAAGGCATTCACTAAATATACTGTACTGTAGACTCAAAGAACATCCTGGTTTGTTTTTCATGGTTCCTACCCAGACTTGCGTACTGCAAACTTCTCATAAGTTTCTGTCAAGTTTTAGTCTGTGTTTTATTGGACATGGTCTTCCTTGGTGGCTCTGACAGCAAATAATCTGTCTGCAGGGTGACAATATACAGCCTTGATGTACTCCTTTCCTGATTTGGAACCAGTCTGTTCCATGTTCAGTTCTAACTGTTGCTTCCTGACCTGCATACAGATATCTTAAGAAGCAGATGAGGTGGGCTGGTATTCCCATCTCTTTCAGAATTTTCCACAGTTTATAGTGATCCACACAGTCAAAGGCTTTGCCATAGGCAATAAAGCAGAAATAGATATTTTTCTGGAACTCTCTTGCTTTTTCGGTGATCCAATGGATATTGGCTATTTGATTTCTGGTTCCTCTACATTTTCTAATTTCAGCTTGTACACCTGGAAGTTCACAGTTTACATACTGTTGAAGCCTGGCTTGGAGAATTTTGAGCATTACTTTACTAGCATGTGAGATGAGCGCAATTGTGCAGTAGTTTGAGCATTCTTTGGCATTGCCTTTCTTTGGGATTGGAATGAAAACTGACCTTTTCCAGTCCTGAGGCCACTGCTGAGTTTTCCAAATTTGCTGACATATTGAGTGCAGCACTTTCACAGCATCATCTTTTAGAATTTGAAATAGCTCAACTGGAATTCCATCACCTCCACTAGCTTTGTTTGTAGTGATACTTCGTAAGGCCCACTTGACTTAGCATTCCAGGATGTCTGGCTCTAGGTGAGTGATCACACCATCGTGGTTTATTCACTTAGTAATATGCAAAGTGACTATCATTTTGCATTCCCACTAGTGATGAGTGATTTCCTGTTGTTCTTTATCCACTCCAGCATTTGATGCTGTTCATGTTCTGAATTTTGACTATTTTAATAACAATTTAGTGGTATCTTGTTTAAGTTTGCATTTACCCAGTGATATGCGATGTGGGACATATTTTTATATGTTTACTTGCCATCTGTATATCTTATTTGGTGAGTTGTCTGTTCAGGTCTTTGGCCCATTGTTTTAGCCAGGTTGTTTCTTTTCTGATTATTGAGTTGTAAGTGTTCTTTGTATGGATAATGCTTTTTGATGAAAGCAAAGATGTAATTCCAGAATTCAATAATGGCATGGAACTAGGTTCTTCAGAATAACTCTTGACTTTAATATGGGCTCCTGACCATTCAGAATTTGGATTATGGCTGGCTGAGCATGCCGGATTCATGAATGATGTGAGGAAGGACTGAAGTCACAGTTTTATCAAAGCTTCTCCTTCATGGAGAGTTGCGGGTATGAGCTACACTCTGCCTGGTTTTCCTGTCACCACGTTTAGACACTTAAAAGCCCATTTGGGATCCACAGGGTTTTCCTCAGGATAGCAATGGGTAAAATGGATCCCACGGAGCACTGTGACCCACAGTACCATGGGGGTTGTTGTGGGATGTCACAGACTGAACTCCGTGTCGAACCAGGAGGGTTCCAGGCCTGCGCCGCACTTTTCCAGGTAATTTAGTTTTCACTTCCAGTGGCTCTTTTTCTCTTTTTGATGAGTTGGGAATGAAGGCTTGCTTGCTGAGAAAAATGAGCAGTTTTTAGACTTTCAGACACACTCTCCAAAACCACTGATTATGAAAGGATTTCATCTCAGTGTTAGTTTAATGATTCATGTTCGTGGCCCCCTGTTGCAGATGGGAAGGCAGTGTTGGTGCCCAATGAAGTCTGCCCTCACCAGTGCAGCACATGGCTCACAGGGCTGCCTGGGGAAAATAGACCTCCGAGTGTTTTCAGCAAAAATTAAATATTTTGGAACCAATCTGCCAGTTTTCCTCCAAGTGGCTAAATGTCAATACACTTGAAATAACTTGTCTTCCTACCGACTTTGATATCAGTGCAAATTTGTGTGTGTGTGTGTGCGTGTGTGTATACTAAAACAAATTATCAGGAATATCAACCCCTCTCTGGCAATGTGCTGATTTAAAAGGACTTAAAAAAAATTCTCAGTGAAAGACTGAACGGCACATAAACTGTCAATTTGGATCTAAGCCATCATAGGGGTTCTCCTTACACCTGCCTTTGTAGCTTTTCTTTAACAATATATATGGGAATCACTGAAACCATGATTCATTACTGGAAGAAGGGAGTCTAGGAGATGGAGCCCAGGTGGACCTGATGATGGCAAGAAAAACTTGACCAGTATTTGCTCACCAACTGGCAACCCACTCCAGTATTTTTTCCTGGAAGATCTCATGGACTGAGGATTCTGGCAGGCTACAGTCCATGGGGTTGCAAAGAGTCACACACGACTGAGGGAGTGAGTGTGTATCACACACGCTGATGAAAGAAACTAAGGAGCAGTGATAAAATCCAGTGTTTATTTGACTTTTAAAATCTATCTTAAACATTTTGAAAAACATTTCTAAGTTTCAAAACATCTTTTAGAACTAATTAGGAACTTCGGATCTTAATCAGATGATGTAAAACTCATTATCCTCTCTATATGTACTACCATGATTCCTTTGTAGGTATTGGTTGTTTTTACAAATTTCCATTCTCTAATCTTCATGTTGTTGACATACAGAAAATTTTCTCAGTCTGTGAATATCCAGAATTAGGTGTTCTTAAAAATTTTTAAGGGAAATAATTTAATAGAAAAAATACCTAATACTCATAAACTGCTCTTCTCTTCTGTCACTAATCCTTTGATAATCTTTGATAATCCTTATGTCCCTATTAAAAAGTTGTGACTAGGTTATTACTATTTTGTGTTCTGCGATCTTCACCTTATATTAGTTTATATTTCTCCATGAATCATTATGACCCACACATGTATGATTTTAAAATCCACATAATATATATGTGTGTTCAGTTTCTCAGTGGTGTCCAGCTTTTCTCAACCCTATGGACTGTAGCCCACCAGGCTCCTCTGTCCATGGGATTCTCTAGGCAAGAATACTAGAGTGGGTTGCCATTTCCTCCTCCCTGATCCAGAGATCGAACCTAAATCTCCTGTGTCTCTTGCATTGCAGGTGAATTCTTTAACACTGAGCTACTGGGGAAGCCCCCACATAATATGCTGCTGCTGCTAAGTTGCTCCAGTCGTGTCCGACTCTGTGCGACCCCATAGACAGCAGCCCACCAGGCTCCGCCGTCCCTGGGATTCTCCAGGCAAGAACACTAGAGTGGGTTGCCATTTCCTTCTCCAGTGCATGAAAGTGAAAAGTGAAAGTGAAGTCGCTCAGTCATGTCCGACTCTTAGCGACCCCATGGACTGCAGCCTACCAGGCTCCTCCATCCATGGGATTTTCCAGGCAAGAGTACTGGACTGGGTGCCATTGCCTTCTCCACTCACATAATATATGTTCATATTAATAAATCTTATTTGCTTAGCCATAATAAGGTTTCCTTAAAATAAGATTAAATGGTCATATTTATAGAGGGTTTTGTACTTTATGTACTGTAACTAGTACTTCGTTGACTGTTTTTGGATCTTAACTTTAAAATAAATATTCTGGGAAATTTCCTTGGGATATGATTCACTCAAGAGAAAGAAACAAGCTCTTGTTGTTTTAATAGCTTCTAGTATGAATTGTTCTCTAATCTGTAGCAAATCCATAGTGCAATTTGCAATGTCCTTGTTTGCAGTGCTGCCAATTTTGGATTTTATAATTTTTGCTTATTTTGCTAACTTAATCAGGTTTGTTTTGGTATTATCAAGTAAATTTTTTTAAAGAGTTAGACATGAAACTTCTGCCTCAGAATCACTTGTTAAAAATTTCAGGAAGCTAGCTTTCTAGTAGATCTACTCCAAGTGTGCCTTGGAGACAGGATCTGAATAATTCCATATTGAATAAGCTTTCAAGGCAATTCTTAAGCCTTCTACAGTTTCAATGTTATTGCTTTATAATTAATCTTAATTTGTATTTCTTTAGCTGAGAGTAAAGCTTAGCATAAGATCCTAGACTTGTAGGTATTGTGGGGAACTGGCAGGATTTCATGGTAGTAAACAAATCTCTCAGATGCTTGCTTCTCCTCCCCAAGTTCCTCTGTACTTCCCAGAACTAAGACAGTGGGAGCAATTATTTCTTTTAAGCTAATTTGTTGTTTGGGGTTTGATACATAGTATTTAGGAGGGCTGGATATTAGAGAAGTTCATATCTTAATATTTTAGGGAGTACGCAAATCGCCATTGCATCTGATTTAGCTGTTTCAGGCATTTCATTATTATTATACCCACAGAAGCGAACACTGGAAAATGAAACGGATAATGTAGTCAGTGAGGTCATCGGAAACAATTGGCTGTACCTTGAGAGAAGGAATAGTAGTTTCCTAGGAGAGAAACAGGAACATAACACCCTAGTTTAATAAAATAATTAAGACAGTGAAATTAAAAAAAGACTTCTCATGTTTTTATGTACAACAGTGTACTAGAACTCAGTAAGTCAGTTTTAGGTTTGTACATTACTAATTTACTCTGACTCTGAAACATCCCCTTCCTTTTTGTCAATAAATGTTTAGTTAGAAAAAAAAAAGGATGGAAGGACTGAGGAATAAGTGTGTGTATGGGCAGGGAAATGAAGATGTTTCAGCAATAAGGAGTGATTATCAGTGGACTCAGAAAAATGCTTAATGACCTAAAGAGTTATTGATGAAAGAGTAAGATTATAAAAATCTGTATATTATGTGTCTATATTGTAGGCACAATTAAAAAAAGTAGCTCTTTCCTTTTGAACTTCATACAATCTTTTTACCAAAATATGTCCAGAGAGTAAGTATTTAGAGTTAAATAAAAATGAAGAAATATAGTGATGAAGTGAAACTATTGTTTTTCAGACTGAAAAAGCAGGAGGATACTCACTGTAAAATCAGGAGAGAAATGGGTTTACTAAGGAAGTATTCCTTAGGAGGCCATTTTGAGAAAGGGAATTCAATTATGGGCAAAGAATGCAGGATTGCATTTTTCTTGCCCTTACTAAGCAGAGCTTTGCACAGGGAGTAGAAGATAACTAACATTTATTCAACACTTTGTGTGTATAGGCACTGGGCTAGAGGCTTTAATATACTTTTTTCTCATTTAATTTTCTCAGAAAAACTAGTGAGCAAGCAATAGCACCCACATTTATAGTTTCCAAACAAGGCACAAAATCTGAAGTACTGGGGAATCATGCACTTGTAGAGAGACACGTAACTCAATCCTTTGACCTGATGCTCAACACTTTTAATATATTTCAATTCTTTACCATATCTCCCACTCTTATGAGTCTTCATATCCTCAGAGACTTTCAATATTTCTAATGATGTGTGTATGTACATACTGAATATATACTGTTCATTTTGTAACAGGTTTTCATCAATATCTTTTACCTTATTAAACATTCACTTAATGAATATTGTATGCCTAGATAGGTACCATAACTTGCTTAAATAAGATAATTTTAAATACAGAATCAGTTTAAATTCATTGGAAAAAGCATTTTCCTGAACTGAGCATGAAAAGTGAAAAAAAAAAAAGAAAAACAATGAAAGTGTTTATCACTCAGTCATGCCTGAATCTTTGCAGCCTCATGTACTATAGCCCTTTAGACTCCTCTGTCCAGGGGATTTTCCAGGCAAGAATACTGAAATGAGTTGCAATTTTCTTCTCCAAGGGATCTTCCTGACCCAGGGATCAAATCTGGGTCTCCTGCATTGCAGGCAGACCCTTTACTGTCTGAGCCACCAGGGAAGCCCAAACTGGGCATAAACATCTCTTTTTCTGAATCTGTCCTTTACTGCTAACCTTGGCTGGACTGGGGACTGGTCAGATAGCATTTCAGTTTGCCTGTCTCTAGAATATCTGTTGACTACCATCATGGTGATGTTTCATAGCTGTATCAGCAGACAATCATAAAAATTCAGACCTATAAATGGCAGTGATTTAGGTTTATATAATTAAATTTATAAAATTATATAATTTTAGAGGTAGAATAGATTTGAGAAACTATATAGACTACCTTATTTTATCAAAAGAAGATAATTGAGGCTCAGGGAAATTAAGTGTCTTGCCTAGGTTTAAGAGGGTATTTACAGAAGTGGGATAACTCATGAGAGTTTATGCCAGATGCTGTTATGCCTTTTATATGCATTCGTTTGCTTTAGCCTCACTTGAATGGGATAATACTCCTAGTCCCGACTTACAGAGGAGGAAGGGAATTTTAGTGAGGTTTCAGTCACCTATCCAGGACATTACATAACTGGGATTCAAATCTATGTTGTCTGACTCTGAAGTCCATACTCTTGACCACTTTATCATGGTATATTCATATGCTAGTTCAGCCATCTCATTCAGTTTTTATTCACTCATCAAACAATTATGGACGTTTATTTTGTGCCAGGCTCCTTGCTCACTGTAAAGAAGAAAAACAACAACAAATAATACATTGTCTGGGCCCAGGAGGAGAGTTTGATATGTAGAAATATGATACTATAAGAACTTTGATAGAAGAATATACAAGGTCAAGCAGACGGGTGCAATTTAACTTCTACCACTCATTTCTTAGCACTGAATGTCCTTTCCAGAAACATGTGACTCATTAGAGCTGAGTTTCAGTTCAGTTCAGTTCAGTCACTCAGCCGTGTCCAACTCTTTGCAACCCCATGGACTGCAGCATGCCAGGCTTCCATGTCCATCAACTCCTGAAGCTTCCTCAAACTCATGTCCATCAACTCAGTGATAAGTCAAGTTTGAGTTGGTCTAAAGAAACAAACTTTGATCCCCAAGACGAAGTCTGGTCTCTGAGTTGGCTCAATGGCTGATCTGGCAAACAAGCATGCTGTTTTTTAAAATTAAACTTTGTCTAATTATTTTTCTGGATTGGTTCCTAGTTGCAGCACACAGGAACTTTAACTGTGGCACATGGATTCTCTAGTTGGGGCATGGAGGCTCAGAAGTTTTGGTTTGGGCTTAGTTGCTCCACAGCATGTGGGATCTTAGTTCCCCAACTAGGGATGGAACCTGTATCCCCTGTGTTGTAAGGCAGATTCTTAAGTACCAGACCACCAGGCAAGTCCCTATCATGCTATTTCAATAGCCCTGCCTGCATCAAGGTCGTTCATTAAAAGGAGGTGAGAATATTGACATGTCTTTTGTGATGCTGGTAAAGATTAGTAAGGGAAATGACCAGGAAACATTTGCTAAAGGTTGAAGCTGTAATACAGTCTTATCTCATTAACTTCAGACTAAATACAATTAGATTTTAAGGTAAAATTGGTGGTATGTGCATTAACCTCCTTGGGCTACTATAATAAAATACCATAGACTGTATGGCTTGCTTGAACAGGAGAAATTTATTTTCTCACAGCTCTGGATGCTGGAAAGTCCAAGATCAAGGTCTGAGCCAACTTGGTTCCTCCTGAGAGTTCTATTCCTGGCTTACAGATGACAGCCTTCTTGCAGTGTCAACATATTGTAGGGAGCAAACAATCTCTATCTTCCTCTTCTTATAAGGCCACTAATTCCATCATGAGGGCCCCATCCTCATCCTCATGACCCCATCTAACCCTAATTTTCCTCCAAAGGCTCCACCTCCAAACACCATCACATTGGGATTATTTGAGGGGATATAATTCAGTTCACTGCAGTCGGATTGTACAGTCAACAACATTATGAAACAAATACTATGAGCACACATTTTTATTCTGGTTAAGCCTGAGGAAACTGTATTATCTTCCACATTTGTCTTGCATCTTTTTGTATTTTTATTCTTACTGTGATGTCTCTCAAAAGTTTAAACGAAAAATTCAGTTATTTGCTTTGGAGTTATAGTGTCAGTGACATGGAGAAATCTGCAACAATAAAAAAAGTAAGGAAGTATGCCCCCCACCTCCCACCCCGCCATATGAGTTGCAAATGAGAAATTTCTGCCCAAAGTCTTGAAACCAAATTAAGAAGTCATGACTTGAAACTGCTAGTAACATTTGACTATATTGCTCTAATTTGGGAGTAAGTTTGCAGCTAGATTTAACATTTTATTACAGTGAGTGGAATAATAATAAAAATAATCAGAATAAGAGACTGGTGAAGAATGGAAATCAAATGTTAGCAGTGAACAAATATTTGGAGATAACATGACACTGTGATTTTGTATAAATTGCAATATATTATTTGATTTTCTGGGCACAGCAAAAGCAATTTTCAGTAATGAAGAATGACGAATTTGAAGATTTGGGATTTGAATTCCACCAGTCCAATATACCTGGACAAATCACTAACTCCTGAATTTTTTCATATACAAAATGAGTGTTTTCCTCCCTTCCTTCTTCCCTCTTCCCGTCCTTCCTTCTTTCCTCCCTTCTATTAATTATTTATTAAGTCTACGATGTGTCCATTGAGGACACCTGTGCAAAGGGAAAAACTCAAATCTAAAACAAAAACAAAAACACTTTCTCCCAAGATAGATTTAAAAAAGATTTTGTATGAGAAAAGGCTGTAAAAATTGTTCAATATTTTAAGTATGCTAAGTACTTGTCCCTTTGGGCTCAACTTCTGATTTCAGGATTAATGAGCCAGGGGAGTTTTTTTCATGCTCTTAATAAGGGAAATAAGGTTCGTGGCCGAGATAAGTTGAAAACTGAGTTCATTAAACCAAATACATTTTTGTAGTTCCTCAAGTCCCCTAATGTTTCAGAACAATTAAAATAAGCAAATGACTACTAATTTTACATTATGAATTTTAGAAAAAGTTGAAACTATACCTCACTCACCTTATCATATGTTGTGAAAGTTACCATAAAAATCAACCGAGCCATGGAGGTCAACAGCAAAATCATCAACGTGACACATGCTCTTTCACTCCTACTCACCGCCACTGTGTCACGGTAGGTAACTGGATACCTCCCAGGCCCTGTGGTGATTTCTAACTCCTGGGCAGTAAGTTCTCAGGCAGGTTGTGATCCTGTGATGTGTAACCTCATGTCTTTTCCAAGCCTGCTCCCATCCTTGCTCTTTGTGGTTACCTGATGTAGTATATCGGACAAGAAGACAGACTATGATGGAATGGCTGAAAGAAATCACATCTTCTGGTTTCCTCTCAGAAACCTCTTGGGATGTGAAGGGCAAGAGTGAGTCTTTGCTTATTAATATGTGTTTTCCATAAATGCCTCAGAAATGAAAGCTGCTTCTGAATCACTAAAGCCAATTACATCAATCTATCATAAAAAGTTCTAAAACATGTTTCTTCTCCGAAACACAAAAGGACATATCCCAAATGTGTACTATAAAAGCCTCTTTCTCATACTGGGGTTGCTTAGAATTAAAAGCTACATAACTTGAATTTAAAATTAAACAGGCCTGCTAATTACTCAAAATGGGACTCTGGATCTGAGGTTGGCAATATTGTAGCATGTTTACAAGCCCTGAACTTGTCTGACATTTTGATTATGTTTTTCTTTTAGGAGATTCATGGGCTAAAATACATGTTATAAGAGTCTGGGTCTGTTTCATTTAGGTTTTGACAGTTTAGGAAAAACAGCTGCTTCTAATATGATCATTTTGCTCAGAACTACTTAGCCCAGTGGGCTTCCCAGGTGGCACAGTGGCAAAGAATCTGCCTGCCAATACAGGAGACACAAGAAACGCAGGTTCGATTCCTGGGTCAGGAAGAGCCCATGGAGTAGCAAATGGCAACCCACTCCAGTATTCTTGCCTGGGAAATCCTTTGGACAGAGGCTCCTGGTGGGCTACAGTCCATGGGGTCACAAAGAGTCGGACACAACTGAAGCAACTCAGCATGCATGCACTTAGCCTGGTATTCAAAATTGTAAGATTGGCTTATTTACCTTTTAAAAGTCTAGATCATTCTTGGAACTTTTTGGGAGAAGAGAGGCTTGAATAAACTAAGTTCACTTTAAGTAGAAAACCTGTGAAAGTTAAGCCTCTTATTAGCTTTCTACATTGTTTTTGATGGAAGGAAACAGCTGTGTAAAAGAATGCCATTTTAAGCAGTTACCTCCTTTACTGATAGCTGCCTCAGGAGAAAGAATCAGTGTCTTTCTCTAAACAATTGGTTTGTTTTTATCTCAACTGATTCTGTGTGTTTTATAACTGATTTTTCCCTCTGCATTTTATCTACTAGAGAGATTAGAGCCCAAATCTATAGCTTACTTTCTGCAAATGTATCAGACTCTATAGCAAGTACATTGAATACAAACATCACTCCTCTTATTTCCTTCCTTTACTTTTATCCAGTTCATCCCACTTATAACAAATATATTTTAACTTGATGTATTGTGTCTTTTGAAATTTTTCTTAAATATTTTTCTTCGGACAAAGTGAAATAGATAATAAGTATTCATAATTATGTTAGCAGTGAAAGCTTAAAACATGACAATATAAATATTTAAAGGCCAAGTGCCATTAGGTCAGTATCAGTATCAGTTCAGTTGCTCTGTCGTGTCTGACTCTTTGCGACCCCATGAACCGCAGCATGCCAGGCCTCCCTGTCCATCATCAACTCCCAGAGTCCACCCAAATCCATGTCCATCGAGTTGGTGATGCCATCCAGGCATCTCATCCTCTGTCTTCCCCTTCTCCTCCTGCCCCCAATCTTTCCAGGCATCACGGTCTTTCCCAAGGAGTCAACTCTTCACATGAGGTGGCCAAAGTATTGGAGTTTCAGCTTCAACATCAAACCTTCCAATGAACACCCAGGACTGATCTCCTTTAGGATGGAATGGTTGGATCTTCTTGCAGTCCAAGGGACTCTCAAGAGACTTCTCCAACACCACAGTTCAAAAGCATCAATTCTTCTGTGCTCAGCTTTCTTTATAGTCCAAGTCTCACAACCACACATGACTACTGCAAAAATCACAGCTTTGACTAGACAGACCTTTGTTGGCAAAGTAATGTCCCTGCTTTTCAATATGCTATCGAGGTTGGTCATAACTTTCCTTCCAAGGAGTAAGCACCTTTTAATTTCATGGCTGCAATCACCATCTGCAGTGATTTTGGAGCCCCCAAAAATAAAGTCTGACACTATTTCCACTGTTTCCCCATCTATTTGCCATGAGGTGATGGAACCGGATGCCATGATCTTAGTTAATGTTGAGCTTTAAGCCAACATTTTCACTCTCTTCTTTCACTTTCATCAAGAGGCTCTTTAGTTCCTTTTCACTTTCTGCCATAAAGGTGGTATCATCTGCATATTTGAAATTATTGATATTTCTCCTGGAAATCTTGATTCCAGCTTGTGCTTCTTCCAGCCCCGCATTTCTCATGATGTACTCTGCATAAAGTAAGTAATAAATGTTACAGATTTTAGAGGATGGAGAGAATACTGACTGAGTAGGATTAAGAAGGTTTATTGTGGGAGATAGGACTTGAGTTGAATCTTAAAGATTGAGAAACGTGAAGATAAAAAAAGTGAACTCCATTCTGTAGAATCAATGCTAAGTTTGGTGTCCCATTGTCTTTTTGGTAGAGTCATAGAAAGAACCTAACATTGGGAGCTAAATTTGAGTCCACATCTCAACTTTGCTACTTGTAAGATGTGTAAAATTTGGAAGATTACATAATCTTTCTGAACCTTAGAGTTCAGAAATCTTAGAACTACATTACTATGAGGATGGAGTAATACTGTTGATTGTAAATCATTAGTGGTAATAAGCTTATCTACGTAATTATTTTTGCCACATCACTGTGAAATTAAGAAATCTAATGACTGCTTTTGGATCCTTGTGTGTTATTAGCTCTAGATTTATGGACATGGTCTCCAGAGTGGCCATTGGTGCCCCAAGGTGCATTAACAAGAACTTTGAGGGAAAGCAATCACTACACTCTGGAAAGTCAATTTTAGGTTCTTTGAATCACACAAGATTCCATTTTTGCTTAAGGGAAGAGGTGTAACTGGACCCCCATATTCTTGGCAAATACATGGAGATGCTGATTAAATTCCCTCACTTTGCATTGAGTTATGCTCTTGTTTAAGAGTGTAGACTTCTTGACTGCAGGTCTCTAGAACCAGAATTCATGCTGAGCAAGCATATGGGAAAATCAGACCTAAAAAGCCCATGGTGTTAATACCTGTTAAAACAAAATGAAAGCTTTAAAGAGTCATCACATGTAATTGTAATTACAGACATGTGTAACAATCTGTTTTCTAAAGGATGCAAACAAGCTGTGAGACCTCTTTGTAACACATAGTATGTTAAGAAACAGCTGTTCAGAGATGACATTATAAGGCCGTTTCTTGGGATGGGCCTTGTTATATTTGCATTTGCAAATATTTATTAGGTAGAGAATATGGAAAAAATATCATAGAGCTTTATCCTTTGGCTCTGGAGTTTGAGTTATATTTTAGCTCTTTTGCAATTAAATTTTGTTGTCTTTTCCGTCCACTGGTGTCTGAATGAGTGTGAAAACTGATATCTCTCAAGAGGTTTTAGGAAGCAGGAATGTTTCTCAAAATCAAATGAAAGTCCCATCATGGACATACATTCTGAGCTGTTTTGGGGGGATTACAGCACTTAGGACTTCAAGAAAATGAGAGAAAGAGAGAATGAACAGATGAGATGTGTTTTTTTTTTCCTTCCATGTTGATTACCTATGTTCAGAAAGCTTACTGAGAGAGAAACATTTGAAATTCAGCTAGCCTTTAAGATGATAAATATATGTGTTATTGGGCCTATTATCACTAATTATTTTTGCTGCAGGCAGTTATTGTTACTTGGGAATTTCTTGTGGCTTAAATACTCTGAGAATTTTGTTTTCTAAGAGGAAATGTCTAACCAAACTTCTAGCATAGAGCTTGAAGACTCAGATTCAGAACACTGGAATATACCACAAATACATTGGGGGAGATCTCAAATGGATTGGGGGAAAAAACTTACATTGGAATGAGAGGAAAGAAAAGGGCAATGTACAGAAACATCGCTGATTCTAAGGGCTCCATGTTTTTGTTTTCACTTTTCTGTTCTATTATAAACTTTATCAGAGACTGTCTACCTTGGTCATTCTTTTATTTTATTTTCATGGTTATCTTTATTTATTTTAAAATTTTTATTTATTTATTTATTTTCTTTACATTATCGTGTTGGTTTTGCCATACATTGACATGAATCCGCCACGGGTATACATGTGTTCCCCTTCCAGAACCCTCCTCCCTCTTCCCTCCCAATTCCATCTCTCTGGGTCATCCCGGTGCACCAGCCCTGAGCACCCTGTACCAAGCATCAAACCTGGGCTGGCAATTCATTTCACATGTGATGATTTACATGTTTCAATGCCGTTCTCCCATATCATCCTATCCTTGCCCTCTCCCATAGAGTCCAAAATACTGTTCTATACATCTGCGTCTCTTTTGCTGTCTCTCATGGAGGGTTATTGTTACCATCTTTCTAAATTCCATATATATGCGTTAGTATACTGTATGCTGTTTTTCCTTCTGGCTTACTTCACTCTGTATAATAGGCTCCAGTTTCATCCAGATTTCTTTGATGTGGACCATTTTTAGAGGCTTTATTGAATTTGTTACAATACTGCTTCTGCTTTATGTTTTGTTTTGTTTTTTGACTTGCAAGGCATGTGGGATCTTAGTTCCCTGACTAGGGATCAAACCCACACCCCCTGCATCAGAAGGCCAGATCTTATCCACTGAACACCAGGGAATGTGCTATCCTTGGCCATTCTTGACCACAAGTTTATGTAAATGCAATATTGAGCAAGGAGTCTTCAGAGTATGTTCGAAGAGAATGTCAGAAGAATTTTTGTTTTTTAATGAGCTGTGCTTCCAGTTTCCAGAGTTTTTCTGTTGCTCAGTAACTAGTTTTCCTGCCTGATGGAATGCAACCATGATGGAGGAATTGAGGAGGAGACACCTGGCTCCTCAACCCTGCATTATCTTAGAGATGACACCCTACTTTTCACCCTGCCTTTGGTATGCTGAAAGGAGGTCACCGCATTCGTCAATTATCACCTGCGTCTTTTTTTCTGGGCACTTTAAAGATCCATTTCTGGGTAATCAATTTGATCCTACAGGCAAGCAGGTTGGCCTCTGCTTGCTTCCAGACGGTAAGACTAACCCTAACATTACAGGATGCCCCACTACACAGCCCTTCTTTACTTTCTGTTTATTTCCAACCACTGAATCTTTAAAAGAAAATTACTTATTAATTTGTTTGTCTATTTAATTTTTTGGCTGTGCTGGGTCTTCATTGCTGCAAGGGCTTTCTCTAGTTGCAGCGAGGGAGGGCTCCCCTCCCTGGAGGTGCAGGCTTCTCATTGTGGGGGCTTCCCTTGCTGCAGAGCACAGCCTCTAGGCGGTCAGGCTTCAGGCTTTAGTAGTTTCAGCACACGGGCTCAGAAGTTGCCCTGTGGCATGGAGGAATCTTCCCGGATCAGGGATTGAACCCCTGTCTCCAGCACTGGCAGATTCTTATCCACTGTGCCACCAGGGAAGTCCCAGCATTGAATCTTAGGGTTTTGAAAATCTTAAACAGAATCTTCTCTACAATATTCTTATCCATTGACCATCCCAGCCAAGAATTTGGCTGACTGTTAGAAAGTTCTTTCTCCTGGAAAATGAAGTTCTATTCTACCATACCGTCATGTCTTAGTTTTACCTCCTTGGTACCTTGTAGTATTATAAGTTGTCCACCAAAGGCAGTCCTTTGAAAAGTCAAAGACAGTTGCATTTAAAAGTGAATGATAGAGTCTTTCTCTCATTTTCTCATCAGAGTCCAAATGATAATTCTGAGTTTTCTGCTCGAGTGTTCCTCATTCCAACAACTTTGGGCCACCAACCCCATCTGTTTTTTATTTTTGCTTTTTTTGCATTCCGTTATTGTTGTTTCCATGTCAGGATACAGTTAAGAAAATAGACAATACATTAGGGGATTTCACAAGATAATGTAACACAGGGAATCGGTTGAGTAGGAGTGGGAGGGTTGAAACAAGCAAAGAGCAAATACACAGAGGTGATGACTGCAGGATGGGGTTCTTGCACCAGGGCTGGGGACAGACAACAAGGTCCAGTGTTTGGCAGGGGAGTCTCACAGAGCTGAGATTGAGGAGGGCAGTGGCTGTCTGGATTGCTTCTGTTTTCTCAGGAGCCTCAAGAGGAGCATTGTGCAGCTGGCCCTCAGACTTCTGAAGGCTACTGTGCATGTGTGTGTGTGTGTGTGTGAGCAGGCACGCTCATCTGACTCTTTGCAACCCCATGGACTGTAGCCCGCCAGGCTCCTCTGTCCATGGTATTCTCCAGGCAAGAAGACTGGAGTAGATAGCCATTCCCTTCTCCAAGGGATCTTCCTGGCACAGGGACCAAACCCACTTCTCTGGCATCTCCTGACTGGCTGGCAGATTCTTTACCACTGCGCCACTTGGGACGCCCTTCAAAGGCCTGCTGTTACACCTTGGTTGTTCTGGAAGGAGCCTTGTGATGCTGGCAATCGGACACTTGGAGAGAGGATGGTGCCCATAACCACCTCGGCAGCTTGGAGGAGGCTGAGCACTTGAGTTTGCGAGGCTGCCTGCCTAGGGCTCTTATCTGTGGTGATGACTAAGGAGGCCAGAGGCTGGCCCCAACAGGACCCTTCCTGGTCTTGTAGACTTCCCTCCCTCCAGCTCCTCCTACCTTCAGAACCTAAGAAGAAGCCAACTGATAAAGGAAAATTAGATTTTTCAGACTTTCAGCCCCCAGTTTTCCAAAACAGAGTAAAGAAGGATGGATTTAGAATTGAGAGAAAATGGCCCAGAAAATTACTTTCAAAAACTCATTTTTTCTTAACTTTAGTTAGAAACTCAAATAAAGGTGGATCAAATTCAATTATATTTTCAAAGAAGGATTAAATTCCTAATGTGGAGTTTTGCCTGCTTATTCATATGCAGCACACAGGAAGAGCTGCTCATCAATCCTATTTATTTTGCTTGGGTTTTGTTGTTGTTTAGTTTTCCTGTAAATCAAATTTCCTCTAGCTTGAAGATTATGAATTTCTTCTTTGGAGACTTCTTTCTTCATGTCTCAAATGTATTCCCTCCAGTGCCTAGTTTCATGAAATACAGAAGATCAGTGTACAACTTAACTACTGAAACTCAAATTACCAAAATTGAAGCACTTGGGAAGTTAAAACCGAAGTAGAATTAGAATTAACACCACCGACCTCATTGAAAACTTTCCTTGTCAGATTGCGAGGGTAAAAACATACACATTGATGTTGAAATACAGCCTTCTCTCTCTGAATAAAAGTGACAGAAGATTTTTTTCATGTCTTGATTGTCTCCATGTTGGGGCAAAGGACTGGTTGTACATTCATGTTTTGGGTATGCAAAGAAAGAAAACTTTGCCATTCTCCAGTTTTTTTCTAAGATTTTCAGACTGAGGACCACTGAGAAAGGTGAAAGATAAGGAAAACAATTTCCTGATCTTGAAAATGCTACCCTCCTCTTTTACAGCACTGAGTTTACATTGCCTGTTTCTAGTCCAAGCTCCGCCATTAAAGACTGAACCCATTTGCAAGTAACTCTTTGAGCCTCAGGGTTCTGTTGTGTGAAAGAAGAGTCCGGGCAATGATCTCTAAAGCTTTTCAGAACAAGATGTTTTAGGATGTCTTTGTTGTTTTGCTTTTTAGAAGTTTGAGCTTTGAGAAAGAGAAGAGGGGAGAAACTATACTGCTCGATGAATGTTATTACTTCAATGTTAGCCTTTCTCTTCTTTCTGAGTTTCAGTGGACTCTGGAGTAGAAAATCTTTGTGACATTTTAGTGTCAGACTTTGCTTCAAATTCCAGTTTCTTTCGTAAAAGTTGTGATCTTTGATATTACATGACATCTCTGAGCCAACGTGTCTCATCTATGAAAAAGGGATAATAAAACCTGTCCCACATCTTTTGGAGGAAACCTGTGATAATAAAGGTAAGGGCATCAGCATAATCCTTCATCCCCATAATAGTAGTAGAACGGTTGAAAGCAATCGCTCATGCATAGTCTTGTTTGTGTTTCTCTGGTCTGCTGGAGTGCAATGCAATTGCAGATATTTTTGCCTAGTCCCTTCCGTGCTGGCATCATGCCACATCACATGGAGAGCAGCCCCAAGCAGCACCTGCGTTACTACACTGACATCCTTCCAGGTTTCTGTTTACATCTGTGCTGGGATGTAAACAGAGTGAGGATGCCCCCTCACTCGGATGACAAGGTCATGAGACTGAGAAGGAAACTGCAAAGCGGATTTTCCTTCAGGGCATCCCAAGGCAAGGCCCCTCCTGGTTTTTTCCTTGGGAAGTTCTGTTTATGCTCTGTATATTAGCTCATCTCAGTAGGTCAGTCCCAGTTAGAAATAATTCATCCTGAGATAATTCCCTCAGACAGACCTTATTTCCCCGAGGGGATTGGGGAAGGCAGATTCCCTTCCCTGGGGACAAAGGAGGAATACGGGACATTTAAATAGATTACTACACCTCCTACTCCTTACTGGGGAGTGTACCAAGAGTTCTCTGGGGGTCATGGCAAGGCCACCACCAGAAGGGCTCGTACTTGAGTCACCTTTCCACATCCCACTCTCCCGACCGCTCCACGGTGGAGGCTCCCTTCCTTGAAGAAACCAGGCTGGAATGGGACTTAGGAATGCTCATAACTGTGGCCAGCATAGTTGGAGACATTGATTGCCTTAAGATAATATAGACATAGGAATTCATTATAGTAGTTATATAAGGTTAATAGGGTTTTATCGCTAAAGCAGTGCTGCTAGACTGTCTCTCAGTCCTCTTTCCTCTTTCCGAACTGTCTCTTTGTCCTCTTTCCTCGAAATAGGTTAATAGAATAAAACAATTTCAAGCTTAAGCCCTTCTCTCTAGCTTCTACATAGTTGCACCTAATAAGAGAAATGTAACCTTTCTACTTAGGTTGATGTACTTATCATGATTGAATGAAATATGCTGAAGACATTCAAATGGTAAACATACTATTGTTAAATCTGATTACAGAAATCCGACTTCTGCAAGGAAGATGAGCTTAAGGTTAAGGTTGTTGATGATAGGCAGAAAACAAGATTGTATAGAATAATATGTGAGGAAATGGGTGTGTTTCTTGGGTATAAAAACTGTAAACCAAAAACAATAAAGAGAGAGACTGCTCCATCACCACATCGACTCAGCTCGCTTCTTTGCCCACTCATCCCTCAAGACCCCAGACCCCCCCGAGGCTGGACCCCGGCACATCTGTGCCCAGGCACGGCCCGTGGTGAAGAGCGGGCAAGGTGATGGTTCACTCTCTCGTCTTTCATTTTCTAGTCTGTAAGAATCTGATGGTAAGACTGGTCTTTGCTGTAGAATAAAAGATAAAACCCACCTCTTCTTAAAGTTAGGCTGGCTATCCAAGTACAGCATGAGGACAGAGGACAGACATGGTCTCATGGACATGGTCTTGGCAGGGATGGGTGAGGTGTGGAAGAAATGATAGGGGTTTAGGAGTAGGAGGTTGGTTCCATTGGTTCTGTCTCTTCTAAACCATGAAACTGTAGCATGATTTAGTGATGTAACTTCATTGTGAATTAGCTTCTTTTTCTTTCCTTATTGACATCTAGTAAGTATTACTTAACACTACAGGAAACAGTGATCAAGAAAGTTTAAAGGCCCTATTCCAGAACGCTAGTGAGTTTAGGTGCCACTCAGAATGGAGAGTTGTTGTTTAGTCACCAAGTCAGGTCTAACTCTAGTGTGACCCCATAGACTGTAGCCCACCAGGCTCCTCTGTCCATGAGATTTCCCAGGCAGGCATACTGGAGTGACGTGCCATTTGCTCTTCCAGGGGATCTTCCTGACCCAGGGATTGAACCTGCCTCTCCACCACTGGCAGGCGGATTCTTTTTCTATTGAGCCACCAGGGAAGCCCAAGAATGGAATGTACCTCTGCGTTTATTTTTCGAATTCCAGCGGTTAAGCCACAGGAGGGCGTCTGTCTGTGGCAGCCACCTTTGCTGTGGCCCCCTGGTCTAGCTGCCCTTGGCGCTTCAGTGCACCAGAAGGGGTCAGGCCCCTGGCCACTCAGGCCTTCTCGGTAACCCCCCTGGTGGTGATGGTGCTGGATCCCCAGCAGCAGGCACCTGCATCAGAGGCTACTGAGCAGATCACAGCCCAGGCCCCTGTTTGCTCACACGTCTCCGCATACTCTGAACCTTTCAGCAGCTCAGCACGGCAAGCTTGACAGGACCTGCTTCCTCCGCTGTTAATTTCACAGCCGGATGAGTAGAGAGGTAATTTATATGGGTCAGTCAGACTTAAAATGGTGCTGTGTCTCCTGACGAGGTGGAATGAGAGGATTTAAAAGAATCATTACCGTGGTCCAGAGCCGCACGCCGCGGTCTCTTCGCCACAGTCCTCTACCCTTTCCATTTGGTAAAGGCCCCACGTGGGCCCCGCGTGTTGCCTGTGGATTACAACCGAGATGAGAAGCAAGCCACTGGGGGAAGATTTTTGTTTTCATTTATTTTTAATTAATTGCAAATTTCCTCTTTCATTTGGCTTGCCACGCTCCGCAGAGCGCCGTGTCACAGCGGCTCTGCCAGCGTTCGCAGCCCCGGTGCCGAGCGGCGAGAGGCTCAGAAGTGCCAGCCAGCTGCTTTGCACTCCGTCCTCGGGGAAGGTTTGCAAGACATTTGCATGCTCGGAATTCGGCTGCAAAGATGATCCCTGAGACGCTGTGGAAATCCCTTTCTCCTTTAATTCTCTCCTTAAGCTGTAACGTTCGTGATTGTAAATCTTTACTCAAAACATAGCGGTTAAGTTTTATTGGGTAAGTAGAGTCTGGGGGCACTTGAAGATGAAAGTCCACAGAGAGCTTTTCTTGCCTTTTAGGTTTTTATGGAAATCTCGGGAACTAGTAGGTTTGTATAAGAAAAAGATAATGTTGAATGAAGAGCCAAAAAAAAAAAAACCCAAACCAAAAAACCCACACAAACAACACAACACAGAGACACCACCAAACAAACAAACAACAACAACAAAATTGAGAGCTTGGGGATCATCTCTTTGGGGATCAGACAGATGTGAGATGCATCCTGGCTCTGCCTTTGAATAACTGTGCCATCATTGGCAAAATTATTTAAAAACCCCAATCCTCAGTTTCTTCATCTATAAAATAGTTGTTGTGAAAATTAAACATGACAATATATATGAACCATGTTGCACCAACGTTGCCTGGCTATAAATGTAGTAATTTATTAATATCGTCTAATAGGCAAACAGAAGCATTATCTAAATACTGAATCTACCTATCTTAAAACCTAAAAAAAATCCAAATTTACCAAAACACCTGCACAGAAGATGCATTGTTCTATAACTGTTAAAGAAATTGGATCAGTAGTTTAAAAAAAAAAAAGCAGATAAAGTTAATCAAACAGAGTTTTATAGGCAAGTCCTACACATTTGAGAAAGATATGACTAGTTTTTTTAAACTAACTCAGGGAGTAGAAAAAAAGAAATGCTTTACCAGTTGTTCCATGAGGACTGCAAAGATTTGAAACCCAAATTTGTCAGAACTATAGTACCACAAAGGAAAACTGTTGGCTAATTTAATTTCTGAAAATGATGCAAAACATCAATAAACTGTTAATAAAAAACAAAAAAATGTACTAAAATATATAGCATAACCAAGTGAGGTTCATGTGAAAAATACCACATGTTTTATTTAAATAAAACAAATCTATTAGTTTTGTTCACCATATAAACAAATCGAACATGAAAATTATAATTATCCCAAATGATTCAGAAAAGTTATTTGAATTTTTTTTTAATGCTGAGTAATATTCCATTGTGTATATGTACCACAGCTTTCTTATCCATTCGTCAGTTGATGGGCATCTAGGTGGCTTCCATGTCCTGGCTATTGTAAACAATGCGGCAATGAACATTGGGTACACGTGTCTCTTTCAATTCTGGTTTCCTCGGTGTGTATGCCCAGCAGTGGGATTGCTGGGTCATATGGCAGGTCTATTTTCAGTTTTTTAAGGAATCTCCACATTGTTCTCCATAGTGGCTGTACTAGTTTGCATTCCCACCAACAGTGTAAGAGGATTCCCTTTTCTCCACATCTTCTCCAGCATTTATTGCTTGTAGACTTTTGGATGGCAGCCATTCTGACTGGTGTAAAGTGGTACCTCATTGTGGTTTTGATTTGCATTTCTCTGATAATGAGTGATGTTGAGCATCTTTCATGTGTTTGTTAGCCATTTTTAATTCACACATCTATGGACACCTTATCTTTGACAAAGGAGGCAAGAATATACAATGGAGAAAAGACAATCTCTTTAACAAGTGGTGCTGGGAAAACTGGACAGCCACTGGTAAAAGAATGAAACTAGAACACTTTCTAACACCATACACAAAAATAAACTCAAAATGGATCAAACATCTAATCATAAGACCAGAAACTATAAAACTCCTAGAGGAAAACATAGGCAAAACACTCTCTGACATAAACCAAAGCAGGATCCTCTATGACCCACCTCCCAGAATATCGGAAATATAAGCACGAAAAAAGAAATGGGACCTAATTAAAATTAAAAGCTTCTGCACAACAAAGGAAACTATAAGCAAGGTGAAAAGGCAGCCTTCAGAATGGGATAAAATAATAGCCAATGAAGCAACGGACAAACAATTAATCTCAAAAATATACAAGCAACTCCTGCAGCTCCATTCCAGAAAAATAAACGACCCAATCAAAAAGTGGGCCAAAGAACTTAACAGACATTTCTCCAAAGAAGACATAAAAATGGCTAACAAACACATGAAAAGATGCTCAACATCACTCATTATCAGAGAAATGCAAATCAAAACCACAATGAGGTACCACTTTACACCAGTCAGAATGGCTGCCATCCAAAAGTCTACAAGCAATAAATGCTGGAGAGGATGTGGAGAGAAGGGAACCCTCTTACACTGTTGGTGGGAATGCAAACTAGTACAGCCACTATGGAGAACAGTGTGGAGATTCCTTAAAAAACTGGAAATAGAACTGCCATATGACCCAGCAATCCCACTGCTGGGCATACACACCGAGGAAACCAGAATTGAAAGAGACACATGTACCCCAGTGTTCATCGCCGCATTGTTTACAATAGCCAGGACATGGAAGCCACCTAGATGCCCATCAACTGACGAATGGATAAGAAAGCTGTGGTACATATACACAATGGAATATTACTCAGCCATTAAAAAGAATTCATTTGAATCAGTTCTACTCAGGTGGACGGAAGTGGAGCCTATTATCCAGAGTGAAGTAAGCCAGAAGGAAAAGCAACAATACAGTATACTATTGCATATATATGGAATTTAGAAAGATGGTAATGAGAACCCAACATGCGAGACAGCAAAAGGAATGCAGATGTATAGAACAGATTCGTAGACTCTGTGGAAGAGGGCAAGGGTGGGATGATATGGGAGAATGGCATTGAAACATGTT